>CM053572.1:96883565-97581015 GCA_028646485.1 Cryptoprocta ferox | reverse complement strand
CCATCAACTGATGAATGGATTAGGAAGATGTGGTTCATCTATACAATGGAATACTACATGGCAATGAGAAAGAATGAAATCTGGCCATTCGTAGCAAAGTGGATGGACCTCGAGGGTGTCATGCTAAGCAAAATAAGTCAGGCGGAAAAGGACAGATACCATATGTTCGCACTCATAGGTCTAACTGGAGAAACCCAACAGAGGACCATGGGGAGGGGAAGGAGGAAAAAGAGTTAGGGAGAGGGAGGGAGACAAAACACGAGAGAATCTTGAATCCTGAAAACAAACTGAGGGGGGAAGGGGAAGGGGAAAAGGTAAAGGGGGGTGATGGTCTTGGTGGAGGTCACTTGTGGGGAAGAGCACTTGGTGTTATATGGATACCAACCTGACAATACACTATAAAGTTTAAAAAAAAAAAAGAATTTCCCAAATATTATCATTGTTTATCTTCTCATATCAGTTTTTTTCTGGTGCATGCTACCTTCTTTCAGTGGGTAATTCAAGTCATCTTTTTAAAAATAAAGTTTTCTTAGATAATATTTTCCATATGTGTTTTGGTCCATTGCTTTTGTTTTCTTGAATGTGGACTCCAGTTACATGATCGCTGCATCTTTTTATTCTTTCTTCTTTACCTATCTTTAATCATTAATCCTTTTAAACTCTTCATTCTGTATTGTTTGCCTTTCTTGTTGCTGTTATTTCTGTTACTGAACATCCTACAATGTCTATTCTACCATTTGTTCATTCAACAGTGGATGGTTTTTATTCTTCAAAGTTTTCTTTGTATTTCTTACTGAGTTCTGCCAGTTCATGTTTCATCTTCTACAGTCTTATCAATCATTACCTGGCATTCTGCATCTCTGTTTTGGAGTATTCCTTTGTAGGCATGATTGCTTTACTACTGGTTTTAAATTCATGAAATGAAGTCTGGTCATTTAAAAAAAATCTGCTTCCTTTAAATACATTTCTAGTGAGTGTTCTTTATCTATTCGTGGATTTTGCTGCTCTTCACTTCCTCCTCCTTCCCGCCCACAGTATTTCTGTGTCAATGCTGTGCTTATTCCTTTTTTTTTTTTTTTTTTTTTTTTACCATTTATCATTAAATCATTTGGGTTTTCCTTGGCTAGTTAGTTCTAGGAGTTTCCAAGTAGGAGTGCCAGACAGTCCTCAAAGTCTGGGACCATGTCTCAGGCCTTTCTACATCCCTAAGGATATACAAACAGGAGCAATCCCTGAAGTAGTATGTTAAAGGTAATTAGGCATGAAGGTAAAAAGAAAAAACATGAATTTTCCCTGAAAAAACAACAACAACTGTATGCTGCTTTACTGTTGGGGAAAGCTTTTGTTCCTTTAGGCCACCTGGGGTCTTTTTGTGCACATCTAACACTGTCATTTGCTCCTAGTAGGTGTGCAATGATTATTTGTACAAGTGAATTCTTGGGTATAATGAATTATAATAGAAGAAAAAGAGAAAGAATGAAACTAAAGCTCTTTTCTTTAACCATGTAGATCATTCTCATCACCAGTGAATGAGGAGCTCTTCTATATTAGATCCCATGCCAGACTGTATAATTTAATGAAAAAGCAGAGATCTCATCTTTCAGCAAGTTGACAAAGGACATGAAATAACATTGGATCATTTCTAGCATCAGACCTTTGGTTTCTTTTTTTTAAAATATATTTTGGAATCCACTTTTATGACCTTATTAGAATGAGCAGAGTTTACTCTCAGCTCCATAAACTCTTATTGTTTTTATTTTCTAAATAATTCTCTGTGTGTTTATGCTAAAGGACACATTCTACAAATAAATTTGTTTTTTTTAAACTTTTTAATTTATTTTTGAAGACAAAGAGAGACAGAGCATGACTGGGGGAGGGGGAGAGAGGGAAACACAGAATCTGAAGCCTGAAGCAGGCTCCAGGCTCCTAACTGTCAGCACAGAGCCCGACGTGGGGCTCCAACCCATGAACTGTGAGATCATGACCTGAGACGAAGTCAGATGCTTAACCGACTGAGCCACCCAGGCTCCCAAACAAATTCAGTTTTTGATTAAAAAATGCAATTGAGTGCTCGCTTTGGCAGCACATATACTTAAAGAAAATTCAATTGAGGTGAATAAATTCATGGGGACCTTTTCGTTCTCTCTCACTCCATTGTTATTTCGCACTGTAATCATGGTAATGTGTTTCAACATCTGACTTGGAATCGTAGTGCATGAATTTTTTAATATAGGAGTAAATTCTCTCTTTTTTTCTTCTTTAAAATAAGGAAGTCTTATCTTTGCAGTATATTTTTATTTGCTTTATTCAAGGATAGAGAACACAAGCAAATAACTAGCCACCAGCTGTTTTTAGCTTTTCCAAGGTTCAGAATCTTACCTGGGGTGTGAGGAAACAGAGCAGTCTCTTGGTCTGCAGATGAGATGATTGATTATTGAAGCTATCACATGCTGGTACTGTGAACATCTCCAGTTAGAGCTTGTATTGATGCAAAGAATAAAAAGCCATACTGGGAAGGGTAGGGTGATCAAAATCTCTCTGGATCATGGGTTAGGGGGTGTCAGACATCTCTTTCTTAAGAGAACTGCTGTTTGTAGACAAAGGGAGTGTGCTTTTTTATTTATATGATGGATTTGAGATTCTGGGATATGTGTATATTTAATTTTATGGTAAGAAGTGGTCTGATAAGGAAAAGCCTTCTCATTATGGTACAGGCAACACCTGTTTTGCCGGAGAAGAGCAGGAAGGTACAGATGGACCATGTGGCTAATTCAGCTAAGTGGCCAAATCAATGCTCAGTGGCATATTTGAAAGCAACCGATTTGAAAGTAGAAACTGATTTGTCTATTTAAAAAAGGGGTTGGTGGCAAGAAAAGACATCTTTGGAAATTAAATCTGCTTAATATGGCTTAAAAGCATTAAGGATAATAAAATAACAATGCCGTTTCCACGGACTGACTCTCTTGCTAAACCAACACCAAAGCATCATTCAATTTTCCAGATGCAGGGACTAGTTTTCAAAAGATGGATTCATATTACTCTGGAAAGCTCCCAAACAAATAATGTCTCTTTATTGGAAGCAAATGAAGAATAAAGAGGATCTGTAGGGGAGTGAGAGCTACATAATTGTATTAAAGCATAAACTTAGCAGTTCAGATAGGAATCCGTGAGAGAAATAGTTACCCTGGGTTTGGGTAGAGAGAAGCTGCAATCAGAACCACTCCATAGAACAGCCTTATTAGTGAGTGAGAAGATGAAGGGTAACAATGCAGAGCCCCAACTCAACAACTCAGCCAGGATTGGAGGTGGATTGTCAGGCCGGGGAGCAAGGAGTGGGAATTGGTAAGATGGGAGAATGTACTTTTTAACAATTCAGCCTCTGGGGTCTAGCAGACTTGGACATGAATTATGACTCTGCTCCTTTATAGTGGTGTGGCTTTGGACAAACAGCCCAACCTTTCTGATTTTGTTTTCTTATCTTTAAATGGAGATAAAACTGGTATTGATTTCATAAAGTTGTAGGTGAGATTAAAAATGCTAATATGTACAAAGCACTTAGCCAATTGCTAAGCATATAGTTAGGATACATAAATGTCGGCTGCTATAATATTATATTGCTAAAATAATAATAATGACAACAGTAATAATAACAATGATAATGATAATAATAAACCCAGGATTTAAGTTTTAGAGTCTTCCTTGTTTAAAATGACTAATTGCACTGCACAATTCTCTCTTATGTATTGACTATTTATTCCATCAGTTTAGTCTTTGGAAAACTTTCCCCACATCTCAGTCCCCCGAATAGGACCTATATCAAAGAACTTGTATTGAAAGCATGCATTTATTCATTTGTCGGTTACTCATCCATCCATCCATCCATCCACCCATCCATTCATCTATCCATTCATTTATTTATTCAACAAGCATTTATTGAGAAGCTACTGTGTGCTAGACCCTACTAGGAGAGAGGGATACATATAAAATGGTGAAAAAAGCAGATCCTTCATTCTAGGAATTTATGACCTGCTAAAAGATATACATTTTAAAGTAGACTATACATTTTAAAGTAGACTAGTTGAAGAGGTTCTGGGTATTTGAAAGGACAGTGGAGTTTGGGCAATGGCTTTCTAGAAGAAATGACTAAGTTGAAAACTGAAAAATAAGTAAAAATTACTCAGTTAAAGTGGAATGAGGAATGAATAAGAGCAGGGAGAACAATTCCAGTAAGGAAGAAAAAAGTATGTTAAAGGCAATAAATGTGAGAAAGAGAATGGGACACTGCCCAGTGTGACTGGATAAGGGATATGCAGAGAGGAGTGTCCAGAGATAAGAGGCAGGTGGAGTCAGATATGAAGGGCTTTGTTAAACACCTTGAAAGAGTATTCACTTCACTCTGAGGGCAATAAGAATGGAAAAGAGAAAATCCTAACATCTCAATGAAAACAATGGTCTACATTTTTTTCATGCCATTTTTATTTTAGTTACTCCATATTTTCCTTACAGAAAGCCTAAGACATGGAGGAGGGCAGCTATCTCTCCCTTTCTGTAGCCAAGGAAACAGGGTCAGAATTATGTCCTCCCAGTTGACTGCCAAGTTCCATTTCATAAGATTGATAAAAAGCATCTCTTCCCTTACCTCCCTATAAACACTATTTCTTTAATTGATGGGATGTTGACTCTGATATGTTGTTCAAGGAGAAAAATGTATGGTATAGGGCAATCCCTTTAGGAAGATAGGTGACCTGATATGAGCCCCTATAGCTCCCAAATCATTTGATTCCATGGAGCTCAACATGCTTTGGCCTGCCTTCTCCATTTGGAAGCCTGGGCAGGGTCTGTTCTTGAAACCCATTGAGGAAACCGTGTGAGGTTATCTCCATTATTCCCTCAAATCTTCCTCCCTTGGCACAAGGAGACAGTTAACATGAGTGGGAATTTGAGAAAGGTCCAAGTGCCGCAGTGCATTGATCACAGATCTCAGAAAGAGTCCAAAAGCAGTGAGAGCAAACAATATTTATTGCAGAGATTCATGGCTCTCATGAGGCTCCAGTGACTGTAAGTACATACATATATACATATGTAAGTGAACAATAACAAACATTAAAAATAGGGCTTTACCAGCTTGAATTTTTACAACCAACAGAATACTCATTTTCCTCACCTTCTTAATGATTTCTCCCTCTCTTGGTTTTTTATCTTTATGAAAAGCCAGTGGATTCATGCGCAAGGATAAAATCCTAACAACCTGAGAGAGAGAATGAATAGGAAATAATTGTTACAGGAGGCAACTTTTTTCCCCTTTAACTGACAAGGTTTTGGTATGGAAGATGCTACACTAGTTACCTGGAAAGCAGAGAACAGGGTTTTCCTTCTAGGTGTGATAGATAATTTGGGTAACCATATAAGCTGTTGTTTACTTTTGAAAAATTATTTTATTTTGAAATGATTTTAGATATACAGAAGAGCTGCAAAAATAGAACTATAGCCTTCATGCACTATACATTTATGCTGATAGCTTAGGTAGCCAAGAAATTAATTTTGGTACAATACTATTAACTAAAGTACAGAACTTACTCAGATTTTACTAGTTTTTCCACCAATGTCCTTTTTCTGTCCCAGGATTTCACACTGCATTTAGTTTTATGTTTCCCTAGTCACTTCCAATCTGTAACATTTCCTCTGTCTTTCCTAGTCTTTCATGACCTTGATACATTTGAAGAGTATTTGCCAATTATTTTGTAGAATGTTCTGCAATTTGATTTCTCTGATGTTTTCTCTTGATTATATTGTAGTTAGACATTATTGGGAAGAATACAACGGAAGTGATGTGCCCTTCTCAAGGCATATAAAGGGAGTAGATGGTATCAATGTGTGTTATTGGTGATGTTAACCTTGACCAGTTGGCTAACTTCCATCACCTGGCTGCCTGCCTGGTCTTTCTACTGTAAACTTACCATTTTCCCTTTTGCAATCACTAAATGTTTTTGAGAAGATACTTTGGGATTATGCAGATATTCTGTTTCTGCCTAAACTTTTACTCACCAATTTAAGCATCCATTGGTGAACCTTGCCTACACCAGTTATCACTGTGATGCTTTAATTTTGATTTTCTATTTCTCTCATTCCTTTTACATGCATTAGTTGGAATTCTTCTGTAAGGAAGAGTTGTCACTTCTCCTTTATGTATTTATTTATTTAGTATTTTTTGTTACTCGAGTTTTTGTTAACATTTTTAAATGTTTATTAACATTTTTTGTCACTTGAATTATAATCCAGTATTATTGTTATTTATTTTGTTGCTTGATTATTTGAATTTTGGCCATTGGCAGCATTTTCAGATTAGCTTCTGTGTCATTTCCATTTGCTGTCATTTGGGGTTTTTTTGTTTGTTTGTTTGTTTGTTTTGTTTTGTTTTTTTGCTTTTGAGCACTTGGGCACTTTCTTACTTTTTAACACCACAAGATACTCAGTCCCTGGCATATTCCTCTACCCCAGCCCAGAAACCAACCAACTCTCCAAGAAGCCTAGTTCCTTTTATTGGAGAACGTAATTTAGACGGCCTGGGTCTTAGGTATGATTATTGTTACTTAGCCTTACTGTTTCTCGGTCCTCTCAGTGGATGGAACTAAGAAATATATGTATGTGTACTAACTCTTGCTTACATACATAGTTGTTATCTATTCCATATTGTTACCTTCAACTTTAATTCAGCACTGTAGGATTCATTCTAGTCTTCTCTCTTCCCTTATTTTTAATTGCTTTCTATGACAGTAAGATACTTGACTCTCATCATGTACATAATGTATATATTTATTTGTTCAACCTTATGCACACATACAGTGTTTCAGTATTTCAAAACTATGCTCCTGTCCTAAACAAATTTACCAGAGTACAGTATTTGTGTATGGTTCTTTCTGTCTTTAGCCTTATAGTAGTATTACCTTCTCAAAACATTGTTTTCCAAAGTTACATAGGCCAACTACATTCTTTTCCAACCCCTTCAGTGCGGTTATGTAATTCATTTGAAATTCATTAAAATTTAGTTGCCACAAGCTGAGTTCCATCTTTCCTGTCACATCCTGGTTTATTTTTTTTTACATTTACATAAAGTATGGTAATTTTGTGTTTAACTTTGTAAAAAACCTCTAAACTGTTTACAAAATGACTTTCCCACCTCATATTCCCACCAACAATATATGAGAGTTCTAGGTGCTCCACATCATTGCCTAAACTTGGTATATTGCATTTGTTGTTGTGGTTTGGTATTTTAGCTAACCTAATAAGTATTTGAGTTATTAGAGTTCACTGTGGTTTTAGTTTGTACTTCCTTAATGATTAGTGACACTAGACAACTTTGCCTCTAGACACTAGACAACAAATATGCCTCTTTGCCATCTATATATCTCCTTCATTGAAGTGTCTGTTTAGATCTATCACCTGTATTTTAAATGACATTGATTATTTCTTGTTATTGAGTCTTAGGAGTTCTTTATATATTCTGGATACAAATTATTTGTCAGAAATGTGAGCTGCAGACATGCCTAGCCTTTGCCTGGTCTTTTCATTCTCTTAACAGTTTCTTTCATGTAGCAAAAGTTTGTAACTTTAATAAAGTCCAACTAATTTTTTATTTTATGGATCATGCTTATGTTGCTATATCTAAAGACTTTTGCCTAACCCAAAGTCACACACATTTTCTTCTATTTATTTTAAAAGAAGTTTCATAGTTTTACATTTTAGATTTAGGTACAGGGTCCATTTTGAATTAATTTTTGTATAAGGTGTGATGTATAGGTCAAAGTTCATTTTTTGTTTTGCATATGAACATGCAATTATTTAAGCACCATTCATTGAAAAGACTATCCTTACTCCATAACTGCTTTTGAACTTTGCTAAAATTCACTTGATTCTATATGTGTGGATTTATTTGTGGGCTCTCTGTTTTGTTCATTATATTTGTGTCTATCATTCACCAATACTACATAGTCTTGATTTACAGTAGATTTGTATCTCAAAAGTGGGTAATGTGAGTCCTCCAACTTTATTCTTATTTTTCCAAAATATTTTGGAGACAACCAAGTGGCTCAGTTGGTTAAATGTCTGACTCTTGGTTTCAGCTTAGGTCATGGTCTCACAGTTCATGGGATTGAGCCCTGCGTTCTGGCTTGCACTGACAGCACAGAGCCTGCTTTGGATTCTCTTTCTCTCCCTTTCTTTCTGTTCCTGCCCTGCTCACACACTCTCTGTCTCTCAAGATAAAGCAATAAACATTTAAAAAAAAGCAACCAAAAATATTTTGCCTATTCTAGTTCATTTGCTTCTTACATACATTCTTACATTTTAGAATTATAGAATCAGCTATCATTTTTTAAAGGTATTTTTGAAAAAAGTCTGCTTGGATTTTGATAAAGATTGCAATGAATCTATAGATCAAATTGGAGAAAATTGACATCAAAACAATATTCACTTTTCCCAATTAATAATTTATATATTTCTTCTTTAAGTGTTTGGTAGAAATTGCCAGTGCAATGATCTGGACCCAGAGTTTTCTTTTTGAAAGATTTTACACCATGAATTCAATTTCCTTTATATATATAGGACTTTTCAAGATATCTCTTTATTTCTGTTTTGATAATTTATGTCTTTCAAGGAATTGATTTACTTGAAATGTATGGATATGGAGTTTATTCCCTTGTTACTGTTTTATTGTTTTATTTATTTTTTAAATTAAATTTTATTTAAATTCCCAGTTAGTTCACATACAGTATAATATTAGTGATTCTGCACTTATATATAACCTTAGTGGTAATCACAACTGCCTTGTTATTTTTTTATGTCTGTAGGTTATACTGTGATAATCTTTCTTTTGTTCCTGATAGTGATAATTTGAGTTTTCTTTTGGTTAGTCTGGCTAGAGATTTATCAATTTTTATTAATTTTGTGAAAGGACCACCTTTTGGTTTTATTGATTTTTTTTCTATTTTTTCCTCTTCCCAATTTCACTGATATTTGCTCTTATGTTTATTTCCTTTTTTTGGTGTACTTTGAGTTTGCTTTTCTTTTTCTAGTTTCTTAAGATTGAGGCTTAGATGAATGATTTGAGATTTTCTTTTCTTCAGGAAGCATTAAATGCTATTAATTGCCCATTAAGCACTGCTTTAGCTGAATCCCACAAATTCTGATATGTTGTTTTGTATATTGATACATTTTAAAATATTTTAAAAGTTTCTTTGAATTTTCCACTTTGATCTATAGGTTATTTAGAAGAGTATTGTTTACTTTTCAAAAATTTGGTTATTTTCCAGGCATTTTTTGTTAACAATTTTTAGTTTAATTCTGTTATATTCTGAGAACATTATATCATATGATTTCTATTCTTTAATTTGTTGAAGTTTCTTTTATAGCTCTGAAAATGGTCTATGTTAGTGAATGTATCAGGTACACCTGAAAAGAAAAATGTATTCTCCTCTTGGGTAGAGTATTCTTTTATAAATGTCAGTTAAATCTAGTTCGTTAATAGTGTTGTCCAGGTCTTATATACCCTTACTGATTTTGTCTACTTGTTCTGTTAATTACTGAGAGAGGAGTGTTGAGGTCTTCAACTATTATTTTTCATTGTCTGTTTCAGTTCTATCAGTTTTTGCCTCCTATACTTTGAAACTCTTCAATTCAATTTGGAGTTAGGATTGTCATGTCTTCTAAGAAAACTGACCTTTAAAATCATATGTAATGTCCCATTTTTATTCTTGATAATCTTTATTGTTCTAAATTCTACTTTGTCTGATATTAATGTAGTTAGTTCAGCTTCTTTTCTATAGTGTTTATATAGCATATCTTTCTCCACTCTTTATTTTAATATATCCATGCCTTTATATTTAAAGAGAGTTTCGTGTAGAAAGAATGAGTTGAGTCTTGCTTTTTTATCCAATGTGACAATTTTTGTCTTTTAATTGTTGGGTTGAGACTATGCACCTTTAGTGTTATTATATATATGGCTGTACTAAAATCTGTCATCTTGCTAGCTGTGTTCTATTCTTTCCTTGAGTTATCTGGAAACTTAATATCTTTTTTGTTGTTAATTAAACATTTTAAAATTATTTCATTTTATCTTTCCTATTAACTTGTGTGTAATGCCTCCTTAAAATAATTTTAGTGGATGCTCTGGGATTTAGAGTATACACCTTAAAGTATGTAGACTCTACATACTTCATGTGTAGTATAAGGATTTAATAAGAATATATTCCCAATATTTCTCCTTCCCATCAACTGTGCTTTTACTTTAATGTGTACTATAATTCCAGAGTCTACTGCTACTATTTTTGCTTTAATCAGTCATCTTTTAGAGCAGTTAAAAGTAAGAAAGAATGAGGGGCACCCGGGTGACTCAGTCAGTTAAGCATCCGACTTTAGCTCAGGTCATGATCTCATGATTCATGAGTTAAAGCCCCACCCTGGGCTCTGTGCTGACAGCTCAGAGCCTAGAGCTTGCTTCGGATTCTGTGTCTCCCTCTCTCTCTGCCCTTTCCACACTCGTGCTCTCTGTCTCTCAAAAATAAACATTAAAAAAATGTTATTCTATATTAGTAGTAGTAAATTACCTATGATATACCATATGCATGATTGTGGCAACAGAAATGTATCAGAAAGCAAAGTTGAAAACTTCCAAACTAGTTTAATTCTTCATCTGAGATTTGAGCTTCCTTCATATCTCTGCCAAGTGGTTCTTCATCCTCTGCTTGCATACTTGCTGTGAAAAGGGATCTCACTTCTTCCTAAGGAAACTGCAATTGTTAATAAGCTTAGTGCAGATGGAGCTGAAATCTATCTCTCTGAAATTTTTCCCCATTGGTTTTATTGTATATTCTTAGGCCAGGTAGAAAATATCTGTGAAGAAGTCATGGCACATGGAAGACTTTTGTTTCTTACCCTGTGGTCTTAGCCAAACCTCTGACGTACCACTGGACTTGGTCTGCTTTTTTTTTTTTTTTTAAATAGGGAATTTTGCTTGATGATTCAGGCTTATTAGCATGCTAACGCAGGAGTGAAAGAGAATATTTTGGAGCACATCCAACCAAGAGAAGTATTTGGAGCTAGTCTACTGGGAGAACTTAGAGGTGAGGAAAACACAGAACAGATGCCCTTTGCCCTCTCTACACATCACTGAATACCAGTGTCACCCAAAGGAGTAGTAGAGTCTAAGAAAGAAAATGCATCTCTATGGAAATGCATCCTGATCCACAGCAAGAGGGTAAACAAAATTATTTTCTAGATGCAACAGTAGTTTATAGATGGAATAGCAGTGTTCAAGAATCCAGATTTCAGAAAGAGACTGCCTGGATTTGAGTCAAAGCTGTGTCACTTACTAATGATGTGATTTTGGACAAATTCTTTAATCTCAAAACATCAGCTTTTCATCTGTACACTGGGAATAGTAAGCACTATGTCATAAGATTATTATGAGAATTAAATGTGGTCAGTTATGAAAAGGACTATTTTGGAGAATTGTTATTTATATTTAAAATTTTACATTAAATTTTAAAATGTAAATTGCATTATATTAAAAAAATACATTACATTAAATAAAAAGTTACATTAAATTAAAAATTAAGTTTAAAACATTAAATCAGAGATAAGCTATTTTTTCAAAATAAAAAAATAAAAATTTCAAAGGACTCTTTTCTTTTTGTTCCCCTGTTGACTGGTGTTTGGAAGCAAAAGATAGTTTTGCTATCTCATCTGGACAGCTCTTTTCAAAGAACGTTGATAACTGTGGGAATACTGTATTTAAAACATAAAGGTTTAATCATAAGTACCATCATGAGACTGCTGGTTGTAACTTCCTCTACATAGGGACTCAGATGCATGGAACTTTTCTTCTCTGACGTTATATACCCAATCTAAAAAATGTTTTGATTCAACTAGGTATTCTGTGCAGACATAGCCAACTTTGTTGCTGGAGGGGAAAATATGAAGAGGCCAAAGTGAGAAAATTCACAGCCTGGGGATAAAAGAAAAATAAAGGGGAAAAACAATTGTACTCTTCATCGAGAGCATTGATACCAACATTTGAGCTACCTCCAATGTTTATTGTGATCTAGGGCCAATAAAATATATGTTTCTTGATAGTGTCATCCAGATTTTAACTGATAGGCCAAAATAGTGTCTTATTGTTTGATACAACTAAAGTTGAGCAAAGTATTTTTTTTTACTGTGGACTTTTTCTTCTTTATCTTCTGCCTATTTTTGAGTTGTGTGTTATCTATATTAAATTGCTTTATTTTTATTCTTGTGTTGTTTATTAAGCTTATTCTTAGTGGTTTGTAAAAACTCTTTACATGTCAAGAAAATAATGCCTTTAACATGAAGAAATCTTTGTATTTCATTAGTCAAATTAATGGCATGATAGTGTCTAAGACATGAATCAGGAAAGCATCAATATATCAAGTTTTGGAAAATGTGTGTGTGTGTGTGTGCGCGCGTGTGTGCACCTATTTATTTTATATAGTTTATTTGCAATATAAGCATGAAATATCACCAAATTAGTACTTATTCCTAATTAACATAAAGCAAAGAAAAAGCAAAAGTTCAAATTTTATTATTGTTTGTTTTTTAAAAGCATCTCTTTCTTATGAACCTCTATTAATGAAGATGTTTGATGCATGTGTTCCACTTTTATTCTGAGGTTTACTAAGAGTTTTATTCATACATTTTAGTCTTAAAAACATGTCCAGATTGGGTAAGAATTCAGTTAAGAATGCCACAGTATTTATTTTCTCTGTTTTTCCTTCTAGATATAACATTGAGCAACAATAGTATTTTGCTTAAGGAAGCTCATTGCATACAATTGTTCCCAAGGTTCTATCTTGTGCTCTTACACTGTTTGGATATATTTGAATGTAATTTCTTGTTTCTCTTATTTTTACCAGTAATGTCTAGCACTATTTTAAACTTCAGGTGTTTAATAATACTTATTAACTAGTTAAATTAAATTAAGTCAATTGGTGCATTGTTAATACTCATTATAGTAGCAGAAGTAGTATTTAGAGTTACAGTTTTTAGTATGTCTTCCATAGGATATAAGAAAAGAGGAAGATATGATTAATTTCCTAATTGGTAATACAGGAACACTCATAGCATTTTCCCTAGGAGAAATGAGTATCCTTCTTCCATTCCCAAGAAAATATACAGTGCTCAGCAATGCTTAAATCACTCCCCAAATCTGCTAAATTAAGTCCCTTTTTAAGAAAATTACCCAAACGGAGGAAGGAAAACAACTGCAAGCTATCCAGTATTGTATGCATACTGAGGACATTAATTACAAGGAGTTCGGTCCTGTGCTTGACCAAGAGAGAAATGAGATTCTTTTTGAGTTGAGCACATAGACATTTAGAGACGTTTATCGTCAAGAGTGCTTTGGGAAGAGTTTCCCCTCCATCGTCGTGGTTTATTATTGGATTATGTGATTTTCATTTTTTCCATCCCCAGACTTACCACTTTAAATGCTCCATCCTTTGCAATCAAATGCAATTCTTAAGCTTCATTTAGAAGCAACAATAGTGGTGTTCTATGGAATGGAAAAAGAAAAGGAGGGAAAAAATAGAGAAGAGATCTAATTTACCAGAACACATCTTAAGAAATGAGAAGAAGATAAACCTGTCCCTTGGAACTCACATTCTCCAGTACAGGGCCCAGTGTGGGTTCACAGGGGTTTGGGTTTTACAGGCAGATTTCTGGGAAATAGGGTTTTGTTGGAATGGGAAGCCACAGAGCCACAGACCTGTTGCAAAAGTGTTTTGTGGCCCCGTCTCCATAACAGCTACTAAAACACTTCCAAGAATAAGAAATGTTAAAAATAATAAACAAATATTACCACCCTCCCTGGGTTAGGAGCAAGTTTTGGAAGTGTGAAGGTGGTATAAAACTAAGACCCTGGTTATAGAAAAAATCAATTTCCTGTATAAAACCTTTTTTGCTTCATCTGCCTCTTGGTTCTTGTCTCTGACCATGCAGAGGGGAAAACACTTAGTCAGGAGTCTGAAGAACCAGGGGTTCATAACCACACTTTGATCTCAAATTATTTTCCTATGAATCCAGAACTTTGAGGATCCTCTTACCTACCTTGCCTACCTTACAAGGGCCAGATCACAGTGTTAAATGTTAGCAGAGCCTTGCTAGGCAAGTTAGGCTATTTTGATGAATACACTTTTACGTGAACTCCTGGACTTTGTGACCACAAAATTATTAGCTTTATCAGTCTCCCAGCTGCCTCCACCTCCCATCAACCCACCCATTTCCCATGCATTTTTAGATTGTTTTAAAACCAGCCTGGGACATGCTGACAGGGAAGTATAAAATATAAGGTTGTTAGACTAACTCTTGTATCTTAGAACTTTAGAGTTGGTTAGGCCCTTTAGGGATTTTCTGGATCAGCTTCCTTATTTTAGAAAGAGCAGCAAAATGATTTCTACCTAAAGATCAAATATTGCCACTGCCGATAGCCTTCAGGACCTACCATTTCAGTGCAGTTGGCCTGACCACCAACCAGGGGTGCATCTCTTTGCCTAGGGCTTTCCCTGGTCTTTGAAGGCCACTCTGTCCATACATATGACAGGCCAGAAATGCCTGGGGAATTACTGCCCATACTCCAGCAGCCTTTTGTCAGTGATAGACAGGAATTCATAAATAAGTACCCCAGTTTTTTCACCATCTGTCTCCACCTTGCCTGCTAAATAATTGAGGCATGTGTTCTATACTGGCCCCCAGGATTCCCAGCAGATTAAGTTCTACTTGCTCACAGTGGTAACTTTGATAGTTACCACCTCTAGCATATAATATATAATATTAAATAATAGGTGGTAACTATAATATATATGATAGATAGATAGATAGATAGATAGGTAGATAGATTTTATAGTAATTATAGTAGAACACTTCCCCCATACTGGCATCTTTCCTTTCTCAGGTCACTTCCCTATTATTGTAGCCTTGCTTCCTAGATTGTCTTCCAAATATCTGTCATTTCCACTCACATCCTAATCTCAGGATTAGGGGATCCTAATCTCTGCTCTAAGGGAATTCAAAGATAAACCTCGCACCTTGCATGTAACTTCTACTCCTTTTTTCCCAGCACAAGATTTCCTAGGGATTTGTTTTTATAGCTGTGGCTCCTACCAGTTAGATTTGTTTACCATTGTCAATAGGTTTTCAGTTTTGCTTTCTCATGCCTTAGCACTAGCACATAGTAAGATGCAGCACATGTTCACGGCAGTGAATTAAATTGACTTTGTAAGACTTCTTCACTCATTATTCCAGAGCTGGAAGACAGTGCCAGGGCTCCTGAGTCCTGTGATTGTCTTCATGCAACAGTATCATCCGTGCCTTCTGTGGTGGATCTTTACTGTTTATGCCCACCCAGCATGCATTCTACCTTGGCCAATCTCAGTCTTTTTCTTTTCTTTCTTTCTCTCTTTTTTTTTTTTTTTTTTTTGAGAGAGAGAGAGAGAGAGAGAGAGAACATGGGAGTGTGTGTGCATGCAAACACAAGGGCAAACAAGCCATTCAGGGGCTGAGAGAGAGAGGAAGGTAGAAAGAATCATAAGCAGGCTCTATGCTCAGCACAGAGCCTAACTCTGGGCTTGATCTCACCACTGTGAGATCATGACCTGAGTGGAAATCACTCAGAGGAGTGAGGGGCAGGGGCTGAAACCTGAAGACACTTAGTTTTTACATACAGATGTATTCAAAGATCTTGAACTGTTCAAGTATGTAAGTCAATATGTTACCATTTTTGCTTAAGTCTTTTGAGTTGAGTTTCTTAGAGTCCATATAAACTTTCGTTAAATTACCCACTTTGCAACAGACCCTGCAGGGATATACATACTATCACTTTCCATATAGTATTTGCATATTAATGGGTGATTTGAGGAGTAATAGTATATATAACACTGCTTTTAATATTCTTGGCTTCCTTTTTTGGAGCCACCATGTTTCTTCTTTTTCTTCTTCTTCTTCTTCTTCTTCTTCTTCTTCTTCTTGTCTTTCAGAAGAGACAAAGAAGCTGGTTTATTTTCCTTTCAATTTCCTTAGTAACACAAAACTCCCTTCTAGTACTTTTTTTTAAGAGGCTGGCATATCCTGGTTGTTTGTTCCATATGATGAATGTCCTCATTTCTTATTAACCTCCAAAATAGGCAGCCCCCACCATTAGGGCTTATGGTCTATATGAGACAACATAAAAACAAGACACATTCTCCCCCATGCACATTTCAAATGAAATGTAACGGAAGAGAAATAAATAAAAATGGGAAAAAATGCCTTAAATGGTTTATGTTGGAAAATGTTATATGGGCAATAATGGTGCTTATATGGGCTTTGGGCAGAGACTTTGATAATGAAGGTTAAATGAGGGAATGTTGCAAAAAATGTTCACTGTTCATAAAAATAAATCTCTGGTATGAACCAGAATGAAATAAACAGAGTTGCAGACGCTGGGAGCAGCTGGGGTGACCTCAGCTTCAGGTTGGTAATAGCCAGACTCGCTGGAACCACACACTCTCACCTCAGCAGGATTCACTCAGCTCTCCATCACAGGGACATTGAGTTCTACAGCCCTGGGGGTGGCTCTTCAGCTGTCTCACTGAAAAACAAAGGCCTTGTTGTTTCCGGTATTTTTCCTCCTTGGGTCCTGGCAGGGTTTCCAGGAACCCTGCCTTTCTAGGTTAAGTATCAGTCCAGGAGTTTCAAACACAAATGTCCATGGGGGCAGCAGTGAATGAGTGAAATGGACTTGGAGAGGAGAGTGGCAAATTGGAGAAAACATGCCCCATTTGAAAGGGTCACCACTACTAAGCTCCAGCTGACAGTGGGAATGCTGCTAGCTCAGTGGGGTCAGGTCTTTCTATTTTTCAAGGGAAGCTGCAAACTGACTTTTATATGAATTTTTCTGATTTTTAAATATGGCAACCCATTTCTGTCGTGTGTGTGTGTGTATATAGTATATATAGTAGTGTGGGTAGGGTGGAAGGCAAAAGAATACATGTTTATGGGACAGAATTGGCTTAGCAGCTGCCAGTTTCAATCCCTCACTAAGTGAATGCTGAGATTGAAACTATCATTGTTTGGTTTCATTGGTTGTTGCCGCAGAGCTGTCATATAAAGGTATTCCATAGTGTGCCATCTTGGAGGTAAGAGTTTATATTAGAAACAGCCACTCATTAGCATGTATTATGTGCTAGGCATTTTGCCCATAATTATTTCATTATATTCTCCTACATTCTTAAAAGGAAAGCACTAATGTTAACCCGTTTTATAGAGGGGGAAACTGACGTGTCCAAAAATGAAGTAGTTGACCACAGTCATTACATAGGACACCCTGCATATACCACCTTACATCTTTGTGGCCTTGCCATTGATGCCAGCCAAGGATTCTCTCTGGCTTCCTCTGGTTGTGTGGGGACAGTAACACATCATGGGGCAAACCTCCACCAATGGGGGCAAAAGCCAATGGATAAAAAGGCTTTTGTCCCTGTCTGAGAGTTTTGACAAACATTCCATAAGTCTCCTTAGAAGGTCCTGCTTGAAGTATGCAGTTGCCTACAGCAACTAATGCTTTCTTGTATGGGTTTTCCTCCTCTGTTCAGTTCCCTGCCTCTCATTTTGGGGAGCAAGTTTGGCTGGTTCCCAAGTGAATACTCTATCAAACAGTCACTAAAGTCTCTATGTGATTCCTTTACCAGGTCCTTTTGGTATGATTGGTCCTGAAATAAAGCTTTAGAGAAAAAAAGGGTCTAAAAGGATTCTTAAACCCACAAGAAGAGAGGATGGTGGTGGTGGTATAGGGCAGTTGGTACACAGAAATCAAATGGGGAGGGGGAGAGAGTGCAATATAATTTTAGTTCATAACACATTTTATTTTTCTACTATATGCCTGGAACTGTGCCAAGAACTAAATAGGGCACTTGGAACTATGAATGAAAAGTACCAGGGTAAAGACCAATTTCCAAAGATCTTCAGTAGCTTTCAGCAATGATGCCAATCTCAAATGCCCACAGGAGCCAAGTGAGAAACTTAAGTTAAAGAACCTGTGTTTTTTTTTGTTTTTTTTTTTTTTGCATATCAAATACAAATGCATAGTCTTCACTACTACAAAGAATTAGGCTTTAAATTTTCTCCCATTTTTCCCCCAATATGTGGCTATCCCAGTTTGCCATCCATTTTTCCACTTCAGACAGAGATGTGGGTGTGAAAAATATTTCACTTTTTAAATTTATTAACTAAATTTTTAATTGAAATATAATTGACATAAAACATTGTTTAAGAATAAGGTATACAACATGTTGGTTTGATACATTTGTATACTGCAATATGATTATAATAGCATTAGCTAACACCTCTATCACATCACATACTTATAATTTCTTTTTTGTGGTGAGAACAATTCTGATATAGTCTCTTAGCAACTTTGAAGTTTATAATACAGCATTGTTGATTATAATCACTATGCTGTGCATTAGCTCTATAGAACTTACTTATTGACTAGATCAAATTTTATTTATTTTTATTTTTTTAACATCCATTTATTTTTGA
This sequence comes from Cryptoprocta ferox, assembly GCA_028646485.1. Taxonomy (NCBI): domain Eukaryota; kingdom Metazoa; phylum Chordata; class Mammalia; order Carnivora; family Eupleridae; genus Cryptoprocta; species Cryptoprocta ferox. The sequence goes on along the minus strand of CM053572.1, from coordinate 97,562,427 downwards.
GAGACAGAGAGAGACAGTGTGATCAAGGGAGGGGCAGAGAGAGAGAGGGAGACACAGAATCTGAAACAGGCTCCAGGCTCTGAGCTGTTAGCACAGAGCCCGACGTGGGGCTCGAACCCATGGACCGTGAGATCATGACCTGAGCCGAAGTCGGACGCTTAACCGACTGAGCCACCCAGGCACCCCAGACCAAAGTTTATACCCTTGAACAATGTCTCCTCAATTTTCCCACCCCAACCTCTGGTAACCACCATTTTACTCTGTTTTTCCAAGTTCAACTTTTTGGGGTTTGACATATAAGTGATAACATATAGTATTTGTCTTTATCTGTCTGACTTATCTCACTTAATGTAATAGCCTCAAACTCTACCCATGTTGTTGCAAATGGAGGGACTTCCTTCTGTCTCAAGGAACATTATTCTATTGTGTGATGGTATATATATATATATATATATATATATATATATATATATATATATCACATCTTTATCTATATCTATATCTATATCTTACACCTTATCCATTTATCTTTTGACAGACACTTAGGTTGTTTCTATGTCTTGTATATATGAATAATGCTGTAATGAACATATCTTTTGACAGACACTTAGGTTGTTTCTATGTCTTGTATATATGAATAATGCTGTAATGAACATATCTTTTGACAGACACTTAGGTTGTTTCTATATCTTGTATATATGAATAATGCTGTAATGAACATGGGTGTGTAGATATTTCTTTCAGACACTGATTTCAATTCCTTCAGATATGCTCCCAGACATGATTGCTGCATCATATGGTAGTTCAATTTTTAATATTTTGAGGTAATGCCATACTGTTTTTTATAATGGTTCTACCATTTTACATTCCTACCAACAGTGTATAAGAGTTCACTTTTCTCTATATTCTTGCCAACATTTGTTATCTCTTGTCTTTGATAATAGCCATTCTAATAGATGTCAGGTGATACTGTGGTTTTGAACCCTGATGATTAGTGATGTTGAACATCTTAACATATACTTATTGTCCATTTGTATATCTTCTTTGGTAAAGTGCCTAGTCAGGTCCTTTCCCTATTTTTAAGTTGTGTTATTAGCTTTTTTGCTATTGAGATGTATCAATTCTTTATATATTTTGGATATTAAGCCCACATCAGATACATGGCTTGTGAATATTTTCTCTCATTCCATAAGTTGCCATTTCAGTTTATTAATTGTTTCTTGTGCTGTGCAGAAGTTCTTTAGTTTAATGTACTCTCACTTTTTAATTTCAGTTTTTGTTCTCTTTGCTATTGCTGTCTTATCCAAGAAATCATTGACAAGACCAATGTCAATGATCTTTTCCCCTACGTTTTCTTCTTGGGGTTTTGTAGTTTCAGGTCTTACATTTCAGTTTTTTACCAATTTTGAGTTAATTTTTGTGAGTGGTAAAAGATAGTGGTCCAGTTTCCTTCTTTTGCATGTGGATATCTGGTTTTCCCAAAACCATTTACTCTAGAGACTGTCCTTTCCCTAATGTGTATTTTTAATGCCCTTCTCAAAAATCAGTTGACCATATATGCATGGGTTACAGCTGGTCTCTATATTATGTTCCCCTGGTCTATATGTCTTCTGTTCTACTGGTCAAATCTAAGGAAAACAAAACAAACAAACAAACAAACAAACAAAAACTCAAGGATAATGACAAATGGGAACTGATCCTGTCTTTCTGAGAGGGAAACATGAAGTCTAGGAACTGGGGTGACTGGCCCCTGTTTGAGCTATGACTCAGCTCCAGCTGGCTGTCACTATGCAGGAATGCAGATCCTATCATGCCAGATCTCCTAATTGTTCAAGAGTAGTCAGAAATTCAGAAATGTTTGTGAAATCTCCAGATTTTAAAATGCTAACAATGAATTCAAATTTCTTAAAAACAGTAGGCAAGCCAATACTGGCAACAAAAACAGAACACATCTGCAAGTTGTATTTTACACACAGGTCACTGGTTGGCTTTCTGTGTTATAGGTTCTGCTCTCTTTTTCCTCCAAAATCTTTGAGCCATGTTTTCCTGGGAGAGGTGCAAGACTTGGAGGAGTGCATAGTACATGGGAAGCCACTGCATTTGTCACTTAGGATTCTCTTCACTTTCTATTTCTAGAGGAAGCAGGTTAAGACGTGTTTATGTATTTGTATGAGTGTGTATGTTTCTTAAGGATCCAGAAAGAGACCTAATTCAAGAGAAACAAACAAATATTGCTTGACTTTCCTCAGAAACTATGAGGAGGCCAAGGAAAAACAAATTAATTATCCAAATAGGTGTCTTTTGCTGATGGATGGCAATATTTGAATATGGTAGGTAGAATTTTTTAAAAAGCATTCTTAAATCAGCAAGAAGGGAGTATATGACTTTCATTTTTTCTTTGTGTAAAATTATTGTGTCCTCTGACCAGATTTCTATTGGCCTTGATGATTAGTTGGCTATTTTAGCTGTTCATTGTGTCAGCCTTTAGTAAGAGCCTCTTCTGAATGGGACTCACTATGTCATAGCTATATAAAATATTCATTAACATGATGCTTTTAATGGATTTGTTTGGAATGAACTTAAGTGGAGGGAGCCACCACTGATTTTTGGAGCAGGAGGGCTGTTTCAGGGCTGTGTCTGCCCCAAGCCTGGCCTGTTCAGCAAGCCCTTCCACCTGCCCTCTTTCCCTGCAGGGTCCCATCTGGGAGGGGACACTGATATCATTCTGATGATTAGAAATTCTATTCCTTTTGCACGAGTGTGTTCCAACTTGGTGTTTTTTGTATTGTGTTCAGTGGGGGTGTGTTACTGCTTTTCTGAATTATACTAAAGTACTTTTGCCATGAAGAATCAATTGCCTAGTGAATGCTCAAGCCCTGAAATTAGACAAATTTAGCTTTGAATTCTGGCTTTGCCACTTACTAATTGTGTGACCCTCAGGCAAGTATCTTAACATCTCTGAGCTGTAACTTCATCATCTTTTAAACTAGAGCACTACTAGGTTTTTAAAAAAATTTTTTTTCTATATTTATTTTTGAGAGACAGAGACAGAGCATGAGCAGGGGAGGAGCAGAGAGAGAGGGAGACACAGAATGTGAAGGAGGCTCCAGGCTCTGAACTGTCAGCCCAGAGCCCCACACAGGGCACGAACTCACGAACCATGAGATCATGACCTGAGCTGAAGTTGGACACGTAATTGACTAAGCCACCCAGGTGCCCCAAGCAATGCTAGTTTTTAATTCATACAGTATTTGAAGATTGAATGGGGATAGTTTGCAAAGTAACCTAGTGCCTGAGACATATCAAAAACTTATTAACATCAGCCATTATTCTCTAAATGATAGGCATCCAACTGCTGTCACACATCTGAGTCCATTTGAAGTTTGTATGGAAGCTTCTACTAGACAAATAACATTTGGTTCTTAATCATACCAACCCTGATAATAGACCAGGTATAACTGAGCACCTTTATTATTTTTTTTAATGTTTATTTTTGAGAGAGAGAGAGAGAGAGAAAGAGAGAGAGAGAGCAGGGGAGGGACAGAGAGAGACAGGAAGACACAGAATCTGAAGGTGGTAACTTTAAACAAATGAATGAAATATGGACCAGAGAGTTTAAGTGAAATGATCAAGATTGCTGTGCAAGGTGGTGATGGGACCTGGGAAGAGAATTAAATATTTTGACTCCTTCCTTGCCATTAATTCAATCTTTTATATCAGATTTGAGCCTTTTCTTTTCTTTGTATTTTTTTTATCCAGAGTACATCTGAATCTGAATTCATGCCATTGTGAGCTCTACTATTTAATTTCTATTTGTGCACGTCTATACTTTTCAGTCTTGAGCACCCATCTTCTTTTTAATTTTTTGAAATATGGTGACATGACATAAATAATAATAAAGAGTCCTCCCTATCTTAACACTACCAATCTCAAAATCTGGGGTCTGGAGGCCCAGCCCAAGAATCCAGCAAGTATGCTATCATTTCAGCCCATCTCATTCTGTTCCCTCCTGGTTCTGTATACTGTATATCTATTAGGGACCTGTAACTCATTTGGGAAGTGACCTTGGGCAAATAGCTTCACTTTTTGCATCTTTGTTTCTCTCTTCTTAAAGTGGAAAAGATTAATATATGAATAACGGGATAATACTTCCCTTAAAAGGTATGGAAGACATTTAACAATGATCATCTTTGCATGTTGCCCTCTGGGGGCTGGGTGGGGCTAAGGTTTTATTTTCATTATCTTCAAACTGGAGTCACAAACAATTTTCATAAGATTGCTGGAATAATGAAACAGCTGTTTCTCAGGGCAGGGTCCAGTGAAGTGGCAAGAATGGAGCAACAACATGGGAATGGGCCGGAGGCTGCTTCAAATAGACTCTTCCTTGGTGTCTCAGTCCTGGGAGGGAAAATATGCTCATCAAGATCCTGATTAAGCAGGGATTGCCAAGGGCACTCTTTGTAACCAGGCAAACAATAGCTGCACCGCCCTCCCCCACCCCAACTCCTTCAGCTCTTAAAACAAAAATCTATCAAGATTTAATCACATTGCTTTATCTCCAGGATCTAACCTCTGCACGTTCATGAGAACATTTCCCTTTGTCTCCAGGCCCTAAGGCATGTGCCTCTATGGGAGCCATGGTCCCTTTAGGGTTTTTACTTGAGTGAAAGAAGCCAAGATTGCTTTTTGTTCCCCTTTGACTCTCTTCTGAATTAACATAAAATTGAAGATGACTGTAGTTAGGGCAAAAAAAAAAAAAAAAAAAAAAGAGTGAGAGAGAGAGAAAGAGAAAGAGAGAGAGAGAGAGAGAGAATAATGAGGAGGGGGCAAGGGAAGAAGGCTGGGAAAGCCAGTGTGAAGAGTGTCTTGGAACCCAAGGGAAGCTCTGTGTTCATCAAACTGATAGTTCCCTTGCAGGCCACCAGCAAAATGAAAACACCTCACCCAAAACCATTTAAATTCTTTCATCTAGGTCTCTAAAACCTTTCTCTGGGGAGTGCACTTTGGAGTGTGAATTCCTCCAAGTTGATTATCTCGGTGTAAGTGCTGATGCCATTCCCCACCACCACCTATGTTTGGTCACCCTTCCATTGTAAGGGACTTTCTGGGGCTTCATGACCAAGTTGATGCCAGCACAAGGGGGCTGCATCTGAATGTGTAATTGAGGAGCCACACAGACACTGATGTCTCAGTATTAATTAATGGAATTTGATGTTTACTGCTGTCACGTCAACCAATCACTTTTCTCAGAAAATTAATTAAACTGTGGGTAGGGAGTTAGTAGCTCCCTATGCTAGGCCGAGGGCTGATTGGGAGCCTTTGGGACTGGGGAAGGAAACTGCATCTGTGGTTTGAATTGTGTGTGAGCTTTGTCTAAAACCACAGACTTGGATTCCAACGCTGAGAGATTGGAGAGGAATGTGGGGAAAGGCTCCTTGCTGCCTCTCACCTTAAACCCTCCTCACTTTCATCATTGAATTATTCTTTCTCACTTCCTTCCACTGACTATCCCTGCTCTGTGCAGGGCAAATCCACCCATTTGCCCACTGAGATGAAGTGTGGAATACACAGTGACAAAAGAACTCTCATAAGAAAAATCTTAGTAAGGCTTGTTCAGATGCGGTCACCAGATGGCTTGTATTACACAGAAAGGCCTGGATTTCAACATTCTGTCCTTCTAAAATGTTCCTCTTTAGCATTTTTGAATGCTTCCTTCTTTCATCTCTGTTCTTTACTCTTTTTTCTTTTCTAATTGAACCGAAATTACCTTTATTTCAATTTTTTTTAATTTAAAAAATTTTTTATTGTTTATTTTTTTAATTAATTAATTAATTAATTTTATTTTTTTAACTTTATAGTTTATTGTCAGGTTGGTTTCCATGTAACACCCAGTGCTCTTCCCCCACAAGTGACCTCCACCATGACCATCACCCCCCTTCCCCTTTCCCCCTCCCTTCCGCCCTCAGTTTGTTTTCAGTATTCAAGAGTCTCTCATGCTTCGTCTTCCTCCCTCTCCCTAACTCTTTTTCCTCCTTCCCCTCCCCATGGTCCTCTGTTAGGTTTCTCCTGTTAGACCTATGAGTGAAAACATATGGTATCTGTCCATGTTGTTTCCTGATTATAAACTGAAATGATATATAGTCATTATAGAAAATTGATTAAAAACAGTAAAGTGTGAAAAGAATGCCAACTGAGGAGTAATAATTAATATTCCAGTGTTCACCAGGTGACGAGCTCTGTGCTAAGTGTTTTATGTATATGATCTTATTTAATCATTTTAACAACCACATGAGGAAGATACTGTTTTTATCTCTTTTGTAGATGAGAAAATTGAAACAGAGAAGTTAAGTAACTTTTCCAAAGTCACACAGCTACTAAGGAGTAACATAGACTTTGAACCAAGGCAGTCTGACTCCAAAGTCTACATTCTTATCATATATTATAATGTCTTGCAACTGTGCCAACTACATTCTGGTCTAGGCACACACATCAAGATAGAGGGTACGAACTGAGGAGGTCTCCAATCACTCACACCAGCTCTCCTGGAAGACATCTAGTCTAGGTAACTCACCACCCTCCACACTCAGGTTCTCTGCCTTATAGGTTCAGAAGCCTGTTTTTCATAAGGATGAATTAACATTAATTGGATTCATAGTTAACGGCTATGGTACCCAATATTAAGCTTGTTAAGTTACAAGAGCAAGGCCATAGTCTAGAAGGACTTTCATTCATCTATCAGTGCATCGTCACTCTGCAGTAAAGCTGCAGGAGAAGCTAACCAACAAATGTTTTCTTGGACCTGGTGCCTGGGATCAGTGCCCGGGGACTTGTTTAGCTAACTCTTAGCTGAGTTATCGTTTCAGCACCACCCCTTTCCTCTCCTCCTACCTTCCTCATTACAAGAGTAATGGAAACACTAACCCACCGATAACTCTAAGTCAAGACCATCTCTCCTCTTTATCTGTAGTCCCAACACAGCCCACCCTCCATTTTGATAACACATCCTTTCTATAGATTTCTTCCTATGTTGTCAGGTTATAGTCAAGTCTTGTTGACCTGGGAGTCATTCTGTCTTCTAAAAGTGGCTTTGTAGATATCTGCCCAGGTCTGCTGTTAATTTAAAGTTCATCTTTCAAAAAAATTTTCAATTTTAAAAGATCTTTTTGAAGTGTACTTTACATATCATAAAATTTGCCCATTTTAAGTGTACAGTTGAGTGATTTTTAGGAAGTTCACTGGGTTGTGCTTGTCATAACACATTTATCAGCTCACTAAGATCCATAATGCTCATTTACATTTAACCTCTATTCTCATTCTCATTTCATATAAATAAAATCCGATAGTATATGGTCTTTTGTGTCTGGCTTCTTTTGGTTACAATAATGTTCTGTAGCATGTATCATTATATATTCCTTTTTATAGTGTTTTGTTGTATGGATATGCCATATTTTTGATGGACATTTGAGTTGTTTCCGTTTTTTAGCTATTATGAATAATGCTTAAATAACATTTAAGTGCAAGTCTTTGTGTGGCTACATGTTTCCATTTCTCTTGGGCAGATACCTATGAGCGGAATTGCTGGGTTATATGGTAAATTTACATTAACTTTTTTTTTTAGTGAGGGATGGGCAAAGGGAGCAGGAGGATCTTAAGCAGGCTCCACACCTGGTGTGGAGCACAAACTCACAACTGTGAGATCATGACCTAAGCAAAAATCAAGAGTCAGACACTAAACCAACTGAGCTACCCAGGCTCCCCACATTTAACTTTTTAAGAAGCATCCAACATATTTTCCAAAGGGGCTACTTCAAAGGGAAGTTTTATTGCTCAATTTCCAAGCTGTTGGGGTATCCATCATGCTGGTGCCCATGACTGATAATAAAAGGAATAAAAATGACCCATGATCTCATCCCTCTGAGCATTTTACTGATACATATAAAATTGTTATTTTATGTATAATATTTTATAAATATAAATGTATAAAATTTTATTTCATTCATAATAGAAAATATATGCTTATAGGTGTATACCTGTATTTTGTGTCAAAAACCATATATTTATATACAGATATATAAGTGAAAATTATATATAAGAAGATTTTATATAAATGTATACAAATACATACTTGGGATCACATTATATTAATAATAGAGCTTTTTTTAAACTTATAATGGGATTTGTGGTCATTTATCTGTCATTAAATATGAAGTTTGATTTTAATATCTTCATAATCTCCATATGGATATGCCATAAGTTTTAAAACTATTGTCCTATTTTTGTTTTTGTTTTTGTTTTATTATTTTTTTTAATTTTGAGAGAGACAGAGACAGCATGAATGGGGGAGGGGCAAGGAGAGGGGGAGAGAGAATCCCAAGCAGGCTCCACACTGTCAGCACAGAGCCCTATGTGGAGCTGGAACCCATAAAACTGCAAGATCATCACCTCAACCAAAACCCAGAGTTGGTCGCTTAACCAACTGAGCCACCCAGGCGCCCCTCCATTGTCCTATTTTTTAACCTTTGGCTTGTCTTTTTACTTCTAAATCATAATTTAAATATGTTATACTTTCAATTTTGGGTTAAACTTTTAGCTGGTCCCGTTCTCATGCTTTTCTTTAATATTTTATCCTTGTGGCTTCTCATGGACATATGTTTATTCACCCTTCACCAGCTTTTCCCTCTCTGTTTTTTATGAAATACATATTTAGCCTGGTCCCTTCACCAGAGAACTGATTTAGGAAGCAAACTCCTGTTGAAAATGTATTTGTTGCTAGTGATATCAAAGCTGAAGATCAATTAAATTATAATAAAGAAACAATAATAAGCACGATGGTAGTTTAGTGAGTATAGATAGACTGACTGAAATATTTTACCCTGTAGTAGAGTTTTATATATACTTCATCAGAGGATGGTGAAAAGGAGGTCACTTTTTAAGATTCTCATAGAGAATTTGGACATTTTAAGAATGCTATCTTAACTTAAAATACTAACGACAGTATAATGCCTTCAGTGGCCTTCTTCCACATTGCAACCTGTAAGCCATTCTCTTGACAAGGCTTCCTACTTCAAGAATAAGTACAGGTCTGATCATGTGGCTGTTCAATTCTCTCTACAGGGTCATTCAAGACTCATCATAGTCTTCCACTCTACTGCACAAAACTTACCCAAACTGAGAAATTGTTCCATAAGAAGAGACTTAACCTCTCAACTTTTTTTCTTTTTGGACAGTTTTATTGAGGTACAATGACTCAAACCCTCCAAATTTCACCCTTTTAAACTATGTACTTTAGTAGTTTTAAGTGCATTCATAGAGTTGTGCAGCCATCATCACTATCTAAATTGAGAACATTTTCACTTTCATCATTCTGAAAAGAAGATCTAGTCACTCCTTATTCCCCACTTCCCTGGATTCTGGCAACAACTAATCTTCTCTCTGTCTCTTTGGATGTCTCTGTGGCCTTTTGTATCTGACTTCTTTACTTAGTATGTTTTCAAGGTTCATACATGTTGTAGCATCTGTCAGTACTTCATCAATTTTCTAAGTCAAATAATTTTTCATTAAATGGTTACATTACCTTTTTTAAAAAATCCATTCATCATTTGGTGATTTTACTTTTTGACTATTTGTACGCTGTTTCCATGAATATTCATATACAAGATTTTGGTTGTCATATACTTTGGAAGCTTTGCACACAGGTTGAGTGGATACTTGTCATTTGGGAAAATAAATTTATATAGTAGAGAATGAGTAGAACTGGAATTAGGTTAAATGTTTCAAAAAGATAACTTGCCTCTGACTTACTTTTCTCCTTTGAAAAAAAGTTTATTCCCTTGAAACCTTTCTATAGCTGTGTGCACAAGGTAAGAATTAGTAACTCCTCGAAGAGCTTCCTCATGTTCAAAAATCTTCCAGAAGAGAAACAATGTCAACAACAAAAATATAAAGAGAAAAATTCTTGGAATCAGGAAAGAAGTGTTGTGGCAAGATTATTGATCTGTTAAAACTGGGTTGGACCTATTGCTATGTTTCTGTTCACTCAGGAAACATTGCTTTTTTTTCTCTTGCTGCAGTTGACCAGAGCTAGAATGGGCAGAGGGCAGTGACGAGACAACTCACGTCTCTGAGAGTGACCAGCTGACTGCATTCAGAACTAACACACAGGATCAGGTAACTCTCTGATGACTATAATGCTGACTGTGAAGTATATGGGGATTTTTACCCACCAAATTTTCAAGTCAAACACTATGGTGTAATAGTCAGAAGAAGAAAACTACTAAACAGCATATGGATATAAAACTTGAGCCTGAAGCAAAACTTTTCACCATTCATCTCATCCTCTAGATATCTATAGCAGTTTGCCTTGCTCTCAAATTTGAATGTACATTAGAATAACTTAGAATGCTTTTAATACACATGGTCCCTCCCCAGACTTTCTGATTCAATGGATTCCTAACAAATTTCCAGGTAATTCTAATGCTGTTGGTGTCAGGAGCATACTGCTCCAAAATTGCCATGCTAATCTCAACTTAAGCCCATAAAATCCCCTTTTACCTCAGTGTTGGTCTTATTTGGCTGTGTGGATAGCAATCTGACTAAACAAGTCTCTTTGAAAGCTGACTGAGTTTTCTTATTTTTATATTCACAGTCTTTGTACAATGAGTGGTAAATAGGTGCTTAAGTCTTTTGAGTGAATGTATAGAACTGATTTATACTAAGATATCAGTGATCTATAGAAGCTTAATGTGTTGCCTTTCTGAGACATTTAAAGTTTAAAGGAAGATCAACATAAAATGAATTAACCCTTAAATTATAAGAATATCACTAAACAAACAACACAACCTAATTTTTAAAATGTATAGAAGATTTGGGGTACCTAAGGAGTTCAGTTGGTTGAGTGTCTGACTCTTGATTTCAACTCAGGTCATGATCCCAGAATCCTAGGATTGAACCCTGTTTTGGGCTCCATACTGAGCATTGGACCTTCTTAAGATTCCTCTCCCTCTCTCTCTCAAAAAAATGTATAAAAGATTTCAGAGACACTTCACTGGAGATGACATTTGGATAGCAAATAAGCATATGAAAAGATTCACAACAAAGTCAGCAGAGAATTGCTTTAGAGCCAAGATGAGATACCACCACACTCCTATTAGAACGGCTACCAACAAAGAGACAAACAAAAAACCTTGACAATATCAAGTGCTGACGAGGATGTGAAACAACTGGAGCTCTCATATGCTCCTAGCAGAAATGCACATGTGCCAGTCACTTTGGAAAATAGTTTGGCAGTTCCTTATAAAGTTAAGCTTACTGTATAACCCAGAAATTCTATTCCTAGGTATTTACATAAGTGAAACAAAATTTGTGTTTACAAAAATACTGTATACAAAGGTTTATAGCAGTTTTATTCATAATTATTCATAATAGTTCCAGTTATTCAGAACTGGAAACAATCCAAATGCTCCTCAACTGGCAAATGGATTAACAATCTATGGAACATCTTTCTAATAGAATATTACTCATCAGTAAAAAAGAGTGACTAAACACTGATGAATTTCAAATGCATTGTGCTGAAAGAAAGAAGATTTGAAGGGATACACATTGTACAATTGCATTTTATATGACATTATAGAATAAGACAAATTAATAGAGACAGAGAATAATCAGTGATTGGCAGGATTTAGGAGTTAGGGTGGGTGAAAACAATGGGTTAGCATGCAAAAATTTATGGGTGGAGGATGGAAGTGTTTTTATCTTGATTATTATCATGGATATACAACTGTGTGGATTTGTTAAAACTCAGAATTGTACACCACAAAGAGTGTCTTTTATTGTATACAAGTTGAAAGTAATTATTTTAAAAACAAGTGTCACTAAAGATCTTTTTTGAGAGAAATAGGGTGTGAAGCTTGAAACTGCATGGATTAGAGGACAGGTGACCTGAGTTAGGTATGGCTCTCTGACCAAGTAGGTACAGTGAGTGTTATGCTGCCAGCAGCGAGAGCTAGTGAATAGTGACTTTAACTTTTTAGGGCATGAAGGAGAGTCTTCGAGTGCCAGGAAGAGACATGGTTAATAAAAGAAATGATCTTTCAGAATAGAAGTGAGGTCATAATGTAGCTACTTCAATTGTGAATTGTTTGAGGAGAAAGTGGCCAACAACAGATTGCTTCTTGTGGAGAAGATAAGGAAGGGAAAAATTAAATAAAAAAATAGGATGAAAATGTTCTTCTTTGAATGATTATCCGCAGAAGCATTATAGATTCCATAGAGAATACACTCAGTGGTCCTCATTGAAAATACAACACCAACCTCCTTATAGAGTGCTTATTCTCTGAAGAAAGCTTTCCAGGGGTTTAGCTAAGGGTACAAGGGAGTCAGAAAGGCCTAGATAAATATCAGCTCTTTTACAAGCCTAGAGTTCTTGTGAAAACCACTATACTTTTTTTTTTTTATTTTCAGTTTCTCCATCTATAAAATAGGGTTAACAATAGCACATATCTTTGAGTATTGAGAAAATTAAATGAGGTAATGCATGTATAGCATTGAGCACAATGCCTGGAACCACTCATTAGGAAGCACTCACTAATTTGCAGCAAGCATCGCGTTGCTGCCTAATTTTAGGACCATGCATTTGCTTATTTTTTCAAGTTCACACGTGTATTCAATATCTTTTTGGTCAGCCTCTCATCAACAGGAGATTCTCAAGCCTAAGAAGCATCATCTTACAGCTTAGAATATATATATATAGAGAGAGAGAATTTGAAGAGAGACATCTTATTCCTAGAAACATAAAATCTATTATACTCAATACAAAGAACCTTCAAAAGCAAGCTGTGACTTCCTCGCTCCAGAACTGGTTAACCTGTTGGGATATTTGGCAGATGAATTCTGCACCACGCTCTTTCCTTTACTATGCACTAGACTGAGAAGCAGCAGCTGCTCTTTGTGCCCTTCTTCCAACACAGAAAACCAATCTCCCAGCACCAGGGGAGACCATTAAAAAGGGGAAAAATGCAAATGTCCAACACTGATTAGTTTTTCCAGCTGCTCTTCTTCCTCCAGAATCAATGGATTGGCCACTTTAGCTGCAAAGTCCATTGGACAGACTCAGGTTTTTTATTTTTATTTTTTTAAAGAAATGGTGTTAAATATAAATAATCTTTTCTAGGTCAAATCTGTCAAAAAAGTTGACAAATGGTTGGAGGGTTTAAATAAAGAGAAGAGATAGATAATAAGTCTTTATTAGGCTATTTCTGAAAATATGTTTGAACCTGGGAAGAGTCTGGTTATTTTAAACATAGAATTGCAAACTTAAATGATTTGAGAGGCCAGTCTAGTTATGTAAATGAGTGAGGAAGCATTTGGGTATGAGGCAACAGGGAGTGGTGGTGAGTATGGGTCTACTTTTTTGGTTTTCCTACCATTAGGAGACATTTGAATACAAAAACATTTCACTTTTTTTCTCAACTCTGCTACAGAGGGGAAAATAAAGAATTTATGATAATAAATGACAACTGATGCAACCTCAAAGATGTTGCAATCTTGTAGAACAATCTTGGTTCCCATCTTGGTCATATGGTGGGCTAGAAAAGTGCATGCCACATCTGAATTGAACAGCTTTTATTCAGCTCCAGCTGACTACTATTGGGCAAGAAGTGAGCCCAGCATTGCTTAGTATTAAGTTTTTAAGAGACACCCTACATCTTGATTTTGATGTGATTTCTCTAAATCACATCACAATTCTGACCATTCTAATTCTGAAAGTCATTCCATTTTGAAAAATAATCATGTGGACCAAACAAAACATGTCTTTATATTAGTTTTAGCCAGTGGCTATCAATCTGGACCTCTGCTTTGGATCTCAATTTGACAACTGCTGTGGAGTAGAGTACAACTTTTTGATAGATGGTAATCAATGATAGAAACAATGTAAATTGTCATAAATAATCTCTTACTGATCTTTAAAAGGATTGTGAATTAAAATGGTATTGTGAAGTATGAAGTTATTTATTAAAGCATTATTCTAAAAGCAAAACATGGGAAATAGACTACATATCCACTAATAAGGAATGATTATAAAAATTACATTACATCCAAACAATACTACGTAGCTCTTAAAAATAGGGGAAATCTATAGTACTAATATGGAATGCATGCTAAGATATACCATTAAGTAAAAAAAGAAAAAAGCACAAAAAATTGTGTAAAGCATGTTACTGTTTTATTTTTTAAAGTGTGATATATATAATATATGATATGTAAAATATAATATATATTTATAATATGTATAATATAATACAATATAAGGTGTATTATATATAGATATAAAACATATAATATATAAATATATAATATATGTTATGCCTTATTTAAATAAATATAGAATGATATGTAAAATATAATCTCTGGAAGAACATGAAAGGAAAAGATAACAGTGGTGGCTCCCTCTGGGAAAGAGATGGAGCCTGGGAAACTAAGGACAGGGATAGGGGGAGACTTACTTTTTCTTTCAAGTATATTTGGTAACATTTATTTTTTTTATCACATGCATAAATTCCCCATTCAAAATAAATGTAATTAAAACAACAACAACAACCTCTAATCCATAGGAAATAACTTCTTCCAAAAAGGTAGTGCAGGGTAGGGACTGGTTGCCATAACAGTAGAGAAGATGGACATTTTTTAAGGAAATGCCATGGCTAGTATGTGCTTCATCGTCTTTCCACCATATGTTCCTGAGGGACAATTATATTGGCTTCAGTGGATAGTCACAGACTCCAATATGAAATAGGACACAGTCACAGAAGTTATTAATTTTTATTATCAAACTCAACAGGATCCTACACACAAAGGACCAAATGGATACTATCCTGGTTCAAGTGTATGGCACCTACTAACAGCTGGGTTTTCCTATCATGCTCTCTATTCTTTGTTATCTATATCATCTTCTTTGGGATATGCTCATATCCTCAAAAATGTTCCTGGTCTACCTGTTGACTGCCAATTTCCTTTCCTTGGTCCTGAGTTTAGCTCATTTATGAGCATGATTAGTGTCAGCTGTTGGTTTCACAAATGATTTAGTGTTTCCTAGCATATACTTGGGTTTGCCTGAGGTTGTATTGAAAATATGCACTTCTTGTGAGGAAAAGAATGAGATAATGAATGGACATTCTTCATTTTATTTTTTCAACTTTATATATAGCTAGATAGATATGGACATGGAAATAAATATGAACAGAGACATAAATATACATATATATGAAAAAATATAACAGAAAATGACAATGGTGACTGCGTTTGGGGAGAAAGCCTGATAAGTGTTTTTTTAATACCCAATAAGCTGATTGTGGAACTGACTAACTATATTCCCAGTATCGAGATGCCATAGTTGAGATGAGGAAAGGAGAAATGACCTAGTTTTGAGATATATAAACTGTATCTAAGGAAGACAGAAAAAGTTAAATTTCTAATCAGTTAGGGGAAAGTTAGGTAATTTAATAAGGTTATTGAGAACTTGGCTAACCATCTTAAAAATGTCTGTTCCTACCTCATTCCTTTCACCAAAAAGAGGTTGTCGAGTACAGAAATTAGAATGGTTCTCAGAACCCCTGCCTCCTGCTATTCGTAGCTTTGTGTAATCCCTTTGGAAGGATCAGTGACTTTCTTCTAACCATTGGAACATGAAAAAGGTGAAACGTTGTACGTGATCACATGTGTGTAATTACATAATGGTGTAATGTCTGTCATGCTAGAGTGTCTCTCTCTCTCTGTCTTTCTCTCTCTGAATTTGATGAAGGAGGATACCATGAATCCTATAGCATTAGGAAATGAATTTGGACAACAGTCTGATGGAGCTTGGAAGTGGATCTTTCCCCAGTTGAGCTTCTGATGAGAACACAGTTCTGGCCAAAATCTTGATCAGAGCCTATACAACTCTAAGCAAAGGCCCCAGTTAAATAATGCCCAACTCCTGATCCACAGAAACTGTGAGATAATGAATGTGTGTTGTTTTAAGCTGCTAAATTTGTGGTAATTTGTTATGCAGCAATGGAAAACTAACACAGTTCCATATGGATTCATGGATTAATTGTAAAAAGGAAAGAAGAAAAACATACAGATCACTAAAAGAAAATGTGATGGAATGATTTTGTAATCTTGAAATGCAAAAGATATTTCTGAAGAAGAAATAAATCCCCAAAACCATACACACAAAAAATGACTGCCAAATTTGACTGCATAAAATGTTTAAAATTCAACATGAAAAAAATACTATAGTATAACTAAATTTCCTTAATTCTTCAGTGTCTGCAAATAAACAAAATTTCCAACTGAAAAAAAATGAATCAAGGATCTTAACAATACGTTCAAAGAAAAAGAAACATAAATGTCTTTAGCATTTAACAAAATGCTTAGCCTTACTCCTAATTAAAGAAATAAAAATCCTCAAAAACGATATTTCATTTTTCACTTAACAGATTTGTGAAGATAGAAAAACTTGATAACACTGGGGAAACAGATGTGCATATGCTATTGCTTGGAATGTAAATTGATGCAGCTTTTTTGCAACAGAAATCAAAATTTGTAGCATACCTACATTTGCCAGTCTTTGTGTATGAAGTCATTCAACAGTCATGCCTACACATGTGAGTGACCTTTGAATAGCAAAACCTAGAAATAACCAAAATACTCATTGGTAGAAGACCTATTAAGTAAACTCAGGGGTATCTTACTATGAAAAAAATTGTCTTCTGTCTATAAGTCATGATAAAAATAATTCATGAGCTCTATTAAGTTAAAAAATCAACATTCACACAGTGTATGCA
This sequence comes from Cryptoprocta ferox, assembly GCA_028646485.1. Lineage (NCBI taxonomy): Eukaryota > Metazoa > Chordata > Mammalia > Carnivora > Eupleridae > Cryptoprocta > Cryptoprocta ferox. The sequence continues at coordinate 97,545,604 of CM053572.1, read as the reverse complement.
GATAATTTGCAACTTTTTCAAAAAGATATATTCTAACAAGAAAAGTTGTGTGTGTGTGTGTGTGTGATTAGAAAAGTGTACCTGAATTTGACCTCAGCCTAGGAAAGTGTCAACATGGGGATGGAGAGCTAGATAGTATGACCTTACAGTCACATATTCTAAATGCAGTAGCCAAGATGAAGTATTAATAAAATTATTATGGTCACAAGAAGAGAGGTCTGGGAGCAGAAGATCAGTAAGATGGGGAGGAGTAATCCTTTCTGATCTTGGAGGTCAGTCAGAGAATCAGTGTATCCTGGCAGTTTGTGGTTCTAGCAAGCAGAGAATCCCAGATGTGCCTAATTCTGGAGCAAAAGCTGTTTGTATTCTGTTAAATCGACAGATAGCAGATGCTGTGCTAGGCACTGTGGTGGGGATCTGAGGAAATACAAGAAAGAATCAGAATTAGTCTCTATAGTATTTGTATATTCACTGAATTCAAGGATCTTGTAATAATATATTCCCTGGAGTCAAATTTGTCGTTAAGTTCTAGGTAGTAGTTTTCACCTACATTCTCCTATTTGATCTTCTAATTTTTAAGGGAATCTCAATACTTCTATTTTTTAGGTGGGATTTATAGAGGTAAAGCACTTCTTTTTAAAGACCTTAGAAAGTGGTCTCAGGATCTGGGAGGAAACATGGGGATGTAGAAGATTAAGGAAAGATTGAATCCACCTATGGAGACTAATTTTTAGATACCTCAACCAGTACACAAGATAATTCATCATCTTGCCTCCAACATGCTCATTTTCTGTACCCTCTATCTTCACAAATATTTTTTTAGCACCTCCTATTAGCTCAGATAGTGGTTCTAGGAGACTGGGACATGGTGACCGAGATAGACATGTATGTTTTCGCTCTTTTGAATAGAGCATTCTAGAAAGGAAGCTAGAGAATGAGGGAGCAACAAATAGGAAAGTAACATTCTAGAAGAAGAGATAAATAATAAGAGTATCATCTACACAGCAAAGTTTTGATAAGTATAAAAAAGAGTGAAGCAAAATAAGAGGACAGAGATTAGTCGTGAAGAGTAGGGGTAGGGAAAGTAGTATGCTTAATAAAGACTTTCTGAAGGGGAGTTGTTTGAGGACACAGTTGAATAAAAGAAAGAGGATCATGGGAAAATCTGAGAAAACACTCAAGGGCAAGTGGTGGGATGGTGTGAGCTTGCCTTGTTGAGGGAGCAGTAAGAGCTCCGCATGGTTAGGCGGAGCTGAGCAAGGGGTAGGGGGGAGTGCAAGGAAACTGAGCTCAGAGGGTTGGGCAGAGCCAAATCACATAGGGCATTGTAGAGCATAGGTTTCATCCATCAGGAAGCCATCAGAAAGTTGGAAGCAAAGAAGAGATGAGTTTTGATTTATGTTTAGAAAAGATGGCTCTACTGTGGGGAGATAGGAGGATATGGAAGCAGGGAATTATTAGGAGACAGTCTCAGGTGACAAGTGATGGGGGCTATGAGGAAGGTAGAGGCCGGCATGGGGAAACTGAGTGACTGGGTATTAGAGGTAGAATCTACAGGATTGTTTAATGGATTAGATATAAAGGGAAAGATGAATGATGAAAAGTATAAGGTTGACTCAGAATTTTGGCCTGAGCAATAAAGTCATGAAGGTAGCTAAGACCAAACCATTCCACTTCTCTGTTTAAGGCACTTGCTGATTTTATAGCACCTGCAGCCTCCTTAGCATAGCCTTTAAGCCCCTCCCATAATCTGCCTGATTTGCCTTTCCAGGCTTCTCTCTAGCTCCCCTGTTCTCCTCCTTGTGTTCTCCAGCAACCCCCTTGTTCTCCTGCACACTTGCTGCTTCTTGCTTCTGTGTTTTGCTCATGCTCACTGCTCACTATAGACTGCTTGGTCTCCTTATCATTTATGCCTCAACTTGGGCATAACTTCCTCCAGGAAGCAGTTTATGATTTCCCAAATTCAGATTAAACCCATTCTCCACTTATGTCTCTTTAATGGGCTGAGCTCTCTTTGAGGGGAAGTAGCTCATGTCATTCATCTTTGTGTCCTTTGGGCCTAGCACAGAGCCTGGCACATAACAGATGGGTACAAATAGTGTTTGATGAGTGAATACATGAATGCCTACTGGTATGTACATAAAACTAGTAGCATTTGGGGTTAAACATTAAATGTTAGTACATTTTTTAAAGTATGTAGATGTATAAAATATGAAAGCAGGAGCCAACTACAGACATTATGTCATAATTTTGAATCCTGAGTTTCTGGATGCTAAGACCATGTCTGGAACCACCAGGGAAGCTACATGATCTCTGTAAAGGCTTTGCTAAAGTGGGTTTTGTGGCTACATACAGGAAAGAAGAATTTAGTTTAGAACCGAGAGGATTAAATGCAAGCAAGGTATAGCCTGACCCTCCTTTTTGTACTTCCTTGGTAACACCCTGCCCCAAAAGTCATTCCTGAGACATCTCCAAGTCTCCCCATCTCTTTAATTCTGCTTATAATCCAGACCATGCTCTGAGGTACGTGACTCATGGCCCTTCCACCATTCTCTCCCCACTGCCTTTAAATGCAGCCACTCTACCCTCACCTAACCCCGACAGAACAAAGTACAGTCCTGTCACAATCTTGTGGCAAGCTAGATCTCCCAGCATTAAGTCACCATTAAGGGCTGCTGTGAGTTTGAGAGCAGTTTAGGTTATTCCCCCCTCTTTTCCTTTTCTCTCATTTAGAACTCAGCTAAATCTTTCTTGCTCTGGAGGAGAAATGCTATAAAGACAAACTATCGACTATCTTGTCCTCCACAGGTGCAATCATACCACAATTAAGCCAGAAGTGGAGCAGAGGACTTCCTAGAAAAGCCCCTTCAGGCAGAGCAACCTTGGCTTGTAGAGCTGTTGGCAGGGGTAGAGAATGTGAGGTCAGCATCTGCATAGCCATTTATGAAATGCTTTCACATCAGGTATCTCATTGGATTCTAATAGGAATCTTGCTGAAGTATTACCATGCCCATTTTAAAGATGAGAGAGAGAGAGAGAGAGAGAGAGAGAATAGAATATTATTCAGCATTAAAAAAGAATGAAATCTTGCCATTTGCAACAATGTGGATGGAGCTAGAGAGTATTGGGCTAAGTGAAATAAGTCAGTCAGAGAAAGACAAATACCATATGATTTCACTCATATGTGGAATTTAAGAAATAAAAAAAATGAGCAAAGGGGGCTGGGGGAAAGAGAGACAAACCAAGAAAGAGACTCAACTACAGAGGACAAAGTGATGGTTACCAGAGGGGAGGTGAGTGGGAAAATGGGCTAAATGGGTGATGGGAATTAAGGAGGGCACTTGTGATGAGCATTGCGAGTTGTATGTGAATGATGAATCACTAAATTCTACACCTGAAACCAATATTACATTGTATATTACACTGTATGCAACTAACTGAAATTTAAAAAAAATTTGGAGGAAAAAAAAGATAAGGAACCCAGGGTTGAGAAGCCTGAACTTGTTAATTGAAATCTCAGGACTGAATACAGAACCTCTGACTTGGAGACTGGAGATCCTGAGGAACTTTGAATATTTACCAAGTGATTATTTTTCTTTCTCAGGTCTTCCCCATGCATGTCAGGGTCTGAAGGTAGGCATACTAGGTTCAAATCTTGGCTCTGCCATTTACTAGCTGAGTGACCTTGGAGAAGCTGCTTATTTCTCCCTTTACCAGCTATAATAATGCCACAATAATATTGCTTAACAAGCAACTGCAAAACTTCAGTGACACACAATAATAAACATTTATTTTTACTCAAGAGTCTAGATATTGGCTGGGAGGTTTTGCTGATCCTGGCAAAGCTCACTTACGTGCCTGTGGTCAGCTGGTGGGTCAACTGGGGTTTGGCGAGTCAGCTAACATGACTCAGCTCTTCTCCATGTGCCTCTCATAAGATAGCAGGCTTATCCCAGGTTTTCACATGCAGTAGCAAAGCTTTGAGAGAGACAATAGAAGTGTTCAAGTTTTCTTAACACACAGGCTCAGAACAAGCATATCGTCACTTCTGTAAAATTATTTTGGCCAAAGCAAGTCACGAGACTAGCCTAGATCCTAGGGATGAGGAAAGAGATTCCATCCTTCGATGAGAGGAGCACAAAGTCACCTGACACAGGGTACACATACAGAGAGACCATTAAATGGCATCATTAGTGTAAAACATTTCCTAAAATCCCTGAGCTCCTTTGTTTTTGCATTTTAGAAATAGGGGTTAAAATAATATCCATCCCATGGGGACATTGTAGGGATAAAATGAGCCAATGCATGTGTATCATAGTGCCTTGTATATAGCACATGAACAAGTGCACAGTGTTAACTCAGACTTGTTATTTTGGATCACTGTTACAGAAGAAGGATCCCTCTCCCTGCTCCAGTTATGCAGAACATTTTCAATGCCCTCTTACTTCTCCGTTAAAACATTTTTGCCTAGAGAGTAATGCCAGTACATTAGCTTCTTCCCACAGTACTCTTTGCTGTATATTAGAATTTTGTATGGACATTTACTTAGATGACATTTCAGGGTCTTCAGCCAGTGATGAATACCATGCTTTCAGTTATAAAGAAGTTTCACATACAAGGTGACCAGGAGGCCTGGGCAGTGTGGAGGGAAGCTCTGGCATACTCCAGAAGACAGTCATGTGTCATGCTCCATGACATTCAGTTGCTAGCACAACCTGTCCATGTGCTTCCTAATTTTTATCATATCTAAATTCGACAAGTTCATACATTTCCACTTGTGTTGCATTGTTTTCCCTCTTGAATGTCTGTGGAGCTTGCTTTCTGTCTAAATTATTCTTTGTCAAGGACCTGAACTTGGTGATTGGCACTTAGGTACTTCCTTAATGTGCTTACTCTGGAGGAAGGATTAGCTCATTTCGGTTTCAATTTGGGATTTAAAAGAAAATAAATAGTATTTGACAATAGCCTTCTTTCTTTCTTTTTTCTTTCTCTTCTTCCAGTATAGAAAGAACATCTGCCAGTCATGAAAACTGTCTTGGAAGATGGAGGAGAATAAGAGTTGGACTCTGCCTTCAAGGAAACTGTGATCAGGTAGGGGATCTGGCGTGCACTCACACAGGTAGCTATGATACACAGGCAAATGTGGAAAAAAAGAGGGTAGGACAAGCAAGATTTAGGGAGAACTCATAGGAGGGAGACTGGGCTTCTACTGGTTGATAAAGGAACCCTTCAAGAAATAGGTGGTCTTTGAGCTGTCCTAATGGATAAGTGAGAGGTTGCCAATATTTTTTTTCTTATATGAAATTACTACAGGTCTTACAGGAAAAAAAATAGGAAAATGTAAGTAAAAGTGAATTGTAATACAAGTGAGTCATGTTTTGTGTAAGATGTTGATTGATTACACAATATCCTCTCTCTCCTTAATAACATAGGCTTGACTACATTCAAGGTGGCATTGCATCCCCCCCGCCCCCGCAAAAGACTACACTATGTAGCATCCTTTGTGACAGTTACATTGTACATTAAACTAAGTTCTGGCCAAGAGGTGTAAGTGAAAAAGTGTGGGACTTCTAGAAGTCTCCTTAAAAGAGATGACTTCACTGAGAGATTTGACCCTCTTGCCCTTCCCCATTTTTCTTTCTTGACACCTGGAATATAAAGGTGATGGTTAAATCTCCAGCAGCCTAGGTAGACAAGGAAGTGACTTTGAGGATGCCCATATGTATTAGTCAGGATAGACTAGTTTATGCTACAATAAGAATAATCTCCAAATCTCAGTGGTTTATACTTCTCCCACTCCTGAATGTCTAGTAGACTTCGGCAAAGAACCTGTGCTGTCACCGGGCTGATGAAGGCTTCCTCCTGATCTGTGCTTCCAAAATCACAATAGTGGGTGAAATGACATATATAAAGAATTTTGCATTGGCTCTTAAAGCTTCTGTGTGGAAGGGACACATGTCACTTCTCACAATTTGTTAAAGCAAGATACATGCCACACTAAAATTCAAAGAAGGAGGGAAGTGCAGTCCTACCAGGGGCTTGAAATGATAGAAGAAAAGACTATTTGTGAGCAGAAACAGTGGCTTCTGTACTATGTTCTAGTATAAGGAGCAGAAAATTAGAATGTTCCTGAATTCTTATGACTTTGCAGATTGCCATATGGGCTCTGGACTGCCCATCTCCAGACTTCTTCCACTAGAGAGAATAAACCCCCATGTATTTAAATCACTATGATTTTTAGTTTTCTAAAAACAGTTTAGTTTTCTGTCACAGGGAGCCAAATCTAATGGATTCATATCTCCCTCACCATTCAGGCAAAAAAGCAGGTATTACTTGATGAATGTACTGGAGAGGAGACATGAGTCTTTGAATGTCTGCCATGCTTTCAGTAGCTTCTGAGAGAGACAGCCATAGCAGTGCCTGATGCATACATTCCAGGTTTGGTTCATATAATCATGCCACCCTGCACATGAGTAATTGGATCAAGACCACAGGCACCTGTCTTTCTGCTGATCAGACCACTGGCCATGAAATGGCCCGGCCTGAGAGCTCTTCCCAGTGCAGACACTCTATATTGAGTGATGACTGACTGACCGAATCAGACCCTCCCATTCAAGTTTCAAATTTGAGACAGAGGGCAGTAGACAGACAGTGAGAGAGCAGAGAGGCTGAGAGAAGTTATATTCATTACATAATTTCAGTCCCTGGAGTATCTGGCTACCTCTTGCAGAGCAATATCACAGTTTTGAACCGTGAGCAGGGGGTTCAGTTATCTGTGAGGTCTGGCTGTGTCAGTGCTGAGACCTTTCCTGCCTTCCTTTTCTTCTTTGTGTGGCTATACAATAAGTTTCCTATGATGTGATAAAAAAAAAATTAGAGACAGAACAACACAGTGTGTGTCCTCCTCCTACATTCTATATTGTATCTTTTGATGATTAAAAAAATTTAGTGCTTATTTTTTATTTTTGAGTGAGAGAGACAAAGCAAAAGTGGGGGAGGGGCAGAAATTGAGGGAGACACACAATCTGAAGCAGGATCCAGGCTCTGAGCTGACAGCAGAGAGCCCAACACAGGGCTCAAACTCATGAACTGAACTCATGAACCATGAGATCATAACCTGAGCAGCAGTCGGAGGCTTAACCAACTGAGTCACCCAGGTGCCCCCTTATTGATGACTTTTGAAGGGTACTTTCACTTAACAGTATGTCATGATTGCCTTTCCATGCTGTTAAATATTCTTTACAATAGTATATGAACCGGTGTATAGTATTTTATTGTTTGACTATGTTATTTAATCAGTCCTTACTGTGGGATATTTAGGTCATCAACTATACTTTTGTTTGTGTGTTTTTTGCATATATCCATGATGCTAGGTAGGAGTTTGGTAGGAGGGTGTGTAGTAAGAATCAGCACATTTTAAACCAGGGATATGACATGAAATAAGCATGAAGCTATGAAGTAAAAAAGCACAAGCCATGTCATAAAATAATCAAATTTTGCTAGTGTTGGTTACATATAGGGAGATAGTGGCCAAATTATTGATAGACTTGAATGACAAGTTAAGTCACAGCCATGAATGAGGATTTTGTTTTTGGTTTTGGTTTTGTTTATGTGTGCGTGAACAGAAAGCCTGGACTATCTTGGGGTCAGTCTCTTTTTTCCTCTGCAAGGCTACTGGTAGTGTTTTTTTTAAATTTTTTTAATGTTTATTTATTCTTGAGAGAGACAGAGTGTGAGTTGGGGAGGGGCAGAGAGACAGAGAGAGAGAGAGAGAGAGAGAGAGAGAGAATCCGAAGCAGGCTCCAGGCTTTGAGCTGTCAGCACAGATCCCGATGAGGGGCTCTAACTCACAAACTGTGAGATCATGACCTGAGCTGAAGTCTGAAGCTTACGTGACTGAGGCACCCAGGTACCCCAAGGCTAGTGGTAGTGTTAAAGAGACAGTCAGCAGAGGTTAATTTGGCCCATTTCATACTAGTGTGATTTATAGTAAATGAGCAAAATTATCTTTTTGTACTTTGTATTGTGCTTTGTTAAAAAAATAAAATACTGTGATTTAAGGGGACTTTATCAGTAGAGAAATAGCCTTAAAACAAATAATATCCTAAATAAAGATAATTCTATTATGGGTTAATACCACCACTTCATATTTGTGCCAATTTTTTGAAAAACTTTTTCAAAATATATAAACAGTGTTACACTGGATCCCCAAAATAGCCTAGCCCAAGTGGAAGGTAACCTGCCCATTTTACAGATGAAGGAACTGGGGTTAGGTGATTTAAAGAAATAGAGTGTCAGCTAGAATGTCAGAGCTTGATTTTTCATGGTCACCTGAGCCCATGTCTGCATTTTCTGATGGTGACAGTGAGACTTAGCTTAGTTACTAACCATCATCACATAGTTCTTATGTGAAGGAGGTAGGCCGCCTTCTGATTTCACATCCTGTTTTCTTTCCCCTCACTGTGATGTCATCCAGCCAGTTGACAGCAGAGTCTGGATGAAGGACCAGGTAGACTGATTTTAAGTTCAGTGCTTTTTCCAAAAAAATAAGTGGAAATACTCTTGTCCTACTTTCTTTCCTCAAGGAATTCAAACTTTAACATGCATAAGAATCATCCAGGAGCTTGTTAAACATGGAGCGCCCCAGGCCCAGCCCCCAGACACTCTTTTTTCAGCAGGCCTGGGGTTAGACCCAGATATGAGTATTTTTTAAAAACTCCTCGGGTGATTATGAGAAAGGTGGTATACAGAGCAGACTTTAAGAAACACTGCCTATTGAAGTTTGAGCTTGAAATCTGCTTTGTCTCCTCCCTTCAAGCATGCCTGCTTTTAGAAATGTGACTCCAGCCCCACCTCGTTGTAACCCCTTATCAGTTCTATGTGTTTTGCAAATTGCATTTGCTCTTCATTTATGGACAAACCAGGTCAGCACTGCCAGGCCAATAAGAGCTGGATTTTCCCTGGCCTCATGCATCAGTGACACATTTGCCAAGATCAGCCTGGTTCCGACATCCCGGCAATCGGCAGTGGTTGATGATGATGCAGGATACACATGACTCGATTTGCAGAGCCTGCTAAGCTTTCAGGGAAGTCAATAAGAAAAATCTCATTTTGATCTGAAGCTTGGGCTCATTTGATTTGGAAGTTACTGGTGGCAAAAGAAATATGTGGCCCAGGGATGTCTCTTCAAGCCCCTCTCTGACTGTAATCACCCCTAAGAAGCAGTTTTCTCCATCTGTTCCCTCCCCTCCCCCCCACTCCCCTTCTAGATTCAGTGTGTCAGCAACAGGGGGGAAAAAAAGCAACAACCACTCTAAGACTTTCTGGACAATCCTTCTATCTCACTCAGAATAGAAAAAAAAGGGTCAAAACAGCACTCAAACCATTCACCCAAACCATTCCCTGCATGAGTCCTAGGAAACCCACTTGGCCTTTGTGACTTTTCACACAGATCTGTGGCTTCCAGCTTGAAGAGATCAGAGAGGAAAAAGTGAATGCATCATTATGCCTTGTGAAGTAGCTCTTGGATCTGGGTGCTCCATAGGCTAACATGCATGCCCAAATGGTTAAATTTACCTCCAAACTATCTCTTGACTCCACTGAGACCTATTTATTCTCCCTGCCATTACCCTAATGTCTCCTGTAGATTGTATGATACCCTCCTTTCTGGTTTCCCTGCTTCCCACCTTTTCCCATCAAATCTGCTATCCACAGAGCAGCCTGGGCGATCTTCATACACCACCCCCCATTATAGCCCTGTGGTAACTTTGCATTATCCTGAAGATAAGGTCGACACCTGTGCTGTCTAATGTAGGAGTCACAAGCCACATGTGCCTGTTGAGTAGTTGAGATGTGACTGAGTCTGAATTGAGATGAACTATGAATGTCAACATCAGATTCCAAAGATCTCATAGGAAAAAATTATGTAATATATCACATTAATAATATTATATTGATTACATGTTGAAATAACTTTAGATCTGTTGGGTTAACTGAAATATATTGTTAAACTTAACTTCAGCTCTTCTTTACCTTTTAAGATGTGGCTATTAGAAGATTTAAAATTACATATGTGATTCACATTGTATATCTTGGACAGACTAATCTAAATTCTTAAATATGACTTACTCTATTTCCTTCTTGCACCCTCTATTTTGGCCATATGAATTTCCTTAAATCTCTTGAATTAATGACTCATGCTTTAGTTTCTGGAATTTGAGTGGGCTATTGCTTCCTTCTGTTACTTCTACTTTCTCTTACTCATATTTCAATATGTCTTCTGGATGTCTTTTCTTAGATATCACTAGGTCTAGGAAGTTGTGAGTCTGTAAGTCTGGCTTAGATGACTCTCCTGTAGATCCAGTAGAATCTCTATCTTTTTCCTCTGTAATACTTTCCACATTCCTTTGAATTTACTAGAAAAAAACTCCCACATACATATAAGGGATATATATGTGACCATTCTACTAAACTGTAGGCTCCTTAAGATAAGGGCTCTCCTTGTCTTATGCTCTTTTTACCCCAGTGTAGAAAACTCAATACATGTTTGTTGGGTAAGTTTGGTCACTTTATTAAATTGGCAAAGGAATTGAGGTCCAGAGTAGGGAGACTTCCAACTTGAGTTCACATAGTGAGTTCATGACAGAGTACCCTAGGCCAGTGGCATGCAGCAGAGACACAAATTTAAATAATGTATGACATTGGGAGAATTTTTAAATATTCAGTGGACAGAGATTAGTTGGTTTACTTCTGCCCAAAAAGGTGAAGAAAGAGCTAACTACCTTATTTAGAAGCAACTGTGATGCCAAGCCTGGTCCTGGATGGAATATTCTCAAGCTTAAGGAAATCCCTTCTCCATCAACTCTGGCTCAAATACTTTATTTCTAGCATTGTTGTGTTAGGAGGAATAGGGACAGGGAAGAAAGTGACAAGACCATGGAGATCTGGACTATATATAAGTGGAGCAGATATATAGGGCAAGCTGAGTCAGGACTTTGATGTGCTGCAGGGAAATTGTTTACCTGGACTATAAACCACAGGTCATTTCTTGAGATGTTGGCATAGCCATTCCTCATGTTGACATGTTTCCAAACAGAATGAAACAAGAAGAGCTCTTTTTAGTCATGAAGGCTCCAAGGTTCTGGTATCATCCTTTGCCATACTTGTACCTGCAAGAAAATGCTATCTGGTTCTAGCAATACATAGTTTAGTGTATTTGCAGAATGTCATATCATAAGTGCTTTTGGAAAAAAATGATATAAGGAGAAATCTATCTTTTCTGTAGGATTTTCTACTATAATTGCATCTTTTTTCCCCCTATATAAGCTCAATGCAGGGAAGTTGGCAAACATTTCAGTGCAAAGAAGGAACGCTATCTTTGTAATCCCACCACCAAAAATAATCCCACTATTTATACTTCCTGCAAATCTTTTGACTGTTATTCATGTATATTCACTTATATAACTTTATAAAAGATGAAAGTAGGATACTGTGAATACTATTTAATACTATTTTTCCACTTAGATATATATCTGAACAATTTTCTATGTCAATAAGTACTCTTTTCTAATATGATTTTTATTGTTTCATATTCCAATATATTTAAACCCTCCCAACTATCTTCTATTACTGAACATTTAAATTGTTTCTAATTTTCAGTATTATAAATCATTCTACAGTAAATTCCTTATGCTTATATCTCTGATTTTTCTAAAGGGTAAATTTGTAAAATTAGAATCTCTTACTAAAAGATATACACATATCAAAGAATTTTGGCATTTATTTTCAATCAGCTTCCTAAAAGTTTTAGCACAGGCTGTTTTTCAAAGTTCCAAAGTATTCTTTGCACACAAGTTCTTTCATGTTTTTAAGTTGTACATCTACTATCATGAAACTTGTCTCCATTAAGTTGATGATATACCTAAAAGAGAAGTAATTACCCCAAAATGTCAAAGTGAAATAAATTCTAGACTCTAAATCATATTGCTGTCCATCTGATTATGTCCTCTAAATCTTTAAAAGTGACATTTCCCAAAATGCTCCATGGGAAAGAGTTCTGTGGTATGATAGGTTTGAGCAAAGTTACATTCTCCATCTCTATGTAGATCTTGAAAAATCCTGCTGTCAATTTCAGCAGGTTCACATCTGTTTAAATCTTAAGCTTATCTGGTCACCAAACTACTAAAAAAAAACAGTTTATAAATATTCCAGGGTATATACTTAGAGAACCCAACTGTCTAGAGTAAGTTCAAGGCAGCACATTCAGCACATTATAGGGGCTATATATGTATTTTTTTAAAACAGCCTTTGTGTTTTTAAGACATTTATTATTTTTTAAAGTTTCAGTATAATAAATATACAGTGTTATATTAATTTCAGGTGCACAATATAGTGATTCAACAGTTCTATACATAACTCAGTGCTCATCACCATAAGTGTACTCTTAATCCCCTTTACCTATTTCACTCATCCCTTCCACCCATATCCCCTCTGACAACCATCAGTTTGTTCTCTACATTTAAGAGTGTATGGTTTTTGTTTGTTTTGTTTTTTAAGTTCCACATTTGGGTGAAATCAAATGGTATTTGTTTTTCTTTGACAGGCTTATTTCATTTAGCATTATATTCTCTAGATCCATCCATGTTGTTGCAAATAGCAAGATTTCATTTTTTTGTGGCTGAATAATATTCCATTGTGTATATATACCACAGCTTTTTTATCCATTCATGTATTGATGGATACGTGGGTTGCTTCTATATCTTGGTTATTATAAAGAAAGCTGTAATAAACATAAGGGTACATATATCTTTTCTAATTAATGTTTTTGCATTCTTTTGGTAAATACCCAGTAGTGGAATTATTGGATCATATGGTAATTCTATTTTTAATTTAAAAAAATTTTTTTAAACTTTTATTCATTTTTGAGAGACAGAGAGAGACAGAGCATGAGTGAGAGAGGGGCAGAGAGAAAGACTGAGACACAGAATCTGAAGGAAACTCCAGGCTCTGAGCTGTCAGCACTGAGTCTGATGCAGGGCTCACACTCATGGACCATGAGATCATGACCTGAGCTGAAGTCAGATGCTTAACCAACTGAGCCACCCAGGGGCCCCTCTATTTTTAAGTTTTGAGGAAATTTGATACCATTTTCCACAGTGGCTGCACCAGTTTACATTTTCACCATCAGTGCATGAGGATTCCTTTTTCTCCACATCCTTGCCAACACTTGTTACTTCTTATGTTTTTGATTTTAGCCATTCTGACAGGTGTAAAGTGATATCTCACTGTGGTTTTTTTTTAATTTTTTTTAACATTTATTCATTTTTGAGAGAGAGATGGAGTGTGAGTGGGGTAGGGGCAGAGAGAGAGGGAGACATAGAATCTGAAGCAGGCTCCAGGCTCTGAGCTGTCAGCACAGAGCCCAACACGGGGCTTGAACCCATGAGTGGTGAGATCATGACCTGAGCTGAAATCGGATGCTTAACCGACTGAGCCAGCCAGGCGCCCCTCACTGTGGTTTTGATTTAAGCCTTTGTATTTGTCCATAGGTGACCAGGCCAGATGAGTTTGAGTCTTGTGTCTATGGACACATAGCAAAGCTAAAGGACTCTCTGACCTCAAACCTTACATATCTTTTAAGTAAACCAAGATTATTTTTGGATGAGCAAGATTAGAATTAAGCTTTCCTTTCTCAAAAACTCTGTTCTGTTCCCTCTCCCCAAAACAGATTTGCAATGTGTGATTGCAGATGAAAAGTTCATCTATGTCTCATCTTCATAATGGATGATGGGAAAGTCATTATTGTTACCTGTTTAATTCCTGCCCAAAATTATTTTAAGACTAAAATAAAGAACATGTTAAAAGTATATTTGTTAAAAATCTCTCTTAGACTAAGTTTTCTTAGAAACAGAGAAATATAAAAATCAAATAAAGTTTTTTGATGCCCAGTGTGTCTGTTTCTCAAATATCAGAGTTTTGCTTATAGCCATCATATTTTCTTATAGTATTATTTAGTATTTTTCCTTAAATTAACTTAAACTTCTCCCTATATATATTCTTTAGTTTGCCCTCAACAACATCATATGCAAAAATTCATATTTGCAGTTTTATCTGTTTTCTAATAGATATTAAAATAAACCTATAACTATTAAAAAGTAACACTGTTTGATTTAAAACACCTGAAAGTATCTCAGGTTTTGTGCTGATAAACTTTTTCTGTAAATCAAAAGGTAAATATTTTAGAGTTTGAGAGTCATACCATCTGTGTTACAATTACTCAACTTTGCTGTTGTAATGCAAAAGCACTCCTAGACAGCAAGCCTACAAATGGGCATAAAACTTTTATTTATAAACAGGCAGAGCCTGGATTTGGCTCACGGGCTGTAGTTATCCAATCTCTTCTCTAGATGAAACAAAGAGCTTCTTGGCATTTTTACCTTCTAAGTGACTACAATGGTTCATTTTAGGCACACTCTAAATGCACTAACCTGGGCAATGTTTAAATTTTGTATTATTTGTATTTTATTTCTATTTTCAGAGATAGTCCCAATTTCAAGCCATGTGTCTCAAATTTTGGGATCATATTCACCACCCTGAATATTACAGGACTAGTATTAAGGTAAAAATCAGGGGCTTCTGGGTGGCTCAGTCAGTTAAGTGTCCAACATCGGCTTAGGTCATGATCTCGTGGTTCATGGGTTCAAGCCCCTTATCAGGCTCTGTGCTGACAGCTCAGAGCCTGGAGCCTGCTTCGGATTCTGTGTCTCCCTCTCTCTTTGCCCCTCCCATGGTAGTGCTCTGTCTCTCAAAAATGAATAAACATTAAAAAATTTTTTTAAATAAAAATAAAAATCAAAAGCCAGCCTTTGCAACAAAAGAACAGACATCCTGGGACAGATTAACCTCGACTCACCTTCCTAATGAACTTTACAGGAATTCCCTGCTCAGTGATTTTACCCTTGCAAAATTATTCTTCATATGAGGAAGAAAAAAAATCACAACCCAAGCAAACTGGGCTCCTAACTTATTGACACATTAAAATTTAAAATGTTAATTAACAGAGGCTCTTATCTGAGAGAAGCAAGTATGCCATTAGTCCCCAATCTCGCTGAATCTAGACTCTTATACACCTTCTGTTTGATTGAGTTGGTCCAATGTTTCCCCAGGTGACCTCAAGATTTATAAGAGGTCCTTCCTAAACATGGTGGAAAGAAAGACTTGCTTCTGCTACACATTTGCATTGGGCCAGATCATTGGCCTTTGTAAATAGGAGGAATATATGTTGTGTATAAATACGATAAGCCCATCTCCATTTACTGCTCATTGTTTTTCCATCTTAGACATTCACAAATAATAATACACCTGAACAGCATTTTTCATGTTTACAAAGCTTTTCCAAATGTATGGTCTCATTAAAGTTGATTCAGTAATTCCAGGAGCTAGGGATTATTATCCTCATTTTACAGGTGAGGAATCTGGGGTTAATCCTGCAGTTGAACTGCTAGCCACATGTTAGGAAGAATCCTGGAGCCATGCTACCAATTTCCATCTGCTAGAATAGGATTGCCAAGTGCTCTTCGAGGTGATTCTTTTCCTTACTCTGCTCTGCCACACTCTGCTCATCTCCATCATCCCAGGTCATACTCCTCACCCAGCCCTCCATCTACCATGGTGGTCCCAATGGGTCCATCAAGGGTGCCTGTCTGGGTCAAGGTAAAACCATCTCTATCACTGAAACATAACTCCAACCTAACATAAAAACTAGTAACGTCCAACTCCCATTCCTAATTGGACTCATATTTTCTAATTCTATGTCTAGTGTTTTCCTATATATTGTAGCTTCTTCTGAGATACAGAGGAACTTAATTAGTATTGGCAGAATTGCTAATTCAGCTTTCAGTTATAAAGGGTAGTTAGAGAATTAGGGTAATTGTAAAGCAGCATACATTGATGGATCTATTTTCTTTTCATTTGCAAACTATTCTGGATTCATCCAGAATCTAAGATTATAACTTAAAGGTACCTTAACTATCACCTAGTTCAACTCCTATATTTCATGTTTGAGGAAATGGGGGAGCACTTTGCCCAAAAAATGATTAATAATAATACAAAATAATGATGATTATTATTTGTTTAACACTTAGCATGTGCCAGGCACTATTCTAAATGCTACAAATGCATAAAGACTGTTACTCCAGTCTACAACTAAAGCATCTAAAACTTGTAGAGAAAAATGGATTTGCCTGAGTTCATGTGTGTAGAGGTAGTGGGGCCAGGCCATCTGACTCCAGAATATCATTATGGCATAGTTCTTCTACTAGAGCAGAGACTAAGTCGTGATGGGAACAGCACTACCCTGTCATGAGAAGGGCACTTTGGCTCTGTGATCTTCCTATTCAAATCCATAGCAGCAGTCCAACTATGAGAAAAACATCAGACAATCCCAAACTGAAGGATATTCTACAAAGTTCCCAACTTGTACACTGCCCAAAGAATAAGTGCCCTGTACCTACTTCCACAAACACTAATTTAACTAGTCTTGAGTGGGGCCAGTATACTGGCATTTTTTAAAGCTTTCTGGTGATTCAGATGTGCAACCAGAATCAAAATACCAATGGGCATGCATTTTTCCCAGAAAGAGAGAGTTAGCGAATGAACTAGGAGGGAAAAGGCGCAGTAGAAACCGGGCTGGATAAAGCATTGTATCTGGAAGAGGAGCTCTTGCTGCTCTGGGTGTGCAGATTGTTTTCGCTGCAGGAAACAACCAAGAAAGAGGACACAGGGCTGAAATGGGGATGCCTGGAGGCTGCAAATTTCAGTTTCCTAATCAAGAGGACTTTTAGAATAGCATTTGGGGATCACTTTGGCTCTAAAGATCACCACATTCTTTGCTCAGCTAATTGCTGGTTTCCCCTGCCTTTTTTCCCTTGAGTATCTCAGGAGACTTGTTTACAGTCAGCCCCACACCTAAGTGGACACTTGTCAGTTATGCCGCTGAAAAGTGTGTGAACAATCAGCCTTGTCAGCTAAAATGGAGGCTGACTTCTTGCATTTAAAATGAATATTGACTTGAAAAGAAGGGGGTGGGGGGGATCAAAAGTGAGAAAAATGGAAAATGGCTGAGTCAGGCCAACCTCAATGCATATGGTGTAAAATAACATCATTAAGAGTTTGGCTAGGAGTTGGGATTATGCAAGAGCCTCTCTCAGCAAACCTAAAATGTTTGGGAAAATTGCTCTGAAAACTTCTATGTTAAAAGGTTAGGAAGAACTGGAAGGTTATCTGAGAAGATGTACATAATACTTTAGTAAAGTTAAAAAGAGACTCTCATTTCTATAAAGAAACAGATGCTTTTCTTTTTTTGTTGTTTTTTTGAGACTTCACTAAACTGATAACCCCAAACTTTGGATCCACCACTGGCAAATTATTTAATATCTCTGAACCTCAGTTTACTATTCTGTAAAATGGGATTAATCATGCTGGCCTCATAGATTGGTTAAGAGGATTAAGTGAGATAATTTGATGCAGAAATCAGTGACTTGGCCCAAAGTGATGTAAATTGGAAGTGACAAGGCAGCTTTCAAACTCTGGCCCCCTGTGCCATGCATTTCTATTTTATATCCATCCCCATTCCTGGCAAAGATGCAAAAGCCATGGTTAATCCAGTCATCATAATGTGTGCTGTGCTCATGGCTAAGGAAGCTGCATGAACATAGGATTTCCAGAAAGGACATGGAAGGTTTCACCATTTACTCAGTTCCACAAGGAGATTCTCTGGAGGAATTTTAACCTTTGTTAGTGAGAGAAAAGATTGGTGACCCCAGCACTTTTATGCAACTTGGAAAATGTTAGATGTGATTGACACATACTAATTATCAACGTGCTTTCCCCCACATTATATCTTGATGAAAATTTGGGAATCATCAGCTCCTACCTCATCTCCCTGAACCCAGCCAGTCACCAAGTCTTGTCAGTTCAGCCTTAATGAAGACTTTTTCTAAAATAATCTTCCTCAAGTACATCTCCGACTGTGTCTTCCTCGGCTTGCAGCTTTCTTGAAGGCCATCTCTCTGTATGGGGGACTTCAGCTGACATGTTTATACTTCCGTCCTACCCTGCTTTGCCCTCATCTCCTCCTGTAGCCAAAAGTAACTTCCCAGTGTCCTCGAGCACAAATGCAGACCCTCTTTTGTATGAACTTGTCCTGCCAATGACACTGCCACTTTCTTCCCAAGTACCTGGAAGCAGTATTTTTGTGGTGGTTAGGAAAGCAGGCTCTGGTTTCAAATCCTGACTTGGCCTTACAGGATATGTGTTCTTGGGAAAGTTATTTTATTTCTCTCAGCCTTGAGAATATTATGAGGGATAATAATAATACCTAATTCAAGGAGTGAATTGAGATTAATAATACCTAACTTATAGGGTTGATTAAATGAAATAATGTGAGTCACCTGCTTCTCACAGCATCTGGAATGCAAAAGACACTCCACAAGTGTTAGCTGCTATTATTACTGCTGATTTCTTATTCTTGTTTTTACTGTTGCTGATTTAAACAAACCCATCATTTAAATATCACCTCCTTTGAGAAGGCTTCCTGATAGCACCCATGCCCTTGAAAAGTAATCTCTCCTTGTTTTATGTCCCCATAACATTTGCAGACCTCTCATGGACTCACCACTCAACATGCTTTTTTTGTGTGTGTCTTTGTCTTAGTCTTTCCTTTAGAATATAAACCAATTGTGGGATGTTACTTTAGTAATCTTTATATCCATAAAAGCCCTAATCACTGAGTAATGACCTAATATTTGTGGCATTAAATAACTTGGACAAATAATAATAATAGATGCGATGCCGTTAAATGTGATCATCTAAGAGGCTCTTAACTTAGGGCTTGATTCATAGAAAATGCTCTATAAATGTTAGCTGTTATAACTGTTTATTGTTGACTGTGATATTTCATGCATTATCTAATTTGTTCCTCATAACAGTCCTATCAGGCAAGTTCTATTAATGCTACCATTTTGCAGTTGAGGGTTAAGACACAAAGAAGGTGAAGTAATTTGCCCAAGATCATGTAGCTAGTGAGGGGCAAAGTAAGGATAAGGACCCCTGGGATTCCATTATATTCAAAGGCCTTTATCTCAAGCAGTGAGTGGGGATCATTGGATTTTACGGTCAAGCAACAGATGAGAAAACTGATGAATTGAGTGAGACTCAGTGCTGGGTTGACCAGTCCAGTGGGTTATGCATAGAAATGAGAGGAGGCCCATAGGTAAAAGAAATTTTAAGCTTTCAATTGTGTCAAACTCAAGTAAAAATCAGATTTCATCAAACCACTTATCAAAGTGCCAAAAATGGTTTAATTTTTTAAAAGCACATGTAACTTATTTTCATCTGCTTGACTGGTCAAGCCAGTAAAAACAGTAAAAGCAGTTTATTCAATAAAAAAACACCCACACCCACATGGTATTTGTTGGGCCAAGCTGGCCAGACAAGCAGACAGTTAAAATAGTTATCCAGGTGTGGATAGAGTCTCAGAGGAAAACACTGAAAGAAGCCATTAGCAAAATGCTTTCATGTCTGTGGAGAACATTTAGAGTGTGTACCTAGATATCTGGCCAAAGAAACTGTGGCTAAGCAAGCGAAGAAGGAGGAGAGAGGTCATTTGCATAGGAGCTTGGGGACCTTCTATGAGAGTCAGTTCTGAGCCCCTCCCCCTCCTTATAAAAAATGGAAGCTATCTTAAATCTGTTGGAGTAGACTGAGTATCTTTGTCTGACTCACTTGTGGAGGAGAAGCCTTTAGACTCCAAGGGTTGAAATACATTGATCTGGACTTTAGCCCCTTGTTCCAGTAGTCAACGAAATGGCTCTTCTGGGTTCAAGAGACAGAGGACCCTGGAACATGCCCTGATTCAGAACTTGTAGCTTTAACACTGAGCCTTGGAAAGCAACTTTTTTAGCAAATTAAAACACCCATCCACCCACCCACCCACCCACACACGTACACACTGTAATTTGGGAGCCCAGAGAAGTTTTACCATGGAACAAAACAAATGTAGCACTGAAGACCTATTGGATCTTCAGTAGGAATGGGCACCAGCAAGGATGAAGTGAGCACCTGATGACCCACAGAGGGAGTAAAGTTCATTCTTGAACAACCAGCCCAGGACCAAGGGAGTCGTCTAGGTTCAGGAAGGCACATTGGTGTTCTGGCTCCACTGGGCAAGACCAAGCTTGACTTCATCTTAGAACAGTCAGGAACTAGAGATGCTGGGTTCCTGCTAACCCAGGAAAGTCACTCCATGCATATTGTACTTGGAAGATGGGAAGATGCTACTTGAGATGGGGGAGAACGTTATTCACACCCAAGATTATAAAGCTAGATTTCCATCTATTAGTCACTTTCCAGAATCCATTAGACTTAGATAGATAGACAGATAGATAGATAGACTACATAGATCATAGATAGATAGATAGATAGATAGATAGATAGATAGATAGATAGAGATAGACTAGAGAGAGAGATACTGAGGGTAGAATAAAGGTCTATTTAGGAATGAGGGGAGGACTGGAGGAAGAAAACCATTAGAGAAGCTACACAATTGAAGTTACTTCTAAACCTGTCTTTAATGAGAGAAATCAAGAAAATAAATTTGGTCAATTAGAAAGTAATGAGGACCTTGCAAAAATAACTATTGACAAAAGGCAGCAAGGGATTTCTCAAGTAATTTGAGCATAACACACACTGTATGAGTCAGCAGGTCAGGAGGGGTTGCCTCCTAGGAGATTAGAGCTGGTATCATGCCTACTCGATTTCTGGCAATGATTTCTTCATTTAGCAAGCGAAATTGTGATCTGAAATGAACCCAGAAGCAAGATAAATGAGGTTCCAAACTTCAAAATCAGGAGGAGGCCAGATATTAGTGACTATTCATCCAGATAAGGCTGGTGCATTTAAAGGGGACTGGGCCTGAAGGAAGGATTTCCTAAAACAAAAACACAAAAAAGAATTCAAAGGGCAGGCCATGGTCTATTAAGGTAAATTTATGGCGTATTAACCAGCTTTATAACCAGATTATCTGAAAATAGCATAAATCATTCCAGACAAAAAGTTGCTTCTTTAGGTTATCAGAAATGAAGGCAGCGTACAATCTTATCAGAGTGAAAAGTGAGGAAATAATTTCTTTTTTTGTGTATATCCATCAGGAAAAAATCATAAAAAGCTGAACTCCTACAGCACTGAATTCCGTAAAGTTTCACTTCCAAAGCAGAATGTATATGTGTGTATGTACATCCATGTGCATGCATGCATATTTGGTGGAGAATGTGACTTTGATAGAGCCTGGATGGTCTCTTCCTGAAGATGCAGAATATAGGGAATAAATGCAGGGTTGGTGTGGTGTTACAGGTAGGGGTCTAGTATTTACTGTGATCTTGAGCTTATGAGAACTCAGAAAAATATTCACCAGACATTAAGAAATGATAGTGTAAAATTTTAGGGTTGAAGGACTATTAGGAATTACCTACTTCTGCCTGTCTTCTTAACCATTTACTAGACCAGATATTAACTCCTTTTCTAAAGCCACATGGTATGTCCATGTCGCAACCTGAACTAAAACTATACTGAAGGGGAGTGGTCTTCATGTCTTATCATCCCTCTTCCTGATGATGCCAGTTTGCAGCATCTGCTGCTAACTGCCAGGCTAAAATAACTCCAGTTTGAAAATAATAGGAGGAAATTCCACTGAAGAAGAAAGTGAAAGCTTAGTTTTCTATGTAAAAATAATAAAAAATGGCCAGTCTTTACTGGTGGGCAAATGCCCTACAAGTAAGCATGCTGGATGAATCTAGAGAGTAATTTAGTTCTGTGTTGAATCACCTGGCAAGGGGAAAGGCCTTAGTTGGAACTGTTTGTAAGGCAGTATCACAAAAGAGGAAATGCAGATTTGTCAGACTATATCGGGATCCTATACTTAAATTTTGGAAAGACTTCTAGGTTTAAAAAAAAATCCTGGGCATTGGAATGATTCCAGAGAAAAACAGCACATAATTAGGAGAATGGAGTAGAGAAACTGATTTATGGAAGGAATTAAAGCAACACATTTTTTATGGCTCTGTTACAAATAAGGGCACGTCTTTGACATATATCAAGGACTTTAATTGAAATAATGAGTTAATTCAAAGAGAGATGATTTAGGCAAGGTATCAGAGGACAGGGTAACATGATAGGATGGAGAATTACCTGTTGAGATGATGAAATTGTCATCTTTCAAATGAAAATGAAACAAATAGAGAACATTTAAGGAGATAGGGCTTAATAGTGATTTTATATAAAAAGATTTGGTTTTTAGCCTTTGAAAAAAACTATGAGCCAGTAGAATCATACTTTCTATGCTTCCTCAATTCTTGAAGAAACTTGAACTTATGATACATCATCAATTTAATAGCAGCTATTATACTGCATTAAATGTACAGGTTGATTGCAATCTACATCTCAATTTGAAAAAATGTTAAAATGTGAAAAATATATTCATTTTAGAATTGGAGAACTACAGCAATTATTTAAGTGATATACATATACAACCCTGTTCTGTAAGTTCAATTCCTGACTATTTAAAGGCTAATTGCATCGCTTGTATGAATGTGGATGTTCTAGGCAATTTGCTTGCTGTGTCCTCATCCCCTTCTCAGAGAATCTGTTCCCACCCTGGTGATTGGGAAGCTGATCAATTTCTCTGGCCATTACTGACTGGACCAGGAATAAATATGTGACCTGAACTAGGCCAGTAAATTCCCTTAAAAAAAAAAAAAAAGAATCAAAAGAGAAAGAGGCAGTCAGTGAGATGGGAGGTCATGTGAAGTTGGGGCCACCATTAGGCCATGGTGTCCAACACCACAAACAAATTAGTAAGGGGCAGCCAAGCCATCAGTAAAATAGAAAGGGTTGGCAAGGATTAAGAAAAAGAGACCAGATGTCCAGCAAGCACCAGAGAAAATAGATGAATAAATAGAAAGGTACTATATTCACTTGCAGCTTCTCCTCACAAGGATTCAATGTGATTCCATGGGAGGCAGAGGGAGGAGGTTCCATGCTCCACTTTCTAATATAGGTTCTACGTGGTCTAACTGAATGCAGTATCTAATCTTTGGATAACCTTGACTTTCCCTTCAGTAAAGATACACTTGTATCTGAGTGAGTTTGAATGGGTATCTTTTCCTGGCAACTTGGATCCCTTTCTCTCTACCTCTGCCCATTTCATGAATGCCTCCCAGTTATAACACATTAAGAAAAAGCTTTTCAGAGCAAACTCATAATGCTGACAGTCCAGATTATAACAACAGTTGTGGTAATCCTACAAATGAATAAACTGATATAATTTCTGATGCCTAAATAACTGGCTGCAAAACCATTGTCTCAGCTATTGGAGAATGTGATGCAGCCTGGGTTGACTCTTGTCCAGATGCCAGGTCCTAACTCAGCCTGTATTTTCTTGATCTTCTTGCCTTCACAGATGCCAGGGTAGCCCATTCTTATGAACTGTTCAACCATGAGACTCCTTAGACCATGACCAGTCCACCCACCCCCTGTCCTAAACATTCTTTATCTGGGACCAACGTTTACATTCTCAGAATCTATAAGTCCTTTCACCCGAACAGCCCACATTGTAGTCATTTTGATAAGAGACCATTCTGATTTCAAGAAAAACTCATTTTCTGTTCTGAATTATAGTGTCTTCTTCTGCATTAGTAACCTAAGCAAATGTACGGGCTGTTTGCTCTGCTTTCAATCCTCATGAATTTTTAATGATTTACGAGGAAAAGATTTTTTTCTCTCTGGTTTTTTATAATAAATTTAATGACTTAATACACATCAAGTGAAATTGTTGGTTTGTGGTGACGGTTTTATAATTCCAAGTTCAAGGTTTTTTTTTTTCTATTTAATTATGCAAAATAACTCTCATGGAATATAATGCAATAACAAAAACATGCACCAATGTTGGCATAAGAGCCTGTTGTTTATTAGTATTGGTTCTGTGCTTTATGTTTGAAATAAAATATTTGGAACTAATGTTGGCCATGTTTCCTCCAAACTAGATATAAAAAAAAAGTTTCTTTCTGAAAACACCATGCTCCAACCTTTGGCGATAAAAGCCAGCAGCTCTTGAGACACCAAATTAAATTTTATTTGTAGAAAGCACTGTGCTGTGTTTTGTTGCTTGCTCAGAGTTATTTTTTAATACTAATAATTTAATAAAGTGGAAGACCGATACATTGACCTGTGTTCTCTGAGGCACCAGAGGATTTCCCTGGGTTAAAAGGCATAGTTTGCTGAAAGGTTGTTTGTTTTACCTATTACTTATTTCTCTTGCTGTCTTGCCAGATCTAGCCTTAACTTTTGAAATCATTTTTGAATTTTGGAAAACATAAAGTAGTTGAGTTTTCAGAACCTCTAAGCCAGACTTTTAAAACTCTGATGGATAAGGACTGTTTTTCCTAACATCCAACACATTTGAATTTTGTGTTGGTGAATAGTAAAATATCTCTGTTCTATGACTGAAAAAATAATTTAGAGTTTCTTGGTAGAGGGGCAGCTGGGTGGCTCAGCTAGTTAAGCCTCCAACTTCAGCTCAGGTCATGATCTCTCAGTTTGTGGGTTCAAGCCCTGCATCAGGCTCTGTGCTGACAACTAGGAGCCTGGAGCCTGATTAAGATTCTGTGTCTCCCTCTCTCTCTGCCCCTCCCCCACGTGCACTCTGTCTCTCTCTGTCTCAAAAAGAAATAAACATTTTTAAAAAGTTGTTTTTTTAGAGTTTTTTGGTAGAAAAGAAGTAGATGTTCAGTCTCATCAAACAAATTCAGCAAGAAGTCTTGTTCAGTGCATCCACATTGGATGGAAATAGTTTCACTTACAAGGTGAGAGGATTTATCCCAATGCTCAGCCTGGGAAATCTGGACTTAGGTGAGGGTTGTCTGAGAGCCTGGTATTTTGCACAAGTGGAGCAGGACTAGCCTGGGGGCCTCATGGTGTTCAGCAAAGTTGGAACTAAAATACAATATCTAAACATAAAACAAAAGACCAAGGAGACATTGTAAATCAAACATCCATATGAAGGAGTTGGAGAGGAAGATTGAAACCAGGTATAAGGGGATAGGATGAAAACTGGATGCCCCAGAAGGAAGCAGGGATGGAGGACAGGGACAGTGCCTGGGGAGATTGTCTGAGGTCTTAGAGAAACCCAAGGATTCATTAGAGAGAGGCCGTTGCCTTTCTGTGGAGGAAAATACAATGCAGTATTTGAAGGTACTTACTGGAGGAATCTGGACATGAGTTCAAGTTTCAACTACACTGGTCAGTTGTTTTATGTGCAAAATGGGGAATTTACTTTCCACTTGAAGCCACTTCATAAAGGCTGTTGTAAAATTTAAACAAAATAATGCTACTGTTGGTTCTTATCAGTGCTAACTCTGACAGGGAAAGCTGCAAAGTCAGATTCCTTTTAATGCAAAAATGCTGCTTTTTAATTGTATACATATTTGTATTGATAGAAATGTATGAATTTGGGGTTTTTATACATGAGTGGTGTCTATATTTTTATTTTTTTGATATTTTATTATTTATTTTTCTTTTTATGTAAATAGTTCTAAATGATGTATAACAATCATTTAGTGAAATGCAGTATACACCTAAGTGTACTATTTGATCAATTGTAATAAATACATTCACCGATATAAGCCACATCCCTATCAGGATATAGAATATTTCTATAATTCCAGAAAGCAGCATTCCAGAAAATCTTCCCACAATCTCAAGCACATACTCGTATGAGTTATCACCATAGATTAGCTTTTCCTGCTCTAGAACTATATTTAAATGGAAACAAACAATATATATTATTTTGTATTGGAATTCTTTTGCCAAGAAAAATGTTTTGGAAATTTATCCACGTTGCTATGTGTAACAGTGATTCATTCCTTAAAATCGCTGAGCGACACTCCTTTTTATAATTATATTATCTTGTTTATATTCCCCTGTCAGTAGAAATTTGTATTGTCTCCATTTAGGACTGTTATAGGGAAAACTGCTACGGACATTGTTAGATATATCTTTTTGAAGCATATGTTTTTATTTCTTTTGGTTATACGCCTATGAATAAGCTTCTGGGTCATCAGTAGGTATTAGTTTAACTTCATGAGGAAGTACTAGACTGATTCACAAAGTGGTCATACTGTTCTACACTCCCCTCAGCAGTGCATGAGAATTCTAAATTTTTTATACCCTCCCAAGTATTTGATATTGTCAGTCTTTTAAATTTTAGCTATTCTAAAGGAAAGATATGGTTTTCCACTATTATTAAAACATACTCTTAACAAGTTAAACTTTTTGTAATTAAAAAAAATTTTTTTGAAGTTTATTTATTTTGAGAGAGTGCATGCATGAGAGTGGGGGACAGGCAAAAAGCAAGGAAGAGAGAGAGAAGCTGGACCCACATGAAGGGGAGATCACCCTAATGGGGGCTCACCCTAAGGGGAGCTTGAGCTCACCCAATGCTGGGCTTGAGCTCATGAACCATGAGATCATGAACTGAGCTGAACTCAGATGCTTAACTGACTGAGCCACCCAGGTGCCCCTATTTTTTCTTTATAGAACTTTTTATTGTATGAAAGGTACTTACTTGTTTATTATCTGTCTACCTTACTATAAATAAAAGCTTTATGTTGGCACTAGAATATGCCTACTATATAAACACATACTTCATAAATATTTGTTGAATATATTCTTTTTTGTCATCCTTGATAAGAAAAAACTAACCTGTTTGTGTATGCATATGTATGAATTAACATATCTAATGGCTTTTGGAAGACTGTGACCAGACTTAAGAATCTTTTATTTTCAACATATAGAGTAGACTTCCCCTAAAGGTGGGTGCTTAGGTGATATTTCTTGACAATTGACAGTAGAAGAAAAGGGTGGCTATTTTTCCAACTTGTTTCTTTGTTTGTTTATACATGTGTGTATGTTAGTATGTATGTATATATGTATGCGTGAATTTTAACTAACAAATATTACCTCCTCATCTATAGGTTTTTAGAGGATAACAATCTGACTTAAATATCTTTGACACAGTGTAGACTTTCCCCAAACTGTTTTTTATATATATGATTCTTTAAAAAATACAGAAGACCCAGAGTTTAATTCTGAAAGAATCCATAGTCATCTGAATGACAGTTTGGGGTATGACTGGGGACTGGAATGGACACAGAGCTCTTTTAATTCTGTCTAACAAAGCCACAGACTAATGTTAAGGAATGTTTGTGTGATCTCTCCAGTGTGGAATCAGTTACCCAAACACAGGAGTCTTTGCAGAGATCCAAAATAATCATTAAACCATTATAACCACAAGACCTCTTCAGAGTTATCCCCTCAATAGTGAATGCTGCCCTTTTAAGCCAACTCTTATGTTCAGAGAAGGATTGTAATATCTCCAGCCTGGAAGAAATCCCTATTCCTGTGGCTCATTTACTTCATCTCTGTGGTTCTTGGAAGGAGAAATGGAGTGAAAGCCACCAGAGGCATTTGACTGAATTCTCATCTTAAGCAGCGTACAGAGAGCTTTAATAAACTTTGGCCATTTAGCCAGCCTTCATTCCTGGGAAATACTGTCCAACTATCCCCAAGTCCCAGTAAATTGTTTGCCATGGGACAACCCTCTGATTTATGATCTTGGGCATTCTTAGGAATGTGACCAGAGAAAGAAAAGGCATACTCACCATGCAGCAGGTCTGAAGGGAAAGCTTGCCCTTGAACCATCAGGTGCTTTGAGAAGGGTACCAGTGGACATAGTTCTTCTCTCGCTTTGTATCTTGTTTTCATTGACATTTCCTGCTCTCTCACACATAAGAGTCATCCCATAAATAAATATTACATGGAAGGGAAAATCAAATAAGGTAGGAGAAAGAATGAAACAAAGGGAGGAAATGAAAAGGAAGGAACTCATTCTCACTGGATGTTGGCTGTCTGATGGAGGGAGACAACAGTTCAACTGGTTTTAAGCTATAAAGCAAGGTTACAACTTTTACTTCACTGTGAATTCACACACATAATTTTTTACTTAACATTTGCATTCTCTACTAGACTGTAAACTCTATGAGGGTAGAAACTGTATTTTTAAAAAATATATATATTAATGCCATCGCTTTGACCCACATAAAGAGCCTGATATCTGAGCCCATCCTGGCCAAGAAACTAAGTGGGCCTCTGCTGTAAGCTGGCCCAAGGATATGTCATGTTTGTATCCCTCACAGAGTTTAGATGATTCGTACAACATGGATGATTAGTAAGTAGGTTATAAATGCACACCTGATTTGGAAAAAAAATCTGAAAAGCTTTATAGCAATGGATCTTTGTTATGTTCTTAGAATTCATTAGAAAAACAACTTTGCTGAATATGAAGTTGAAGCACCAAGTTTTTTCCCATGTTCTGTTAACCTCTCGCCAATATGACAGGTGATGCCAACAGAGTGCGTCAAACAAGATAGTGGGATTTCAAGTCATTACATAATAAGGAGAATTTTCCAGAATTCTCAAACCTGCTTTGAAAACATTTCTACACAGGTCACATCATGATCTATTTGCCATTTGTAAAATAAAACACCATCATGAAAAAGAATATTTAATACCATAAAGAAAAATTCTACTTTAACCAGTTAGTAAATGTCAGATTCCCCATTCCAGCTACATGGGAAAAAAGGAATCATAAAGTAAGATCATAGCCTCCTGTGATTTTTGAATCAAAATGGAAATTAAGAAATAAAGGTTTAATAATCCTTAACGTTTGCTCTTTGGGAAGTCTGCTATTTGTTGAGAGCAGGGCTGGTATACATTAGGGGGTGGAGAGCTGGGATCAGACTCCTTTTCATCACCTTTCTCTTGTAGTGTTCATTTATGCAAACTTCCTTGCTCCAGGGTTGTGCAAATACAATGTTTCCCCCGATGGCTTCACAGCATGAGAGGAGGCAAAGCTGAGATGCCAACCCTAGCTTTCTGAGCCTTGTTTCAATAGGAAAGCTCAAGCACTGAAGAAACTAATTACCTGGCATTGCCCGGGTGCCTCTGGTCGCTTTGGGCTCAAGGCTTTTGGTGGCCATCTTTCACCTCCTACAGATAGAAATACCTTTTCTTCAAATCTTCCAGTGAAAGAAAATCAGAGTTCCCTTAGATACTTTCTATCAGGGCAGAATGTTTAGCACACATAGACATTTTAGAAAGCATTTTAATAGCATTTACCAGGTGGCCACAATATCTGAAAACATTTTGGTACATTTGATACATGTGATACATTTTTGATGCATACAATACACATAGATATGTGTATTAATATATTTAATGTTTTACTGATATGATGATATAATTGATAATAAAATAACATTATATATGTTTTCAGGCTTTCAGTCACCATGTATTACAATCTTAATGTACACACTCTATAACCTATATTCCACTTCTCATTATCTCCTTGGACCTGTGCTCAGAGAAGCACAAATAAGGATGTTCACTGTAGCAATGATTGCACTGCCAAAAAAAAAACCTGGTAAAATCCTAAATGTTTATTCATATAGGTCTGCTTAATTAAATACTATGCATATGAGAATGAGATAATAAGATAATGAGTAATATATAATGATTTATAAGAATGACCCTCTCACACAGAACACTGCTATAAACTATGGACTAAATACAAAATACAAAAACACCTACCTAAGTGCTCTAAAGAGTGAACAATTGGTAGATTTTGGAAAGAAGTCAAATTTAAAGTTTCTGGTTTTTGTGGTTTTTGCCTTATAGTGGGCACCAGTTTTGGCACAGAGCAAGGCAACAAAAGATACAATACACACACACACACACACACACACACACACACACACACACATCTCACTATTTTTCTGGTCTAAGGAACTAGAGACATAGCCTGGGGCAGACACTGGTATTAATCTAGAGGGCATTTGTAACAGCAGGCTGCAGATTCCTGCTTTGGTTTAATAATTTGTTAAAAGATGCAAATTCTTGATTATTGGTCTTAACATTTGAAAATTTAATGAAGGCATTGGGCTCTTTCCTTAAAAAAACAAAAAAGAACGTAAGAAGAAGCACACAAAAATCTACACGTAATTTCAGAAGTGTCAAAGACTCTTGAAAGACATTCATAATCCTCAGATTTAAAAAAAAAAAAAAAAGCCCTGCTGTAGGGTAGACTGTCTTCATGACAGAAACTAACATAAGGTTGGTAGACCAAGTAATATCATGGAAAATAAGAATCAGTGTAAAACATTTCTTTAAGGATGGGGATGCCCCAATAATTCAATCTGGTATAAATGTAAAATCTTGCATTTAGGTCTAAATAATTAATTGCAAATGTATGAAATGACAAAGATATGACTCAGTGGACTCATAAATAGAAAAAAACTATGGAATTTTGTTGATAATAAGCTCCATTATGTACTATAAATAATATTACCCGCCTGCCAAAAAACCAAATACGATCTTCAGTTGCTTTAATTGAAGAAAAAGTCTAGAACTACACTGCACAATGTGGCAGCCCCTAGCCACGTATGGTTACTTAAATTAAATTGTTTCATTTAAACAATATAAAAAGCCCAATGTCTCAGTCACAGTAGCCACATTTCAAGTGCTCACTAGTCACATGTGGTTAAGTGGCTGCTATATTAGCATTGATATAGAATATTTCCATCATCACAGAAAGTTCTGTTAGATAGCACTCTTCTAGAACAAGGGAGGTAAGAGTCACACTGGGCTCTGCATTGTTCAGAACACACCTAGAATAGTAGACACATGTGTTTTTTTGCTGCTCAGAATGGATTCCTCCCTTTCCCGGGGAGCAGAATGCTGAATGGTCTATGGGAAAACACCTCCTTTTCATTCTCAGCCATGTGATTTCGGTGGGACTGGTGCCTCTATTATCTTTAGGAAGAATGGGCTCTTATTAACTTTACTAGAACCTCATGGCTCCCTCTGGACACTGTCATGTAAGGATGGGAGGTACAGAACTGCACAGGTCTTTTGATAGCATAACTGGAGAGTCCACTCAGACCTGCCAGTCAGCCACCTGAGGATGATGCCAATGCCAGATTATAGGACAGAGAGACAGAGGGAATTGAAAACTTGGTGACATTGTCTGAACTTCTGGATCAAGCTTCACCTGAAGCCCACATGATTTCTTTTAAATAGTACAAACTTATAACCACTCTCCAGTGTTAAGTCACTTGAGTTTGGTTTTCTGCACTTGGGACACTAAGAGGCCTAAATGATATCCCTGATAAATTGAGTGCAGTTCAGTGAGTGTTCCATTTTGGACAATGATACAGCATGATGGAATGTTTTCAGAGGAGAAAGACCAGAAGGGTGAAAGAACTTCAAGGAAATATTTATCTGCTATTCCCATGACCAAATTAAGTCCTCATTCCCAGGCTAGTCCAAGTGGCTGATGTGACCATTTTGACATTTCATAAATTCCCCTGGGAAGAAGGATTCTAAAAGCTTTCAGTCTTCATTTAAAGTAGTTTGGTAGAAGGAACAAGATCATTTGATGATGTCCCTGAATCATAGATCTCCTCGTATCATGAGGACAAAAAATAAGAGAGAATATCATGTAAAATTACTTTCCTTTTAAAAATAAGTGACATTCATACCAGCTCAAGGCTGCATTTTAATAACTATGCTGCTCCAAAATGTGTCACTTTAGTTGGATGATATTATAAAAGAAAACCAGTGGATATTATTTTTGTGTCATTTTTCAATCTAGTACATTTTTATAAAATTCTACAGATTGAATTAATATTTTAAAGCTGTATATATAATGAAATTTAAAATATTCTTTGAAGATAGCTCTCCTGGAAGGCTGATAGAAATGTCCAATAAAGGGCTGTAGAGAATCGTTTTCAGAGGCTTGGCTGGGAAGGTAGAAAGATTCTGTGTACTCCAAATCATTTTTAATTTTGTTGTCTTGTGGCTAAATTCACTAAGCTGCCCACTTCCTCCCTGCCTGCCACGTCACCCTCCTCCCCATATTGAAATGAAAAGGCAGAGATTCTTCAGAGGTTAGAAGGTCTAATACAGAAGTTTACAACCTTATCTGTACACTGGAATCACCCGGGGAACTTAAAAGGGATACTACTAAACATAGAATTACCATATGATCCAGCAATTCTATCCTTGGTACATTCTCAAAATAACTGAAAGCAGGGACTCAGTTATTCATACAGCAATGTCCATAGTGGCATTAATCACAATAGCCCAAATGTGAAAATAATCCAAATATCCATCAGTGGCTGAATGGATAAACAAAATGTGGTATATACTTACAAGGGGATATTATATTATATTTCACTTATATGAACTACCTAAAAGAGACAAACTTATAGAGACAAAAACTAGAACAGTGGTTTCCAAAGGCTGGGGGGGAAGGAAGAATGGGGAGTTTTAAGGGTACAGTTTGTTTATAATGATGAAAACGACTGAAAGCAGCCAGGTGGGGACTGTGAAGACCTGGAAGGCACATGTTCTGTCCTTGGGAAAAAGCTGCCACCACTTGGCCCTAGTGAATTACAGCCTTGATGGAACACAGGTCTCAGAATGTCCAGATCTTCTGAATTGTTTAAAGAAGTATGTACCTGGATGTTTTTAGGAACACTTATTTTTAAATGATCCTAACTCAAATTCTAAAAAGAAATAAAATAACAGATGATAAAATAAAATATATCTGAGGGCTATATGCTAGATATCAACTGTCTTGGTTTGCTGGGGACTGTCTTAGTTTTACTACCAAAAGTCTTCATCTTGGAAAATTGCCCAGTCTCAGGCAAACCAGAATGGTTGGCCACCCTAGTACGCTACTAGATTATTTATGTCTTCTGGTCTGAGGAGGCAGAGCAACACCCATATATTTGATCCCCTTCAGCAACCCTGTGCTGCAGTGTGCAAAGAGGAGTTCACAGGGTTTTTATCTCACTATGATATTCATCAGTAGCTCTATCTCAAATCATCTCAAATAAACATGCACACCATGTAAAAATGGCAAACATGCTAAGCAAATCCAGTCTTAAGACTAATTTCACTGCGTTTGCCCTTATTAGATTTATGCCTCTATACCCCTCCTTTACAGAAAATTTGGAACCACCACTGGCATAGGCAGCTACACAAGGCACAGTTCTGGGAAGAAAGCACCATGGTCATGGGTTCTCATTCATTTTTGTTATAAATGAAGTTGCAGAAATTATAAGGAAAGATGTGTGCCTGTTTCAGAAAGGGGTCCCTGGATGTTGCTTAAGGTCTCTCATTGCTCAGGTTTCTATCAATCTCTGAGGCTCTGACTTCCTTCCTTCCTTCCTTCCTTCCTTCCTTCCTTCCTTCCTTCCTTCCTTCCTTCCTTCCCTTCTTTTCTTTTCCTTTCTTTTTATTTTTTTCTTTTTCTATTTTTTAGCCATTTTTGGTCAACTGCTCTGCTTGGAGACATTTCCTTGGTGGGTAATAGATTTATTAATACATGTGGCTGTGATTTTATAATTTATTATGATAAATATATATTTGGTCTTCATCCTCATTTTTGGCACAGAGCTCCTAAAACCCTTGGAATTTCCTAAGGGATGAGAGCAACAAAGGTGTCTTCTGTTATGTTAATGAGGTGACTTTTGGAAAGCACCTAAGGGTGGAGACCAGTTGTCAAGAGAACCAGCCATGTGATTAGAAGGTTAGAACTTTCAGTCCCACTCCCCTGACCTCTGGGGAGGTGAGAGGAACTAGAGGCTTAATCAATGGCTAATAGCCAATGATTTGATCAACCATGTCTACATGAGGCCTCCATAAACACCCAAAAGGATTGGATTTAGAGAGCTTCCTGGTTGGTGAACAATGTGGAGATTTGGAGACAGTGGCTTGGAGAGGCCATGAAAACTCTTTGCCCTTTATCCATACCTTGCCCTATGTATCTCTTCCATCTGGCTGTTCCTGAGCTATATCCTTTTTTAATAAACCAGTAATTGAGTGAGTAAATGGGTTTCCTGAGTTCTGTGAGTCACTCTAGCAAATTAATCAAACCCAAGGAGGGGGTGGTGGGAACCTCTGATTTATAGCCAGTCAGTCAGAAGTACAGGTTACAACTTGTACTTGTTACTGACATCTGAAGTGGGGGCAGTCTTGTTGGACTGAGCCCTTAACTTGTGGGATCTGATGTTATCTCCAAGTCAATAGTGTCAGAATCGAGTTGAATTGTAGGACGCCCAGCTGGTGTTGGAGAATTCTTATTGGTGAAGGAAAACCCCACACCCAGGTGGAATTGGGTGAAGAACTTTCAGTGGGAGGATTTAGGGCTATTCACAAGTTTTCTTCTTCCTCTCTTTCTGGTCAGATGGCTTTCCTGGGCCTCTAGCTTGAAGAGCCAACCTAGAGATCTTGGGACTTGCCTTTTCCCATAATTGTATGAGCCAATCCCTTAGAATACATATCTCTCTTTTTCTATCTCTCTTCTTGTCTCTCTGTCTCTGTCTCTGTGTCTATTTCTCATATAAAACAAAACCAATAGGATGTATGTATACGTGTGTGTGTACACACACACACACACACACACACACACACACACATCTATTTTCTGCCTGGTTTTATTTCTCTGGAAAACCATAATACAGCATGGCATGTAAAGGCGGGCCTAGAAACTTTGTATATTTCTAAGCCATTACTTCTCTTTGACTGGTGTTTAAGGCCCTTCCCAAGAAGACCTAAACTCCAGCATCTGTTACCAAACAACCAGTGATACAGCCTCACTGGACTTCTCAAACATGGGGACATCCTTACCTTCATGCCTTTGCACATTCTATTCCCCATGCCTGGAGTGCCCTTCCCTTCCTCTGGAATTATATTATATTATTATTATTATTTTTTTACCTATCACCACTATATGTTTCCAGAACTTTTCTATCATCTCAAACATAAACTCTGTACCTAATGAACTATGACTCCCATTTTCCCCTTCTCTCCATCCCTGGTAACTTCAATTATACTTTCTTTATGAATTTGCCTATTTTATGTAACTTATATAAGTAGAACCATAGGATATTTGCCCTTTTGTGTCTCGCTTATTTTACTTTGTATAATGTTTTCAAGGTTTATCCATTTTGTAGCAGGTATCAGAATTTCATTTCTTTTAATGGCTGAATAATAGTACATTATATATACCACATTTTGTCTCTTTTTGAATTGATTGGTCATTTTGTTCTTACTGAGTTGTAGGAGTTCTTTTTATATTCTAGATATTAATCTGTTATCAGATATATAATTTGCAAATATTCTCTTCCATTCTGTGGATTGTATTTTCACTATATTGACAGTGTTTTCTGAGGCACAAACATTTTATAATTTTGATGAAGTTCAACTTATCTGTTTTTCTTTTATTGTCTGTGCTTTTGGTTTCATATCCAAGACATCATTACCAAATCCAATGTTATGAAGATTTTCCTCTCTACTTTCTCCTAAGAGTTTTACATTTTTAATTATTACATGTAAGTCTTTGAGAGTTTTACATTTTTAATTATTACATGTAAGTCTTTGATCCATTTTGAGTTGATTTTTGTATGCATTATGAAATAAGGGTCTAAGTCTGTTCTTTTGCATGTGAATATCTAGTTATCCCAGCACCATTTGCTGAAAAGATCATCCTTTCCCTCTTATGGTCTTAGCACTCTTGTCTAAAACCAACTGACCATTTATGTAAGAGCCTATTTTTTTAATGTTTATTTATTTGTTGAAGGAGAGAGACACAGAGCATGAGCAGGGGAGGGACAGAGAGAGAGACACACACACAGAATCCTAAGCAGGTTCCAGGCTCTGAGATGTCAGCACAGAGCCCGATGTGGGGCTTGAACTCATGAGCCATGAGATCATGACCTGAGCCGAAGTTGGACGCTCAACTGACTGAGCCACCCAGGCACCCCTGTAAGAGTCTATTTTTTTAAGTTAAAGGAAAGTTTATTATTTCTTGGTCTGATTTCTTATTGTCTTTTTTTCCTAATTATATAACAAAATGCAGCTAATGATTGCACCTATTCATCAGGTAGTTGTAAATGGAAGACAAAATGGAAAAGCTTAAACAGTGTCTATCTTATATTTATATGTGTGTTTATGCTTGTAATCAAGTTCATAGTTTGATATAAAATATTATATGTAATATATAAATTTATTTATATATATAGATTTATATATATCTATATATTCATATATAGATATAATTATATGTAATTATATGTAATATATATATTAGTATAGAAAGATTAGGCACACTTCAGTATTCACAGGAAGAAAGAAATGAAATGATAATCCTTTTAGGTAGGTGTTACCTCACTACCTCCTTGGTATCTTAGTTTTGAAGACATCTGCAGTCTGAAGAGTCATGCGGTACCCATGCAGTAGGCAGCCAGACACCTCTGGCTCTCTTCAGCTTCTCAGGGCAAGGGTTTAGCAAATGCAACCCCAGGTAATTCTAATAATTTCAGCTTCTTTCCCCTTTCTCTTGTACCTTACACTAAATCCAGGAGGTAACAGGGGACTCAGAATACCTTGGCTCTGGCTATGTTACTTACTTGAAAAGATTATGAAAATCATAAAAATGTCAACTTCTGTATTTCAGTTCTGTAGATTACAGATACAGTATGCCCTCCATTCACTCCTCATCTTTACAGCTTGAGCAAGAAGCCTTTAGTTTCATGTTTA
The DNA here is from genome assembly GCA_028646485.1 of Cryptoprocta ferox. Lineage (NCBI taxonomy): Eukaryota > Metazoa > Chordata > Mammalia > Carnivora > Eupleridae > Cryptoprocta > Cryptoprocta ferox. The sequence continues at coordinate 97,508,830 of CM053572.1, read as the reverse complement.
AATAACAAATAGAATGACACCACCCCTGTGACAGATGGTCTACGGATGTTTCCCCAGCCTTCTCTCTAGAAACAAGTTCCAGGCTGTGGATAAAGAATACTTTGACATTGCATTCTTACTTTTACCCATTGGCATGAACAATCTTTGAGGAACAGCTCTCTGGTCAAATTGAGAACTATCAGTTGCACAATGACATGAAGCTTAGAAAATACATGATTTTGGGGCGCCTGGGTGGCTCAGCTGAGCGTTGGACTTCAGCTCAGCTCATGATCTCGTGGTTCTTGAGTTAGATCCCCATGTCAGGCTCTGTGCTAACAGCTCAGAGTCTGGAGCCTGCTTCGGATTCTGTGTCTCCCTCTCTCTCTGCCCTCCCCCGTTCGCACTCTGTCTCTCTCAAAAATAAACAAATATTTAAAAATTTAAAAAAAAATACAGGATTTCATTGTATTTATACAAGTAATACCAAAATAAAATAATGGCAGCTAGAACAAACTAAGCTTCAACTCTATGCCAGACACTAAAATGAACACTCTATGCACTTTTTTTAATTTAATTTTCATGACACTTGACCATTTTACAGTTGAGGACATTCAGTGGCTTGTTGAAGGTTGCACAACTTAGTCAATAGTTATTTGAAAACTGGCTGTCAAATATTATCAACCATTTTCCTTCTCTCACACCATCCTTCCTCCTGTTAACCTCATCCAAGCTCTTTAAAGAAATGTATAAGTTGGGACACCCAGGTGGCTCAGTCAGTTGAGCCTCCGACTTTAGCTCAGGTTATGATCTCGCAGTTCGTGAGTTCAAGTCCCTCATCAGGCTCACTGTTGTCAACCTGTCAGTGCAGAGTCTGCTTCAAATCTTCTGTACCTCTCTCTCTCCCCCTTCACTACTTGCACTCTCCCCAAAAACAAATAAAATATTTAAAAATGTATATGTATATGTACATGGATGTATATATACACATGTACATGTATATGTATATGCAAGTTCACTACAATGTTAGAGATTCATGCTGATTAAATAGTTAGAACTAGTATGTATTTGTGGGCATTACCAGAAGAATTTTTGCTATAACCTAAGAAAAAAAGTTTTAACAATACTGACTGCCTCCAAAAGAGGCAACTCTCCATTTTTGGGGATTATTAAAGCAGGGCTGAAGGATTATTGTTAGTCACCAATGTGGTAGGACAGATTTGTGCCATGGATGAGTAGTTGGGATAAATGACCTTAAAGCTCTCCTTTTGTTTCTAGGACCATAGGTGAAAGGCTTATACGGATTCCTTTTAGATTTTCTGAGCAGTTTGCTTCCTCTAACAGTTTGCTTTTCTCTACCCCATGATCCAGGACACAGGGGTGACCTCCTTGAACATATGTTGGTTCGGTTTGACTCTGTTCTTTGTCATAGACAATTGAACCAGAAAAATTACCAGATCCAAGATGAGTGCAACAACAGTCTCCCATCCTCAGGAATTTGGAACTGGGATGAATAAAAGCAAGCCTGGGTTGGCCTCTTAAACATAGGGAATTTAAACTGAAGAACACTGCACTCACCATGTAGACTAGGGATAAAAGGATAGGGTGCACTGAGCTGGAGAAACAAAGATGACAGGTGGTAAGGAAATATCACCATTTCCCTGATGGCCTCTCATTCCCTGCTCCAGTTCTTCCCAATGACTTCACGTTCTGGGAGACACAGGGTTCTGTAAGCCCAACCAGAAGGGGCTCAAATAAGTGAGGGTGAATAGGGATCAGCTCTCTCTTGAGCACTGGAAAAAGGACAGGTGGCCACTCTCTGTACTGTGACCTCCCATCTCCATTTATGTTGCCTTTGCTACCTGCCGAGTCCAAGTCTGTGAACACTCAGGAGAGTTCATTTCTGTGTTAGAAGATTTGTGTGAGAGCAAGGGAGATTTGTGGGGCTTTGTTTGATTTCACTGTGGCTTGGAGGGGTTAGTAAAAAGAAGGGTGCCAGTGAAGGAAAGTTACTCAACAAAGGGATCCCAAGAAAGCTGTGTTGGAGACCAAATCCAACCATACATCACAGAGTTTAGCCCAACCTTTATTCTCTTTAGGTGAGTGAAATATTATTGTCTTCTATAGAAGTTCAGAAATCCTTGCTTCATACATGATAAATCACCTGTTGGAATCACTTTAGGGTGAAACCAGTGAAGCCTGTCTGGTGCTTTCCAGTGAAAAATTTGGGGCCACGTCTCGAGCAAACTCTTGCATTGGGCATGCTTAATGGGGAGAAACATGACCCCAGAGAGACAAATAATCTTCCCATTCTTAAGGAAGTCTGGACTGTTTTTCTAGCACACATGGACAACTCATAATTATTCTTAAGTAACCCTGAGAATTTTAACATGAATTGAGTTATGTGTTTCTTGTTAAATGGATCAAATTTCAACAAAGCCCGGGAAACATCTTGAAAAATCACATGAATGCAATTTCCAAAGAAAACAATCCAAGAATTACTGCCAAAGAGTTTTATTTCCACTAGGAAGGAAGAGAAGAGTTTCATTTTGCCCCCCACACAGACTGTATGTTCAATTTGTGGTCTGCAATGGAAAATTCTGCTGATTTTGCTGAATTCGGGCAAGGAGAGAAATGAAGGGGACTATTGTTGTTTGAGTGATAAAACTGTCTTTCTTTCTCTAGCATTAATATGTTATTAGCATTTTCAATTTGATTCTACAAATATTGAGTTTTAATGGTGTGTGAGGTACCATGGGAGGAGGAACAAAGAACTTAGCACATGATGTTTGTCCCATGAGCCCTGTAAATTAGACCTACAAGTAGGGCATTGCCAGCCCACACAGTGCCCTTGTGTAAATTAGAAAAAGATGCCCCTTCCTGGCAGATGTAACCTCATGGGCAACCAATTAACACAGGGGACATTTGTGCAAATTAGGAAAAAACCCACCTCTTCTTCCAATGAGCACAGTCTTGTGCCAGGGTGCAGATATTGATTTTATCTTCCTTCCCTTTGACTGGATACTCTTGTGGTAAACACAACTTGCTCATCTGATTGCAACATTCCTGACTATAAGATATGTAAAGGGCTAATCTAGGAATCACCCTTTGTCTAAACAGATGCAATAAAAGCATTATTTTTCACCTTCAGTGAGTAGAAAGATCATCTGGGAGCTTATTGGGAATACCTGAGCCTCACTGCAGATATTAGGAATCAAGATGACTGAGATAAGGTCTAGAGATCGTGTTTACAACACGCGCTCCCAGGTGTTTGTGATACAGGTGATCCAAGAACAATAGTTTGAGAAGTAAAGATGTAAGAAGTAAATGGTCGGGGTCGTCTGGAAAGAGAAGAGATCAAAGCTGGCTAAACTTACTGGAACTATAGAATATGGGGAATTTTACTTATGTGATAACTAAACTGTAATTTCTGGAACTTTTATCTCAGTAGAAAAATGTTTTCATTTCCCAGAATGGATGAGAAAAGATTAGCTAGCTTCTTTGAAGTTGTCCAGAAGAGAGCAATAACGGCTGAAGAAAATTGTTTCTAAGATGAATCCCTGAATTAAGATTTATTTGGGGAACTGAAAACTTTGCACCTGCTAGTACTAACTTCTGTCTTTAGACATGAAAAAAACCAGTATGTTAGCTGGGACTAGGCAGAGGTTAACAGTAACACCAAGACACCCACAGACATAATACCTCTGCAACCATCTTTCTCATTGCCTTCCAGAACCTTCCTCCAGTAGCACCCATAACTCTCCAAGGCACTGCTGATAATACCACTGCATACTTAACAACAGAAAATAACTCTAGCTTCTGACACAACAAGGTTTCCTTGGGAAATGGAATTGTGGTGAACGTGGAATGGTGGTTTCTATTTAAAAAAAATTCATTAGAGGTTTTGAGGGCTTTAACCCAAAGTTTTATACTTTTCTGAAGAAAAATATAATCTAAACAAAATATAATCTAAAGTATTTTCTGGCACAGAAAACTTCCTTTATTCATTCCTTTCATAGCAACAGTTACTTATTTTTTTTTACATTTATTCATTTATTTTGAGAGAAAGAAAAGGAGAAAGAGAGAATCCCAAGCAGGCTCCATGCTACCAGCACAGACCCCAATGCAGGGCTCAAACTCACAAACTGTGAGATCATGACCTGAGCTGAAATCAAGAGTCAGATGTTTAACTGACTGGGCCACCCAGGCACACCTACAATTACTTCTTTTTGGTTATATGATTTGGGAAAAGGAGCCTTCCCCATCATTCCTGGGTCAACCTTCTATCTTTGTGTTTTGTCTGTGTTAGAGGCAATCACTTTATCTCTAAAAACCATGTCTGAGAAAACCCAGGACGAGAAAAGTGAGAAGAGACAGGTGCAGTTGCAATCCATAGTATAACAACCCCCATGACTCAACAGTCTATATGCTGGGTAATAACAGGTCAGAAACATTGCAACTGTTAATCAGTAATTAGAAACATAACAGGGTCTTGACCTGTATAGAGTCCTGAGCAATAGAGTATTTTCAGTTGGTTTAGGTAAGAGCACAAAGGCAGCCAGGAAATTGGAAGTTATCCCATATGATGTAATGGTGGGCCTTTCCAACCCCTCTTTCATAAATCAAGTATATCATCCAAGTAGCAATTCAATTTGTTTCTTTCCTCTGGTTAACTTCATTGATTTGTTAGTACTTCCTACTGAAGACCAAAACTGAAGAGAAAGCCTTTGTATGGAAAAGGGTAAATGAAACTCTTCCTTCATGTTGGAAATAACTCTTTCTTCTTGTCAATTTACTCTAGGCCATTCATGCTCAATTAGGAGAATATCCCTGGTAAGGTAATTGATATATTAAGGTTTAAATAAAGTAAGCAAATATCTTTAAAATAATTCTGCTTCCATTTCAATTGAATACCAAACAATAAGTACCATTTGTGAAGCTGGAATTGTGTAGAGGGATGGAGAGGCAATGTAGGATGTTCAGCAGTTAAGAGCATGAACTTTAGGTCAAACAGGCACATCTGGGTTTGACTCACAGGTCTGGAATTTAATGGCTGTGTGTCCTCAAGAAAATTGTTTTACCTCTTTGAGTTTTATAGAACCAAGATAAGAACACCTAACCTATTGAGTTGTTTAGGATTTAAAATGATAAGCACAGTAACACAGTGATTGACACATAACAAGCATCCGATATGCAGTGGAGATTATCATACCAAGATGAAAATCATAGAGTTCTACCTTCAAGGCACTCATAGTCTAATCACAGGGATTGACAAGCTTTTTCTGTAAAGAGATATGTAGTAAATGTCATAAGCTTTGTGGACCATTCAGTTACTTTTACAACTACTGAAATCTGCTATTGTAGGATGAAATCAGCCATACACATGTGTAAATGAATGAGCATGGATGTGTTCTAATAAACTTTGTTTACAAAGATAGGTTACAGATCAAATTTGAAGACACATCCAGTAGAACAGCTCATAATACTAAAATCATTGAAAGCTAGAGCTGGTGCTTGTGCTGCTGTCTCTTTGCTTAAAGGACTGTGTGATGGCCCACTAAATAATTTTTTATCCTAATTGGCATTCTCCTGGAATATACCTTCTACTTTATGGGGGAAATAGGTTACATGTAATGATGTCAGCCTTGATGTTAAACTTTGCTACTTCAGTGAGCAGGGGATTTCTGTTAACTAATAAATTCATTAACAAATTTATAAGCAATGTGTTTATAAATGTCAAAAAGCAATAAGTTTATAAATGTCAAAGCAATAAGTTCATAAATGTCAGTGGCTCAATATCAGCTTCATCTGGATTATGACTCCAATAAGAAAGCAAAGCTCATGATGGCAACAAGTGATTGATGTTGAGTCTCCACCAAATTACTATTTTTAAGAACTTATTGCTGTTTCTCGTAAGAACTTTTTTGAAAGCATCATTCAACTGACAAAGGTATTTAATACCTAATTATGGTCATACAAATATTCTAAAAATTCTACTTGGACCATGAGATAGTAGTCTAAGCAAATCAAGACAAAGGGTTTAATCAACCACTCTCTGGATCCTGCATGCCCAGGGCCTCTAGCTCAGAGTCTCCCTTCCACATCTATGTAATCAATTCAGTATTCAGCTGACTTCACCAGAAATTAGAATCTCTCTGTATCATATTTAAATTAATTTTTGGTTGAAACTAATTAAATATTGACTCAGTTTAACCTAAATAGTAAGGGTACTTTATTGGTTCATGCATATGAAAAATCCAGAGTCCTCACCTGCTTAAGTTACCTTAAACAGCAGTTACCTTAAGACTGACCCAGCAACTCAAACAATTGTCAACAGAGTCCTTGTTTCTCTCTTTCTGGTCTACCTTCCCCTGTGACATTTTAGTCATAAGATTGTGTCCTTTCATATTTTAAAGCTGGAGACAGCAGTTTCTGGCTTATCTGTTTCCTTAGCCACATGCTACAGGAATAAGAAAGTATTTTTTCCCAATGTTCATAGGAAAATCTAGAAAAATGCTGTTAATAGACCAGCTTAGGTTATATAGTTATATCTGAGCTAATCACTGTGGCCAGACGAATAAGGTGTCCTAGCCTTGGTTACATCATCCAAATCTGTAGGTCAAGGCAGAGTTGGTTCCCTGAGAAATTGTAGCTGTTGGAATGGAGAAGAGAGGAACTGACATGTAAAGAGACAACCAACAAAGGACCAAGAAAGGTTTCTGTACTCACTGGTGAGCAATTTATTCAGGTTGTGGATAGCACATAAAAAAAAAGTGTTTCCTATGCTATCACAACTCTTGCCACCTTCCACTGGCCACCAGAGGATGTAGTCCTTCATTACCTTAGAAAACTTGTACCCAGCTAGACCTAACATGCCCCACATCTCTTGTAATCTTTGGCCACCTCAAGATGTGTTAGCTACTCTGTCATCTGTGCTTTCATGTACTCTTGCTTCATGCTTTATGCCTGGTCAAACATCCCTCTTTTCTTTCAGCCTTTCCTGCTATTCCCTCTTAAATCTCCACTAGATGAATAACATACTACCCTGCCTCTTCAACTGCTTCACATAGTCAGGCTCAGCATTTCTACATGTCTCTCTAACATTTTGAACTGGAACCTAGACCTCCTAAATTCTGTTTTATGTCCATTATCCAAATATTTGTTCAAATCTTCCACTTAAATATCCTAGAGATACTTAGAACCCAGCATACTGCAAATAGAAATCATTACCCCTCACCCAAATTCACTCCTTTCCCTGAGTTGGCTTCAGTCAAAGTTTGATAGATAGATAGATAGATAGATAGATACAGATATGAATTATGTATGTGTATATGTACATCATGGTTACATATTTAGACATGGATTGTTTGAATTGAATTGAATTCTAAGAAAAAATAATTTGGTGGTAATATTTTAAAGCTGTAATACTCTTGATGTCTTCATACTTGGTATTAATTTAAGAATATTGAATTCTTATGTTACAAGTCAAAAGAAGGTATTATTAGTGTCTCAAAATGTGATCATAGCGTATGTGTTCTTGAGGATTTTAATAGAGATGCTCAGAAGTGTTCCAATCTAAAAAGAGATAGGAAACACTAGGTTAATCACTAGGTTGTTCTACTAACGGATTTCTTGGGGGTTTTAATATGTTAATTCACACTGTGACTATTTCAAATAGGGAAAGAGTGTGCATCATTTTCAGACTTTTTTTAAACCACAAAACCCTCTCTCCCACTTCTATCTACCTTTTTTCTACACACATACATACACACACACTTTTATAATTAATATACTATGGAATATACTTTAAGAAATATTTGCATTGGCTTATGTCTTCAACAAATGATATTTACCTTTTCCAATGCCCAGCCTTTTATCTCAGCGATTAATAATTCACTTCATGGTCTGAAATGAGATTTATTATCTTAGAAATTCACATCCTTCAGAGTTTATTGAGAAAATGTAGAAGTTTTAATTATATGAAATAAATAGAGAAGAAATTGAGCAGTACTGGGTAAGATGGGTTGAAATCACCATAGCAGACCAGGGAAGGCTGTAGCAGACACTTGTTGCCCACTCACCATCCATTCCTACTTCCTCTTTCCTAGGAGAACCCTGATTTTGTTTAGGTATCAACATCTTCACATGAAGCCTTGTTCCTTTAAAAGGTTACCCCATCTCCAGCTCTTGGGATGGGCCTAATTGGTTTTTTATTAGTCAAATTTCCCTTGTCTATGATTGGTTCCAAGAAAGGCACATGACCCAATCCTGCCTAATGAGACAAAAGGGAAAGACTGCAGAGGGGCTTGTGGTAAAAAATTTCCTTCCTCATAGGAAAGAGAGGTATGAAGAAATAGTCTTTCTTCTTTTTCTGGATGTTGGATCTTAAGTAATGCCTGGAAATGCCATCTTACTCCTAACCTGAACATCAAATTAACACCAAGACTGATCAATAAGACATAAAGAGCAAGGATTCCTGATAACACTGAATCCAAACTCTCTGAAGCCTGCCTGAAAGGGCTCAATTTCTGACTATTTTTTATGTCCTTCTGAGTTGAAGTTTTCTATTGCTTGAGATAGGAAGCTTTCTAGTTGAAACTGAGGGTGAGATATGTGAATGATGGAGTCTCTAGAGGGGGCTTCTAGTATTTTCCACTTTCATCTTAAATCTGTGACTAGTCAAAACATGCTCTCCCCAAAAATCTTGAGTTGAAACTATATGGAAATATTATGTGGTGATCTGAAAGATGTTATCTGGTGAAGACCACATTTGTTAACCATCTGGATCTAGCGAAGACCAGGATACTGGAATGGTTGTGGTAAAGATCAAATACTGGGGTCAGCAGAATTGGATTTACTTCTGAGTTCTTCCCGTTACTGGCTCTGTGACCTTGGATAAAACACTTAACCTCTCAGAAATTCAGTTGAAAATGCAAAAGGGAGATAAATAATAGTATATATACCATAAAACTTTTTTTATGAGAATTATATAATGTAACCCATGCCAGTCTCCACCACATAGTAACTGTCAGCCTTCAAAGGGCTGGCTCTCAACTGTTTAGGTAGAAGAAAGATATTCATTGGTCTCAGGAGTCAGAGAAGGTTATTAAAATAAATAATGTCTATATTACCTTCTTATTCTTAAACTATAAGTTTCATGAAGGTAGGACAGAGAATATGTTGTATTCATTTTGTGTCTTCCAACCACACTTAGCACAGAAAAAGTATTCACCAACCATTTATGAAACAAAATTATAACCTAGAGCTTCTTCTGAAAACTTAACCCATTCTTAAATCTGTGTTATGGAAGTTTCAAAGCATAGCTATAAATTATTTAACACTGTTCCCTTTAAGAAGTGGTTCTATATTAACTTTTGGATCTGGCTGGGCTTATGACTTGATCAACAGAGTACAACAGAAGTAATGTGATGTGATTTCTGAAGATGGGTCCTAAAAAGTCATGGAGACTCCACTGTCTTCACTGGAACACTTACTCTTAGAACTCTGATCTTCCATATAAGAAGTCTGACTACCTTGACACCACCATGCTATGAGAAAGCCCAAGTCACAGGGAGAGGCCAACCGTATGGTCTCTGGTCGATAGTCCTGGCTGAGATCAGCCTTCAAGTTATGCCAGCCTAGACCTGAATGATGAAGTTTCCAGATAATTCTAGTCCACATTTGTTCTATTAGAATGATCCCAATTGAAACCCCAGACATCATTAGGCAGAGATAAGACATCCCCACTGTGCTTTGTTTGAATTCTTGACACACAATATTTGTTATCATAGTAAGATTTATGCCCTTCAGTTTTGAGTTAGTTTGTTAAGCAGCAATAAGTAACTGGAACACCTATCATTCTTAGTTTGATTTCATAGCTTAAGTAGCTCATGGTCCAGGATTCCTTTTCAAAATATAAGCACATATTAATGATTTTAAGAAAAGTGTGCATATTTCATGACTCTTTCTTTTAAACTTTGATGTAATTGGAGATGCCCTGGTTAGGGATGGTGCCTGGTATTTTATTTGGTTCAGCTTCCTTCTTCTAGAAATCTGAGGAATAAGATAAAGCTCTTGATATATTTGAAAACTTAACATTTTTATGAAATTCTCTCAATTCAGTGCTATGTTTCTGTATATCTGGCTTGAGAGATTTTAGTTGTTGGGCAAATTTTAAATCAATTTCTTATATAATGAATAGCTAATTAAAGTCAGAGTACACTTACCCTCTAGTTTTGCTTTTCATTATCTTTGCTCTCCTACATTGTAGGCAATGTTGAATAGTGCCAGACTTTTTAGCATCTGGAAATCATATAAAACTCAGTTTGTGAATAAAAATATTCTACCATTTCCTGGTCAATTTATTTTGTTAAATACCAAAATTTGGCTTATTCCTTTGTTAATGATGAAGAGGAGTAAAAACTGATGCAAATTTCGAAAAACATATATGTTTTTTAAATGACCATTCTGTTGCACAAAATAGCCCCACAAATTAAATAATTTAGAAAATCTGTTTCTTGCTAAAATCCAGTTCTAAAAATGAAATCATTCATTGATTTGTTCATATAAATACTCATTCAATAAATATTCATTGAGTACCCAGGATGTGTTAACCAGTATGTTGGGTAATAAGATTTCAGAGGTGAGAAAACCCAAAGATTTCTCTTAGAGGGATTCTAAAGAGACATAGAAAATGTTCTCCTGATGATTACATTCCCTTTCAGTCCCATTTCTGAAACAGCTGCAGAAGGTTCTCAGGAGCATATTTGCAATATCTCCAACTACTTTGTCACTGTTGGCAACAGGCAGGAAGAATCTTAGGTGGAGTTGTTCTTTTACTAAATTAAACAATGATCAAAACTTTGTTCATTTTTTCCATCACTATTTGTCATCTCATTTTCAATTACCATTAAGACACTATGTGTGTGATAAGTGTATACAGGATCATACATATAACAAAAAGAAAACGTGCACGTACATAGAACACAAATACATATACTGGGTGGGGCATAATTTACGACATAGTTTTAAATATGTGTGTTCACACCATAAAAGATAGTTGCCACTTTGAGATTTTGCAAGAGATATCTGTTGTTGTGCTTCACCAGCACGTTTGTTTGTTTTCCTAGTTGCATCATCCTAATTTTGCCTGGGGAGACCAACGCTGTTCATTCTCAATCTGTGTGTTCTGAGTGTGGCGAACCCTGCTCCCCAGAACCAGGAGTGGGCATGTGACATTAGCAGCCAATCAGAATACTTCAATCCTTAGACCACAGTTATTGGCTCTGGAAAGTCATGTGACTCAAGCTAGTCCATTGAGAGCTTCACCCAAGTAGCTCAGAGGGCTTATATAGAGGCATTTGGTTTCCGCTTTAGGGTTAATAGTAGATTGTGATGTATCATTGGAGCTTCAGGTTACCCCCTTGCTACCGCATGGGATGATTCATTTAGAGAGCAGAGCCAATCCAGAAGGCAGAGCTAAGAGGAGGATGACATCCCATGATGTTAAGCCTTTTCCCCCAGGCTGAAATTTCCTTTATTTTCCCCCCTTTTTTTGTTATTAGCAAGCCTGTCACTTTCAGTAACTTCATCTGCCTCTATATATGTTTAGAAACTAACCAGTATATATATAGTACTTAAACACTCACTTTGCTTTAATAAGCTCCTTTTCAGGCCATTAGAGAAGGATTTAGAGGTTAAAGAATGATGCGGTAGGTAATTTATATTTGAATCAGCCTCCTTTTTTATAGACCATGTTAAAAACTACCTATAAATATTTCTTCTCGGCATCTTCAGTAATCTTAATGGGTTAAGTGCCCAACATGTTCTACATGTTGTCCAATTCACAGAGATCTACCTGAGCAGGCATGGGCTTCTCTCCCATTTACCATTTCCCTTCTCTTATTTCCATGATACTCTGAGGTCTGTCTCTTCTGCAGTGAGATCTGTCTCTTAGTGGATCTCTAAGAAGGTTACACACACACACACACACACACACACACACACACACATTCCTGGCCTTAACTTTGTGCTTCTACCCCCACCCCCCCAGGATTCTGGTTTCTATATGCCCAGGTAGAAATCCCATAATATACATTTTTCATTAGAAACCCAGTAATTCTAATCCATATAAGCTGCTCTTTGAGAGGTACTAATTTAACTACCTCTAGATTAGAATCTCAGAGGATTATAGCTGGAGGGAACTTTACATATGATGTAGTCCAGTCTTCATCTCCAACAGCCATTTCACAGTTGTGGAAACTGGGACTCAGACCCAGAGGTGAATGCAATTGTTACCAGTACTAGAATCCAAGTCTCTCGACTCTGTCCAAAGCCTTTTCCCCTGTATTTGTGTGGTCTTCACACTCAAACCCCAAACTGAACACATTTGTGCTCTCCTCTGCAGTCTGAACTCAAAATACATTTTTATTTATTTATTTTTATTTCTTTTTTTAGGTTTATTTATTTTTGAGAAAGAGAGAGAGAGGTGGGCGGGGGGGGGGGCTGCGTGTGAGTGGTAGACGGGCAGGGAGAGGAAGGGAGAGAATCCCAAGCAGGCTCCATGAGGCTCAGACTCACCTGTGAGATCATGACCTGAGGCAAAATTAAGAGTCAGCAACTTAACCTACTGAGTCACCCAGGCACCTTTAGATAGATGTTATGCTATCCTGCTATGGTCCTATGTCAGTTATTCTGCATATGGGACAGAGAATATCTATAATGATAATATGTGTACAATTTTCTGAGAATATAATATAAGACAAGCACTATGTGCATACATGTATTCCTTCTTTTAATGTAACATCATTCTTAGGAAAGAGACACTAGCACTGATTCTGGGTATGAAAAGTGAGGGTAAATAATTTGTCCAAATCACCGAGCCAACTCAACTATGATTTCAGTCCTAATAGATACTAGTAGCTTGACCTACTTTCCCTTCTCCTTTATCTTTTTCTCTTCCTCACTCCCTCCCCTCCAACCCTGCTCTCTTCTACCTTCTTCCTTTTCCTCCTTCTCTCTCCTCCCCATTTCCTCCTTCTCCTTCTCCTCTTTCTCCTTCCTAAGGAATAGACCCCTGACCTCAGCCAGCAAACCTGCAAATGTAAGCCATTTGTTATAATATAGGAGTGGATGGCAGGGTACACTATGCCCACACAGCAATTTAGAATGGGGTCAAAAGCTTTGTCTTTGTCAATAGAGGACAACATGTTTTGAAATCAAGCCCCAGAAGGTTGAATTGCCTGGGACTGCTGGATATCATTGAGCTTGAATCTCTTGAGGTAGAGGGAAAGTCTGAGATATTCCTAATGATGGTGATGATGACGGAAGTGATGATGATAATGATAATGATAAACAATAGCATTCTTTGAGAGCCAGGTATGTCCCAGGCACTGTCTTCAAGGTTCTGTATACAGTATTTCTTTTATTCCCCACAACAATCCTAAGATGTATGAACCATTATACATTAAACCATTATACATTAAGCATTAAAAAGTCTACTTGCTTTTTTTAAGTTTATTTATTTATTTTGAGAAAGAGAGAGAGAGAGAGAGAGAGAGAGAGAGAGCGCGCATGAGTGCAGTAGGGGCAGAGAGAGAGGGAGAGAAAATCCCAAGCAGGATCCATGCTGTCAGCACAGAGCCTGATGTGAAGCTTGAACTCACAAATTGTGAGATCATAACCTGAGCCTAGATCAAGAGTCGGATGCTCAACCAATGAGCCACCTAGGCACACCAGTCTAATTGCTTTTGTAAATTAACTGAGTTAGAAACAGTTTAAGGAAACTGCCACAGTGCTAAGTGATGAGCTGGGAGTCAAACTCAAATAGTTGAGCACCTGAAGCTATGCAAAATAGGATAGTGACTAAATTAAAAAAAAAAAAAAAAGAAAGGACTTGCCCAAATCAGGAAGGGTAAATCCCCAATTCAGAGTCTTTAGGAGTGTCCAGGAAGACAATATTTCATGCTTCTTGTGTATCTTTCCATATCCCTAGGACACTATTAGTATGGAGAATACTGACAGTGATATTGATTGCTAAACATTCTGTAAATGTATTCTATGTGGTAGACACTTTAAGCCCTTTGAAAGCATGATGCTGTGTAACCCCATAGTCACCCCCATGAGTTGGGTACTGTTATTAAATTCCACTTGCAGGTCAGAGGTCTCATAATTTGCCTAATATCATTGCCCAAACTGATATCAAAGCTTTTGCTCAGACATTTGAAAGTACTTGATACAAAGTACTTGATCTTTATGTCTTCTAGGTCTAAAAGTGCTAAAAGATTCCACAAGTCCTTGTAAGACACTATAAGAACTTGGTTATCCTCTTACAGAAATAACCACAGTCTTAGTGTGGCTCTCAGTGGCTGAGAATACTTCCAGGGTATTGTATGCAGAGTCGTCATTAAACACTTTTCTATGGCACCAGAGTCCATTGGCACAAACCCAAGTGTAACCCATAGCAGAGAGTCCAGAGAGGATCAGGCCAGGACTCACTTCACCCAAATAGGAATGAATTTTATATTGTATTCTTCCTGAGCATTCCTGATATGGAGTCCATTGGAAAAAACCAAAGCCTCCCTTTCAGAGATTGCTTTATAATCCCTCAAACATGAATTACCAAAAAGTAAAAATTTTAAAGTCATTTAGCTGTATAATTTTAATAGCTTCTTTTCCATTAAAGCTTTGTTCTTTTCTTTTTTTTCTTTTTCACCTCTGTCTCTCTCTCTTCCTAACAAAGCAGCTCCCTAGCTGATTTCCTGTCTGTGGTTTTGACTTGAGTTGGAGTATGTGGGTTGAGCCGGCAGCCCACGGTGAGCTCTCTCTCTGTACCATCTGCACACCTCATTTCACACTGAATCATACATTCTTCTGTCTTAATGTGTCTCTTGTATTGCAGCTTGTATGGTTATTTAAATTTTTGTGTGTTTAAGTCTTGTCTCCTCAATTAGCTTGTAAGTTCCTTGAGGTCAGAGACTATGATTTATTCTTTTGTGCAGCCCCCACAGCACTATTGAGTGCATTGCCAATGAAACATCCTGAAGGAACTCTCTCACATGCTGTCTGAGTTCTCTGTGCTTTGCACATTTTGGAGACTTCATCAACTTGAAGT
Source organism: Cryptoprocta ferox (assembly GCA_028646485.1). Lineage (NCBI taxonomy): Eukaryota > Metazoa > Chordata > Mammalia > Carnivora > Eupleridae > Cryptoprocta > Cryptoprocta ferox. The sequence continues at coordinate 97,493,742 of CM053572.1, read as the reverse complement.
GCTGTCTTTGTTCAAGTGATAGTTCCCCAGGACAGTGATATGTCCCCAGGAGGGGTCAATAACAGATGGTGGGTAATGATCAGACTGCTTTGGCTTATATAACCAGTTCCACCACTCATTAGCTATCTGACTTAAGAAAGGTTTTAAACCTCTCTAAAGCTAAGTTTCCTCAAATATTATGGTGCTAATAATCATGCCTACATTCTAAAGTTGGTTTAAGGATTGAGTAAGTAAACACATGTGAATTGCATATAAGAGGCCGTGGTGTTTGGTGGATGATCAATACGTGGTGGCTGTTATTGTCATAATTACTGTTACCAATGACCTTCAGCCAAAGACCACTAGTTGAACAAGAAGGTGTTAAAAAGGACTTATTGTAGGATTTGGGCTTGTGGTAAGTGATTTGGGAGAGGGTTTAAGAAAGCAGGAGTATGCTCTGGGCGGGTGCTGTCGGAAAGTAGGGATAATCCTATGATTGGGTATCTAAAGAAATCTTATTTAGAAGGAGCAATTAGATAGAGGTTAAGTGTCTAAATAAGTCTTATAAAGAAGTAGGAAGTGGCAGACAATGCTAAGGCCATATTGGTTAAGAAACAATAGTCACGTATTAGCCAGGAAAGAGCAAAGTTTGGTTATTTACGTGGATTGGACAATGTTCATGTTTTGACTTTATTCAGATGTGATTATGGAGCAGTCTTATTTTTATCTTTATCCATCTTGGTCACCAGAATGGTCTTGTCTGAGGGTGATGCTCTATGAAATTGTTTCTGTTCAGTTGGAGAACACCGTGGGTGTTCTGAGGTGACTTGTTCCTTTCTCTGTGTGAATAAAGTAACAATAATAGCCACCATTTAATGAACATATTTTACTTTCCAGACATTGTATTTATATCATTCTTATAACCGTCCTATAAAGTAGGTATTATTATTAACAATTTATAAATGAAGGAACTTAGGCCTGGAGAGGTTGAGCAAACTTGACCAAGGTTACAGAGCTGGAAAGTGATGGGATCTTAAGAAAACCCAAGAGTGACCAACTCTGAAGTCTGATGTTCAGCCCTCTGAAAGCAACAGCTGACTGAGGATCTAGATTGGGCCTTGTGCTTTGCAAGTATGATCTCATTTATTCATGATCTTTCTCTCAAAATCTTGTCTAGTATGAGATGCAAGACTAATGTAAACATCTATCCTATAAAGCAGATTATGATACAGCTGTGTTATAAGTGTATGGAAGAGGGATGATACACTCATTTGTTCAATAAATGTTTATTGAATATCTCCTCCAGTATGGAGGCACCATGCTAAAACACTAGGTCTAGAGTTGAATTAGTGAAATAAATTAAGTCCCTGACCTCTTGCGAGTTACATTTTGTGGGAGAGAGAAGCACTAAACAATTAAACAAATAAATACATAATTATATACTCAGAAAAAGGGTAGGAAGATAGGGCACATATCTCCATGGCAGACAGTAACAGTATAAAGGTAAGACAGATGTTAGCCCTAGGTAGGCAGAGAAGGATCTCTGAAGAAGTGACATTTCAACTGAGACCTAACAACTGAGAAGGAGACATCTTTGAGAAAAAACAAGGGAAGAGCATTCCTAGCAGAGGGAATAGAATATATAAAGGAACTCTGACTGGAGAAAGCTAGGGAAATCCTGGAAAATTTCCTGGAAAAGGAAGAGGATCTGGGTGGCTAGACTATAGCTTAAGATAAGATGGGAAGACAACTTGGCAGATCATTTAAAGCCTTATAAGTTTAACCAGAGAATCCAAAATCCTATCCTCAGTGCAGTGGGAAGCCATTGAAGGCTTTTAGGTAGAGGGATGAATTAATTTCAAACTACAGTATCATAAGGGCTTAATGGCAGAGGGGCATTTGAGTTGGCCATGAAAGTTGGATATTATTAAGAAATAATATTTAACATTACAAAAAAAGTAGAGTGTGTGAAAAAAGACACAGAATGGGGAACATGAGAATATGTATTGGGACCAGTGAGTGAGTCCATGCTGCTGGAGAGGAGAGTTTATGATGAAGATGGAGGGTGCAGTGGGAAAGCAATTCTGGAAATTTTACTTGGAGTCAGGCTGTGGGGCTTGAAGTCCAAATTTCTGTAGAGAATGAGGAGTCGTAATATCAAGAGACATAGGATTGACAGATGGGACAAAAGGCTTAGGTTCTTTGCCTTTTTGATGCTTTATTTCTACGGAATGATTTGTAAGTATTCATTGGCCCTTTTCAGATAAAACCCAGTGATAACAGAGACAGGAAGACAGATTCAGTTTGCCTACAAATACAAACAAAACAAATATAAGCTTTGAGGTTTATGATATTGAAGAGATTCATTTTTCTGTGTTGTTAACACTTTATATTGTGATTATTGTTATTAATGAAGTAGCTCTTCTCAAAAAGTCTCAGACTTGTAGGTTTTAGCTGGTACTAGAGAAGGCTAATCAATATTCTGGACAAATGTGGCTTTTCTATTTGTACAACAAAGATTTTTGAGGAAAAATCTTTTCATAATACTGTTATTTTTGTCATATTCAGAAGTTCAAAAAAAAAAAAAAAACCAACGTTTTTGCACCTGAGTAGCTTTGTCCTTAGTTTGGACAAAATACCAATATGGCGGTGGACCTATTGTCTGCTCCTATGATAGGACCATTTGAAATTGTAGGGTGGGAGAAGATTTCTGGAATGTTTTGCTCTAACTGTGGGCTATATTATTGTAATTCTTAGGGTTCTTTTTAATTGTAACAAACCTATTTAATCTAGCATAGGAGAAAATATTTTTAATAAAAATAGGGGACACCTCTTATTATTTTTGATCCTGCCATCTATCCACCTTACATATGATAACCATGTATCAATGCTTTCTGATAAATTACTTTTTCCCCATGTCAATCATGGACTTCAGTAGAACTGGCACAAGTCTGACCATGTGATTCAGTTCTGCCAGCCAGAACAACACATTCCTCCAGACCCCAGGTGTTGGATACGTGTGGCCAGTTTTAGCCACTGAGAAGCCCAAGACTTTTAAAGGCAATCCTGCTTAAAAAAAAAAAAGAAAAGAAAAGAAAAGAAAAGAAAAAAAGTCTCACTTTTGCCCAGAGAATAAACCTAGCAGAGAATAGTGCTGGGAAGTCCTAGAGGACACCTTATGAGTATGAGGAATGAACCTGCCAGAGAGTTGAGAGGAAGTTCTATTAGGGAACTAGAGCTGAGTGATGGAGAAAGTGAAACAGTTCATTGCTTGTGGCCTTGGTCAAGCAGTGCCTGAAGCTAATATACTCTGAAATGTTCACCCCTATGAAGCAATAAACTCTCATGCTTAAGTCAGTTGGGGTTGAATTTTTCTACGCTTGCAACTGAAAAATACAAGGAGGTGATGAGGAGTTTATGGAGCTAAAGAATAGGAATTTTGATAGGGATCAGAAAGGGCCTGAAAGCAAAAAATAGAGACCCATGCAGAACTCCAAGCAGCTTTCTTGTTCTTTCTCTCCTCTCTGCTTCTGCCTGGGTGCCTTTTTATCCTTTCCTCACTGCAGACTGGCTTTCTCTCTTCAACAGTTGCCTTTGCAGCCCCTGGCTGCCAGCAGCTCCCCAGCATGCATGTTACCCCTCAGCCACTGGAAGAGATTAACAGAGTCTCTCTAGATGCCAATTCTATATTGCCTGGGGAGAAGGTCTGAACGGCTTGAGTTAGGTTGGGTAGGTTTAGGAATAAATTCTATTAACTGAGCTCTATTATTATCAGGGCTTTGGATGGAAAATGTTCAGCCTCAGAACAGATTTATTACTCCCATCCTGATGCCACCCCTCATTTGTCAGAGGTTTGGGAATAGGCAGCATGAAAGGCATGTTCTGCATTGACAGAGATGGGCAGTCATGTCCATCAGTGAAATGTTTCTAACTTTGATAGGAGCTTTCCATGGTCAGTCTTTTGCAAATCTGGACAGGAGAGATGGCAACCAAGTATTTTTCCAGGACTAGGGGATTCCTAGGACAAAGGACTTTAGTGCTAAAAGCAGGACAAACCTGGAGAGTCAGATGCCATAGATTTGCTGGTGGCAGGCTGAGTCTTAATCCTTAGACTAAGACAGAGTGCTGGCTTCATGGTACTCCAACTAAAATTGTGGCTTTGATGGCATCAGCCACCTTCCCCTTGTATATACTTCTAATTATTTGCATCCTGTATCTTGTGTCATTGGAGGATGTAAATTAGCAATCACTCATTAGCATTTATGTCTAGCTGATTAATGCACTAATGATAGGTTTATTGGATTATTAGAAAAAACACATTTTCCAGTTTTGGCCTGACATGTAGGGCTCAGTGGAGAAGAGGTGGCTGTACAGAGCAGAGGTAGAGATGGTATATCTTTGTGTGACTTTTCCTTTGGACCTCTACAGGGCATGCGACTGTCAGCAACACTCTCTGGAAGCCTAGGGACCTTCTAGAAGAAAGATGGATAACCAGTTCTGGTTCCACCACCACCATCCTTTAACATTCAGACCTATATCACCATTGTGGAAGATTTCAAACAGTCCAGTACTTTGATTTAGGAAAGTGGCTCCTGACCTTGGCTGCATATTAGCATCACTTGGGTAGCTTTCAAAAAAAAATGACAATGTCTCCTCCTCCCCCCTCCAGACTAATTAATCAAAGTCTCTGGAATAGGATTTCAGGTTTTGATAGTAGAAATGCTTCCCAGATGATTCTAAGGGGCAGCCAGGGTAAGAATTTCTGGAGTAAGGGACTCTTTACAAAGAATAGGCTTTTCTGGTTGCTGAACCAAACTCATCAGCAAGGCTGCATCCTCATCTTGAGGCTGGATGAAAAAAGCAAAGCGATTTCTAGGTGTTCTGGGAAAACATTTCAGTCTCTTGTCCCAGGGTCTCTGAAAGTCTGTCTCCTGAACTGACACTCGTACTTCACACATTATCCCTCCTCACTCCACACAGTGCTAGGGCACCCATGTTAACCTTTCTTCATCTTGTCCAAATAAGGCTAAGTAAAGAGAAAAATTAGGTCTGTGATTCACAAAAAGTATTGCATTGCAGAGTGGGGAGGGGTCCAACCTCCTAACAATGTAGATTTTCCATCTCCCAGGCATGGTTCAGCTGCCCATTGCATTCTGGTCAGCAATGGCCAGAGAAGTAGGCATCATTTAGTTTGGACTTGGTTACTGGAGTCCCAGCCTTACTTTGTGGATCAGGAGGGCAATGCCTAGTAAAGAAGAGCATTATGAACTGGATAAATACTTCAGAAGGTGTCAAATATAGTGATATTTTTCCAAAACAAAATGCCATGGGTGGAGAAAAAAGGGGTATTGGTCAAGTACCGTCTCCTATACGTCTCATCAATGAAACCTAACACTTCGTCTAAACCCTCCATCCACAATTCAATGCTCTGTGTGAAGAAAATGACACATTTGGGTGAGGACAGGAAGAAATGATAGAGAAATATGGGAAAGTGTTAGAAACAAAATGTTTGGAGCCTAAGTTGTCAAAAGAACAGAGGGTGGGGGAAGCCTATCTTTTTATTCCAGCCAGTACCACAAACTTTAGCGGGGGTGGGGAACCTGACTTTGAACAGCTAGAGTAAGGAGTTAGTATAGTTTATTTGATCTGTCTGGGTGTATGCCTCTGAAGAGCAATTGAACCTCTAGCATCAGAGAATGACTGGCCTGCAAAGGGTCTTAGTGCTCTTTGACTTTACTCACTCACATTACCAATGGACCAGAGAGGAAACAGAGGGCCCAGGAGAGGCCCAAAATTTACCCATTTACCCAAAATGTCTCAGCTAGTTAGGGGTGGGGCAAGGACTGGCTACAATATCTCCTGACTCTGGAGACAGTGAATGTTCTGCTTAGAAATAGACTTACCAGAAAGAGTCACAGTGAATTCCCACACCCTCACCCACTGCCAAGTGGACCCTACATCCCCTCTTTTAATACAGAAGGACATTTCCTTTCCCACTGTGACTCCCCACTCCCAACAGAGTCCACTCTAAGTAAGATTGTGAGATAATCCCTGAATTTACAGATGGATTTCGTTTGTGAAGAAAACATCACACTCACAATGCTCACAATGAGATTACACTGAGGACTTTCCCCAGTTCTGCCAATCTGCTGTATGGCTATTTATTATATCATCATGTGTCATTTTGAATTGCTCTTTTTCCTTTTCTTTCATTCTTTTTTTTTTTCTGAAACAGTAAACCATATTATTTCAGACTAGTGAGACATGTCCACATGGACTAGTGATCATGATAAATTTGACCATGTTTTCAAAGAAAAGTGTTTTCATTATTTGAAAGTATATTCCATAAACCTAGTTAGAAGTTTAAATTTCTTATGAGAAGTCCTTAAGGTATCTGCTTTAAGTAACATACATTCAATAAATTTTTTTTTTGTGCCTGCTATATGTTGCTATGGTCATTGTTGGAATTACAAAGATGGGAACAGTTAATTTCTGCCCTTACAAAGTTCACAGTAGAGTAGGGATAGAATAATTAGTTAATTAAGATGGTAGTTGTTTATAGGATACCAGAATCTCTAAGATAGCTCCTAAATGGATCTTTTTCATACAGCTTATACATCTTCCAATCTTCTGCTTCAGAATTTTCTTCACGCTTCTAATGCCCTCAGCAAATCTTTTCAGTACAGAAAGTATAAAGAGCAAGATCGGCCTAGCTCCTGTTCCAGAGATTGCAAATCCTGACTCAGTAACATGGTTTGATGAGGTATTCCTTGCACGCAGCAACCCCTCACAGAGCACATAAACTTTCTTACACCAAAATAATAAATAAAATGCATGTATTTGCTGGTTTCATAAGGCAGCATATCTCACTGTCCTAATCTCTGTGAAAGACATGAGGGTGTGTATTCCTTTGGCTTCATCTCTAAATCACCTCCAGCCCTGAAGTTCCAGCCTGTCCCCAGGCGGCAGGGTGAAGGGGCTCCTGTTATCTGGTTTTGCTGATATGCCAGGCTAATGGCACGAAGCTTTCTTGGCCATCCAGAATGGAAGAAACAGAACACCAATTTAAATCATGAAAAAAGTCAGTGAATCTATCATCATTAATCTTGCTGTCAGTTTTAATTTTGGGGACATTACCTCACTCAACACCAGTTGAAAAGAGCTGCCAAAACCGATGATGTCATCATCACTAGCTGCGTCTGACCCTGCCTGCTGATTCTCAGAGCTCGGAGCAAGTTAATAAATCCCCTGGCACTTGGACACACAGTGGAGTTTTATTACAATGAAGGTATAACCCATGATGTTGTTTCAATTAAATGGCCTGAGAAAATACTTTCTTCTGTTTAGAAAAACTGTAAAACATAATTATCCTCATGCAGTTGGGCCTGTTCATTGTGCTGACATGATGATTATATATTCTCTTCCCCACTCCCCCCACCTCTCTCTCTCTCTCTCTCTCTCTTTCTTGCTATCTCGCTCTCTTGTTCTCCCTCGCTGTTTTGCTCTCTTTCACACACACACACACACACACACACACACACACACACATGAGTGTCAGATAGGAGTGGCAGGAATTCCAAACATGGCTCTAAAGACAGCTGAATATTCCACACAAATATCTTTTCTAGGTCACCACTGAGAGACCTGGCGGGTAGCTGCATAACTACATAGCTACACAGAGGCATCCAGGAACCTTTTGTGTGAGAAGCAGTTGAGGGAATTCTGGGGCTTGGCATTTGAAATCTTAGTGAGAGCGGAACACTGACTCTCTTAAAAAGGGGCTAATACACGGGGGAAAACCTGGAGACCAGCAGCTGCTCACTCCAAACTTGGACCTCATCACTCTTCAAATATTTATGAATAATTTCCTTCGACATGTTTGCTAACTGTTAAGGATATTATTTTTTGCTGGTTCTTACTCACGGCTCATCTGAAGTACCCTGGCCTGACCCTCCTGTGAAGTCATCCTGCTGAACAGGGGCCATTGTCTTAGGGGCATTGCCATGGCATCGGCACATGGGGGCCATAAACACAGGCCTTGGTGGACCCCTGCCATTTCAGCTGGAGGAGTGCTGGGCTGTAAGGTGAGAAGGCTCCTTCCTTCCAGCCCAGTTTTCTTTTAAACACTGCGGCAAGTTTATAGGACATTACACTTGGTACATGACATAGAAAAGCAATGTTTTCAAACACTACTTGGCGGTGACTGTCTCCATTCTTAAGCACTTCTTATACGATATTATGCATGTGTGACTGCATGAATGTTAACACGCAACACACATTTTAAAGTTTTTGAGGAAAATGAGGTTTGGTAAACATCGGAAACCTGGCCTAGGTCTCCACAAGTCCTCTCCCTCTGACTTATTCCAAGTGACTCCTCCTAAACTCCACTCCCCCTCCCCCAGCAGCGCCCATAAATGGCCCTCATCAATCATGCCAAATGATACAGTTGGCTTTGCACAGAGCACAAATGAGGATGAAGGGAAGACCCCCAAGCTCATTTTTCATGCCCATCTCAAATCGGAACTGATCCTAGGTCTCCAGGGGTGAGTGAACAGTACACAAATTCACTGTCCCTTTTGCCCTCCCCAATGGAGGCCCTTGGAGATTCTTCATTATTATTTTTAATGGTCTAATATAAAGTATATCCATTCACAAGATACATTGCCTGATTTGAGAATCCATAACTGCATCCTGTTAACAATTCCTGCTGTGTATGGAATTTTGTCTTGACATACTTGTTAAACCTCAATAAATATGTTTTTAATAGCCATATGGTATTTAACATATAATAACTGTCTTATTAGATCTAAATTAAATTCTTGCTGATCACACTCACTTTAAAGTGTGACTGTTTTTTCCATCTAAAAAAGGATTTGAAATATCCACTGTGGGGACACTCTTTTGGAGAGAACAGAATGGTTAAAAAGTATGTGTTTTGATGATATGATTAAAGCAAAGTTACATTTTTTAAAACTCATACATGGGGGATCCGAGTGGAAATAACCTACAGTGGAGTTGAAACTGTGCAGGAAATTGACTAGGTAAAGGATCACATTTAGAACGCAATTATTTCATGTGTGATGCTTGTAAGTCTCTAAGGTATGCTAAGAGAGTGGCTGTGGCTTACCTCTCCTTTTTTTCATGTTCTTTTTCGCTGCCCAGCGTGAAGGTGTTAGACAGTGCTGATTCTGGGCAAAATAGTGAAGAACAAAAATGAGGTTGCAATGTACTCCTTCTCTTTATAGGTGACCTTTTACCCTTTTTATTGTTTTTTGTCACTTCACTCATTTTGTCCCTTGGTCACTCAGTTTCCCACCTAAGTGCCTGAAAGGAACTTATATGTCCTTTCATGCTCCAATGTTTCCTTAACATTTTGACAACCACCAGTGTGGAGGGTGAATGGACAGAAAGAGGCTTACAGACAAGTGGCTGCAGAGATGTGTGCCATGGTTGGGTTTTGGCTGATGAAACTTGTTCAGGCAGGGAGGCTGCCCAAAGAGCTTTGGAGAAGTAACAGGTGGAAGGTGAGTGTAGGTCTTCACCTAGGAATCACCTGCTCCAGGGGGCTGTGTGAAGAAGTACAAGGAAGAGAAAGCTCCAGTGAGTAGTGGCAGAAGTGAAAGACAGACATTGAAGGCAGAGGCTGAATCTAAGAAGCTGAGCTTATACTAGGAGAGGCTCCATGAAGTGGGTGGCCTCCAAAGCCTTAGTTGGGTAATGTTAAGCCCTGGTGAACACAGAGGTCCCTTTAGTCTAGACAATAGTTCTGTGGTCCCTGACTAGCAGCTTCATCATCTCAGAGGAACTTGTTGGAAATGCACATTCTCGGGCCCCACTTCAGCTCCATGGAACTCAAGTGGTTTAGTTGCAGGACACCATTTAAGATCCTCTGCTCTAGAGCAGACCTCCTCAAACTTAATAGTACTGACATTGGGGATAATTCTTTGTTGTAGGGGACTGTCCCCTGCATTTTAAGATAGTTAGCAGCATCCTTGGTCTCTACCCACAAGATACCAATAGCAACCCATCCCTCCTTAGTTGTGACAAAATATGTCTCCAGGCACTGTCAAATGTCCTCCGGGGAGCAAAATCTTTCCCCCTGGTTGAAAATCGCTGCTCCAGAAGAAAGAACAGCATATGAACAATCATGGCATTAGGAATTTCAGGGCATGTTTGAGAAATAATGGGTGTTCCAGCCCAATGAGCATTATGCATACAAGTGTAGAAGAGTTGAAAAATAAGCTACGGAGGGAGGCTAGCGCCTGAGTTTGGGAACCATTGAACTCTGGATAAGTTTGTTCAGACTTCATTCAGATGGCACCATGAAGTCACTCCAAGGTTTAGGTAGAGGGTGATGTAATTTAAATCTCTGCTTCAGACTACATTAGATTTGAGCTATGGCTTTTAAGCTACTGTGAGAAATATATTTACATAATGATGGCTCAGGGCGTATACATACACCTTCTGCAAAACTTTTACAAACAAACAGTCTGATTTTTTTCCTGTTCTATTCTGTTCTATTTTGTTCTGTTCTGTTCTATTCATTTTATTTTTAAAATGCTTGTCATGACACTCTAAATGATTTCATAACCCACTGCTTGAAAAACACTGGATTAGAAATGAAAGGTATTAGAAACAAGGCAGGAGAGAGGACTATTTTAATTATCCAGGAAAATGATAATGATACCCTGATGCTAGGATGGGAATGGGGGAGAGGGAAGAGCTGGCAGGGACATTTCAGATATAGAGACTTTAAGGAAGAAGGAGAAGTCAGAAAAAAACGTCATAGCTATTATCAATTTTTGTGATTATTCTTATTATTACTTTATTGCAACCAACATAAACAGATGCCTAAATGATAAAGTTGGGGAAGGTTGTTTTTGTTGTTATCTCTTTAATAATTTTTGGCAAGGAGGGGATAATGTTTCTGTCTATGGGACTGAAGAGTTTGAGCTGCCTAGCACTGTAGAAATGTCCAGTAAACCACAGGAAAGGTAAGCTGTGGCACGGATGAGGGTCAGAGGTGGTGTTGTGGATTTATGAGTAATGCCCATGCAAGGCCTGGTGGATGAGGTCACCAGAAGAGAGAGAATGTGGTTTCTGAGACTAATAGCCTCTCCCTGTATATTGATATCTATCTGAGTAATAATATTCATTTCTAGTGTAATAAAGACCCACTCAGCAGATGGTATCACGTCATAAATAAGTCAAGACAAACCCAAGATGTGATCCTTACCCTTTGAGAGGCTATAATTCATTTAGGCCCCCCAGTTTAAGCTGAATCGTATTTTCATATTTATTGAGCACCAGCTATCAGCCACATACTATTCTAAGTGCAGAGGATAAAGCAATGGACAAGATAAATATTCCTGCCAGCATAGAGCTTATTCTCTAGTAGAGGGATAAACAAAACAAACAAATGAATGAAATATACATTATTTCAGATGGTTGTAAATGCTGTGGAGAAAATTAAAGCAGGGAAAGGGAGCGGGTGCCAGATAGAGGAACTGCAACTTTAAATCAGGACTTCTCTTGAAAAACTGGCAACTCAAAACATTGAGCCCCCTGGGAGTCCCTGGTTTCTTGGGATGACTGACATGACCAGAGATAAAAGCATAATGAGACTAGTCCTGATGGCTTCAAAGCAGAGGATGCTGGAAGGCTGTGATGGACATGGGCAGGAGGGAGAGGGTGGGGATCTTACTAAGAGTACTCAGCTCTGGACTCCTCTTCACTCCTGCTTTGAAGGCATAGAGGCTACAGAACGGCTCCCCCAACCTTAATTCCTAACTTCTTTATCTTACTACACTCCCATTTATTAGCTATTCCTTTCCAAAGCTCTTTTCCATCTTGTTTTCATCTTGAAGTCACAAAACTCTCTGAACATGGGGATCTCAGAACTTAATCACATGATGATTGAGAGACACTGGTTTTGTGTTCTAGATGTGTCCACTCATAGCTAACTATGGGACGGACACTGGTTCTATAGGATAAGAGCTATTACCTGATAAGAAGATTTTGTGGTCAAATACGTTTGGGAAATGCTGGCCTAAACAAGTATAAACATGTTTATATTAAACAAGTATAATGAAATTCTTCACTGTAAGATATCACAAAATCTTTAGTGTGCTATTGGGTATTGCAAATCTCCAAGAAGGAAACAGAGTTTGCACTATTTTCCAAACTTACTTGGCCATGAAAACCCTTTGTTAGGGAAAATCTCTCAGGGGACTGTTTTTCCTAGGTACACACTTTGGGAAATAGTCAATTGGCTGTATTGTATGATGATGGGCAAATTATTTAGCCCTCCTGTATCTTACTCTCCTCATTCATAAAATGAGAATGTTGGCCTGCTGCCCAAAGAATGTTAACAGTACTACAGGGCTCTGTTGTTGACCCTGAAGTTGTTCAGGATTTTATCAGTGACCTCAGTGAGGAGAAAAGAGATAATTATCACATCTGGAGATGACACAGGGTTGGGAAGGGTGACTAATAGGTCAGATGACAGAATCAAGACTTAAACTTATCTTGACATGTTAGAATGATAGGCCAAACTGATCTGCAGAAAATTTAATAAGGATGAATATATGTTCTGCTTTTAGTTTCAGAAAATTGATTTTTAAAGTATAAGATGTGGGAGAATAGGTTTGACAGCAGTTTATGTTTAAAAAGAGAGAGAGAGAGAGGGAGAGAGAGAGAGAGACCTGAAGATTTTGATTGATCACAAGCCCAAGATGGGCCATCAGGGGATGTGGCTGCCATAAAACTAAAACCAATGAGGCTTTATTAACAGAAATAATTCTATTCTGAAGGAAATGTGGGCCCCCCTGGGGCTGGATCTTCTGGTTAGTTGCTACCTGGAGTATTAATATCTAACATGTTTGAATGTTTATTAAATGTTTGTCTATGTATCATGCATGTTGTGTGTATCATCTGCTTTGGTTCCCACAATAGACACATGAAGTGCTATTATTATAATAATCATTTCCATTCTACGCTTGAGGACACTGGGACTCATAGCTCTCAAAAGTGAGCTATTGAGCCTGGATTTGAAAAGAGGTGGACTATATCCAGAATCTGAGTTATTCTGGCTTATACTAGGATAGCCAGAGATCTGGGAATCATAAAATTTGAGGGAATAAATGATGATGTTTAAAAGGATGAAAGAGCCAAAAAATGGGCACAATCTCCTAACATACAAAAGCTCTTCAGTTGAAGAGGCATCAACTCTTACTATCTACTTTATTGGTTGGAACTAGAAAGAGCTGGTGGAAGTCACAGAGAGAAAGATTTCAATTCAATATAAGGAAACACTGTTTAAGGATTAGAGTAATCCAAATTGGATTGAGAAACCTCATTAAATAGCATCCTCTGTCTCTCTCTCTCTCTCTCTCTCTCTCTGTCTCTCTGTCTCTCTCTCTCTCTCTCTGTCTCTCCTCTTCCCTCCTTCCCTCGCTCTCTCTCTTCAGGTGGTGGCTACATAATCACAGCTTCCAATTTTTGGTAAAATGTTGAACTGCATTAACTGGGCTAGTAATTAATTACTTTAATAACTCAATCTGTATATAATGCTTGCGAAACTTTGGGATACACAAAATAATGTGACAGAGTCCCTCCTTTCAAAGAACTTCTCATTAAGTCAAGGAGAGAGATGTGTAAACAAATAATAGGTGATCCTGGACCTACAGTGGCTAAACTTCTGAACTCCGCTTTCATGACCCTTTTTAGCCTAAATATAACCTTCTCGGAAACAACCAAAAGTTGTGTGTGGGGTACAATGGCTGCCAAAGATAGCCTTTTGACAGTTAATGGTGGCCAGGGTCTAAGGCAGTTCAGGGCATGCTGGTTGAAATGGGAGAGCCAGAGATCACTGAGGAGAGGGTGGGGGGAAAGGGGAGGGGGAAATGGAAACAGAAGCATTAGCACATATTGAAATGTAGGACTGTTGAGAATGATGACTCTAGTTGTGAATGACATGCAGGTCATGGCAGCAAAGAAGAGCACCTCCAAGGAGAGTAACCAGGAAAGGAAAATTTCTCCAATTCAAGGTCATTGGATTCTTGTTTTGAGGAGCTTCATCCATTCTGACCCACGATGAAACAGTTCCCCAAAAGAACTTTTAGAACATAGCCTTTGTGTTCAGTGTTTTATTTTTATGTAATGAGTGCTTTGCAAAATCAGTTGTTCAACTCATGTATTTTAAATTAGGTTTGGAATTTGGAATTTTTATAGATTTATGGACTTAATTTTTATAGACTTATGGAGTAAGGCAACTCTTGTAACTGAAACATATGTAGGATATGATAGGGACACCAAGGAGGGGGTGACCTACTGCCCCCAGAGGGGTTGGGTGGTCAGAGAGGGTTCATGGTGAGATGCTACTTGATATACCAGTAGGAATTATTTAGGTAGAGTAGAGAAGGAAGAACAAATACTAGCAAGGGAAGTAATGAGATCAACATCACAAAGGCCCACAATGGTGTGACTGCAAGAAAGTCTTTCATTTTTCAAATCATTCTATGACTAGATCATTCTCCTCTAGAATTATGGGATAGCTATTACCTAAGGCATAGAGAGTGATTTTAAGTGAGTGGCACAAACTTATGGCATCAAGTAAGATTTAATATCATAATGAAGAAATTATTTCTTTCAGATTTTTTAATCCCTCTGATTATGTCAAAGAGAAAGTCTTAGATTCATGCATGCATGCATGCGTACTAACATAGCATTTTAACAAAGAGAGAGCACGTCCCAAGTGTATCTTTCTGTGCCTCAGTTGTCTCATCTATAAAATGGTGGTGACAAGATGAAAACAGGAACTAATTCATAGAGTTGTGAAATTAAATGAAATAGTGTATGTATATAAAGCATTCAGAAGAAGGCCTGGCAACATACTAAGGTCTCAATAAATACTACGTGTTATTTTTGTTTTTGTTGCTATTGTCTTCCAAGACAAGCAACATTTATCTGGCTAGAATTTAATAATATGGCTTTGTATTAAATTTAATTTTGTAGTTAACAGTTACCTTTTTTATATTATAACTGATATTGATTTCTTTTAAATTAGATTTATGGAAGTAAAGAATAATTAAAGTGGTACATGGAAAAGGCACAAATCGTGCAGGCAGAATGCAAATGAACACAGTTTGGAAAATATAGACCTGGATGATCTCTAAGGGTCTTTGTAGTTCTAAAAGTCAAAGATTGCACTGATGGAGGAAGGCCCAGAGAGGATAGAAATTTTACCCAAGGTCACTGGGCTCATTAGTGGCAAAGCTAGGAGCAGATCCAAGACCTCCAGATGCTCAGACTCACGTTCTTCCCTCTGGGTCTTGCTCGTGGTCCAAAGCCCTGGGACTTCTCAGCTAAGAGAGCCTGATCTTGGATTTGCCCTGGAAAAAGGGGCTGCTGACAGGGGTACAGTCCTACAAAAAGTTCTGCTCACTCCTTCTGACTGCAGCAAACCCTGAACCATGTCCTAAAACCAAACTGCCTGCCGGAATCTTGCTGCATTCTTACTGAGTCCTGACACCACATTCAACACTGGGAATTTGGGTGGGCCTAGAGTGCCTTTAGTATTACTGCTATAATTCAAAACATCCAAATTATTATTTTCTCCACAAGATGAAGCCAGGAGAGTGCTGTTAAGTGGACAGAAAAGTGTTTGTTATTCTAGGCGTTCCAACAAAATGTCCTCCTTTGCCATTAAATCATAGAATTTCTAAATGAAATGATATTTTGCAAACTTTGGCAGTGCCTGAAATTTGGACATTGTGCATATTTTTTTTCTCTTTCCCATTTTGTGCATTTTCTCCATGTAATACAGAGAACTACTATTTGCTGGCTTTACTTTTCTTGTTTGTCTTCCCTTATGATTCAAGTTGTCTACTTTCCCCCAAAGACTTCAGAGAACTTGGTTTTCTGCCTATAACTTATCATTTCCAATAAACAGTGAGAGTGATAAATAGAGGCTCAAGGATACAAACCATTGCCCAAATTGGTTGTTTCCCAGTATCCCCCTTTCTCTAAGATTAATTATGAAGGACTTCATGAAAAGAGATCTGCTTGTTACCAGGATATCCTCAAACAAAAGATTAATGAATTAATGAGGGTCACACACACACACAGACACACACACACACACTGGAATATTACTCAGCCACAAAAAAGAATGAAATCTTGCCATTTGCAACAACATGGATGGAGCTAGAGAGTATAATGCTAAGTGAAATAAGTTGGTCAGAGAAAAACAAATACGATATGATTTCACTCATATGTGGATTTTAAGAAACAAAACAAATGAGCAAGGGGGAGGGAATAGAGAGGCAAACCAAGAAACAGACTCTTAACTGCAGAGAACGAACTGATGGTTGCCAGAGGGGAGATGGCAGGGGCAGGGGGAAATGGGTGAAAGAAGTGATGGGGATTAAGGAGTGCACTTATGATGAGCACCGGGTAATGTATGGGAATGTTGTCACTATATTGTACACTTGAATACAGTGTAATATTACACTGTATGTTAATTAACTAAATGGAATTTAAACATAAACTTAAAAAATGAACTGCACATAAGATTTTTAAAAAACTAATAAGAGTATATCGACATGGCAATTAAGTCCTCAAAGACTGAAATTGACCAATAAAATCTATGAAAATTGGCTTCTACCGTATTAAACTCTCTACTCTTGTACATTCTCTGTGAGCAATACTAATGTGTATTCACCTGTTTTCCAATCACCTCTGCTGCCATGAGGAAGCTCTGGGTAGAATTGACTTCCTCAGGTCTCAGCTTCTTTCTTTTCCTGGTCTTCTCTGACACTGCCTGCAAAATTCAAGAGAGTGGCTTTTGCAACCACAGCCCCACTGCTGGAGCTCAAAAACTCAATGTAGCAGCTGAGGAAATCCATTGACAAGGCTAGGGTGTGTCGGGGCCTACAGCTGGGCTGCTCTCCTCCTATGAGACCTGAGGGGCATGGATAGAGTAGGACTGAGGTTGCAAGTCAGAAAACTCTCCCAGCAATCTGGCTTACATTAAAGAAAATTCCCCTTGGTGAATTGAGAGGCAGGAGTTGACTGTTCTCCTGCTCTCTGGCTCAGGAAACACACCATGCCTTTTCTTTCAGAATCTCTGGGCAGTGTCTCTTAGTGGGCTTGGCTGTATCTCTTTTTGGGCCCCCTCTTTCTCCCTTTCTTGCCAGCTCTCCATCCTTAAACAATTATTTAGACCTATAACCTAACTTTGGAATGTTTGGACTCAGAGCTCAAGGCACAGAAATGATAAATAAGAGCAACTATGTTCCCTGGCTTGGCCTGAGAATGAGAGATTCTCATTAATTGAGTATCTTGGTATTCATTCATTTACTCATTCATTCATTCAACAAATATTTATTAAGAACGGTGCCAAGCACCATTCTAGGGATTATCTGTGAACGAAACAGACAAGAATCTCAGCTTACATTGGAGCTTACATTCTTGGGATCAGCACCAGCTTCATAATTTGCAGGGGCCAGTGCAAATGAAAATGCAAAGTCCTCGGCTCAAAAATTGCTAAAGATTTCAAGACAGCAACAACAAAGCATTAAACAAAATGTGAGAGCCTTCTAAGTGTGGAGCCTAATGTGACTTGCACAGGTTGCCAGCCCTGGTAGGGAGGAGTAGAAAGTTAACGTGTATGCCACCAATGGATGAACAGTGCAAAGGATGGAACACAAGAAATCTACTTTCTACAAGAGTGAGAGCTGTTGGATTTTCCTTTGGTGATTCAGGGATGAGTACAGAATTTTCCTGGGTCTTGGGACATTATCAGATTATCATTTGTCATTGCACAATTAAAGAGTTGGTTTTATGAGCTCTGAGTATCAGGATGATGGCTGAGGGACAGTCAGTGTGCTTAGGGATTCTAAAAGAAATAATAAGCCCACAAAAATGATACATTTTAAGATTAAACTGAGTGGAGTTATTTCTCATGATTGCCTCCCTCCTGAACATCCTTTCAATATCCAAGTGAATAAACGTGTGCATGCCATATGAATACCAAAATTGTTATAGCTGTAAATGTCAATTATTCTGGTAATGTAGGACAACTTGTTTCAAAGAGACCCCAGTGGAGTACCAGTGTGGTACATAGGTTCAGGGGTTAATTTCTCAGATGATCTGTATAGGTCCTCAATGTGATTTTGAATGCACTGACTACAGATATTTGTGAATGGCTATTCCATCATGTCAGGCCCCAAGCTTGTGCCAGATCCTTCCTTTACCTCTGTTCAAATGTTTCTCCTCCATCCAAAAGTAATGAAAAGAGAGCCAAGGCTCTGACAGTCAGACTCTGTTAATTTCATTTCTGGAGAAAAATACCAAGAACATGATTCCCAACTCCAAGCCCAACTGACAAGGAAGGGGATTCAAATGAATGATGTGCTGGCATACTCATCCTGGGGTTTTGTGAAAATAAAAGAAGTCGTGCAGTCTTTGAAAATGAAAACCAACTGAGTAACAGCACTATGTAGGAAGGGTTTTGTTCTCAAGGTGACCATTTCATAACTTGGACTTTTGGGGGCTATTCTGTTATCATTGTCATCATTATTGTCTAGTCAGGTGTGTAGAAAGATCACTGAATGAAGAGTCAGAATGCTTTTGAGTCTTGTCTCTACCATTAAGTCAAATTTCTAGTTCTCTGAGCCTCAGTTTCCAACTGTAAAATGGGGGAGCTAATAATTCACCCACTGAATTGCAAAGGTCAGATTAACAATACACATGAAGGTATTTATAACCTGCAGAATGCTTCACCCATGTAGTGCTGATTATGATTGTTACTAGTTTCTATTTTCCAAGATGAGCCCTTTAGATGGCAAATGTGAAGATGGATGAAAGCGACATTGCCAGTGGAGCCCTCTGATTATTCCCTCATGGGGAGTAGTGGATAGAGTACAAGATTTTGCCTGGCAGTAATGGTTGAGGGCAGCTGAGTCCTGTCACAGAAAATTTAAAGGCCCTCCCCTTTTTCATTTCCCTCTAAGAACTTCTACCTGTAGTAATAAAAATCCTGTGTTCGTGCCTGTGTCGCTTCATTTTGGGAACTTGACTTTTATATGAATCTTTGTCCCTGTGTGGGGTTGCTGACTATTATTTCTGCCTCATCTTACCAGTGAAGAAAGGGAAGTATGTGACATTAAATGATTTGCCCAGGTGACCCAGAAAGTCAGTGATGAAGTTTATGAAAGAGTCCATTGTTTTCTTCATTCTCCACCTCGGTCACCACAGGAAAGCTCTGCAGAGTGTCCGGGATAGTCTGATACTCAGCATTAATTCCTTACCAGGACCAGAAACCATGGTTACCACTGTCTGGATATGCATTCAACCCTCTCCTGTCCCATAAGACCAGCATTGCTTCTTTCCTGTAAGACCAACACATTGTCAGCACAAAGGGATTATAAGCAATATCCACCCTATGCAAACCCCTTAGAGCTAGGTACTGCCAGACAAGGGGACCTAACACCCTACAGCAGAAGCACAAGCCTAGGAAGCAGGACTGGAGGAACCTAGAAGGACCTGCTCTGAGAGCCATTTACACCTGGCTTTGAACCTCAGGCTAGCCACCCACTAGCTGTGTCTCTCTGAACAAGTTACACAACCTCTCTCAACTTTTATCCATTCACTTTTAAACTGGAGCCTTTAGCAACTACCTCAGGAGGATTATTATAAGAATTCAGTGAGCCTTTACATGCATACATAAATGTGGGCATACACAGAGGATAAGATTGAAAGAAAGAAGGAAAGAGAAGGGAGACTACTGGCATATGTTTAACACACACTGGTAGTAGTGCGAGAAACATCATTTCCAGCTCTTTCCTCCAACTGGCCTGCTATTCATCTCAACAATTCTTGGCTATGTGGCACTTCTCAAGGGCTATCATAAAACAGTATGGTTTTGTTTGAATTAAGCACTACATTGTTTTCAAGGAAAATTGTTTATTAGTACTCAGGACAGTTTTTTTATGACTTCTTAAAAGAGAATAAGGCCCCAAAGATTGTAAGCCACAGGCATTGCATCCCTGTAGCTCCTGTACTCGCCCCTCATAACCCTCAAGAGGGCTCTTTGCTATCGCTTACTTTAATTTTTATCTTTCCTCCCAGGCTCTCAGCACCCTGAGGGCAGGGGAAGGGTCTGTTCCATTCATTATTTCTCTACTCACACCAAGCCTACTACCTGTATATTCTAACAAACCAATAACTGATACTGATGGCTGATTGTATGAGAGGCTAACAGGAATTAGGTTCATGGGTGCTAGGTTTAAAATGTACTATTAAGACGCTAAGTACATTTCAAGTCCATTTCCTCTTTTCGATATTAGTGTGCATAGGATAATCCAGCTCTCAACAAAAGTTCCTTGTTAAGAGAAGAACCTTAGTCTGGCAGAGCCATGTATTCATTCATTCATTCATTCCACAAAATGCTATTAGCATCAACTACACACCACGGGCTATTCTAGGTGCCGAGACCATACATAAGTGACCTAAAGAAACCTAAGTCCCTGCATTCTAGTAGATTACATTCTTGTGGGCAAAAGCAGACAACAAACAAAAAAATACACAGTGTATCAGGTGCTGTTAAATGCTATGAAGGAAAATAAAGCTGGGAAAGAGAGCCAGAAAATGAGAGAGGTGCTGTTTTAGATATTTTAGGTGCTATCCCAGTTTTAGATAGAATAACAGGAGAGGCCACAGACAAAGGGAAGTTTGGGCAGAAGCCTGAAGAAGTGAGGGACTGAGTGTGTGGGTATCAGAGGAAGCATATCTGAAGTAGAAGGATCAGCCAATGTTGACTGTCATGATTGGGTTTTATTCTGATGGAAATTGGAAGCCATAGGACCAAGGGGAAGCTACGGGAGCCAGTATGGTGGTTGCAAAGAAAATATTATGCTTCTCAGAGCTTGCTCAGGGCAATCCTGGCTCCTCTTTCAAGCAAATGCAGGTGACCATTCTTGTCTTTGTGCTAGAGAAACAGTTGTGGCTTTGTTTTATATCTTGGCCAATATTCTTAGGAAGGTTTAACGATGGAAAATGCAAACCTGCAGATATGATTCCCAAACTACCTGAAGGCCAAACACCTATTTACATTACCCAGGTTGCTGCAGGGCCTGGCCGTGACTCCTTTGCTCTGGAAGGCTACTGGCCAGGAATAGCTTTTGGGAGCCAATCAAGGCAGATGCCAGTCCCCCTCTCCACCCTCACACCCTGGAATCTTTCACTGACAAATAACAGAAGAGCTAGGGCAGGGCATGCCGCTCTCCCACCAAACACACACTGCAGCAGTGAGACAGTTAATCTTCCATCTAAAGAAATTTTCAGGCAGCTTCAAGAGTACATATTTCCAATTTCTCCAGAGAGGAGAAACTGATGGGAAAGTCGCACCTCCCAGTCAGTCCCCAGTTCACAGAGAAGAGCTTGAAAAATCACACACAAGGAGATGTGAAACCGATAAACAGAGCCGAGAGCTCCTCTGAGAAACTCCGAAACGCAGTGGCAGCTGGAAAACCTTGTTTTCCTCAGGTTTCCAAACTTCCCTCAACGAACTTCACTGTCGGTCTCCGTCTGGTGTGAAATGATTAATTCTTTTAAACGATGTAGGGCATCATAGAGATTCAGGGCTTCTTTGCTCTACTCTGAAACTAGAAAGAGACAGATTTCGTTACTACCTTCCAGTTGGTTTTGTTATCTGACCTCTCCCCCATAAATATTTATGCTGGCAATTTAAAATGACCAAGTGATGCTCTATTTACCTGGGGCAAGCTTATCCTCATTCGTTCATTGTTTTTCTTGTACACCCTATCTGCTTTGGCCACAGGACACACTTGTCTGCTGATCTAAAGATAATATTCATATATTCCCTAGTCACAGGGGGGTAAAGTGCTTGGTAAAAGTTGTAGGAGTTGACCTGGACCAAGGGGCTACAAGAAGGTCAAGTAGGTTGAATGGCTGTTTAGTTTTGAAATTGTCTCACAGTGTCTTGTGAATTATTCATTGATCCAAAATTATTTGTATTAAGTGCTGACATGTGCTGTATTGGGGTTTCAGAAATGAATAAAATGTGGCTCTCAATCTCAAGGAGATCACAAATGGGTAGAAAAAGAGTAGAAAATAGAAAGACCAATGTGACAGTAGTGCAGGTGGTTAGTGGCCTACCCAGAAGTTTGCCCCTCTTCCTTCCTCCCTCCCTCCTTCCCTTCCTTTCTCCCTCCCTCCCTTCCTCCCTCCTTTCCTTCCTCCCTCCCTTACTTCTTCCCTCCCTCCCTTTCTCCCACCCTCCTTTCCTCCCTTCTTCTTTTCTGTCCCACTCCTCCTCTTCATTACATATTATTGATCATTTAACCATAGCAATTACCAGTTAACAAATAGCACATAAGGCCAAGTTGTTACCTTCAGCACACTGACTTTTTAGTATTATCCAATGTCTTAGTGAGAAGTGGTTTACTTAAGGGGACCAGTGGCTCTCAAATTAGTTTTTTTTCCTTTTTTTACCCCTTCAGCCACACTCTCTAGAGATATCTCAGCAACAGACTGTAAGCAGTTTTTGAGAGTAGGAACTCAGTTATTCCAATTCTCTTCTACTATCTGTTTATTTGGCACAGAGTAACAGCTCGATAAGTATTGAATGAGTGAGTGAATGAATGAATAAAATATCCCAATTACCACAGAGTGGCTGGGAGACTTGACATTCCACCAGAAAATTGAATCTTTATAGGTGGCCAAGCCAGATAACTCAAACCACAGTTGGAAAATTTACTTTGGTGTTTTGAGTTGTATGCCATAGACATAACTCAATAAAAATATGTGGCTCTCTTGCCCAGGAGGTTTCTAGACTCATCTAGGAATGACACTCACTGAAAATATTTTGGCAGCTCTTTTGTCAACTTCTTTCACTGCTTGAAAGCTGATTTTTAGTAGCAAGACTATTTTACCAATTCTTACCTGGAAAGTTTTGATGATGCCCAAAGAGAACCTGAAGATGACTTGGTGGTGTTCACTGTGCTTCCTGTCCATGCGAATCCCGTGCCCTGTTGCTACACCAGTAGGCCTTTGGATCTTGGCTTGTTCTATGTCATGTGCTCGGTGTGGTGGAAGTGGTGGAAGAAGATTCAGTTTGAACTTAAAGGATCAAAGGGCAAGTTAGGATACAGGCAGTGTGATCTTGAGTCCTGTATTAGTTTCCCGTTGCCACTATAACACATAACCGCAAATTTCGTGGCTTAAAACAATACAAATATATTCTCTTACTATTCTGAAGGAAAGAAGGAAAAAATGAGTCTTAGGAGGGTAAAGCAGAGTGTCAACAGGGTTAGTTTTTTCTGGAAGCTCCTGGGTGAGTTCATTCCTTGCCTCTTCTGCTTCTAGAGGCTGCTGGCATTTCTTGGCTCCTGGCTGCATCATCCCAATCTCTGCTTTTGTGGTCACATTGCTTTCTCCTCTGCTGTGGTCAAATAGCCCTCTGTGTCCCTCTCATAAAGACCTGTGTGATCACATTGGGCCACCCAGATAATCCAGGATAGTCTCCTCATCTCATGATCCTTAATCTAATCATACCTGAAATGTCCTTTTTGTGATGCGAAGTAACATTCACATGTTCCAGGGATTAAGATGTGGGTATCTTTGGGGGAAGGGTCATTATTCAGTCTTCCTGAAACTATGTATATAAATTATGGAATAAAAATGAATATTTACATGGTGTTTTATATCACTCTTGTACTGTAAAGACCATTAAAACACACAGTTTATTGCTGTTGTTGTTATGGTCATTACTACTACTCTACTGAAGAGCCCCACTACATTTGCCAGTCAAAAAAGGTTCATGGTCCTCAAACAGGATTCTCTTAGTGAACTCTCCCATACCCACCCAGGTCCCAATAAACTGTGAAACTACAAGATCTGTTTGATTATTTCTTAAGGTGCAACTTACATTCAGTAAAGTGCACAAATTTTAGCTTAATGCATTTTCATATATGTTCACCTTTGAGGAAACAGATCCAGATCAAGATATAGAAAATTCCTAGTACCTAGTAAGGTTTCCTCAGGGCTCTTCCCAATCGGTTTCCCCAGGTAATTAGAGCCCTGTCTGAATGGGTTTTTTTCATTCAAAATTGGTCCTTGAGGTTCCTTTATGGGTTTGCAAAAACCAGAAGTTTATTATTTTTTTCACTGTGTGAAATGCCATAATATATTTACCTATCCTATTTTCAATAGTTATTTGGGTTTTACAGTTTGGGCTATCATGAATGAATCTGTCATGAATATTTTTGTGCATGTCTTTTGGTGGATATAAGCAGTCGTTCCCAACAACCAAGGACGTCCATCATAAAGGAGAAAAATAGGGAAATGCAAAGCCAATTTCACTTTAAAATACAATGTAACAAATAACAAAGACCCATCAAGTGCACCAGCTGACCGGCATCAGTTAGGACAGAAAACTCTGGCATGTCTCTCTCTCTCTCTCTCTCTCTCAAAGGTTCAAAGGTGGTTGGGTAGGGGGTAGAGGGCATGGTTCAAAGGCAAGTAGGGAGGACTGTGGTTAAAAAGAAAGGAGGAGCCATTGGCAGCTTAAGGCCATGGGAATGTTGAAACAATCCATGCCAGTTTATTTTATGATCATTCCTCAGAGTTTCCATCTCACATTGGATTTTTTTCTGGGGCAGATTAAGAAGGGGAATCAATTAATGTGAATCTCATGTTACTGTAAACAGTTGGAGGTCTTAATTGGGCCAGGAGCGAGCAGGTGGTCCTTCCCCAGTCAGCTATCCTTTCACCTGTCAGTCAAATAAGGACGGGGCCTCCATCACTCATTAGCAACCATTTGTCACCTCGAACAGAGCTTTGAAAAGATTTCTTTGAACTTTGTTTGGGATTGATTTTCTGCATATGCTGAGCTGTTACTGACAAACTCTGGGCAACTGCTACTCTGTAACAAATGCATTAAAAGAAAGGGTGAGAGGATTTTTAATAGCCTCCAAATTACAGAGCCTAGAAGGCTGGGATTCTTTCTCTACCCCCAGTTCACCTCACCAACCCTTCACTTCCTGGTGTTGCATCACGATAAATAACAAGAACTTTATCCTTCTTAAGGGAACTGTCTTGCACTTTTTGTTTTTCTTTTTTGATTTTCTTATCTGCCACTGGTTCCAGACTAAAACTGATTCATAATGATGCTTAATTAAGAATGGGCTTTATACCTTGGTTTTGTCTCTTACTTTTCAATGAACACTCCGGGAGGGGATTTGCATTATCAAGGGCTGGTTTGGAGCCCTACCCAGATGGTCCTAGAGATGCTCTTTTAACCTCTTTCTTCCATTTTTCCCCACTTAGCTCAGGGGCTATGGCTAGTTTTGCTCAATACTACATGTCACATATGCCCCATTGTGTCTAGCACAGAGGTAATACTCGATCAATGTTTATTGAGTTCATTAACTGATTCAAAAAAACAACTAGTTGTCACTTTTGCCTTGTGATTTAAAGGTAAAGATACATTGCAACTTGCTGTAGCCAAGGAGAGTAGCCATAGTTCATTAGCCAAATAAATTGTTGGGAAGATCCAGCTTTTATTTATTGATTTATTTGTTTTATGAGTATGAGTAAAATTTATGCATTGTGGAAAATTTGGAAAATACATATAACTCTTATGAAGTTGTGATATCCCCTGCTACAGCATGGGGTCTTATTTAAAGAAACATGAGGGGCGCTTGGGTGGCTCAGTCGGTTAAGCTGACTTCAGCTCAGGTCATGATCTCACGGTTTATGGGTTCGAGCCCCACATCGGGCTCTGTGCTGACCTGGAGCCTGCTTCAGATACTGTGTCTCCCTCTCTCTCTGCCCCTCCCCCACTTGTGTTTTCTCTCTCTCTCTCTCTCTCTCTCTCTCAAAAATAAACATAAAAATTAAAAAAAAAAAAAAGAAACATGAGTGGTCCAGCCAGAAATAACCATCTTTACCCACATTTCTGTCATATGTGGAAGGCCACCGAAGAACTTACAACATGTGAACTCTTATTTAAATCTCTTCTCCCAATTTCTTCTCTGGTACCAGAAAACATCCAGGGTCTCCATTTCTCTCCCTATCCCTCTCTTCTCTTTTGACCTCCTCCTCTTCCTCCCACATCCTCCCCAACAGAACACTCATCCCACCCATGATGGCTCCCTCCATCAGCTTCTCATTCCCCTCACTTTTCCCACCATGGGAGTCTCGTTCTTCTATAGATAATCTATCTAAGCAACTCAGTTCTTTCTCAGAGAGCAGGGAGGATAAAAGGGTGGAGTTCTGTCACACACACATTAATAATTATCATCCTACCTCAGGTAAAAGTTATTAGAAAATTCAATTTAAATTAAATCTCACCATCTACACATAACCAGTTTGAAATTTTTTTGTGACTATACTATAAATTATAGTATTGTATTCCACTTTTAAATTTAGCATTTTGAGCATTTTCCCATGTAATTAAATAATATCCAAAAAAACGATTGATAGGTGCTTCCAGTACTCAGTCTTATGGAGGCCACATTGTTCCAGACAATTCTTCTATTGCTGGGCATTTGTGTTGATGTGGGGTTTTTATATTTCTCTTCAATTCCATGTCATAAGGAAGGCATTGGCTCTAAAAAGTGGACTTTGCCAGAAGACAGGCACCAGCATAATGAAAGGGGGGCACTTTCATTATGGACCTAGGTCTCAACATTTACTATACACATTTTCCTCTTGCTGGTTTGGCCTCCTGGGGGTCCGAAACTGAAGCTGTAATCAGTGGAAGCCAAGTGTGCCGGCTGCCAACTTGACTCACATTAGGAAGTTCCCAAATCTCCTGGGCTGTATCTTTCTTTAGAACCTGACAGATCCAGGCATAGTGCAAATTAAATAGGATGAGGCCAGCCAAATCTCCCCATCTTTCAAATTTCTGAGCGTAGGTCTGAAGCAGCAAGGGGACTTTTAACACTGACCTCTGGTAAAAAATGATAACACACTCCTGTTAATGGACCTGGAAAACCCCCAATAGCTAGAATCAGTGTGTGTGTTGGGGGGGGGGAGTGGTATTTTGCATTCTCAATTTTATTAGTTTGGTTCACTCTCCCAGATTTTTATACTCTGTTCCTTAGGAACTATGGAATGCCTATAAACCCTGAAAACTGCACTGAACTTTGGGAATTGATCCAGTTCTCATTGCTAAACAGATAAAAAATAGAAAAAGAGGAGCTCGTCAGGATAAACCTCATTTCAGTGCTTGCTGGTCTTCATATGTGAGGCCCTGGGATGATGCTGCCTTAGTTTATTTGTAAGGGAGATAAACAAACAATCGTCTTGGGGGCACTTGCCATGTGTCCTGAACGTCCCACTACTGAGTAAGCACGTGCTGGTTGACACCGTCTTTCAGTGGGCAGAGTTCTTTGGGAGTCAACGCGGATCCATATGGAAAGCCAGGTTCATCCCTTGAGATCCCTTCAGTGTTGGTTTTTGGCCAGGATCATGTTTTTGGGTCACCAGAGAACACATGCTTTTTGATGTGTTTCCTCTAGCTAACTTCATGCTTTTTGGTTAGGGCAAGGAGGCAGCGTGTCATCTCCCTGATTTGCTTACAAAGGTGGCTGTTCTGGCATTATATGAAAAAAAGAAATAATGTGAAAAATGTGACCAAGCCTGGGATGGTAACGTTAATAAGTAATCAGGTCAGGGTGTATGCGAGACAGGTGTGAATGGGACACCGGTGTCTAATGGCTGTCTCTTCATGGATGGGTCCTAATTTCTTGACACTAAACATGGACAAACCAGAGGTTGTGTTAATTGAGAATGACAGCTTGTATCCTGCCTGTGCTAGTGTTTTGTTGAGGTTGACAAAAGTTGACTTAGCCAGGTACATTGTACTAGGAATCGGGCATTGTTTTTGACACTGACCTATCCTTTTCTACTAATATTAGCTCTTTAATGAGGTCATGCTGGTATCAATTTTTAATATATAAAAATTTGTAAATATCTGACCTTTTAGCTGCTGAGAAGACCTTCACAATCTTGTCATCATCTGCACAGATTCTTGTTTTTCATGTTCTCCTCCTATCTTCTTTTATGTCCATGCTTTTATATTTGTCTTTTAAATTAAAAAATATTTTAATGTTTATTTATTCTTAAGAGAGAGACAGAGCATGAGCAGGGGAGGGGCAGGGAGAGAGGGAGACACAGAATTTGAAGCAGGCTCCCGGTTCTGAGCTGTCAGCACAGAACCCAACACAGGGCTTGAACTCACGAACCATGAGATCATGACCTGAGCCAAAGTCAGGCACTTAACTGACTGGGCCACCCAGGAGCCCCTAAATTTTTTTTTTAATTTTAAAATACCAGAATCAATTTTCATGTTGGAATTATGTATCATTCCATTGTTTTTTATTTTATTTTATTTTATTTTACATTTATTTATTTTTGAGAGACAGAGAGAGACAGAGCACGAACAGGGGAGGGGCAGAGAGAGAAGGAAACACAGAATCTGAAGCAGGCTCCAGGCTCTGAGCAAGCTGTCAGTGCAGAGCCCAGTGAGGGTCTCGATTTTAATTTTAAAATTCCAGAATCAATTTTCATGTTGGAATTATGTATCATTCCATTGTTTTTTATTTTATTTTATTTTATTTTACATTTATTTATTTTTCTCACCTACCTTGAGATCATGACCTGAGCCGAAGTCAGACACTCAACCAACTGAACCACCCAAGCACCCCTCATTGCATTGTTTTAAGAGCCACTCTATTGGTCAGCAACCTTGAGGGATGGGACTACATTCTTCCCATCTCTGTGTTAATACATTTACATTGTTCTTTCTTTAGTGTTATGGCAACTTTGGAACATTGTAGAAACCATAGGGTATTCTTGTAACATAGTCTTTCCAGATCACTTACCCAATGAAGACCAACACAAAAAACACTCTTGTAAAGATTTAGTCTATTATGGTACCATGGCAGATCTTTTCATCTCCTGCACTGAAGGCAGTATTGAAAGCAATCACTTGAGGTACTGTCCATAAGATATAATGTATCGGTATCTAGCGTGCTATTTATAATTCTAGCACATCCATGGTATCAGAGAAACATAATAGCTGTTTAAAAATCCTTGGCAATCTCTGGTAATCTCCTTGATTTGCCTCATCACGTTTGCAAGGTGAAGTGGATATTGAAACTAAACTCTAAGAGTCCTGTCTTAGATATCACCAAAGAGTTAAAAAATGAAATTCATAGCTTAGATTTTCTCACCTGTACTTTGGGAATAATATTTAAACACATAGCACCAGGTATTGGCAAAACTGTAAGTTAAAAATGACTAGATGATAGGGTATCAGGAGTTCAGATGATGACAGGAATTGACAAGGTGGAGTAGGTAGCTTCACGTGACAGTTTGGAATGAGAGAGGAAACTGAGGCAAAAGTAATAATGGCTTAAAGTGTTGACTCTTCTGAGAATATTTCTATTTAATACACTGGAAAATCTTTAAGAACCAAAGGACTGACTCTATAACAATAGACTATCAGGCCAAATGACAAGTGGTGAGGATAATTTGGGGGGCAGGGGGTTTGACATAGGGCCCTTAAGTCACTGACTAAGCTATCCCTCTTAAGATCCCTCTTAAAGCTGAGTTTTGATAGTCAAAGCCCTTGGGCACTAAATCTTTGAAATAAGGCAATTTCTCAGAAAGAGTAATTAGTGCCTTGCTGTAGCACTGCCCCTGGGGCTTATGCTTTGGGACCACTTTAGAACTGAGGCTGCTTTGTCACAGAGTGCTTCAGGTGATTGTCAGAAACAAATCTTTATGCATCCTTTTCCTTGCAGCGGATGGTTTTAATTTGGTGAAATCTGGAAGCCTGATAAGAGTGAGATTTCCTTGGTCAGGGCTATGGTGGCATTTGTACCAGAGTTTAGTCGGAAGTGGGTTAGACCAGAGCATGCAAGGTGCAGGCTCCTGACCAGACTCATAAGGATGTGGCTGGAGATACTGAGAGTTCTCAGTGCTGAGTTGTTGTCATGGGCCATTGTCATCTGTTTGATCCCAGATGCCACTGGCTACTTTGGGAGATAGCTGATGGTGGCACTTGGAAAGTCTGACAGTAGAAAATGAGCAAAAATTCTAGGAAGGTAGGTAAACACCATCCTTACCATATTCTAGAAACTTCCTGGATCTGGCTCTTGCTTGCTTATCTACCCCATCTCTCATTACCCTCCCCTTATTTATTATTATCCAGCCAGAATGATTTTGGAACAGGCCACCTGTTGGTTTCTGCCTCAGGACATTTGGATTTACCATACAAAATGTCCCACCCTCCTGTGTTTGGCTCCTTTTCATCTTTCAGTTTCATCTTCTATATCACCTCCTAAGATCATGCTCCAATCACTCTCCCTAAATTACCCTAATATTACTTCAGTCACATGGATTATCTAGAATTATCTAAAATAATCCCATAAATTTGTTTATTTCTAGCTTATTTCTAGAACAAATTTCTTTGAGAGCAGGGAGTGTTTCTGTTCTTTTCACACAGTCTTCCAGATGCCTAGAGCAGTACCTGGCATATAGTAACTGTTGAGTAAATATTTCTCGCATGTATAAATAAGTAAGTGGACAAACAGGGGAGCCAACATGGGAACTGAGAGGTAGATAAAAAGAAAACTTTGGGGTATAAGGCCATGAAATAATCACAAAGAATTAAGTAACAAAATAGTTATTGGGACCAAGTAAAATGTCAAACTGAGCTTAGCAGTAAGTACTGACCTGATGAAAAGCCACTGACATGGGTCCTTATGTTTGTTCTAATTAGTGGTCATGTTTAGACTTACAGCCTGTAGTAGGACTGAGCCTGCATGAGGGTTAAGTCATTTTTAGAGATGTGTGCCTTGAGCTAGAAAGCTAAATGGACATTAAAAAAAAAAAATCCAAAACCAGAACAGCAAATCCCAGGCTAGTATTGGTGCTGCCACATCCCTCTCTGCACACATGGCAGACATCACTAATAGATGACAGAATCTTTATTGCCAATCTAGCAACCACTGACCACTAGAATGTAAATTCCATTTGGGCAGGACTTTTGTCTGTGTGTTCACTGTTTTATTCCCTGTTCCTAGAACAATGCCTTTTACTTGTAGGAATACAATATTTGTTGAGTTAAATATTTGATGAGTGACTCAATCAGATTTGACAAGTGAGATACATTTTATTTGCCATCCCTGACCTAAAGCAAAAAAGATAAGGAATTAAAATTGGATTCAGACAATTGTGATCATATAAGAGTAACAACTAATCTGGTGATCCTAAGAAGTGTTTCCATGCTGAGAACAGGCAACTGCCTAGCCATCTCCCTAAAGTACAAAGCCTGGGGTTGTTCCTTCAGTTTGCTATAAATTTAAAGCAACTCAGCTAAGATCCAAGATGCATTCTCTTCATGCCAAATTATACTACTTAGCAAAAAATGCGATAGCGGTATATCAGGTTATTGTCCTACTGCAAGGACTTCCATTCCACATTTATTTACTGCCTACTATATATACCCTTATATTGTCCTCCATGAAGAGATTTTTGAGCCTAAATTTCTACTTCCAGAGAGGAGAATTTCTCTAGCAAACATTTCTCAAAAAGTGACTTTTCAAAAAGAGATTTGTCTGGCAGTGATTTTATTTATTAACATACTGTTTATCCATCACAGAGGTGGTAGCTGGAATTGTACATGGGTTTCATAGTAAAGAGCATGATCTCTTTTCAATTCATTCATTTATACAATCAATATTTTTTGAGAACCTACTATGTGTCAGCCCTGTGCTAGGGATACAGTAATAAAAATAACCATCAATAATAAGAAAAACCAAATCTTTTTCATGGAGATTATATTTTAATAAGGAAAATAGACAATTAACAGATCAAAGCATAAATATATAATACAATCTCAGTAATGACAGATTACTTGTTTCTGTCTAGTAGTGGAAACAGGAACTTGATTAGAATGGGTTCAAAAAAGAATGAGATATTAGGACATAAAATAGTAATATAAGACAATTTTTTAAAATGGGTTTTGTTTTATAGGGAAGCCAAAAAACTTGGTTGAAGAGTAAGAGTAGTAAGGGCAAGGATTTTATTAAGGTGAGAGATTGCTTCAGAGCTGCTGGCAATGACCCACTGGATGGGGGAACTTCACAAAAGAGAGAGGGGATAATTGCAGGAACAATGTGTTGGAGAAGGCATGAGAGGGCATGAAATAGTAAGCACATAGCTTTTCTTTTGAGGAAGGTTAAGGCCATTCTATACATGAGTGCTAACTCATCCAGGAAGAGATAAAATGAGCTTATTCTATTTCCCATCTGTGTAGCTTTATGCCAGCCTGCTGTCAGCCACATTGGGGAAACTGAGGCAGTGTAGTAGCTGGCTCAAGACTGAACCTGGGGATGTCAAGAGAAATGAAACAGAATTCTTGCCTTCAAGGACATCTCAGTCTAGTAGACTTCTGGAAAAATATACCCCTCTGCCCATATTAAGGAGAGGTTTTCTCTCAGAGAATGACTTGATCATTTAATTGATTTCATTGAGTCATTTTAAATCCAGATTTTTATTAACAGTTCTTTCTTTTACACCCATTCTTGAGTATCTTGCCTTGAATTCACAAGCTCCAATTAGGTATTCTTGGCTAATAACTTTGCCATGAAAATATCTCAAACTATTAAAGTCTTGAATAAAGTATTCTGCACTTGACATTCCCCACAAACCTCATAGGATTTGAAAAACTTGAAGTATGCAGAGGGAAATCAGACTAAATGCTCACATATATTTTATTAGAAACATTTCTTTAAAAACATGAAGACAAGGGGGAAAAAAAGGCCAAATTCAATTTTTGAGCCTGGCACTTCAAGTTCTCCACAGATAGCTCTATTCTAAACAGGAAAAATAAAATCAGCTTTGTTCCTGAGCATATGCTTTTGACATTTTTTTTCCTTGAAGTCTGTGAATTATTAATAAACTAATTTCTCTTTATAGTTCAATCTTTGGAGATTTAAAGTGTTCACTCAAATGCACAGGGAAGAAATAGAACTTCAGTTCCAATCAGCTCCAATCCTCTCCAGAGATGCTGGCCTTGAGGTATCTCTGAGTCTTTGATATCAATCTTTGATCCGACTGGGAATTTCTGATCATTTCTAGAACTAGTCTGTTAATACCACTTAATGCCCTATTTAAGTTGGGCCATTTCTGCCAGCCGATTTTATGCTTTCACTTTGCTCCTAAGATATTTTATGTGTGTATTTATGGCATATCTATGTACATATATCTCTCTATATAGTTATACTTGATGGATTATTTCATGGCAAGTTGTATTAGAAGGCAAGGTTTTTGATAACAGAGGATGCCTAGTATATTGGCAGCTCCTGTAATAAACCATGTTGGAGCTAAGTACCACCAAGAGTTCTTCTTCCCTCCTCAGTGGATCTTAGTGAAGAGAACTTTTGGCTCTAAAGAGAAAATAAGTTTGCAAAACTCCAAACTGTATGACAGTGGAATAGATGAGCTCTGGATTAAGAGGGAGAAACTGAGACACTGAGTTTATTTGATTTGCCTGATATCCTTCATACTGTATTAAGGGACTGAACATGACTTCTCATCTATTTAATAGATCTTAGGGGGATTCAGATTCTGGATGAGGTCTTCTGCCTCTCTGATCTCTGGTCTATATTATTGATCCAAAAGGGAAAAAAAATTAGCAAACACAGGCCAAGCCATATGTACCAGTTCCTTGCCCCTCTTTCCCTTGATACTTTCTGAGGGAAGTGGCTTCATCCCAAACCCACCCCTGTCTTTATTTTCCCTCTTCCCTTAACAACCTGCTAGATTATTACCAAGATAGAATAATCAAGCGAGAGGATCACCAGGCGACCATGTTGAATGGTCTGCTTAGCAGGAGCACCAAAGAATTCAGATTCTTTCCCAATACTGCCAGCTCATGCAGGCAGCAAATGTGCCTCCCTCCTGAGAAGGCCTGGGTCAGAACCTGAGCCACAGAAGGGAAGAGAGGAGGAGGAAGAGAAGGCAGAAGAAGAAACGAAAGCTTTTCCTTTTTTATTTTTAAAGCCAGTTCTATTCTGGGACTTTATTTACTTTTTTTGTTGTTGTTGTTTGGCTCCAGGGGTTAAAGGGCTCACAGTAATGGAAACTGGAGGCCACCACTTTATTGCTCTTCCTCTGGACTCTCTGGACTGATTTACTTGGTGCTGAGTATCAGCTTCCTCAGTTTTTCTCACCCAGGACCTCAGCCTCATCCAGCCCTATGAACTCCCTCTGTCCAGGATGTGGGAAAAGTCAGCTCAGCTGTAACCATTGCCAAGCTCAGCCAAATGGAGGTTCAAATCGTTGTCCATATGAAACAGCATTTGCTTTTACCAATGTTTACCCTTCTCCTTAAAGACCCAGAAAGCTTTGGAATGAAAGAAACTGTGAAAGAAAAACTCTTTGTCATATTTTGTAAGATGTTTAGCCTTTCCAAATTTCCTTTTAGAGGGTTGGTTCTCCCTCTTCTCTCAGTCAAACTCCTGGCTTCTTCTTTTTTTTTTTTTTTTAATTTTTTTTAAGGTTTTTTTAATTTATTTATTTTTGAGAGACAGAGAGAGACAGCGTGAGCAGGGGAGGGTCAGAGAGAGAGGGAGACACAGAATCTGAAGACAGGCTCCAGGCTCTGAGCTGTCAGCACAGAGCCCGACGCGGGGCTCGAACCCACGAACCGTGAGATCATGACCTGAGCCGAAGCCGGACGCTCAACCGACTGAGCCACCCAGGCGCCCCACTCCTGGCTTCTTCTAAAGAAATATTTCCTTATTCCACCATTAGTCATATTGCAGAGATGTATGTCAATAGCATGTCACATTTCTTTGTAGAGGTGGATTTGATATACTATTCATCAGATCCTTTTCCAGAAGGAAGAAGAACATGTCAAGAATGGCATGGAGAGTCTCTAATAGGCACCGCATCCGGGTTCTCCAGAGAAATAGAACCAGGATCTGGCTCACATGATGATGGGGCTGGCAAGTCTGAAATTTATAAGGCGGGTCAGCAGACTAGAAACTCAGGCAGGAATTGATGGTATAGTCTTAAGACACATATTTTTCTTCTCTGGGAAATCTCAATTTTCCTCTTAAGGCCTCCAACTAATTGGATGATGCTCACCCACATTATCTAGTGGTAATCTTCTTTACTTAAAGTCAACTGATTGTAGATGGTAATCACACCTACAAAATTCCTCCATAGCAACACCTAGATTAGTGCTTGATTATTTCACTGGGTTCTAAGCCTAGCAAACTTGACACATAAAATTAATCATCACATGCATCACCAAGTCCTTTCATTTATATTTACTGACTCTCTCTCTAATACATTCACTTCCCTCTATAATTCCACTCACCACCCTAATCCAAACTGTTGTCATCTTTCCTGGAGCAATATAACTTCCTAATTTGTCTCTCTGCCTACACTTTTCCCTCCATTCTGCAACCAGAATAATCTTTTCAAAATGTGAATCTGATCCTGTACTCCTCTGCTTAAAATCGCTCAGTTGCATTTGAATTTGCCTGGATCTAGGATCAGTCACCACTCCTCAGCACCATGGAAGAAGCCCTAAAAGGTTGGGTCTTGCCCACTTCTGCAGCTTTCTCCATGTTTTGTGCATTCCAGCCACACTAGCCTTTCAATATCTTGTGTCCATACCTTCTGCCATAAAGTCTTTGTTGGGCAGTTGCAACAGAACTGTTGCTTCTGCTTGACACTTGTTCCCTCCTCCTGGACCTGGGTAACTCCTACTTATGGCCATTAGTCAACCTATTTGCTTCTCTACTACCCTGACCAGATCAAATCCTCTAATTATACATTATCATTGCCCACACCTCTTCTTTGGAAAATGTATTGCATTGGACAGGTTATATTTATTTGTATGATTATTTGATTGATGTCTCTGTTACCCCTAGACATTGCTCTGTGAAGATAGCAGTGGTGACTAACTTGCACACTGCCACATAGCTAATATCCAGAATGGTGTTGATTCATGGAGGTTACTCAGTGAATATTATTGGCTGAACATAGGAATGAATTGTCCAAGTTAAGATGGAGGTCATGAAAGGATGTTGGTTAGATCCTTCCCCTTCCCCTTCCCCATTTCACATTCCTCTCCCCACATCTTGAACACAGCCACAGCTTCCTCTGACTTACAATCTTACCTCACAGTTGGACACGGAGACTAGGAATTTCAAAAATGGCCAGGAAATCAATGTTTACTGCATTTTGACCTATTTGACTGCTCCCTTGAGCTTGTTTGGTATCTAGAACCCTCCTACACATCTAGTGTCTTTAGCCCACTGCACATTTCTTTTTTTTTAATGTTTGTTTATTTTTGAGAAGGAGAGAGAAAGACAGCATGAGTGGGGGAGGGGCAGGGAGAGGGAGACACAGAATCTGAAATAGGCTCCAGGTTCTGAGCTTTCAGCACAGAGCCCAATCCAGGGCTTGAACTCACGTACTGTGAGATTATGACCTGAGCTGAAGTCAGGCACTTAACTGACTGAGCCACATAGGCACCCCCACTGCACATTTCTATAGTTTTATTTTATTTTATTTTATTTTATTTTATTTTATTTTATTTTATTTTAAGAGAGAGAGAGAGCGAGTGCATGCACGCATGGGCATGTGAGCTCACAAGCACACACAAGTGGAAGAGGGGAAGAGGGAGGTAGAGAGAGAAAGAGAGACAGAGAGAGAGAGAGAGAGAGAGAGAGAGAGAGAGAGGTAAAATCTTAAGCAGGCTCCATGCTGAGCTGGATTCCTGACTCAATCTCAAGAGCCTGGGATCATGACCTGAGCCAAAATCAAGACTCAGACGCTCAAGCCACTGAGCCACCCAGGAGCCAACCCACATTTTTATGGTTTTGAAGATAGTTCTAATATTTTAAATAAAAAAATTTATCTAAAGTATAAATTTATGACTATCCACTAAAAAGAAAAAAAAATTCTATCTACCCTGGGCCTATCATCTAATATGGCAAAAATGAACTTGACTTGAGTAGCCACTGTCCATGAGTTGAGCTGAGAAAGGACAGGTGTCCTTCCCTGTGTACATTGGAATTTGAGGCTCCTGCTATAACTGATGATAAGCTACCAATAAGCTTACTTTTCTCTCTCCTTCTTCTCCTCTATTCTGCAATAAACTCCAAGGATCATGTTGGGTGGGTGGGGGAATGCAATAATTTACAAACAAAGAGCAAGCTGATGTCCTGTCTATTGATGCTCTCTGCTATAGGCTGTGGCTGACAACAGCAAGGCCAGCACTCTCTATTGTTCACTTAAAAGCCTTTCGATTTGGGTGGGCCAAGGATGAAGCAAGGCTGTGAGTTTAAGGGCAGTTTCTCTACAAAAACTGAAACAATTGCTGTATCTGCTTTTGTCTGTAGAATGGGAATGAAAATACTTAGCAGAACTGACAGCCAAAATGGCACAGTATGGAGGCCTTGCACATGCATTTTTTATGGCCTTACTTCTCCCGGGAACTTAAGAAAATTCCCTGAGCTTGTGACCTTCCACTGGATGCAATACAAAGGGTTGCTATTTGCTTGATTCTCATGCTTTAAGGAAAAAAAAAAAAAAGGAAGTCCAGATGAAAGTTAAAAATAGGGCATGTGAATTTAATGCAACTTTCTCTGGGATCATAAGTCTGGTGAAAGGAAATAAAGAAGGAAGAAAAAATAGACACTCTATTAAATGAGCTTCCTGGAAGAATGTTATTTGCTCACAAATATTTATCCAGAGAACTCCTCAGACTAATTCCTCATTAACAAAAGTGTCCTGGAATGTAGGTGGAATCCATCCGAACATCCTCAAAGGAAACTTGATAGCTCAGAAAAATCCCAGGCTTAGAGACATTCTCCCTGCTCTGTAGATTTTTCCCAACTACTCTTATCCCTTATTAAGTATTTTTTCATAATATCTGGAACACACACATATAGCACTCCACCTTTCCGGAAGTCAGAATTTTGCTTTGGGTCATAAGGCTGAGTCAGAAAAGAATACCCCATCATTTCCAAATTCCAGGGTCCATAGTAAAAGGAACCCTTCTACTTAGCAGATAAGATTCACATATAGTAAACAAAGATTGTTTTCTACAATTTGGTCAAAGGCAGGGGTGATGAGCCTAAACTTCTAACTCTGCCTCTGAACTATTATTCCAATCAGGGAATTATGTTGCAGGTGGAGACATGTCCCTGGGAAAGAAAGCATCTGCCTCCATACAAATGTCATCAGTAATAAAGAAAGATGAGCAAGCCATGTGATTGAGGAATTGGATCGCATCCATATCAGATCTGCTTTTCAGTTGTAAAAACAGTAAGTTACCCTAGGTTATTCTCATGCATTATGTGAAAACCTTTTCTTAGTTTTACCAGGGTCCAGAAAGAGACACGAGAAACTGGTGAGTGTTTTAGAAAATGATCGTTTCTGAATTCTGCCTCAAACTCCGAATGCCACTTCCTGGTTCAGAAGCAAGAGGCTTGGGAGAAAATAAGTTTAAGCTCATAAAAACACTCAAAGGGCACACTGGTCATCAAACAGCTCTGAGCAAACTGCATTTGCAAATGAATCTGAAAACATGTGGATTCAATTTTCCTTGAAATGCCCAGAGGTTAAAAAATTAAGGGGGGAATGCTTGGCAGAAAGAAGCTGGGGTTTGGCTATGTGCACAAGTTTCTGAAACATAAATTGATTGTTTTGCCAGAAAGAAAATATTACCTGGTCCCCCTTCTCAATCATATCTCTAACTTAATTATCAGTGGCCCCATTTCTCATTGTGCCTGCAAAGTGGACAGGAGAGTTGAGCTCATTTGAAAGAAAGAAGTTTTATTCATTCCCAGGGTGGCCTTGTATGTGGCCAACCCAGGATCTCAGTACTGTCGTGGGTTTCAACTCAGGGACACGGTGGCAAGAAAACCATCTGCTTAGCAAAGTTGTTCTCCTCTGCCTATTGCCTCTCATCTGCCTCCACTCATCAAGTTTTACCCCTTTCTCCTTCCGCCAACCCCCTAAAATAATACCTTTTTTATGACCAAATAAACACAGGCAAATGTGGAACTGCTTTAGAGTAAATCCAAACTGTTTTAAAAGATCATGAAAATAGAGTGGGTGGGGGAAAAACTACATCTGTGAAAAAGCAGTGATTAGCCTTAAAACAATGTGAGGCCAACGGCACAGAGTCCCATTACAAGATGATGTGTGGTGCCTGTAAGTGGCTGTTCCTGGTCTCTGAGGTAGCAAAATTGTCACATGTTTCTGTTGTTGCCATAGCAATAATCTGTAATTGTGCAGAAAATCCACAGAACTCACAAGCAACTCCTTAGTGGATTGGGCTGAAAGAAAATCAAACCTGTGAAAGCCCTGAACTGATGTGGTTATGAGAGTGCGTTGGCCAAGCCAGTCCAGTTTAAGCTGACCTGATTTTGCGGATTTCCTTCCCCTGGCCCCTATCTAGCTATGGTGAACTTCCTCTTTATGTATATTTTTCGCACTTTTGTGTTCCTAACCGGTGAGAGGCATAAATCCTACTCAGCTAGGGAAATGCTTAGAATTCTGAGCACACAGCTTGGAATCTATAGGGTGGGAATTATGGCTGCCGGAACGTCTAGATCTTGGACTAGCACTGAAGATGGAGGTCTGATTTGTCCATAAAGGTGGAAAAACATTGGCGTGTCCACAAGGCCAGGTGGATATCTTCCCCCCAACAAAGACACACTGGGTAGGAGATTAGTGCAGCAAGGATGTGTTGTTCCTGGGGTAGCTTGGCAACAGAGTACACACACATGTACAACACACCCATCTGAAGGCGTGCCAAGACTCGCCTTCTTTAAGGCAAACTAATACAAACCATGCCCAAAACACAGCCAGGAAACAGAAGGTAGGTAGCACATCTCCTTTCTGCACTAGATGCTGCATGACGTTTATGTATGTATCAGCCATCAACCCCAAATGTTTGAGGGCATGAGTGAGTGTGGGGGCCCCTGTCAGAAAATTGAGCAGGAAGAGGGGCCAGACAAATCACTCTCATGTTCCAAACTTCAGTGAGAATCCCACGGGAATGCAGCTTCCAAGTAGATCCCATGAGAACATCTGGGATGAAGATACTCACGCCA
Organism: Cryptoprocta ferox; assembly: GCA_028646485.1. Taxonomy (NCBI): domain Eukaryota; kingdom Metazoa; phylum Chordata; class Mammalia; order Carnivora; family Eupleridae; genus Cryptoprocta; species Cryptoprocta ferox. The sequence goes on along the minus strand of CM053572.1, from coordinate 97,453,573 downwards.
GGCCCTAAACCCAGACTCGTTAGTAATAATGCCTCATTTTTTCTCATGTATTTATTTATCCTCTCATATACTGTGTATGATTTACGTTCCTTCTACAACTTTTCCTAGTGAGAGCAGGGAAAGCAAGGTGGAGAATGAACACCAGGCTGTCTATTAGGAGGCTTTCTCTTGGATACCCTCTCATTTGAGGTTACTCAATTGCAAGGCAACAGAAACTCACTTTGCTTAATTTACGCAGAAAGGAATGTATCATAGGAGAGTGGAAGGCTCACGGATTTTGGGAAAGTCTTGAGAATCAGAATAGGAAACAGGAATCTAATAGCTTAGGGGTCTAGGTAGTAGTAACAACAGCAACAAAAAATGACAGTCTGATCATAGTTTGTCCCTCCACTACTTAGCTTCAACTGTTTTACTCTTCTATCATTTTTTTGAGATTCAAAATCTTGGGGAAAAGAGTCCGAGTTGCCTAATTGGTATCATAAACCTAATTCTCTTTCTTGGTGGGACGGACATGAGAGGGAAAGAAGGGAAAGCGTAGCTCTTAACATAGAGTCTCATCAAGATTCCATAGAGTGGGAGAGAGATCCTTTCTCAAAACAAATCCAAAAGTGCATTCAGGAAGGGAGGAGATTGAGGATTGTGATAGGTGAGGTGTTGGCTTGGAAGAGAGAATCAACAACTAATGTTCAGCATTGTAGCCCGGAGGGAATGTTGAACAGTGAAAATGTTGATCCACTGACTTACATCTGTATGCCTGAGCAGAGATTTGCTAAGGAAAACTGGAACAGAAAGGTTAGATAGATGGGGAGTGAGTGAAGAAGAATCTAGAAAATATTTTGTTTGGCATCTGAAAGAATTTAGAAAAAAGACAACAACCTGATTTGACACCAGCCATGCTAATGGGGCAGACTTCCTGCTAGTCAGAGCTCCCGGTTAATGTCCACTTCTCAGCGTGTCTGATTACGGGTTGAAGTTGACCGATCAGCAAACTACTCAATTATAAGCCCATCTTCTCCCTGTGGTGCCACTAATTAAAACAGGAGCCATGTTGCAGCTCACACACTCCATGGAGTTCCACCTTCCAAAAGCTGAATCAGTCACTACAATTAGCTGTTGTCAGTGGAACCGGCCTGCCTTTCCCTTTTTCCAATCCTGTTTCTGTTTGGTGTGAATTCATCTCTGAAAAACCTTCCCTTGGGATGATTGATCTCCCCCCATACCCTCAGCTGTGAGAAAGGAACACATGTGGCGGGAGCTTTGAAATGCAACCTCAAGATGCAGCTATGTGGAAATCTCAGTGTTCTGGAATGCTCTGACCTTTTGTCCTGCCAAGTGCCATTTTTTTTTCTGAAATCATGTCATGAAGGGTATTCCTACATGAACTTAATTTTTAAGAGGAGTGGAACAACAAAAAAAAAGACATGGCTCAACACCAATTCATTTGCAGGAAAGCTGTTCTTCAGGCAGCTGGGACAAACAGCAGCAGCCTTGTTTTTTTTCTGTCCTGATAAACATAATGGACCACTTGGGTAATTTCAGCTGTAAATGTACTTCTTTATAATAGGATGATGCTTCTATGTGCAAGAATGGAGAGAGAAAAGATGTTGAGAAACACCATGGTGACAGGCTAACAAAATGGGGGCTTGCTACATAACTACTAAGCATATCCTAAACTCTCTTGAATGCCAAGTCCATGGCTCCCTAACCAGAGAGAGGAACTTTTGTGAACTGCTCAAGGTCCAGTTCAAATCTCCATTAGTATTAAAATCAATACCTTTGTCCGGAAACAAGATGACATTTCTGGCATCCTTCCAGAGAGGCTGCCAATTAGCCTCCAGCAGAAAGGTCTCGGGCTGTGCTCCTCTTAATGTCCCTTTTCCCTTGAAAAGAGGCAACCCTAGGTGCCTTTGCCTTTTATCTATTTATTTTTAATGTTTTATTTATTCTTGAGAGAGAGAAACAGCATGAGTGAGGGAGGGGCAGAGAGAGGGGGAGACAGAATCCGAAGCAGGCTCCAGGCTCTGAGCTGTTAGCACAGAGCCTGACATGGGGCTTGAACTCATGAACTATGAGATCATGACCTGAGCCGAAGTTGGATGCTTAACCAACTGAATCACCCAGGCACCCCAGGTGCTTTTGCCTTTTAATACAAAACTTTTCCATTCAGTGTTTGATGACTCTAGTGTTTTCTCCCCAAAATAAACTTCTAAGTCTATCAAAAAATTGTCTTCTCAAAACAACTGTGCACATTGAAAAACTTCTAAGAACATCCCTGCACCCAATTGTAGAGGGGCAGACCAATCTCAGGGTCACTGCACAGATTCAGTATCATAAATGAGACTAGAATGTAGCCAAATGTTTCATATAACACAATGGTTAAGTGCCTTGACTCTGGGGTTAAAAAGATTTTCATTTCAATTCTGAAATTACTAATTAATTCATCTCTTTAGGTCTCAGAGTCCAAATCCATAAAATAAAACGTGTAATAATGCCTACCTCATATGGTTATTGAGAGGATTCACTGAAATGAGGGTTAAAGTACTGGGCATAGTATTTGTCACATAGAAAGTGCTCAATAAATGGTTATTACTGAATAATTTGCACCTTGGACAGAACTCCCAAGCAGGTGACCAGTCAAAGTGGGCAAGGAGGAAGGAATGTCTGGAGGTCTGGAACTCTTATGATATGCTCACCATGCATTAGCATAGGACTTCTGATGGTCTGTGTGTCTCTGTATTACCCAGATCTCTTTGCCACTTTGTTTCTATCACTTACATCTTTGATATAATCATGCCTTTAGTCCTGAATCTCCTACCTTGTGCAAGATGTCCACAGTGGGATATGGGGAGATGCAGATGACTCAAAATCTCATTTGCTTATCAATGTTCTTTATCCTACATGGCTTCAAGTTACTAGTCAGATGACAAAAATGGAGCAGGAAACACAGACACACACACAGACACACGTTAAGCCAGAGTCATCCTGTTACACAGACACATGCTCTCAAAGCTAAACACTCAGTGACTATCCACTTATTATCTGTTGTTGGAGCATCTTGGAAATGGAGATCATTTTATGTATTCCACATGTTAGATTGATTTAGGTTGGGATGACAAACTGATATCAGCCAAAGTTCGTCAGCTCAGAGATAGAGACATGGGATCCACAAGTGAGCAGTTTCCTTTAACCCAGTGCCTTTCTGACAGTTCACACTCAAAGCAGGGGACAGGGCCTATGCTAACAAGGAGTTTTAAAGGCAGGACAGGGTAATATTAGGGAGATGGTGGGTGGGGTGCAGGAAATAGCACGGCTTGCTCTTACACAGGCTAAAGTTGCTCACTGTCATATACAATAAATCTGCTGAAAATGTTAAGGCAATTAAATAAAATAAAGAGAGTACAAATGTGGAAAAAAGCTATTGTAATTGGATATTCCAGAACTTGAGACCCAGGCATAATGTTTTTATAATAGTGTATATAAGGCAGTGTTCTATTCAATAACATAACAAGGATTATGTAATTGAACAACATTATTTCAAAATAGTTTCTGGGTTGGATCTTATGTCCCAGCATCTCAAATACACACAGTTCTAGTTATGGGAATCTGCAGTGTTAGGACAATGAGCTCCAGCCCACAGAACATCTGGCTTCAACCAGTGTTCCCAAACTCTTGTTTTTATAAGCAGTAAATTTAGAGAGCCAGGTTTGCATGCTTGGGTGATTTGATTCACTTGATGCACAGATAATTTTGGCCACTTGTTATAGCTAGTAGTCAGAGGAACCTGACTTCAATCCCTAAGAGTAAAAATGGTTATGTCTTTCCAGTTAGTCACTTAAGGATATTTGAGGTCCCTGGTACCTACACAATGCTCCATGATGGGTCATGATTAAGTCATTTACAAAAATATTTATTGAGAACCAATGATGACACAAGTTCCCTGCTCTCACAAGCTTACAATCCAGCAGGGGAGACAGACATTAGATAAATCAACACCAAAATGGTTATTTGATTACAGTTGTGAAGAATGATTCAGAGGAGAAGGATGAGGTGCCATAAGGGTGGATCCTCACTTGGTCTGGAGGTCAGCAAGGCTTCTCTGAGAAAAACAACATTTAAGACATCTAAATCAATGGCTGTTTTGGTCAAGGGAAAAGGGAAGAGGTGGGAGAGGAGAAGTGCAGCCCAGAGAGAGAGAGAGACCCATGTTTACAAAGGCCTAGAGGCAGAAGGGATAAGATATATTGAGGAATTAGAGGAAGGCCAATATGGCAGGAGTATGGGAGTTATGGGGGAGCTTGGCAGGAGATGAGAGGGAGGAGGTAGGTAGGGTCTGTACTGAGGACAATGATCTTGTTTGCGAAGGTACCATCCAATAGGGAAGTAGCTGTTTCTCCAAGGTAAATTTTGTTGATTAGGCTCTCAAACAATGTTTATCTAATGTATAATTGTTTCTTGCAATTTGTTCCCACTACTGGTGAAAGAAAAAAAATTCAAGATTATTGTGGGTCAGTACAAAGCACAACACATTTCTGTTACCAATGTTTCCTGAGTTTCTGCCATTCGTGGACTAGTCAGGATTCTCCAAAGGGACAGTGTATATATCTAGGACTTATTATGAAGAATTGGGGGTGAATATGGAGACCAAGGAGTCCCAGCATCTGCAGTTGCCAAGCTGGAGGTGCAGGAGAGCCAGTGCGTGGTTCCAGCCCCAGTCTGAAGCCTGACAACCAAGGTTTCCAACCATGTAAGTTTGAGTCTGAAAGCTGGCAGGCTCGAGACCCAGGAAGAGTCGATGACTCAGTCTGAGTCTAAAGGCCAGAAAAGACTTATGTCTAGCTCACCAGTCAGGCAGGAGGAGTTCGCTCTTACTCAGCCCTTTCATTCTATTCAGGCCTTCAATTGACTAGAAGAGACCTGCCCACATTTGGGAGAGAAATCTACTTACTAAGTCGACCAATTCAGATATTAATCTAATCCAGAAACATCCTCATGAACACAACCACAATAATGCTTAACCAACTGTGTGGGTTCCTTGTGGCCCAGTCGAGTGGACACATAAAATTCACTGTCACAAAAACTTTCATGATTTTTGCCACAGTCATGTGACACCCATATCCTAGTTTATATAATATTTTTGTTTAAACAAAATCCTCTTTTTCTTAAACACATTTATTTGTAAATGGAACTTTAAGCCACCACTGTAAATGGAATGTCAATATTATCTACCATAAGTTGAAAGTATACACAAAAATAGAGTTGTAACAAAACAGTATTATTATGTACTCGAAAATCATCGTAGTCTACTGGAGTTCTTAGCTTGTGGTCTCCTCTCCAGCATATAAAAAGAGAGATTAGAAAGAGATGGAATAAAAGAGATGTATAAACACCAAACTGAGACTTTTCTCCTGACTCTGTCAGTTGGTTTCAAAGAGGATTGAAAAGGAAGCAATTTTCTCACTGAGTAATACAGTGTAAGTAATGTCATGTCAGTGTGCCACATAAAAACATCCACAAACCACTGGTGGCATGTGGCCCACACTTTGGGAAACAAAGTTATTTCCTAGATAAATGTAAGCCAAAAGTATATAGTCTTAATCCATTGAAGGAAGGAAGGCCAATCCTTGCCATGGCAGTGAATATGTACTCTGCTTTTTGGAAATGAAGTAGACACTTCGATAAATTAGGCAATTTTTTTTTAGAGACAAAAATCTCAGAGATGCTTTCTCTGGACCAGGTCTTGGCCCAGGTGGACCTTGAGACTAAAGGGATCAGCCAGAGGGAGTGACCTCAGAGAGGACCTTGCTACAGAATTAGGCAGACCAGGGGTTGTGGAGTCTGGGGTGAATAGGGTGGTGGGTGACCACTAATAGAGGTCAAGTGGAGCCTGACAAGCAGCCACAGAAGACTTAACTCATATCCAATAAGCAGAAGTTTCAAAATTGTTGATGCTGATGTTATCATTTTAAGTAAAGGTGCCAGCCTGTTACTGGCATCAGCAAAGTCGAACAGTTGGCAGCGGAGACTGGGAATCCAGGACATCATCTCTGACCTGAGGAGGACTCATGAGATCCAAGGAAGATCCAGAGTTCAGAGGGAATGGCCTATTAGGCTGCTATTCAGCCTAAGGCATTAAGGGAATGAACAGAAAGATTCAATCATCAAAACTAGGCATTTGGCCCCCAGGAATGAGGAGGGAGTTCTACAGTGTGGAGAAGAGGCTGACCAGGTGTTAGTTTCTACAAACACAACATAGCTGACTTCGGCCAACAGTTCCCAAAGTGCAGTCCCCAGATCACCAGCAGCAGTATCAGCTGGGAACTTGTTAGAGAAGCTAACTCTCTGACCCCACTTCCTACTGCATGTACCAGAAACTCTGGGGTGGGGCTCAGCAATCTGTGTTTGAATATGGCTTCCAGATGATTCTCGTATATGCTACAGTTTGAGAACGACCGGTTCCCAGTTCAGGGGAAAGAGGTGAGTCTAAGTGTGCACATCTAGAGGACAGCAGGGTTGCTTTCCTGGCTGGGACACATTGGTGTCTCTGGTCAGGACGGAAGTCAGGACACTGTCCAGCTTCTGTTCTGATTTCTCTTCAGCTAGCAGTGGCTTCTCACATTTCAGCAGTCACTTTCTCTGGCCCGCTACTCTCTTTGTGCACACGAATAAGCCTCACAGTGGCAACAGGTAATTAGAAGGCTCTCTCATTAAATCATTGTTAGCATTTACCCTATTTTCTTCTCTTTTAGGTAGAGATTTCTGGGGGAATTTCTCCTAATTTATATGATGTGGTAGATAATTTTACGAATGTCTCCAAAGGTTTTTTGTTTGGTTTGGTTTTAAAGGGAGGGCCCCTCTGTTTCACCCCATGCCTAATGAGGCACTCAATACTTGCCTGACATTGGAGAGGAGAGTCTGCAGCTCCTCTCTCCCCAAAATTCATGCAGATTTGGATTCGTTCTGGGAAAGAGGATGATTTTGCAACAGAGTAACAAAGACCTTGGCAGTCTGAGACAGCACAGGAGGTAGCAGGAGAGGTGTTGTGGCAGAAGTGCAGTCAAACCTGGGTTTTCTTAACTTTGCTAAATGTTAGCTGTTCAGTCTTGGGAAATCATCTAAGCTCTCTGTGTCTCCGTTTACTCATACTAATATAACAATTTCATAAAGTTATTGGGAGGGTCCAAAGAGACAATGTACGCATATTAAATGCCAAACTTACATTAGTGGCTCAGTATATAGATGTCATAAAATTGTGTTACTCTCTAATTCTTCCCCACGTTTTTCAGGATCCACAGAATTACTGGGCATGATCTGATAGATAATAGCCAATACTTACTGAATTCTTATCAGTTAGGTGGTTTTACTGCATTTAACCAAGGCCTGACTCAAAGTGGTATAAATGATAAGAAATTATTACCTCATTTAACAGGAAAACCAAAGAAAAGAGGGGTTAGAACGATGCAGTCAGAGCTCCAGCCCTCATGTTCTTGGTTCTACCTACTCTGTATCAGCTGAGACTGGCCTCCTTTGTGGTCACAAAATGACTACAATAGCTGACATTTACGGGCTTCCCTGCTCACATCCAGCAAGATAGGGAAAAAATGTCTTTCCTGACCAGTCTTATTGGATCAACATGGGTCATGTGCTTTTCCCTCAAATAATGACATGCACTGATTGGCTATTTTTCAGAGGTCTGGGCCTTTGCTCCAATCCTTGGCATTGGCATGGTTAGTTAGTCAAACCAGAACCATGTCTGAAACTTGGGGGATAGTACCAGCTTCCCCTAAGGTTTTGGGCTAAGTTTTGAAAGAAGGATGAATCACTAGAGATAAGGACAGCCAAATATGTTCACTACATTCTTCTACATCTCAGGGACTGTGCCAAACATTTTATATTTATTCTTATTTCATATTCACAAGCACCCTATGAAGTTGCTCTTCTCACAGTTTAGGAAGAAGAAACTCACAAAGGTTAAATCACTTACTTGCTCTATATCACTGGCAAGGGTGACAGACCAGAAAGCAGGCTCTGGCCCAAGAGCCCCCAGAGCCATGTTATTCACCTTTGTATCGCCTAGTTGGCTGGCCTCTTCAGCGTGGGGGCAGTACTTCAGCCTCACAGTGCAGGGCATCCAGGGATCCTGGCACTAGCCCAGTGAGGTGGACTCGTTTTTACCCCATGCAGAGGAGTGATGGGAACACTCTGGAAAGAACTTGAGCACAGCTCTCAGGTTTCCACAGTTATTTGTCTGTTGTTACTAACACTAAAGACTTTAAAAATGCACTGTGGTCATATAGGCAGGAAAAATGACCTCATGCTTGCAACCACAAATCCAAAATGCTCTGGAATCTGTAAGACGAACTGCATTTTAATTAGAAGAGAGAAAGAGCAATGAAGATGTTTCTTGGATATTTTTTCAAACCCTCCCTTGGCTTGCCTTCAGGCCAAAATATGACAAGTGCCCTAAATCTGATAACAAACACACACTTCTGAAATCATTGTTAGCTTTCCTAAAAAGAAAAAAAAATCACATTAGTTTCCTGTTACCAGTAAGAGTTCAAAAATGTGCAGCCTTGAAATACAGCACATGGGAACACAGGGAATCATCCTCCATTAAATATTAAAAAGTAAAAGTGGAGCTCTCAGCCCATTTTCCTCTTTGCTTAGAAGGGTTTTTGTTTTTTTTTTTATGGTAAGTCCTAGGAACCTTGAACTAGACGATATTAAAACGACTTGTACTTTATCCCTAAAATCTAGTCAGTGGTTATTGTCCATGTGTTATTCTTAACCACTGGGTCAAACTTCCTAGCTGTTGATGAAGTTTTCCCAACTGACGGTAGAGAATGATAATGTAGTATCAACAAGCTATGGTATCCCGTGATTGTGATTTGTGTATAGAAATTCTTGACCTTTGACACAGTAGCTTCTTAATCAAAGGGTGATGGCAGGCAATAAGAGTACTTTTACATGTTATATGCTTATTATAAAGTACACACATTCCTGAGAACCTTATACATATTATTTTATTTAATACTCTCAACAAATCAATATTATTTTTATCCCATTTTATTGATGAGCACAATGGGACCTAGAGAAGTTAATTTACTATGGTTGACAAACAATATGGGTTTGAACTGCGTGAGTCCACTTACATGTAGATTTTTTCAGTAAATACAGTACAGTGCTGTAAATGTGTTCTCTCTTCCTTATGATTTTCTTAATAAATTTTTCTTTTCTCTAGCTAGCTTTATGGTAAGAATACAGTATGTATATAGCATACAAACTATGCATTAATCAAGTGTTTCTGTTATTGATAAGGGTTCCAGTTCACAGTAGGCTATTAGTAAAGTTTTGGGGGAGTCAAAAGTTATACCCAGATTTTTTTGACTGTGTGGAGGATCAGTGCGCTAACCCCATGTTGTTCAAGGTCAACTGAATATGGAAGTTAGAATTACTTCAACTGAAACTAATCGAATGTATACCTGAGAATGGTTAAAGCAAGGATTTGCAAACTCTTTCTGTAAAGAGCCAGATAGTAAATATTTTAAACTCTATAGGCTATAAGGTCTCTGTCAGGATCAACTAACTCTGCCATTGTAGATAAACATATCTATAGACAATACAAAAACAAAGGTGTGGCTAAGTTCCAATAAAACTTTGTGTATAAAAAAAGGCATTGGACTAAAGTGGCCCTCATAGTTTGCTGGCTTCAAGCAATGCTTCTCAAACTATCTGGGACAAATAACTAGTTTGTTTTTGCCTCTAATTTCCAATATATTATGGATTGATACTTTTTTAAAATGTGATAAAATGAATTAACAGAAAATGAAATAAGATATATTTGTTCAAAATTCTTTGGTTTAGATTCACTAGGCATAAAATTACTCCATCAAACTGTTATAAAATTTATAAATGCTCCTAAATTCTGTACTTAACTTGAACCAGTAATAAATAGTCCATAGATTGGCACTATTTTGTAATTGACATTTTGAGTAGCTGTGCTTTAAAGATTAGGGTATTTATTATCTCACCTAGCGATAAATCCAGAGGCAATTAGAGTCAACTACCTAACCATGTTCTCAAGGACTCAGACTCTTTCAACCCCTCAGTTTGTGATGCTCATCATCATTTCTTTTCTTTGCTCAAGTTGGTGGCCACAGCCCATCATTGCATTCTCACTTCCAAAGCAAGAGGGTGAGGAAAGGAGAGCTTCCACTTGCACTGCTATCTCTTTTATTAGGCAGGGCAAACTTGCCTCAAGAAGCAGTCTGTTCCTGTGTTTCACTGGCTATGGATAACATGACATAACTACACCAGTCTCTAGGAAAGAGTAATAGAGATCTCATGATTGGTTTAGTCCAATTGTGATTTGTCCTCTGAGGCTGGACCCAGAGCCACCTGATCAAAATAGGACTTTTTAAACCAAGAAGGATGCCAGCTCCAGGAATGTGTTTAAGGAAACCTTTCTATTTGTTTAAGTCCTGGGCCTGCAGTCATGATCTATTTAACTTATAAATGGTGCTCCTTGTGCTCCAGTAGTCTGTTCCAGTAAGAGCAGTCTCGGGCTGCTCTGGTTCTGGCTTTATGATCTGTGTCCAATTAATCATTTGTATGAAGCTTTAAAGATTATAATGTGCTTCCAGGTATATTATAAAGTTTGAATATACATGTTTGTATTAATACTATATCAAAAGATGGAATTTAATCCACCAATGATGCTTGAGATCATACAGCAAGAAGAGGCAACATCAGAACTCTTGCCTAGGGCTTCTGACACTCTTCAGTGAGTTCTTCTCAAGGTATTTGACCATCTGTTCTGTGCTGATCAATCAACATCATCAAAACCACAGCCAGCTAATCTAGGCAAAAGGTCAGCACAGACAATAGCTGGTGTGAATTGACTGGCTGTGTCACAGAAAGGACCCATTTTTGACCATGTTGATCTGGATGGTCTTGTGTAGGGTGACCAACTGTCCTGACTTACTTGGGACTAAGGGAGTTCCCAAGATGTGAGACTTTCAGTTTTAAAACCAAGATAGCCCTAGTTTTTAATTCTAAAACAGAGGAATTTCCAGGAAAACAAGGACAATTTGGTCATTTTTGTTTCTGGACTCTGTCTACTCTGTCTACTATCAAAAGGTGCTTTAGTACATTATTTTTCCCATACTAAGTTCACAGGCCCTGAGTTTTCCTTGAAAATCAATAAACAATGAATCTAGTTTTGTCTTGTGAATGACATTTCCCCCCCACAATTAGAATATCTAAATTAGGGGTGCCTGGGTGGCTCAATTGGTTAAGCATCCAACTTCAGCTCAGGTCATGATCTCACGGTTTGTGAGTTCAAGCCCCTCATCGGGCTCTGTGCTGATGGCTCAGAGCCTGGAGCCTGTTGCAGATTCTGTGTCTCCCTTTATTTCTGTTTCTCCCTTGCTCATGCTCTATCCTTCTCTCTCAAAACAAAAAAAGTTTAAAAAAATAATAAAATATCTAAATTAGGAGAACCACAGATACATCTGAGATATTCTTTACTTCTTCCACACCTTTTATGATTTCCATGGGAATATTTTAGAAATTTTTTTCCTTGATTGTGAAGAAAGACATACAGGAAGACCTTGTCAATGTCTTTTATGCCTCTTTTACATATGCTACCAAGGTCAACACAGGCACATGGCAGCAGGTCCTAGAACCCACTCATTGAGCTGAATGTATTTAAAGATGCTTCAATTTTTCCACCGTTTATCTACAACTCAGAAATTGTGTTGTCCCACACATTGTAGTAACCATTCTGGTGGCTTAAAAAATAGTATCAGTCTGAGCAGTTAAAGAGGCCCTAATGAGAACGTTTACAGCGATGGGGCTTGCTTTTGTCATATTACAGAAAACAAGGCTGTGATTTGTCACTAATTTTCATTAGAAATTACTTAAGGCCCTTTAAAAAATAAAAGCAAATTTAAAAATTCCTGGGCCCTACACTATGCCTGTATTGGAAGGTGAGAATGGGTAGGGAATGGGGTATGGGTTTGGAGCCCAGGGACCTTTATCTTTCACAAAGTTCCCGAGATATTCCTGACATGCTGCCAGCTTCAAAAGCCTGGCTAGAATATGTCTTTCAACCTGTCTGAGTGACAACTAAAATTGTAATTATGCTGTTAAAAGAAAACCTTATGAAATGGCAAAATTGCTCATTTTTTCCTTTCTTCATTTCTTTCCCCTTGTCTTCCTTTCTTCCTCATTTTCTTCCTTTTTTCAATGGTAGCAGTTCACATGAATGTTGGGAGCAAATTTAGGAAATGTTTGTGGAATGACACTTAACCATCTTTGAAACAAATTTAAATATGCCTTCTAAAAATTCAAGCTTTTTTCTGCCTAATGTCTGTAGGGATATGAAGCTTGAACAAAAGCTTGAAAGAAATTGATCTCCGGATTTATCCCTAGCAAGGGACACCTCACGCTGCCTTATTCCTCCACTGTCATCATTCCTCAGGTCTTTTCCTTCTCATGCCTTCATGGTCCTCACCCACCTGAGACTCCATGGACAGAGGAGATTTGATTTACATTGCTCATTAGGCCACCAGTCTCTTGGCTGAGCCAGGCAACAGGAATGAAAATTAGTGACAAATCACAGCCTTGCTTTCTGTAATATGACAAAAGCAAGCCCCATTGCCGTAAAAGTTCTCATTAGGGCCTCTTTAACTGCTCAGAGTGATTCTATTTTTTAAGCCACCAGAATAGTTAATACAATGTGTGGGACAACACGATTTCCATTGGGGCACAATCAAAAAGGAAGCTACTTTCCGCACTTCCTTTAATCTCTCTCCTTACATCAACCTGAAGCAGTGCAGAGGTCCCCCTGGGATTCCTGCTCATCAGCCCTGCCTCCTACAAAAGGGAGATTTTGCCTAGACAGCTCCAAAGAGTCCTGATTCAAAGGTAAAACAATTAGTACACATTAATCATCACAAGGATGGTACTAAAAGCATAATCTTCTTAGAACTGGAACAAATTAAACTGAAAGTAGCAATATAAAATCAAGCAAAAAAAAAGACCACACAAATGCAAGGAAGATGAGAGGACACTGCTCTGAAGGCCCAAATCTCACTGCCAAAGAGGGCCCCGAAGCATCCACCATCTTTGGTCTTGATACAAAAGTTATCCTGCCTTCAGTTTCCTATAAAAACCTAAAGCTTTCCATGCAGGGGCGATGTAACCATCTCCTCACAAATCTAGAAGATTCGTGTATACCTGGAAACTACAGATACAGTCTGATGTCTAATGGATTTGCTAAAAGTGGGAAGTTGCCCCCAAATCCTGGAACCAGCCCACCAAAGAATTCTCCAGGAGGAGAGAAAACTATTCTTCTGTTTTGGAAAATAAGGATCTTTGCTAAAATTTCTAAATGAGGCCAGCCCTGGGCCAAAGTTTGGTTTAGACAAGGAATGTCTACTTCCTTCACACCCCCTCTTTATGGCTTTTCTTTTTTTCTCCCTTTTCTGAGCTTTCACCGATGAGATGAGAATTCTCTGGGAAAAGAAGCCACATACTACAATAAGTAACACTGCTTTCACACCCTATAACAGCTGGAAGGCATGTAGGATAGGTCCACCAACAGGAAAGATACAAAAATGTTACTTATAGTCAAAGACACATATACTTGGAATTCAGAGGAGGGTGCAAAGGTAACTTTTCTACTTTTTTCAAGTTGCCCTTCATGGGCCCTTCGGTGATTTCCTTTGTTCTCTCTCTATCCCTCAGGCCTTTTTACACTCTCCCAGGTTCCCAACCATGTCCCAGGACCCTTTGTCATAGAGACAGCCCCATTTCAGATTAGTGTCTTTGTTCTTTGGGCCAACAAGCCTCATTTGCTCTGGATCTTCAGAGTATCTGTGTAACAACTGGGTACCAATAAACTCATGAACTTCTCTCTTGCTACCTCATAGCACAAATGATGCATTATTATGTTAGAAGACCTCCCTCTCACCAAAATTAAGATAAGGAGGATCAAAGAGAATGAAATGGAGAGAGAACCCATCCTGCCACCCAAGGGGTGTGGAACTGGCTATTTTATTCGCACATTCACAGAGAATTATCAAAAAGAGGACAGTGCTTAAAACAAGGGATTATTGGTGGACTTTCATGACAGTGTGGGAACTATTGAAGGTAGATGTATCTTCCCAGAGCCTTTATATCCCTGTTTATGAAGTTGGAACCTCTTCCTGATATAATCAGATTTTTTACTGTGAGAGGAACCTAATTTACAAATTCAGTTCCTTTAGTTTATTTTGAAACTCATGCTACTAACTAAATGTCCAAGAGTTTAAACTATCTGTTTTTATTCTCACCTTTTCCCACTTTCTTCCTCTTAGTATATCACCACTGGAAACAAATAACATGATGCGAGGAGGAAGGCCAAATAGTCATTGGCCTCAGTTGAGACTCTTGCTTGCAAACTCGCCAGAGTCCTCCTATCTCAGTGCTATGTGTCTGTAGGACATACTGGGGAGGTGTTTGATTTACCCACCCATGGCAGAGTTCAGGTCATGTGATTATGAGCTTTGGGCCATTTCCAAAATGGAAAATATTCAGTTTTTGATGAGATTATTAGCTTTCCTCCTGTCCGGTTCCAACAAATGAAAACCAGATTTGCACATATAAATAACAATCAAGCGCTGAAATGATTTATTTAATAAAGTTACTGTTTTGGAAACTAAATCGATGTGTCATGTCAAGATCCAATCTGCCCTTCACTCACATGGCAAAGGAGACTTCTCCGGGGTCTACTGGAAAAAAAAAATGTTGGAGTCCTATTAATAGTTTACTCCTGCCACGTGAGAATTACAGTGGAATCCAGCTATGAGAATAAAAGCTCAAAATAACGTTTCCGAGAACATCCTCATAGTAGCGTGTGCTATTTCTTATTGTATTCAAGACACACATGAATAACTCTCCCCCAGAAGGAAAGGAAACAAAGCAAAGAGCTACATATTTTCCCACTGTGTAAATTTCCTTCCTCAAGTAGAAATAGTTAAAATTGGAAGGCAAATCCTATGGTCATTACATGTCAGAATGCTGACATGATGACAACTTCAAAGGCGTGTCGGGCTACATTTGGCGAGCTCTTTTTTAAAAAGACAATAGGCATTGAAAATTAAGCACTGCATCAAAGCCTTCTAACTCTATTGAGACAAGTCTATGGAAAACTCATACCAAGATGCAGGGCTGTTCCTGCGTAAATTATGTGGAGGGTTCGATGCATGGGAATTGCATTGTCTAAGATGCTCTGGAGACAACATACAACTCTGATCTGAGTGGCATGTCAGAGCTAATGACTACAGCTAGTATGGAACCATCTGCAGCTAATTTTAGTCATCCTCATGGCATTAAACTAAGGCTTGTAATTTAAATCAAGTCTATAAATGCTCAGAGACCTCACTGTGATGCCACTCAGTACACAGTGGACTTGGATAGTTGATAGTGCTAACCTGAAGCCTGTATGAGGTCCAAACACCAGAAAGCAGAATGCACCAGGAGGAAAGGCCAGGCATTAGACCAATTCCAGGTCTGTTATTTGCCAGATGAATTGCTTTATATTGATCATTTAATTTCTTTGAGTCCTAGTTTCTTTATTTACAAGATGGAAACAGTAATGGCTAACTTGCAGGGATATCGAGAAAGTCAGAAACATTGCATTATATTGTGGTGACTAAATAGATGGTTCTATTTATTTATTTATTTATTTAATTTACTATATGTAGCACCTAATGCATCTGCTTATAGCAGATTCTTAATCTACGGTCCAAAGACATATGAGACCTAAATTCACCGGCTGAAATTATATACAAAGTCTCACACATATGTGCATTTTTCTGAAGACAAGGGTTCATGAATTTCATAATATTCTTCAAGGGTCTATGATCAAAATAAATGTTAAAGTCATCATTTTCTGATTTGGTTTCACCTATGTGTGGATCCTGCAGCACGTAAAGAAAAAAAAGTTTGTGATTCTTTTCTTGTTTAAAGTATGCTGTATCCAGTTGTCTTCTAAAGTAGAAAAGTTCTGTATGTGTATGAATATGTGGGTGTTCACATGGAAATTCATGCTTGTGGGTTTAGGGAATGCTAATTTTATAATAAGCCAGTTTATAAAATAAACTAATTTTATAATAAGTTTACTGAGAAAAGACAGAACAATTGCAAGACCAAAAAAGTTGATGACAGATGTACACATAGAGAGATGCCTGGGATACTGTGGGAAGAACACCAAGGAAGGAAGCAAAGGGGATGTGGAGGCAAAGCTGAGAGACCATTGGGGTCCATTTTGCCAGAGACATTGCAGATATAGAATCTCAATGGACTTGTGGGAAGGTTGTTAATATAAATGTATGATTGGATGCTAAGTATAGAGAGGGTGTATGGAGAATCAGCAGGAAAGAATCAGCAGGAAAGAGTTTGTGTTATCATCAAAGGTGATACAAGAACAAGTTCTGGAAGAAAGAAAGAAATGCCCCAGGTAGGAGCAAATTAAATAAATTAGATAAAATAAGGGATAACCCAACAGGCAAAAGACTCAGAGATTTAGAAACAGAAGAGAAATTCATAGATACGTTGCTTCTAAGTTCACCTGGCTTTCCTTGACTGAGATGTCAGTGGTATAACTTTCCTCGGGCCATGCTGTGCTTGGTGCACAGTGGTGAGGCATGGTAAACATGTCTCATCATGCTGGGTAGGGAATGAAGTCAAGGACTTGAGTTAAAAAATATATGTATGTATGTATGTATGTATATATTCCTATACACATACACATGTATGCATACCTACTTGTGTGTATGTGTATTACTCAAGTTCTTGATCAAAATTCTTGAACTTCGCTTCTGCAGGATATAGCTATGTATGTGCATAGGTACAAAAATAAATATAGTGACAAACATGCCTTAGTGTTTACTATTTGCTAGGCACTGTGCAAAGAGTTTTAAAGCCATTCCATTTAATCTTTAAAGCAATTGTATGAAATAGGGATTATCATTGGTTTCCATTTAATAGATGAAGAAACTGAGACATACTATGGGAAGTGATTTCCCCAAGATCACACACTTAGTAAATTGTTAAGCTGGGACTTTAACTGAAACACTTTGATGCTGGGCACTGCGGTATAAATTGTCACACTTTGTATATATTCCTAGGGAAAATTGAGTCTGTTTACAAAAGGCAAGGGTGATAATTTAAGCAGCAGCAAAAGAGCAGGGGACTCAGGTTTGAAGTTTGAGGCTAATTCCAAGTCTCATGGAACCATTTCAAAATACACCCCAATGTGGATGTATGACATCTTAACCTTGTACTGTGCTCTGCCATGTTTTATTATCTCTCTGTACACCAGGCAATAGAACTCTAAACAGAAAAGAGAGGTCAGCTTAAGAAAGGAGCATAAAACTATTGAGAGCCCTTCTATTTTTTTTACACTCGTCCCACAGGTCTGAGAAAGTCAAGGACTTGATATTTACCACTCAATCACTCTACACAAATGGAGATGAACACTCAGAAGGCACAAAAACAGAAGATAATGAAATTCAGCACCTCCCAGTGGTCTTGGTGATGTAGAAGGACATGCAGGAGCTGATCTTTGATGGTGGCTGGTTAGTTCTCATGAGAAGTAACCAGCAAGGAGGAAGGGTCCCTTCTTTTATGAGCTTGGAGAATGTCTTAACCTTTACAGATGTCTTGTGAAAAGAAGTCAATGTATTGCATATCTCTGAAGATTAGAAATTTGGTGAATTTTCTCAAAAGTCACAGAGGCTTCTGAATGCCCAATAATTCATTAAGTACTACCCGCTGTTCTGCCTCAGTCGCTTGCATTATCTTTCTTCTCTCAAACCCCTGCAACTTCCTTCTCCCTGTATATTGCTCTTCCCCCCGCTTTTCTTTTTATGTACTAATGAGCACTGCACTGGAACCATGTTATGGAACCATGTTAAGATAGAGACTGAATGACACACACCTATGATTAGGCAGCCAGGTTTCTGCTGCCAGAATACAGCTACTGAGATAGTTGGGGCTTCCTTGGAGAAATAGGAACATTATAACACATTGATTTGGATGAATGCTAGTAATCTTCCTTAGGCATGCAAGGCGCTGTTTACTTTTTTTAAAGTTTATTTTATTTTTTTATTTAGAGAAAGAGATAGAGAGCAAGCAGGGGAGGGTCAAAGAGAGAGGGAAACAGAATCCCAAGCAGGCTCTGTACTGGCAGAGCACCTCTCTCTTTGTACTGGCAGTACAGAGCCCGATGCGAGGCTCAAACTCACAAACCATGAGATCATGACCTAGCCAAAATCAAGAGTCAGATGCTTAACCAACTGAGCCACCCAGGTGCTCTGCGCTGTTCACTTCTCTGCTGAGATTTTAGATATGCTCGAGGATATCTTAGAATTCAGAGAATATCTGTGACAAATTGGATACTAGTAGATATGTTTATTTTGTTTATAATATTTTGTTTGTTTATATGTATTTTTTTTCTGGCCAACATGTAATTCTCTACCATTCTGAGTTATTGGAGCTTCTGGAAATTGCATCACTATATTCTAAACTCCTAAAGCAATTCTTATCATGTGGTTGGTATTCCATAGAAAGTTGTTGAAGAAATGAATAGATGGCCAATTGTGAATTTGTATCACTAACGAGATGACCTTATCATATCCCGGCCTTGAGTTCCTAACACAGTGCATGGTTACTGCCAATCTAAACAACTATTGTGAGCTACTCCTGCAATTCCTGGGTAGATGGACTATGGGGCGCTATATATTATATAGAGGAGCTATTTGAGGCTAAGGGCTTCTCTGGGGATCACACTAGGGCAATGGATGCTGGGAAGCAGTGGGGGGAGAATCAGTCACCCTTACTCTATAGGATACTAATATTGCCTTGGTTGGCAACAATCTCCTTTGGTTCATCAGGATCTCCTCCCTAGGACTCCTTAACTTACCTTCTGTTGTATAGTGAATTCCTATTCATGTACCCACTCAAGGAAATAATTCCATTTTAACAGGAACGTTATCAATATTTGGCATTAGTCCAAAGGAGAAGCCCTAATAGTGGACTCTTCAGAAAATATAACAAGCTAAAACAGGAGAAATGTTTGGAAGCAAGTGACTATTTTCTGTTCTTATTTAAATTCCATCATTCTGGCATTGTCTTTCTCTACTTCCACAAAAAAGGACTCATTTCCTCAGTCACTATGGTGATATTTCTTTTACTGGGGGGAGAAAGAGACTTCAGGAAAGGAACCAGACAGGCCTAATCGAAAGAAATAAGACTCTAAAAGAATCCCTTTAGATTCTCCCCTACTTTCTACCACCATTTCAAATCAGCATTCTTAGTAGCTTCCCTTTAGAAGAGCTCCACCACCCCTGTGTTTTTTTATGAGAAAAAGCAGCTCCACTTGTTAAAAAGCCATTGCAGCTGGTATATTTGAAATCTATATTTTATTTATTGACATTTCTAAAATAACATACATTTTTAACAGAATTTTTGTTGAAGTTATTTTTAGGTAATATCAGGCCTTGGATAAAAACGTGACAGCATGTACACAGTATAAATGAGTGAAGTTCTGCACATAAAAGATGGCAATTAATGATGTATGAATTTCACTGCATGTATTTTTCCTTTGTATAATACCTGTATCTAGAGTAGTACCAGTTTCTTTATGTATATGTGATGCTCGATGTCCTCTTATGTGGCTCTGGAATGAGCTCTGGACCAAGAGTAAGGTGCTCTGTCTCAAACTTTAATCCGGGCTCTGTCTCAAACTTTCTCTGAGGCCTTGGACAAATCACTTTAATCTTTCTAAACCTCAGTTTCCTAGTTTTTAAAATGGTATTATTGTAATTTATAAAATAAAAGCACTGGAGCTTGCCAGTCTTAGTGTGGATTCTGTATAGACTCTTCCAAGCTATATGATCCTGTGAAACTCATTTAACCTCCTTGATCTGTTTATGAAGTGGAGATTATAACAGCACCACAAGTTTACTTATTAAGAGGCATAATCTATGGACTCCTGCTTCAAGGTTGGCCATAACAGGGTATGGCAGGCAAAAACTCCCATTGTAATAACCAGGAAAAATATAGATTACAAAAATAAACTTTTAAAAACAAAAGAGGGCTATAGGAACAAAGTAATGGGAACTAAACTAAAATTATAGGGAAGGAAGATCCCTAAATAGGAAATTGAATGGTTTCTGGTAGTTTTCTTAATTGGAGACATTTGCAAATTCTAGGATTGGTCTAAGGATTGGACTTAAACCAAATTGAAGGATTTTATGGAGGAAAGATAAATTAGTAGAGGTTTTGGCAGTCTCAAACTGGAATGATAAACTGGAAAATAGAAGAGTCCTAAACAAAAGGGAAATTTGCTGAGCTCTAGGAAGGTGTAGGAGACTGAGAGTGCCTGGGTGAGAAAGGAAAAGTGGAAACTCCCACACTCTTGCAATACTTATAAGTGTGGCCTGTTGTCTTAGTTTATCTGGGACTCAGAGGGCTCCCAGAATGTGGACCTTTAAGTTTTAAAACCAAGAGAGTTCCAGAAAAATCAGAATGAATTGGTCACCACTAAGTGTTTAGAGAAGAAAGTCCAAGTACACTGATGGAGACTAAATACACAACCAATCTCCTCCTCAAAACATTTGCCAAATTTTTAACTTGCATAAAGTCTGGGGGTAAAGAACTGAATTCAAAATATGCAAAGCTTACATCTTCAAAGTTGAGGAAATTGAGACAATCAAAAGCCTGGCAAGGCCATGCCTAAGAACCAAGATGGAGTAAATCTTACTAAAACTGAAATCCAGTCACAACTCAACCAATTCTTGATGGGATTATAGTGTATCCCTCATTTTGTGTATAACAGAGAAAAAGAGAAACTTCTCTTGGTAGAGAGTATTATATGGAGACCCTATGGTTCTTTTATCTCAATGTTCAGTATAGAATCCTTGGACACAAAAAGAGCAGAAAAATGTGGGCAGTAAAAAGAGAAAAAAAATGGATAGAGACAGACCTGCAGAAATGTGACATTGAAGTGTATATATAAGGAGTTTTTTTTTTTCAAATGTTGGGTTGTTTTTTATTTTAAACATTTCAATTTATTTTTGAGAGACAGAGCACAAGCAGAGGAGGCGCAGAGAGAGAGAGGGAGATACAGAATTGGAAGCAGTCTCCAGGCTCTGAGCTGTCAACACAGAGCCCAATGCGGGGCTCAAACCCACAGACCGTGAGATCATGACCTGAGCCAAAGTCAGACACTTGACTGACTCAGCCACCCAGGCGTCCCCTATATAAGGAGTTTAAAATAACTATAATTAACATGCTAAGGAAAATAGTGGCGAAAACTGACAAAATAGATAAAAAGATGAGAAATTTTAGAGTTTTAACTAATAATGATAGTGTATAAAAAGAATCAAGTGGGCATCCAAGAACTGCAAGACACAAATATTCAAACAGCTGTCTAGGTTAGCAGAAGATATGATTAGTAAATTCACAACAGTCAGTGGACAATATCCAAATTAAAACATGAAGAGAAAAAAAAAAAGAATAGAATGAACAAGAGGAACAATAAAAAAAGTAAAAAAAAGTATAAAACCTATAATTAGAGTTGCAAAAGGAAAGAAAATGATGAGGCAGAAGATAATGTTTGAATAGATAATGGTCAAGAATTTCTAAAAATTGATAAAAACCATTAACCCACAGATTCAAGAAGCTCAGTAAACTTCAAGGATATATAAAAGCAGAATGAACTACATAGTCACATTTTATTTAAGCTATTTAAAATTAAAAGGCAATGAAAAATCTTAAAAACAGCCGGAAGAAAAAGACATATTACATTCAAAGAAGAAACAGTAAGACTAATAAATAACTTGTAATTATAAATTATTGGAGTCTGAAGACAACGAAATCACATCATTAAAGTAATGAGAGGGGAAAAAATTGCCAATCTATAGCTCTACATCCAGCAAAAACATTCTTCAACAGTATGAGAAAGAAGGACCTTTTTAGACAAACCAAGCAATAGTTTGGTTTGTCTAAAACTATTTCCATTCAAGCAAATAGATAGTCCAAGAAATACTGTAGGAAATTCTTCAGGCTGAAGGAAAATGATCCCTAATGGAAGCAGGAAGAAATTAAAAAAAAAAAAAATACCAGGTAGGGTAAATAGATGAGTGAATGTAAACAAATATTAACTGTCTAAAGCAGTAATAAAACAGTCCCATGGAGTTTGTAACATTATAGAAGTTAAAAAACAAACAAACAGGTTAACGATAACACAAAGGGTGGAAGAGAAAAAACCGTTGTAAAGCTAAAATGTTTCTTTTGTTACTTAGGAGGTGGTAGAAATATTAACTTAACATAGACTTTTAAAGTCAGGGTTGTATATTTAAATTTGTAGGATGATTGCTAAAAAAAAATGCAAGAATATATATCTAGAAAGCTAGTAGAGGAGAATATATTAAATAAAACACTTGAGGAATCCAAAAGAGGCAGGAAAGCAGAATAAAGAAATAAAGGATGTATGTGAACAAGAGAAATGAAAAGCCGGTGTCAGTTATTAAAATCCAGGTAAATGAATTAAACACTCCTTTAAAAACTGAAAGTATTGCAAAACCTTAACTGTATGCCATTTATAAGAGATACAAGTTAAATGTAAAATTGCAGCTGGGTTGCAAATAAACAGATGGTGAAAAGATGCATCATGAAACTAACAAAGCAAAGTTACTATCACAACATTTATATTGAATAGAATATTTTACTGGAACATAGCAATTGCTCAATAAATTGTTAGCTCAAATTATTAAAAGAAAAAATTGTTATAAAAATCTGATATCTAATGATTTGGAATTCTATAATATAACTTAGGGGTAGTTTTTTAAATTTTGTACTGTTTTTCTTCCAAGCTACTTTTCAGAATCTGCCATAAAACTTTGGTTTTATTTGCTCAGGTGTATTTTTCAACTGATTATATATTTGTTGACATGTCACATACCACAATTAAAGCAAAACTCTAATTGTACATTAAATATTTTCAATTTGGATTCTCTAAAATACACCAGGTACATTTTAAGGGGAGGGCTATGACATGCCAGCATGCTTGAAATTCAGGTAGCCATGAAAAAGCGGAATTTGGAGGTTCAATCCTTAAATTGTTTAATCCTCTATGTTACAGACGTTGAAACTTAAAAATCTAAAGAGTTTAAAATTTTTTTAATGTTTATTTTTTAAAAGAGAGAGAGAGAGAGAGCACGAGAGGGAGAGGAGCAGAGAGAGAAAGGGAGACACAAAATCCAAAGTAGGCTGAAGGCTCCAGGCTCTGAGTTGCCAGCACAAAGCCCTCTGTGGGACTCAAACTCATGCCCCGTGAGATCATGACCTGAACTGAAGTCAGACACTTAATCTACTGAACCACCCAGGTGCCCCCCCAAAAATCTAAAGAGTTTAGATCTTTGTAGGCATCCACTTATTTTGCAAGTGAAATAAATTTAGCTTGCAAAGATAAGGAGATACCTTGGCAAAGGGGTAGATCCTCGGCATCCTGAATCATTGTCCAATATTCTTTTTATTTCAGTATCATGAAGGGCTCCCTAAAACTCATTTAACAAGTATTTTGGAGTATTTTCTATATGAAAAGTACTGATCTAATCATAGGGTATACAATAAAGGGCAAGGCCCTGCTATCCATAGGCTATAAATAAAGAGCATAACATTACATTTTTAAAATTATTCTTTTATTAAACATTTAATGAGTGCAATGGCATGTAGTAAAATCTCAGAAGAGTGGGATTCAGCCTAGTGTAGTTTTCATGGAGGTCTTTCCCAATGAAGGGAGTTAGAATTAACCAGGGAAAGTTAACTAGAAAAAGGGAAGAGTATTCTAGGGGGAGAGGAGGAAGTTGATGACCTGAGAAAGGAAGGGGTTTGGTGCCATTGAATCTGATAGAAAGCCAGTGTAACTTGAGTCCAGAGAATGTGTGCATGTGGGAGGGAGATTCAGTGTGGGAGGTATAGCAAGAATTGAGATTAAAGGCATAGAAATCATAGGTCTGATCATGATGAACCTTATAAAGCTTGCCAAGGATTTTGGACCATATTTGGAGAGCAATTAGGTATCACCAAAGAAAGGGAGAAAAATATTCCAATTCATGGTGGTTTTTTTTTAAATACTCTGATTTTCAAACTTACATTTTATGAAGACAAAGATGATATTTTTCTTATATAACATTGAATTCTCAAACCCTGAAACAGTGCCCAGCTCATAGACTTTAAAAAAATACCTGATAAAAGGTGGAGGATGGATAGATGGATGGAAGGAATAGTGTGAGAAATGGGTTTAAGCAGATACAGTGGAAGTGAGGACCAGTTCAGATACAATGAATGTCCGGCAAAAGATAATGGTGGCATAGAATATGAGAGGTAGGTGGTGGCAGCAAAGATAGAGTAAAGTGTATAGATTTGAGAAATTTTAAGGAGGCAGTTTCAACATAACTCGTTAATGAATTGAGTGCCGTGGCTTGGAAAGAGGTATCAATGATGATTTCCAGTTTCTGTTATGAAACCCTGGATGGATGGAGGTACCATTTATTAAACCAGATAAGAGTAGGTTTGAAGAAATATCGTGAAAGTCCCTAATGGGCTTTTCTGCCTTTCTGCAGAGAGTGAAGTAAACATAATTCAGTCTCTCTTCTATGGCTGAGAAGTTTACAGGAACAAAGCATCCTTATTGGGCTCAGC
This sequence comes from Cryptoprocta ferox, assembly GCA_028646485.1. Lineage (NCBI taxonomy): Eukaryota > Metazoa > Chordata > Mammalia > Carnivora > Eupleridae > Cryptoprocta > Cryptoprocta ferox. The sequence goes on along the minus strand of CM053572.1, from coordinate 97,428,817 downwards.
AGGGAGTTTTGCCCAGGGCTATAGATAGAGATGCAAACCAGTAGGCACTAAAACAGAACTATATGAAAAAAATAAAATCGCAGGCTTATTAAATTTATCTATTTACCTTGGAGTGAGGTGCTTGTTTTTTATATCAATTTGTTTATTTAACAAATTTGTGTCTTAGTCTCATAAATTACCATAGTTCATGATTCTAAGATGCAAATTTTTTCACAGTTTAAATTGGGTTGTGTCTTACTATTCATAGGGCCTGCCTGAGACTTACTGTTTGTAGCACCTTCATGCAGGTAGTTTAATTTGAAGCCAGCAGTGAGTGTGTGAACAGGGAAGGAGGGGATGTCAATGCAAGTCAGTATTATTGAATGGCCATGACCATAGGTAACTAGTAATTCATCCTGGACCTTTTGTGGAGAGCCTTATAAAATTTGGCTCTGAAGCATTTGCCTGAGGGTATTGTGGGCAGTTGGTTGCAGGTGACCCCATAGGGCATGATTTGTCCACATCTTTTGTTGCAGGTGTGCCAGTACCAAGTGTAGGCTCCCCATACTGTGGTGTCAAAGAAATTCTGGGGCATAAAGCAAGAGATAAGTGGGCCAAAGACTGTACAGAGCTGTTGTATGTGAAGTGGTACATAAAAGGCATGTGTAGTTTATGGTCTAATCACAGTTCTTTCTTTCTTAGTGCTACATACAATAACAGTGTTTCTTAAAATTGATGTCATCTAAGATTTAATGGAACATGGTAGAATGTTGACCTTGCAAAGATGAATTTTGTTGAAGTAGGATTTGAATAAACAACATTTGTAAAACTAAAGGAAACCATTGGAGTCTACAAGACACTGACTGCAATCCTTATATCTCTTGTAATCATTGGACAAGTTTCCACATCCAAGAGTTTATCCACTAGTGGAGAATATTTTACCTGTGAAGAACAAGTAGAATGGTAAAATGGTATCCTGCCATTTAAACTGGTATAGAAGAACAGTTTTAATTTTTGTTCTTATAGAATTGAATTCTTTGTTTTCCAATAAAATCTTTCCCAGAACGCTAATTATCTGTTTTATGATAGACAAAAATTGACAAAATGGAGACAAGAATGGAGACAAAGTAGGATTTGGGGGTTCCCGGACCCCACAGCTATATTGACTCCTTATCCCATCTGCAGATCTTCTGATGTTTTTATATGGAAACTTAGAGTTCCAACAAGATTAGAAACCTGGGGTTCACAGGAGACTTGCTTCCCTGAACCCACCAAGGCATTTGCTTAGTGTCCTTTCTCTCTTATTTTAGACACAATTCTAGCAGATTTGGTTTCCTAGCTTATAACAGATTTATAAGCAATAAATTACATGAAGGGAATAGTTATTAAAAGTTGGCATGGGAATCTTTACAAAGAGGGGAAGCTGAAAGCTAGAATTATAACTGCAAAACTACAGAAATTAGCCTTTTAAAAAGGACAATATTCAGATAAATTTGGCATGTGGACAATGATCCAACCCATGTTAATAGTTTGAGAAGTGTTGGAGTGCTTTGGCAACATGGAGGAGGTATTTAGGATTAAAAGAGCACTTTGCACATCCTCTATTCAGTATAATTCTTAAGGTGCTAAAGTATATAATATAATTTATAATAAATCCCATCCTAAACAGCTTAAGTCAAATAGATTTGGTATATAATGTGTCAAGCTTCAGTTAGGTGGAACATTTGTGTGAGTACTTTATTTCTTGAAGTTGTTGAATAAATAAGACATTGCTGGGTACATTAGTATTCTTTCATCTCTAAGGTAGTAGAAAATGCAACTAAAACTGGTAAATAAAGAGTGTAGTTGAAAGTCAAAAAGTTTCAGGTAGGGTTTGATCTAGTAGCTTACTGATATTACCAAGGAATGGATTTGCTTCTGTTCTCTGATTTGTTTTCTATGCTCCCATAAGTTTGGCCCACTTATTGGCCACAAAATAGCTGATTGCTTTTTTATTCATGTCCAACATCCAACAGGGGTGGAGTGGAGGGCAGCGAAGGGAGCCAGAGACAGGAGTTAGTTCTCTTTCGTTAATCATTAACTGAGAGTCTTCAATTTAACTGGAACAACTCAGTTTGTGTGCCCATCCTTGACACAATAGCTGTAACAGTAGAGATTATATTAATTGATTTAGTCCAATCAAGGCTTACCTCTTCAGCCAGAGATGATGTTAATTCCCAAGGGCTCCATGGTGATATATATATATATATAGAGAGAGAGAGAGAAACAAATGCCTGGGATGGTAACAGACCATATCCACAGCATTGTTTCGCAAAGTAAATATTGATCAATGGGACTCTAAGCTCAGTGAAGTCCATTGCTTATAGCCCGAGTATGAGTAACCAGGGCTATTATTAGAGGAGCTTAGTAATATCTATTTAGTTATGAGCAAACAAGTGGATTTTTTTTTGTTTGGAGAAATGCCAAGAAGTATTTTCTTCTACTTCTTGATCCTCCCTGGTTGCTTGTTCTAGCTTAACAAGAAGCAGAAAGTATCGGGATTGGTCATTACACAAGAAATATTTTCTTCTAAGATGTTAAACACTATTTCCAAAATAAAAGAGAATGAAATCAGTTGGATTAAGGCAATATGAAGTCAATCATTTATTTCTTCAATTATGGATATCAAAAAGAAGAGAGAGGAGGAGAAAGAAGAGGGAATTGGGGGAGGGAGAAGGAAAAGAAGAAAAAAAGAAAACGAGGGAAGCAAAGAAGAAAGGAAGAAAGAGAGGGATAAAGGGAAGGAAGGAAGGATGGAAAGAAGGAGAAGGAGGAAGATATAACTAGAATCTGATTCCTGGGCAAAGGCATTTGAGACAATTGTTAATCTTTAATACGAATTTGGTGTGTGTGTGTGTGTATGTGTGTGTGTGTGTGCTCGCGCGAGCGCGCGTGTGTGTGTGCCTGTTTCTTTTCCTGATAGAGTAAACATCAAGCCTAGTTTGAGGCTTTAAAATTGACCAAACAGCTATGAGAATGTGGATAGCAAGTTATAAATCACCCAATCACTTGGGTGTGGATAAAAGTCCCGGGCCAAATACCTGAGTGTCCACTTCATAACAGGAATAATAAGGCTATTTGAAAACATGACCCAGACCCCAAGCTATAGTTTTTTTCTTTTCTAAAGGACTGCCTGACATGTTTATATGCACATATTGGAATTGTATCCAAGGGGGGGAAAACTATTGACTTTCTGACTTTATAGTCTGTCATTGACTTTTAAGGTATTTCATGAAATGAAGTAATAACTTTGAGATCAAGGGCATTTTCCTTTGGGTTTTCATCAATTATTTCACTTTCTCTTGGCAATGGCCTCCACCCACTTCTTCCGAAATATCACCGGGCTGACGTTGCACTGGAAAAACTTACTCTTTCTCTTTGCCTTCCTGACCGTGTGTTTCATGCATTAAATTGTTTTAATCACTTCAACTTTTACTAGAGTTTGGCATTTGGTACATTGCTGGATTGTGTGTTCTCAATTTAATGTTTTTAGAATGTATTTAAGTAAGTTCCAATGCACTTAGTCATTGCTATTCAAATGAGAGAACCATATTTCAAGGAACAGAGCTCAGGGAGAAAGATGAGGTGAGTAATGAGTAATAAGCAAAAACCATCTATCAAGACACGTTGGAGGCTGAACCAGATGGTGAAGAAGTGCCCCTGAGTCCGTCCCCCCTTGCCCTGAAGGGCCTACCAGTTTTATTTCCAGCAAACATACACCTTGGCTGGCTTGCTCTCATAGCTTCTGGCTGATGTTTCCTATTTTAAGATTTTAGAGAAGTGGGAAACTCACTTGTTTCTCAGACTTCAACTCATGAAAAAGTCAGCCCTGTGGGGAAGATAAAGGCCAATGTTAGGAGCCCCAGGCAGGTGCTGACATTTATGGAGGGAGGGTTGGTTCCGCACCCCTCCATAGCACTGGTTTCTGTAAAGTTTTAGGAACAGGACAAAGGAGCAGTGGCATTAAGGGTAAGCATCCAAAGTAGATACAGCTTGGACTCTTCACCCTACTTTTACTACTCTCCCTCCAAGTGCCCAGGACATTTTGTGGCCCCATAAATGTTCAAGTTTCAATGGCAAACTTCTCTCTTTGAGAAATTTACCCAGCTTCTGAGCTTCTGAGTCTTCATATATAAAGTAGACCAGATGAAACCAACTTCTTAAGAATGATCTGTGGCTTGCGGAAGATAATGTGCATAAAGAACCTTCCAGAGCCAGGTGCAGGTTACTTGTGTTTCTCGCCCAACATTTTCCCTACCCTGGCCTTTCTTGCAGAATCTGGATAGCTCACAGTGAGCTTAAGGGGAGGGAGGACTCCACTATAACTGGATGTCTAGGACCTGAAATTTGAAAAGTAACTCTTAAGGCATTTGCCAATTTGTATCAAATCAGTAGTTCAGGTCATCCAGAGCAATCCCACTTCTGGAAATTTATCCTAAAGAGACATTTCACTTAAATGTGCAAAATACACACAAAAGGTCCCACATTATATCATTGTTTATAATGACAAAGAATTACAAACCACCTAAATTGACCATCAACAGGGTACTGGTTAAATATGGTACATCCATATAGTGAAATAGTATTCAACTTTTAAAAATGATGTGGTAATTCTATGTTTATTGATATTAACATTTGTCCATGTCACTGTGTAAAATAAAATGTGAGTTTGCAAATTAGGGTGCATAGTATGATTGCATATATGAATATATTTATCTATAGCTACAATCATATATTTTTTTAAAGTTAATTTATTTATTTTGAGAGAGAGACAGCGTGCATGTGCCTGCATGAGTGAGGGAAGGGGCCGAGAGAGCAAGAACCCCAAGCAGGCTTTGCACTGTCATTGCAGAGCTCGACATGGAGTTCACTTCTACCAACCATGAGATCATGACCTGACCCTAAATCAAGAATCAGACCTTTAACCAAGTGAGACACCCGGGCGCCCCTACCTATAACCATATTTATAGCTATGCAGAATCAGACGGCTACAGAGATATATCTGGAAGGATGTTAAGCAGGATTTTAACAATGTATTATCTCTGAGTAGTGGCATCTAAGTAAATTCTTTTTTCTTTGTATTTTTCTGCCTTGCATGAATGTGTTTTTTTAAACAATGGGCCTATGCCATGTTTATCCAAAACACTAAAACCGTGTGTCCCCTGAAAATTTCTGTGCCATTTGAAAGCTTAAAAATAGGTATTTCTATCTCAATCTATTCTGAACTCTGCCTCATCTGTTCATCTCTCTACTGGTATAATTGTCTAAGTAGCTGATCATTTTCCCATTTGCCTGGAATCTCTAAAGTCAGGGTTTTACCTTTACCCTAGTCCCAGTGCCACAAACCATTGCAATGATACTCAGTGAATGTTTTCAATTTTTAAATCTAGAAATCCGGTGATCTGGAAGCTGTCCCAAATTCTGACACTGCCTGGCAGTGAGGCCATGATTGACACTTTCTCCTGAGACGACTCATCCTGAAACAAAACTAGAACGACCTCTGAGGTTCTTTCTACTCCTAACCTCGTCATTCTGAAACTGAACTTGTCCAATCCTCACAAATCAAATGAAATCAGAGAAGACAACATACACAGATGAGCTTTATAGACTCCAAAATGCAATAAAAAAGTAATGTGGGATTAAAATTTTTATAAACAAAAACAATAACAATGATGATTCTAGTATATTGAGCTGACATAGAGAAAGCAAATACTAGTAGGATCTGAATGATCTCCTATTGCCCTTCGTCTCTCCCTGCCCTCACCTCTGGGCCTTAATTCCTTGTGGAGTTAATACTGATACTCAGTTTGGGGATTAAAGCAGGAGCTGACCTGGATTTGCTCCACATTGCCCATGCCCTAGATTGAAATGTTAAAGGACTTGGAATAAAAAAAAGTTGCATTTTCAGTAACGGCTTCACAGTAACTGGGGAATTAATGTCAGCCAGACAGTGATTTCCCAGTGGTTGGGTTTGTAGCAAAAGTCTTCAACTTTTATGTGTGGCCTGTTTGAAGTTGAAAATTGTTGTTAGACTCTCCAAAGTTGTTTGAGGTGTCACTCATCCTTCCCTTTTGTGTTGGGGTGAGGATGTGAAGCACAGCGGCTGGGAATAGTTCTGTGACTACCACCTCCAAGGCAGGTCTCTGCCAGGGCCCAATTGAGTCCCTCTCCCAGGGAATTCAAAGCTTTCGGTGCAATGCAGCCCTGCATCCATCTGCAGCCTTATCACCCACTACTCCCTTGCAAGAACTCTTCACTCCGGGAAGAGGGAGGATCTCATGGCCCCACGAATGTGCCATGCAAATGTACGTGTCTAGCATTTTTATTCAACATAAAATTTTCCCTCCTAGGATGCCTCAGAGCAGCAATAGCACAGGAGGATAATAACAAATAATGATAGCACAGCAACAATAATAATACCAGCAGCTAATGTCTTATTTAGCACTGACTACAGGCCAAACACTTCACATACGATTTTCTCTTTTGATTGTCAGGTAGATACAAATATCTTTATTTTATGGATGGGCCAATTGAGGCCCAGCAAGCTTGAATGAATTAACCAAAGCCATACAGATACTAAGTTGGGATTTGAATCCTGCAGTCTGAATCTAGAGGGGAGGCTGAGAGACCCTGCGTCCCACACAGACATCTACCCATATGGAGTAAGACAGCAATTCAGTTCCATTCATGGACTTTGAAGGCAAGGCTTAAATTCCAGCTCCCCCATGCTCTGAGTAAAGCAAACAGCTGTTACTATAAGCTGGAGCACTCAGTGCCCATTTCAGTGCCATGCTAATTTGACATTCTTATTATAGAGGCTGAAAAGCTAGAAATGGCATTGCATAAACCCATTGCAGTTATGGCATCCACACAAGACTTGGAGACAGCCCTGAGGAATGGGAGGAGGTGATTATGTTCAGGGAGAGCAGATCTTCCTTATGAAAGAAGCTTCTGTCCTCCTCAGACAGCTGTGGTACCATTTCCAGTATCCCATCTCTAGTGTCAGATGTACTGATGGATGGGCAATGAGGGCAATGGTGTAAGTAGGCCTTTCTCTGGGGTGTGTCTATACGCAGTTAGTAGTATGCAAATTCTCTGTACCTTCTGACCCACATCTCTGGCCCTCTAGGAGTTTCTACAAGCTACATATATCTTTTTACAAAATTTCCTGCTTGAAACAGCTATCCTGCTATACTGGCTTCTATGTTCTGCAACCCAAGGATCTTGACTGATACGCTAGAAATGTTATCACAGATAATTACTTAACTTCTTTAAGCCTCAGTTTCTTCCTCTGAAAAATAGTAATATTAAAAGGATTGCCTCAGGGCACCTGGGTGGCTTAGTTGGCTGAGTGTCCAACTCTTGATTTCAGCTCAGATCATGATCCCAGGGTCATGGGATCAAATCCCACGTCAGGTTCCACACTCAGATTTTCTCTCTCTCTCTCTCTCTCTCTCTCTCTCTCTCTCTCTCTCTCTCCCTTTCTTCTGCCCTCTCCCACTTGCACTCTAAAGCTCTAAAGTTTAATAAATAAATAGATATATAAATAAATAAATGAATTGCCTCAAATGAAATAATGTGTGCAAAATATTTGTAACAGTATGTAGTCTAAATGAACTCTCACAGAGGATGAGCAAGTAAATAGGAAACTGGAATGAGATATGACATATAGCCAGGGATGGTAGAATGCATACAGCACTTAGAAGTCCAAAGGAGGAACAGCAAACACAGATTGGTCAGAAAAGGCTTTGTAGAAGACATGAAACAAAAAAAAGCAGTGCTTAGGTTGAGATCGAAAGTATGCTTCTAAGATAGCCACATCCAGACGGTGTGGGGAGGGAGGAAGGTGTGCGGCTGGGCCTCTCCTAAGAAGACACAGAATATATGAGGCTTGTAGAGAGGAGAGAACACGCCTTGCTGAGCAAGTGAGAGAAGTTTACCATGACTGCTGTGGAAAGTGTGAGGAAAGGACTTGGAGATGGTGTAGGTGGACCGGATAGTGAACAGCCTGGAAAACAGAGGTGTTTGGAAGTCGTTGGCCTTCCACATGTCATTTGAAGACCATTAGTCTGTGGCATGTCTGATTTTACTCCCTCAAGTCACCCTTTTGTAAAGATGCATAGCCTCCATCCAACCAGACTGCAAGTTCCTGGAGGGTAGACACTGTATTTTGTACTTCTCGAGGGGCACTATCTTGCCTTCTCCACAAATACTTGTCTATTGCACTTGCTGTTAAGGCAAGTTTAACTGACCATGCACTTTTGTATGGACTATTTTATAAAATAGTAAATAGCTTTCTATTTAGGTAAGGACCTCTGGGCCTCTCCCAACACTTATATGGAAAGTTCCCTTCAACTAGCATGTGTTCTGTGTGGTGAGAGCTGTTTGCAAACTTACAAACTGAAGGACTTGTGGAGAGGATCCTTCTCTTTTTTGACCTTGTTTGTTTTTTCTTTCCCACTGTGACATCAATTATTTTCCAGCCAGTTGAGCTTTTGTTGTTTTTGTTGTTGTTGTTGTTTAGCTTAGAAATCATGCCATAAGGTTGAAAGGGTCAAGTATAAATTTCTCTTTTAAGTAAGTTCTACACCCAATGGGGGGCCTGAACTCACAACCCCAATATCAAGAATCCTATGCTCTACTGACTGAACCATCCAGGCACCCCTAAATTTGCTTCTTTGTTTGTCTTTGTTTTGTGTTTGAATCTTAAGCTTTTATTTTGTAAGCTGCTATTTCAGCATTCCAAAGAACACTCTTTAGCCTAGTGGGGCATTTCTGACTCCAGGGTGAGGAGCCAGTCTGCAATCACCCTGGCAATTGCCATGTGGGTTTTGGAGGACTTTGTAGATTCCTGAGGAAGAATTTAGACTGAAATTAAGAGCCATTTGGTGGACACTAGTCAGGAATCTAACAAATTCTGCCATTTCTTAGGCTAAAGAGGAAACAAAAACCCTCTGATCTCCAATAGTATACTAGAACAGGCTCATAGCAGCCTATGAAAACCAATGATTAAGTATTCAGGAATTTTTCAAGCCTTTTGTCAAACCGTTAGTAGCTTAAAATCATCCACAGTGGGAGTATTTACACTATGGGAATTGGCAAATGTTACAAATCAGGGACTCTTCCCTCTCAAAGCTGGTTTATCAGCACACTATTGGGTGTAGCTCATCTTAAGAAGTAATATTTTGGACATCCTGGTAAAAAGCCTGTGCTTGGAAGCACTGGGAAAAATTATCTGAAGGCTCAATTCCATGTGAGAAAGAACCATGCATGTTTTCTTGGGGAATATATCCCATGGCAGTGTGTGGCATAGGGTCTGACACATAGAAGGGGCTCAGTAAACACCTGTTGAAAGGATGCAGGACTAGTGGGCTGAGAAGCACTCATACAGCAGCATCACATCAGCCCAAGCCCGTCTCCCACAGGAAAGCTCCCCGAGCCACACATCCTCTAGAGTCACTCAGGACACTGGGTTGTCACTCATCTTGCTTGTGTCATTTTACCTTTTAAAGACAATTCTGACTCTCTCAGTATATTCAGCAACCACAGTAGACTTTAAGGGCTCAGAGGCAGGATTTGTCTGATTCATTACTTTTAACATTGCAGGTGCTCAATAAATTTCTTTTCAAATAAAAGAAAAATCTATGAATGATAATTCATGGTAGTAGGTGGACATTGCTTTATTGATATACCTGTGAGTAGGCAGAAAGGAACAATTGTCCTTCCTAGCAGCTAAAGCAGGGCCTGGCATGTGAGGGCACTGAATATTTGTTGAAATAATCATCTCATTTTATAAATGAAAAAACAAACTCGTGGAAGCTATCTTACATAGTTCAGCTTTAGTTTATACCATTTCCTTTTGCACTTTGTTGCCTCTATTAAGAGTCCCTTAACTTTTAAACATACTTTATTTGCATTCTCTCATTTATCAACCCTTTCAGATGGGCAGGTATTTTCATTTATGTTTTAGGGGGTGATAGTACTGTGGCATGGAAAGTTTTAGTAACATGCTTGAGGTCACAAAAGGATTTGAGGGTAAAGCTAATAATTAAAATCTACCTTGTCCAAGGATTCTGAAGCGGCTGTATATTGTATATGATTGTCTTGTATTTTACTTCGTTATTCATTCCTTTAGAGGGAGAGAGATTGATCAAAACAGGCTAACAAAAAGCATTGTACTGTAGCACATTCAGAAATACCTCTGAAATATCATCAGTGAATCCCCCAAGTTTGTGTCTTTCACTTCAAACACCTTAAAACATGCTGATGACTAGAATCTGTGGTTTGCCACTTAAGTCTGCTGAAGATTCAAATTGAAGTTTCAAATATAAAATTACAGGAAATTACTTACTTTTTCTTTTGTGAATGGAATTTTGATTTCTTTTAGTCATCTGAGAAGGTCCTGATTTTCCATGAATATGGAAATTCCATGATTTTTCTTTCCCTAGGACTCTAACATTTCAAAATGGCCACAAGACTCCTGTATGAATTATGAAAAGGATACAGAATTAAGCATGATGACTTTTAAATTTATGTTGTAAAATCCAATGTTATTCCCAGCCCAGTGCCTCATTTCCGATGAAAAGCATGCTGCCAGCTTCCCATTTTTTCTATGGACGATATCACCACTCATTTTATTAAAGCCACCAGACACTCATGGAAACATGCATGATGTCGTTTTTTAATGTGGGGGGGGGGAATTTTGGAAGTGGGAGCTAGTTAACATTTCTAAAACATGTTTTTTTATTCTTGCCTTCCCTTTTGACCTTCCTGAGGATGCATGTGGGTGTTAAATTGTTACCAAAGGGAGGGGCCGTTGTAACTACAACGGGATCCACACACACAAAGACACACTTTCCCACACATAAGACTTGGCTCTGTTACACTTTAATGGAATGCAGAATGGAAAAGATGCAGGGTGTTTTTGATCTGCCGAGAAATGCAGCCAGTATAGTGTCCATCATTTTCTTTTTTCTTTTTTGTTAAACAGCCAGATTAACATTTGGAAGGCAATGTGTGTGAGGGAGTGGGTGTCACTAACAAATAATTTTCCTCTTTCTTAAAAATTATAAACACAATATAGTCTGTTTATAAGCATTGAAATAATAAAGGGGAATATAAAGTGAAAAGTAGAAGCCTCCCTTTTCCCCCTACTCATCTCATCTCACTCCTACATGTAACCATTAATAGTTTGATGTTTGTCTGAGTAGAATTTTCTCTATGAATTGAAGAACCACATATTGACGTTCTATAATTTGTGTTAGCCATCTCATTTAAGGGTGGAGTTTGGTACAAAAACATATCTTACATCCATATTATCCTACAACTTGCTTTTTTTTTTTTCATTTAAAAAATGTATTTGGGGTATTTTTTCTGTGAGTGTAGACTTTTAAACTTTGGTCATTCTTTTTAAGGCCTATATGAAAGTTTCATCGTATTGACTGTACATTATTATTATTATTATTTAACTGATCCTATATTGTTGAGCATTTGGATTGCTTCCAGTCGCTCATTACTCACAGTGGATCTTTGTCTTTACACATTCTGGTTATATATCTCTAAGACTGATTTCTGGGAGCAGAACTTTTAGAGGGAGCAGATTATTAATACCTATAATGCCAGGGGGAGAACGTCTATTTTAATTTTTTTAACATTTATTTATTATTGAGAGACAGAGAAAAACAGAGCATGAGCATGGGAAGGGCAGAGAGAGGGGGAGACACAGAATCTGAAGCAGGCTCTAGGCCCTGAGCTGTCAGCACAGAGCCCGACACAGGGCTCAAACTCACAAACCATGAGACCATGACCTGAGCTGAAGTTGGACGCCTAACCAACTGAGCCACCCAGGTGCCCCGAGAATGTTTGTTTTAAAGAAAAAAGAATTTTCATTGAGCAACATGTGGCAAGACTCAGCTGCATATAAAACAAGACCACCCCCAAGATTTGTTCCTATTGTACTGTTGTCAGTACCGGCTACTCACTAGATTCACTTGGGAGAGAGGAGCTTAATGAAACGAACCAGTCTTTAGACGCCACCCTAACAAATTACATCAGAATCTCCAGTGTTTGAGTCCAGGTATCTGTATATCTTTCTGAAGCTCCTTATGCCAGATTGGGAGCCATGGGCCCAGTGATAGTGCCTCCAACATAACTATGAATGTGCCACTTTTACTGTCATTCTATCCCCGAGTATCTAAACATATCTACCTAAATATATGTATTCAATGTTCAAGCACATACATGTAGGGATGTACATGCACACCATGCATGTTTTATGTAGTTGGGATAATAAGACTTTTCTACCTTTTGCTTGGCTCTTTGGTATATTTGGCCTCAATTGCTACCAACTAGCCCAGAAACATACAATGTGTCATGTAGATTTCTGCATACAAATAAGGTTCAGGAGGATGATCAAAGAGACAAATGGGAACTTTAATGGGGGAATGGTGAGAAGTCCTAGATGTGATTAAAGAGAAGATAAAAGGGCCATTAAGCAACTGTGCAGAGTAATTTTTAGACTGAAAAATTGTAGACAGTCCTATATAAACAGAATCCATATAGGGCATTAACTACCAAGGTAAATGACCCTTTGTCTCCTGTATTTCTTCAACTTACAAAGTTTGGTTGGCAGATGGTGGAAGGATGCAGGGTATCTGAATAAGTGTGTGTGGAGGGAGAGTTGTCTTGTACTGGACAGGAGCTGTTAGTTAAAAACACTATATATTTATAGTATAGTTTATAATATATTACATGCATTCATATACATTATTTTATGTGACCTTTACATCAATCTTGGAGAGAAGAAGATGGTATCTCCATGACTCAGAAGAAACTGAAGCTGAGAGACAAGGAGTAAGGACAAGTTCATAATGCTTTCACATGAGAGAATCGAAATAACATTGCACTTTGAATGTATGCATTAGTTGAACTAGCATCTAGAGTTTCTGATTTCTAGCCTATGTTATTTATGCTAATATACAAGTGTCAGCATTGGTAAATAATAAGAAGGGGTACAGACTGTGGCAATGAGCTCTAAGTGCATTCCAATTGAAAATTTTAAAATTACTATATGAGAAAAAAATATCTTGGGCCAGATTCGACAGGCTTTTACCTGGTGACCATAATTTTAGAAAATCTAGATTTTCAGTAATAGAAAACTAGAGGAAGAATCTGCCTTTGAATTTGATAGCAGTATTTTCTAAACACACAAGTAAGAAGATATTGGAAGCAGGTTACAAATATAGATAAATGTGGTCTGAAGTAGACACCTTCTAGAATCTTTTCCTTTTTGTGTTTCAAAAAAATATATATATTAAAACATGTATTTGTAATGCCGCTGCCTTCCAATCTCCTCTTGTTAGAAGACCCTGATGTTGCTAAGCATGGTTTTGTCAGGAACATAACTTCCATGGTGGTCCAGGGATTGCTATTTTTTTTGCCTGGAGAGGGAACACATTATGACCCATGTCCTCACAAGTTTGGATCATTTACCCAATTAGTCAGTAATCATCTTGCTGAGAATGCACAGGGCAGTGTATTGGGATGAGGGGCCAGTAATTGGGGAAATTCTGGGGTTGAGAAGGTGGGAGCTGACTGAGGTTGGAAAGAGCTGGGTGAGCCAAATGAAGGCAGGGACGCCAAAATCAAGGCAGAGTATGGACAAGGCTGATGGGTGCAGCTCAGGCCCAAGCCTGAACTCTGAGTTTGAATTATTTTAACCTTATACATCAAAGAGGCATTTATGTTTTTTTCGTGAGCATTTTCTTCTGTTGTTTTCTCAACCATCTTGTGAATTCAGTGGGGAACGTAGTCTTGGCTCCAGTGTTGAGATTAATAGCAACAGAAAGTGGTTCAATAAATTGCCCAAGTACAACATTAATACTACATCTGAGACCAGAACTCAGAATTCTGTACATAATTCTTATCTCTACATCTCATACTTACCATTCAAAACTGGATGGAGGTCTGGCCCTCTGGTGGAGTCCATCTGGCTACAAACTCTTCAATAAACAGAAAGACTTGTGATGTTGGCTCACATTTGGGACAAGAGAGGATGAGTAAGGGAACTGCTTCAATTCGGCAGGTGAAAAGGAAAATGAAAGATAAGTTGAAGTTTTCTGTGTGAGAGGAGAAATGGGAGGGAGGGTATAAACATGAGCGTGGGTGTGGACATGGATCCCACATTATGTTGTTAAGCAAAGCTGTTTGTAATCTTTGAGGCTGTTTCAGGAATGAGATCCATGTCAGAATGCTAAAGGCAAATAAACATTTTAATGATTTTTTTAAACAGCAAATTCTGGGAACTATAGATAGGAACTTAATTTTAACCACACTCAACAAAAAAATCTAGGATAGGCTGTTGATTAGAGGAACTTTGGAGCCTGAGCTAAGAATGTGGTGCATTATAAGAGCAAACATGGGTTCACTAAGAATGAAATGGACAAGACTAACTTATTTCCTTCAAAAAAATAATATTAACCATGTTGAGAGATCATGTTGACTTGAAATTAAGTTTCAATCAGAATTTCTGTTTGGAAAAATTGGTGGACTGCATACCAGCTATTAATTCTGATTCATTATAAACTTGTTGAATAATTAGTGGTCTTGAATTAATGACCATGAATTTGAATTCCATCTTACTTTGGGCTTTGGACAAGTCACTCCACCTACCTCAATTGTAAAGCTCAATATGTGCAGTCACTTAGTATATTCCAATACTATTCAAGTGAAAATGATCCTGGTCAACCTAGGGAAGGATCTCTGTTGGAATGCCGCCTGATTCTACCCTTGATTCGGTTCCACCGAACATGTTGGCAAGTATTTATATAAGTATGTTCTCATGAAATTTTCAGATGCAGAAAACTCTAGAGGACCAATGATATGATGTTATAGAGAATTGATTTATCAGAAACCATTCAAAAGAATTTTAAATGAGAAAATGAAAAGAAATACAAGTCTGGGGGAAGGGGCAAGAAATGGGAGTCCCATGCTTTCCCTCTGTCTAGAGTGAGGGAAGATAGGTGCTGTGGGGCTTTCAAGTCATCCAGACATACTTAGGTGTCCCAATATGTCTTGGAAGCAGAAGTCTCAGCAGGCACATTCAGGAGCAGCAGCATGACTTTGGGAAAAGAGCTGTTTGGGGAGAAAGCCACAATGTGGTGAAAAAGAGCGATGGAGAAGGAAAGAGTACAGGAAGTTGGAATGGAGGACAAATTTCAGCAGCCATCCCGAGTTAGACACTTCGAAAAGGAAGAGATTAACTGTGCAAACTCTTGAGAAGCATTTTATATGTTACTCCCTTTAAAGAAGAAACTCACAGTTAAAAAGTTTATGTTATTTCTCAAGATTTTTGGAGTTAAACGGTTTTATCTTTGCACACAGAACAGACTGGGTCATGTGGGGTCTCAGTTATACTGCCTTAAATTACAAGCTTTCACTATGATATAAAAATACAAGGACCTCAGGATTTCATCCTGCCCTCTTGTTTTCCCACCTTACCTCTTTTTCTTGGAAAATCTCCTTAATTCCATGAGCTTGGCTACCAAGAAACATAACAATGACTATTAGCTTTATTGCTATATCCCAAACCTCTCTCCTAAATTTCAGCTTGGGATTCTAACTGGTGGTTGGATACTTGGAATTCACAAACACTTAAAGCTCAGCTCATGTAATAAGGAAAATGATAACTCTTCATAGAATCAGAGAGGAAGCCTGTAGAAAAAGAAGCACTCAGTTTTCTTAACTGCAAAATGAGAAGCCTCAGTAATGAGATCACTAAGGCTCTTTTCAACTCTAACATTTTATAAAAAAATGAAATAGTGTTTGTCTTCATTGTTAAAAAGGCCAGGGTGAAAGTTACCATGAGGTGGATTTGGATGTCTTTTTTTTAATTTTTCTTTTAAGTAGGCTTCATGCCCAGCACAAAGCCCAGTGCAGGGTTTGAACTCACTATCATGAGATCAAGACCTGAGTGAGGCAAGAGTTGGACACTTAACCAACTGTGCCACCCAGGTGCCCCAGAGGTGTCAGATTAAAGTATAGAACTGTTCCAATAGTACTACCTCTGAAAATAAGGAGGTAATTAATTCAGAATATCTACGGGAATACTGTGAAATGTGTTTCTCCCTATGGAGATTATACTAAGGACTCTTGATGTCCTTTCTAACTCTAAAAATTATAATGTACAAATATATATGTTTATATATATATATATAATTTAAATTATATAGAATATAAACATCTCTTCACACTGCTATAATTTTGAAAATTTCTTATATGAAGCCATCCCACCTATAGGGTAAATTTTTACAAATTCCTCTTTATTTTGTTAATTTTTCTTCATTTTCTGCAATTAAAAATTATATATACTATATATTCTACCACTTGAGACCTCTTAAGTTATGTCTGAATCTTTTTGCAGTTGTACACAACAAGGTAGTTGTTTTTATTAACAGTTGTACACAACAAGGTAGTTCTTTTTATTAACTACAACCCTCTGAAAAGTTACTAATGGGGTTGATAATGCAGTTCCTACTGTAGCCAACTGTGGCATTGTGAAAAGTAAGGACATGATGCTAACCAGTCCAAGCCTGTCCCAACTAACCTTGGTCACAGGGTCTCATTAATCACTATATTTTCCATAGCAACAAAATTGCACATTCAATAAAAAGCGATTGCTCTTAGCAAGAGTGAAACCCCAGGAGATGGAGCAGGAGAGCATTATTTTTTATAATAGCTAGAAGACCTAAGTTCTATTAGAAGAAAATACAGTAGGAAAGCATAGTATAAAAAATGATGCCTTCCTTAGAGGGGCTCTAGAGGGAAACTGGGCATGTTGGGATTGTACTTTCAAGGTAAGGGAAAACAGCAATGTTCAGAGCTCTGGAGATTGGTCCAGTTTGTCACATGGCAGTGTCTTACACTAATAGTGCAATAGAAAGTAATAATCATGATAAATATAATTGACAGCATTTATTAAGTGTCTGCTGTATGCAACAGTGTATTAAGCATCATACATACTTTATTTCACTTAACCTTCACAATAACCATCTCATGTAAGTCTTATTGTTATCACCATGTTTAAGTTGAGTGAACCAAGGCTTCATGGTTTGTCCACTATCACAGCTAGTGAATCTTTTCCTCCAGAGCCCACCTTTTCAGTCAATTGGCCATATTGTCTTCCAAGTTCTGCAATTCAGTTTATCTCCAACATTGGAGTAGTCGTTGGTCATTGGGGGAAAATCATTTAGTTTTTTGAATTTATTTGAGAGAGAGAGACACAGAGAGAGAGAGAGAGAGAGAGAGAGAGAGAGAGAGAGAGAGAGACTCTCAAGCAGGCTTCATGCCCAGCACAGAGACCAACACAGGGCTGGATCCTATGACCCCAAGATCACGACCTGAGTCAAAATCAAGAGTTGGATGCTCAACTGAGTCAGCCACTCAGGGGCCCCTGGGGGAAAATCATTATTAAAGGTCATTATTTCTCCTTGAAATTCATCTGGAGATTTTAAGCCTTCAACTTACAACTTAAAAGCTTATGAAAAAGATGGAAAAGTATCCTCAGTGGGCCAGAAACAGTGAAGTTGTAAAATATGGCCCCTAGCCTGAAAAATTTAAAGTCTTAGTTAGGCTTACCGACATATGCGACCTGATTGGAAATTAGTTTTTGTGGTCCACATTCTAAGATTTCAGATATAATGGAGTTCAAATTGAGCTCAGTCAGGGAACTTATTACAGAAAGTTCTCCACAGACCTGTATTAGAATATATCCTCCTCATACATTGGATAAACTGAGAGTGAACAGATGTGCTGATGGATGCCTCTTAGATGAAGTTTATACTTCAGGGTGATCCTAGCGTTTGGGCAAGATTTGGATATATTTGGAAACAGGGGTGAGGCTTGGGCTTGATTCACCTACATCTCACTTGGCACAGAGGTATCAATGTCAGTTTGGCTACTTTGGTAATACTTTCTATTCTGTTGAAAGAATAAGATGAGGTAAGTTCTTCCTCAGATCTTCTCATGGCTGACTCCTCACCATACAGTTCTCAGATCCTTTGTCAGCTCCTGCTGAAGAGCTTGCTGACCTCCACATGTAAATTGTTTAGCCTGGCTCATTCCCCTCTCTGCTCCATTGCCCATTTTATGTTCTTCAAATATTTGTCACTTTCTGTACCAAACATAGTTATTTATTTGTTTATTGGCCCATCTCACTGAATAGAATGCAAGCTGTTTGGGGTCAGGGAGTTTGTCTTTCCATCCACAAAGACATGCCCAGTGCTTAGAACACTGACTATCACAAGGGCAGACTCCCAATAAATATTGGTCTGATGCATATTTGAATGAATGAGAAATGGTAACCACCAGGATGTTTGTTGAAATTATAAATGCCCTGGCCCCAACCCTGGAGGCTCTGATTCATGGGATCATTTTATGGGGTTTCAGGAAATGAGAATTTTGCAAAGTTCTTCATGTGATTCTGACAGGCAACTAGGTTTCAGAAGGATTATGTTATAAAAATTTTCTTTGCCCTCAAGCAACTTGCAATCTTAAAGGGCAGACAGTATCCCTGCTTACGGAAGGAAATATGAATATCTCCACCAATCTGATCACCACAGTCCCAAAACTGAACTCCCTTGGCTTTCCAAAATTACGAAGGAAAGAAGAAAGAAATAAATGCTTTAAAGAAATGAGGAGATAGAGGAAATGAGGAGAAAAAAAGCAAAGATAGGGTAGGACGAGCAAGTACACCGCAAGACGCACTGTGCAGCAGTCTGTTAGAACAATGATAAAGAAATAAGCAGGAAGATGCAGAAGAAACAGATGTAGCTGCCAGAAGTTAAATACACATCTGTTAAGAATGCTCTTCTCATATGCAGGGTCAGAAAAATATGTACAAATGTAGCACCTCACTGATTGACAGAAAAACCTCAGTTCTGGCACTAGGAATCTTGTTTTCTTGACAGCACTTTGTTTTAAAGCTGGAGGCAGAGAAATGTCTTATGCATGTCCTTAAACTGGAAGGCCTTTTGTTCAGGATACTTATACCATTTGCAGATAATGATGTGCATAGCAGTTTCAGCTGTCTGCATATGCATTTTTATGTTTTTTTATGACAGCTCTGCGTACTGAACTAAAAGGCCATTTAGAACTGTCAGGCACTGACAAGCATTACCCTTTACATTTACAATTCTGTTAGCGTGCATTGTCAGGTGGGCTCACCAGACTGCAGAAATGTGATTTCCTTTGAAACCTATGTATGACTTTAATTTAATACAGCAGCCTCAAAAAAGAAAAAAAAAAAAAAAGGAAGAAAGAAAAAAAGACAGTGTGAGCCCGAGAGCTTTATTAAGTATTCTTTTTCCGTTAATCTCCTACTTTTTTGTTTTTACAAGACCCTTCCTTTCTTTCTCATCTTCTTTCTCCCTCTTTCTCTTCCTTCTCTCTCTCTCTCTCTCCATTATTTCCTCTTTTCTTCCTTCTCCTCTGTAGAATCCTTCATGTCGTGCAGAAGGGCGGGCAGCCTAGGGAAATGACTTTACCTGTCTGAGCCAAGCCAGACCATCTCTTATTATCCATATGGCCTGAGGTTAATTTTCAGTCAAGCCAATTTTTAAAAGATGTTTGGCTCGGTGTAGGGCTGGGCGAATATTCAGGACCTGGATAGTGGGAGCATGGAAAGAATCCGCTTAATCCAACTAATGACTTATCATTCTCCATTATCACTACCACCTGTCTTTGGGAGTCCCTTTCCCTCCTCCCAAACATTTATTTCAACTGTATGGCGAGCCCTTCCTAGAAAAGACACCGGTGTGTGCACTCTAAGAGTCTTGAAAACAATGTGAAACTGTTGTTTTGCCCTGCAGGATGTTATAGTCCACCCAGGGTAGCTGACCATGTGTGCAGAAAACCAAGTTTCCACTCAGACTAGGCTCAAGTGAAATGCTCACATGTATGTGCTGACCTGGACCAGATTGACTGCAAAGTGATGAAGCCTGGGCTTCGGAGAGTTCCTCTCATGTGCCTGCCCCGTATGCATTCTGAGGGTGGTTGGGAGGTGATGAGAGTTCTAGATATAGAGCTGGAGCTGAGTTGCAAACAGGTAGCTTTATTATATGAACACTGGTGGTAAATTGTGTAAAGAGCTCACAGGGAAAGAGGGACCCGAAATCTCCAGTCTCCTTTTTGCAACCTAACTTTGTAATCTAATTTGTATTCATAAATTTATAATTTTTATTTTATAAAGAATTCCCCATATTGTGTAAACCTCAGGTCCCATAACCCTGGACCTGTCCCCGGTTCTGATAGCAGGCCCGTGAGGAGTTCAGAAAACATGAATCAATGTGGTTTGGGCAATCAAGGTTAGGTTTTCTTTAGAAAGCTTGTCTTCACTTGGCCCTTAATAAAAGCCCAGGATTTGGCTAGGTAGAGAGAAGAGGTAGACCATCATTGGTGAATAGAGAGGGTTTCAGGAAAATACTGGTGTACAGATAAAATTTTGAGAACTCATGTTTTTGGCAATGGACAAATATTTATTTTTTACTTTGTAAAATTGAGACATATAGGAAATGTAACACACACTAATCTTAAGTGTATGACTTGATGAATTGTACTGTGCCTAAAACCACGGAACCACACTCAGATCAAAAGGTAAAACGTTTTCAGCTCCTCAGAAATTTCCTGGCTTCTGAGTATAGAAATCATAATCCCCTCTATCAAGTTTTTCAGAAAGGCAGGTTTGGACATACTGGGAGTGCTAAATTTAGTATCAGGAGATCACCTTTTGTGTTGACCTACTAATAGTATGGCTGTTCAAAAAAAGAATCCAACCCTAAGGGTGAGGCGATACCGCCCCTCCTTTCTTCACCCCAAGAAGTAAGTGGGAACATTCTGGCACCCTGACGGTAATGTCTAGCTTTATACGTGGGTGGCACAAAGTGTTATCTATTATCTAGATGACGGCTTGCCATTTCACTGATCCCTGCAGATCCCCCATTTGGGTCATATGACTTGGGGCTAAGTGTTGCCTTTTACGTGAGGTTCTTTGAAAAATCGTATCTGCCTCATTCAGTCTGTGAGGAGTGTCACACCAAGTTCCAACCCCTTTCTGTAAATTTGCTAATCAGTAGCTTTCTTCTCTGGCAAAAGAGGTGGGATGAGGCCCACAGGCGGGCTCCCGATGAAGGGTGGATGAGAGAAGGAGGGAAGCAGAGCCGGGCAAGGGTGGTGATTGCCGATCACGGAGCCTGACTGTGAGGTAGGCAGGTTGAAACTCCCTCCTGCAGGAAAAAAGGTAAAAAAGAAAACAAAATCCATACAGTACACACACCCCCACCCCCACTCCCACCACCACACACACACACACCCACAACTCCTCCTTTTTTGTTTCCTCTGTGTCACTAACCGCAAACACCCTGCAGGAACCAATTACAGCATTCTAATGAGTGTAGTTTCCAATAACTGCATTTGGTGGGTGAGTTACCTCCTCATCCACATGCTGACTGCGGCCACCTCATCTCAGATCACCTTTCCTAACAATGAATCTGCCTACCTGGTGCATGCTAGCTGGCTGGACATCTCCCTGCAGAGTCACCAGGGCCAGGGGGCCATAAGGACAGCTGTGTGAGTACTCAGAGTTTGCAGAATGCATAGGACTGTGGGCCTTGCCAGCAAGGGAATAAACCAGTCAGGTTTGTGGCTCTAGACAGACCTGGTTCACCTACTTGAAATAGTCTTTGGGGACCAAAATGAAAATCCACTTTTTAAAAAGCCTCCATGACCTGGAAAGGATTATAAAGTAGGGATAAAGTGTAATGGTTAAGGCATAGACATCGAAGATACAAAGACTTACCTGAGACTAATGTCTCTATCATTTAGTAGCTGCATGACTTCCAGCAAATTCCATAATTCCTGAAATGAACCTCAGCTTCACCATCTACAAAATGGGAATAATAATAGTCCCTACTTTGTAGGGTGGTTGCAAATGTTTAAAGAATACTGTATGCAAATACTAAAATGGAGCTGTTTCTAATATAGCTTGGTCTAATAAAGATGGAAATAAATAGAAAGATTCTCGTCATTAACTGGCAAAGCCCTGCCTCCTCCTCGTGGCTCTGTCCTTATCTCTGCCCAGGTCTGATCCCAGCAATCTACTCAGCACTATGGGGACACCTCTATTCCAGGTGGCTGTTACAAAGCATGTGATAGGTCTCTATGTACTTGGTAAACTCTTCCAGATATTTCAACCAAGAAAGGGACATTTGTATTCATGACATGCATGTGTATGTATATGTGTAGGTATGAACATGCATCAAAAAGCACTGACCATGATTCTCCCAGGTGAGCAGTGACCTTAAAGGGAGGGGAACAGCAAAGGAGATAATTGCACATTTTACTGTCACTACTCCTGGATTATCCAAATCTTTAAAAAAAAATTTTAATGTTTATTTTCAAGAGAGAGAGAGAGAGAGAGAGAGAGACAGAGGATGAGCAGGGGAGGGGTAGAGAGAGTGGGAGACACAGAACTCCTGATGCAGGGCTTGAACCCATGAACCTCAAGATCATGACCTGAGCCGAAGTCAGACATTTAACCAACTGAGCCACGCAGGCGCCCACAAATCTTTTAAAATTAGGTGTATTCAAGCTTTTCTTATGCAATAAAAGTAGAAGTGCTCAGGAGGTATTTGAGTGGTCAAAAGTTAAAGGTCATGCTGTGGCTGTTGTTTGCAGCCCTAGTGGTTCCCCATATGCTGTGCCCCCTCCCTCAGTCCCCTCCCTACCATTGTGCCACTTCTCACCCAGCTCTTGCAAAGCAAAGCAGTCACCTTTCACTCTACCACTTGTTACAACTCCTCCTTTCTACCCTGTTCACAAGAGACTGCATCACTCAAGTGACCCTCTACCCATTGATTGAAAGGATTTTAGAGTTATATAATCCTTTAAAGCATTTTCCAAAAAGTAAGAGACAGAGAAAGAGGAAAAGAGATTGTCTTCAAATTGTGTGTAAAGAAAATCCAGGTGTATACATAGATAATCTGAAAAGTGGCTCTTGTTTTTGTGTCGGCAGTTGAGAACGTATTGAAACATTTTAATTATTTGCCTCCCTTGCCCACCAGACGTGTCTGCTTTCTTCTATAAGTCAGAGAAAGGAGAGCAAGAGGCAGGAATGGTTAGTGCAGACAGCTAAAGATCAATACCAAATGCAGATAAGCCTTTTCCAGTGCCACACCAAGTGGATGAGGACCAGCAGAGGGTCTGCAGAAATCTGAAGGGAACTTCCCCTGCACAGTACTTTTTGCAGTTTACAATTACACATTCAAGGTGAGTAGAGAAATCAACGTTATGTCTTAGGGAGTTTGTGCTCTGTCTGGCCTCCTAAGTATGTGAAAGACCACAAGCCTCTTAAGATGCTTGTCTACAGAGGAGACAAGGCCTGGAGAGTGACTTACGTGGGTGCCGGAGGTGAGAAGCTGAACTTAGAAAGGTTAAGGAGAAGGTGATAGGTTTTCTTTGGTGTCTGAGCTTGCTGAGGGTTCAAGCAGAGGTCCACCTGTCCCTTCCCCATCCTCCAGTGGCCTGATCCTTCCTGACCTAGCAACTTTGCACAGGCTGTTCCCTAGGCCTTGAACACTGTTCCCCCAATTCATTGCCTCATGGACTCCTGCTCTCCCTTCAGGTTTCAGCTCCTACGACCCCTACTCAGGAATGTCATCCTTGACCTACCTGAGTGTACACCCATTATAAATTGTTCCCTTATTTTCTTATAAACCCAAGTCAGATCCCTTCACAGCCCTTATCACTCACAATTCAGAATCACATATTAATTTGTCTGTTGGATTTAGTTGGAATACCTGTCTTTCCAAGATGATTACGCCTTTTGAGTGTGGGGCTCTCAATTGTTTTATCTCCCTGTTCAGTGCTTAGCACACGGTCTGGAGTATAGTAGGTGCTCAATAAATATTTGTTGGATGAAACGATAAATTAACTAAGTCAGTGAATTGGTCAATTACCATAGGTATCCTGTAACAAATGCTTATGCTTATAAATCTTTACTTCCTCTGCTCCATCTCCCTGAAGCTCTCCTCCATTTATTCAAATCCTCTTCAGCTTCCAGACATGATAACAATGATAGAGATAACAGATGATGGTATCAAATGACTTCTGGGCCCAATAGTGGGAATCATGTATATATGTAATCTTATTCCATCTTCATAACTCCTTTCTTATTGTCAAATATCAAAGGGCAGGCATTCAAAGATCCAGGAATGCAAGATACAGCAATTGGCATCTCAGAGCCCCAGGTTTGCCAGAGAATTGAAACAGTGAGGACAGTGGCCTTGTTCTTTGTGACTTACACATGGTGTCTCTTTAATGTGTCTGTATTTTAAGCTGAAGGGCAGTGGCTGCGCCTTCCTTGCTTTTGTAATTCTTTCCCGCACTCTGGGACTCCTGTCCTCTGCTGAGGAGGGAAGAGCAGAGACAGATTTATTATTGCCTTTCAGATGCTTTCTGTTACTGGGTCCTTGGGGGGTTAGAGGTAGGGAAGAAGCCTGGGATATGTGGTAGCCCTTGCCCATTAAGATACAGGGTGTGTGATGGAGAAAGTAGTATGATCTGAGGCAGTGACAGTTACTATTTCCACCCCCAATTCACCACACTCTACCTTCACCTTCACCACAATCTCCCAAAGTAGAGTTGAGATGATGGGGTATCCTCAGAGGCCCGTGTGCTGTGCGCAAGCAGCTCCAGCCACGGGCTCAGCCTCTACACTGACAAACCTCAGTTTCCTCATCTCTAAAATGGACATAAGGATAATACATCTCCCATACGGTTTTGTGAGGATTCAGTGTAATGATGTGTGTGTGAAACCTTTACATAGTGCCTGGTATGACATCGCATTTTCAAAAGGCATTAGTTATTATTTGTATTATTTATTTACTAAATGTCTAACGTCAAGCATCCATCTAACTTCAAACCTAGATCTTTCTGATTCCTCACTGTGTTCTTTTCACATCAGCCCTGATCAATTTCAGGACTGTTTGCCAGCACTGTGAGCAGAGAGGAGGGGAAAGGGAAGATTAATTAAGAAAGAGCTGTAAAAAAAAATTCATTGAATATCGAATGGATGTAATATTAACATACGTAATTACTTCTCAACTTCAGAAGCTATAATATCAAAGATAAAAATCATGTCAGCTTCAATCTTTTTCTCATTGTAGATTCAGACCATTACATTAATGACTAACTTTCTGAGCTGTATAATTTTCTCTTGGAAAGATACCTTTTTTTGGAGTGAAGCACAGAAGCTCTCTCCCAGGCACACCCTGGACTCCCTGCAGAGGCCACTACACTCCCCTCCTACTGATTGTAGCGGGTACAATCCCTTTGTGAGGAAACAAAGGCAATTAATCACACAGGCAGCCAAGTCTTGCCTTTGGCTGGGCTATGGAATTGGCTCCTAAGACTTCAGTGGGGGCTGGGAGCCCCAGTGAGACTCCGTGGAGTGTCCATAGTTCAAGACTGCTCCAGTAACTGCCCGCCTCGGGGTGTTGTCTTGTTTCTGGAGAAGAGGTCCCCAGGCATCTTGAAACTAGGCCTTTGTTCATTTTAAACAGAGGTCCTCACTCATGGCTCTCCTCCCTTGACTCTCTGGTCTGAACCTTCCAACTGAGTGACAGAGAACAGGGTCTATGGAAGCCACAGTTTTTAACCCTCTCCTGGGAACTAAGTCAGCACCTCCTGCGAGGAAAGAAATGAGAGCTGTTCTGGGATTTTCTGCCATAGAGGATGCAGACATAGCACCCTTTTTTCAGGATCTCAGGGTAGAACTGGGACAAAGAGGGGGACCCTATTTCTCAGACATGATGTTCTGGGGCCTGCACAATGTCAAAATTGCTGTGAAATGGAACCAAAAGTTAAACATTCTTTTTACAGCCCTCTGAAACAATGAATAGAAGGGAAGGAAGAGAAAGGTAGTTTAGCTTTATGCCTTTTTTCTTATTTTTCCTTCCCTTTGGTGGCCATCCTTCCTTCCAAGTCCTCCTATTTCCAGCCACTTTTGTTAAGTGTGCAATTTTGTTACCCTCACTGCTTAGAGTGCTCCCTTCCCAAAGTAGCATCCTTTCTCTGGACCTCTCTCCTCTCTGTATTCCTGTTTTGGGTACAAGCTTTTTACCTGCCCTCTGGTTCTTTCCTTCTGTCAGCTCTGACTCAGCAAAGTAGTCATGGAAATATAATTTTCTACTTGTTTATCTGCTGCCCATCACACAAAAATGCCAATAAGTTTAAGATGGGTTGACTGGTCATTGAGGCTACATAAAATAAAGTCCACAAATGATAGGCAATATTCTTGGGGAGCAGCTGAAACTGAGGTTTCTAGAGCAGTCTGTGTGATTCCACTTGGGAGAGGTATACCCTGAATCCTGAGGAGTTCTGCACAGAGAATATAAACAGTGCTTTTTTTCCCCTCAAATCAAATCTATCCTTGACTTGGGGGCAAGTGTTAAAATGAAGATCCATGTACTGTATGTCCAAATATTTAAGTTATAACCCAGCTGATTATTGAATAAAACACTTTCCCCTCTTAATTTGACCATCTTCATAACATCTTACATTCTAGTTTAGCATCAGACCATGGAAAAGCAAGGCTTGACCCATGGTGCCTGGTGTCCAGTCCCCCTCTCTTGTTTTCACACACCCAGTGCTGTTCCATACTGTGAGCAGCCTCATGTCTACTATAGATAACCCTCCCAACAGCTGCCCCTTCTCAGGCCTTGTAATGCCTGTACAATGTAATGTCTGAATATCTGTTCTCACAGGAGAATAGGCTATAACAAGCCAATTCAGGTACTGAAGGTGGGTTCAGAGTCATTTGGACAGAGAATTCCAAGGTCCTTGATCCCCAGAGTATGGTCTAGAAGGAGACATGGCATAGGCTTCAGATGGGCACATTCCCATGGCCCTGTGGACAAGGAAACCCAAGGCAGGTTTCCTCTTACTCAAGTCTTATGATGTCACTAGCCTAAAGGACAGATGTTCCCTGTTCCATGCATGTCCTTGCAATGGAGCTGCTTTCCATATGGGTAACTCTAGATAGGATGCTCTAAGTTGTTTAACTTCAGAAATGGTTGATTTTATAATGGTTAATGAGGCAAATGAGTTTATATTAAGATAGACAATCTCTCCTGAATAGCACTGACCAACACATGGTAAGTATTTTAATAATACACTATGTGTGAATAAATGAGTGGCTGGCTAGAACTTTAAGAAAGCATTCATATATGAAAGTTGTGAGTGACAGTAGAGATTACAGGCACTAACAGCAGATGAGAAACACTTTGATTGACTTGGAAATTTTAAGAAGAACCTGTTTTTTAGAGGTGACCCCTCTGTAATAGCTGAACATAGAACCTATGTCTGCCCATAAAGCATGCATGGCTGCACCCAGAGCCCAGAGAGTATATGTGCGATGCTACCGAATCAAGTACTGCTAAAGCAGGATTTCTAACTGATTGTCACTATTGACATTCAGGGTGGGATCATTCTTTGTTGTTGCTGGGGAGCAGTCTTGTGCATTGTAGGATGTTTAGCAAGGATGCTGCTAAGGATGCTTTTCACCCACGAGAAGCCAGTAACGTTGCCTCCTAATTGTAACAACCCAAAGTGTCTTCAGATACTAACAATTGTTCTCTCTCGAGGGCAAAACTGCCCTGGTTAAGAACCACTTTTCTTAAAGGAACTGATTCTAGATTGATCAACATCATCTGTACCCAGCCAGAGTTAACACCAAGCAGAACTTATAGCACCCAGATTTATTGTCAGAGGAAAACAAGAGTCAGGAAAAGCCAAACTAATGTAGTTTGCTTTGTTTCATCAGTCTCTTAGATCATATAGCAAATGGTGATATTAAGCTGAAAAATGAAAATGGAGAGTAATAATGTTTAAATCTCTTATAGCAAGAGCCTTAGTAATTTCTGTTCTTTTTTTTTTTTTTTTTTTTTAGTGCTAGGGAATGAGCCAAAGTGGATGTGTTAAAATCTCAAGCCTAGAATGAGATAAACTTAGGATGGGTAAGCATATGCTAAAAGCAAGTCTACTCTAGCATCGTGTAAGCTCAAGAAAGGGTTCTGTGGTCCAGGAACAGCCTCCCATTTCCACGTTTCATTCTCCATGCCTTTATCCTGTTGCTGATCCTCCAATCTCTACTACTTCCTATGTCAAAACAGAAAGTTGTGACTTAGTGACTTAGCGATATGCACACGTGTGCCTATCCTGACTTGCCGAAACCAGAATTTCATGAAGTTTCAGGCTGCATGGCTATTCATGTTATATTGGGTCCAAGAAACCCCCAGGATGCAATTAGGCATATTAACTTGTGTTATAAGAACACAAATTATTTATGCATGAGACACAATTTTGACTCTTCCCCACTTTTTCTGAGCAGGAAAGGATTATTTATTGCCAAGTTAGTTTCCAGAATTTTTTTCTGTTGTTGAGACTCTAGTTAGTAAAATTAAAGAAGGAACTAATTTAAACTATATCATAACGAGCAAGAGTGGGTAAGGGATACAGGAGCTACATTGACTGTGTATCTGTGAAAATGCTTGGAGAATAAAAGAAGGGAGAGAAGATTTGGGGGAAGAATTGTCATACATGTATGCTATTGATTGTCAAAAATATTTTTAATTAAAAAATATTTTTTAATTAAAATTTTTAACTTTAAAAGGGTTTCATCACATATTTAGACTACTTGGGGTAAATAACAGAAGTAGCTACAAAATTTAGTTTTTAAAAAAATTTAAATACTACAATGCTGAGTGTGAGCTGTGTGGGCTCAGGGCTAATTCATGGACTATACTTGGAAGTGATTGATTGTAGTAACTTCCCTGTCAGATTAATCTTCACACCTACTGTGAGGCCATTATTTTACATCTAGTTCATCTCTTAATTTAGTGCTTTGGACAAGAGGGCTAAGGAAAGATTTGTCAGTTAATGTGTAATCCACCATATCATTCATTAAATACAAATTCATTAAATGGACCATCATGTGGTAGGACTGTGTGAGATTTGGTGACACAAAGAAGATGGAGACAGAGGCCTTACTCTCAAAGAGCTTACACTCTTGTCTATAAATAATTTGTTATAAATACATATGGTAACCCACATGTAAGCTAAATGTGTATAGTCTAACAAATCTGGTATTCTCATAACAACAGAACTTACTCCAAAATTGTATGTAGCTTTCTGTAGAATAATTCAGGTTTGCAGAATTTTCCAACTGAATTAGATTGGTGTATATAATGTGGATAGCTTTGTTAGAAATACTCAAGTCCTCACAATTTTTGGACATCTCTAAAATAACAGGATTCAGAAAGATGTTTATTACATGTTTATTACATTCTGTACTTTCCCTGCTGAATCTGATATGGCTCCAGCAATGAACAACACATCTTTCTAACATAATGACTCAGACTCAGAATCAACAGAACTACAGGAGTAGGACAGGCAGATGAGAAAATGCCTCACCCTAATGCATGCCCTCTATTGTGTTTCAGCCTGATGCCACGTCAAACTCAAAGGCTTTTACTGATCCTTAAACTAATCATGAGTAGGAGCCTTCCATCTATTTTCCCCTCTGGGTCTAGAGACATGTTATATTCCATTAGCAGCCTCTCTGATTTTTCATCTAAAGCCCTTCCCTTGCCTTGGATATTGACTAACATTTTCCACTGGTCAGAAACTTTGTTTATACAGCTGATCAAGTTAACGGTTCATCTCCTCTGCTCTGTAAGCACTCCAATTCTACCATCATCATAAGTAGGACTGGATATTTTACTTGGCAGAATTATTTCAGCAATACAAGATAACCAAATTGGATTGGTGATCGATCAGTTTGTTCAGCCCTCATTCCAGGAAATAAAAACCAACCAGGCTCCGAATGGTTGAATTGCTATCGCAGTAGAGACATAATGTGAATCAAAGCTTGGAGACCTCAGGGAATTTCATAAAATCCAACCCTGCAACCAGATAATTGTCCTGTAATATGTACCATGTACCCAAGATCCATACATTTCAGTCTTTCTCTGTGGCAATAGCTAGTTTTCTGTGGTGCGTGTGTGAGAAGTACCACCATTTAAAAAGTTGTTTTTGAAAACTACTAGATTCAGGGAGGAGTCCAGATGTCCAAATGCTGCTATTCCAAATTGGTTAATAGCTGCTCATTATTCTTTTTCCATTTCTGTGTAAAATGCTGATATGGGAAGAATTTGGAGGGCAATCATAACCTTTGCATTGATGAACACAGAAGATGCAGTGTTGAGCCAATGAGTTTTTAGATATCTTTCATTTTAGATATATTTTGTTTTTTAATATCTTTTGTTTGAGGGGAAGAGATGATTTAAAAAAAACAAAAATTTGATAAGACCCTCACAATTCATTATAAAACACATAATGGAGAATTATCAATAACCTTCAAAATGTAATTTTCAAAAACAAATCCCAATTTCTAGAGAGCACTTTGCCACTGACTTGGTATGTGAAACTTCAAATAACTTGTTTTGCACTTTCATTTCCAGTAGAATAAAAGTCATAATTATGATGCTGTCTATATCACCTGAGTTATCATGAAAACGGAATAGAACATCGTATGTGGAAGCACTTTCTGAAGTTTAAAAAATGATGTTTGAAAGCACAGAGACCGTTAACAAGGTTCCCAAATTGTGGGATGCATAGCTGGCGAGATGAAAGACATGCTTCAGTTCAGGGGTTCTATTTAGGAAATGGACATTTAACAATGTTGAACAACATAGTAAGATAGTAAATCCTTTTTCAATTCTCAGTGACCGTTTCTGATTCCTACAAGAAGCAAGTCTTAGGAGCTAGCGTGTCTCTAGTACTTGCTAATCTCCCTTAAAGAGAGAGCTCAGGCATGGAGCTTTGAACAGGCAAACGTATTTAGCTAGATTTTAATAGCATGGTTTAGTTTTCCTTGCTCATGTGTTTTTGTGGTAAACTTCTTAATGGCAAGTGGTAATGTTTTTCCATTAGTAGCAGTAATATAAAGTTTTATTTCTATGCAACTTTATCTAAGTGGAGGAAAAAGAAGCATTTTAAAGAAAATATATTAAGTAAATAATAGTCAAGTGATATATGAATTTGACAAAAATTGTAAAAGTGAGATGAACATGTTTGAAATTCGGGAATGTATGCACCAATAAATGCAATGCATAAGCCAAGACCTAATGTGTTTGTCTTCGAGATAGTTAACACTTTCTATGTTGCTGTGGCATCCCTCACCATTTTTGAACAATCCTTACAAAGAAACACTGGGCGAAAAAAGAAAGGAAATTGGAATTTTGAGCTGCCATTTTAACTCCCACTGATAAGCCCTTCCATTGAGAGTATCCAAGCACTGCAATGCCACTTACATTTTCCGAACTTTTCAACACTAAACATTGGCCGTGTTGACTGTGCTAAACATACAACCCCTCCCCAAGAGTCCAGTTTGTCTCATTAACCTTGGAGAGGGAGCCAGGCACACAGAGATTGACCTGGCACATTCAGACACACACAGGCAGTGTATCAACCTCATTCAGAATGGGCTTCAACACTTTGATGAAATACATCTTGCTTTGTCCTCTAGAGACCATATGAATCCGCAAACAATTGCAATTTTGAAGAAGTTGTGGGTAAACTAATTCCCTGTTTCAGAGTGTTTTCTTGCCATTTTTCCTCTCTCTTTCTCTCTCTCTCTCAATTGGGAATGGAGTGTATGTGTGTGTGTGTGTCTCTCTCTCTCTCAATTGGGAATGGAGTAGAAAAATCTTCAAACAGTTATGTCAGAACAAGAAGGGCATTCTCGGCCATGGAAAATTTGTTGGTGGGTTTTAAAAATGCTCTTTCTAAAAATTTATGGATGAGCTCAATTTAGAAAAAGTGGAGAAACACATGATGACATTCAGTCAGCTTGGGAGCCTATTTTTTTCTGTATAATGTTGGTGCTGAATAAAATCCCAAAGTAATGATTTCCACTTGTTAATAAATAATTCTTGCTTGAAGTGAGGAAGTCTTGAAAGAGAAGAAATAATAATAAAAACACCACTAGAATCATTTCATTCCTTTCAAATGTGTTGAACTCCAACCCTAGAAAAGTGACTGAACTTCTATCCCATTATCTAATGCTGCTTCTTCTGCAAGATTTTTTTAATTGATATATCTTTATTCCTCCAGTCTTTTAGCCTGAGTTTATATAATTATTGTCACAAATGTAGATATTTGACACTTTCATAACATATAATTGCACTTCAAGAAAAACACACCCTTCTGTACTATTCTTCCTGCCTGCCTGGGTGTAGAGCTCCTCTTTAGAGCAGATGTTCTTGGCTGTTACGAAAGGGCTTTAGAATGCTGGATTCACATGAAGCTTGGAGGCGAGCACCAATTATGTCATATAGTGTCAGTGCCCAAGTTACAACACTAATATAACCAGCTTTTTTATTATTTTTAATTTTTTTGGTTTTAATTATCCTCATGTATACTTCGGGACTCTCATTATGAAAAGCCAGGAGTAGAATTGCTATTATGTTTTTTGCCTAAACAGGGTGGAATATTTTTTTCATAGTCTGATTTCAGGAGTATTGGGAATGTCTTAAAATGGACAGAAAAAAACAAAACCGAAAACTTCTTTTATTGCCTGGTTACTGATGATTAAGAGTACATTTTTTAATATCTAGCATACCATAGATTTCCAATAAGTTTATACTGAATGAATTAACTGGATAAATAAAATAACACCACTTTCTGTCTTTTATTCAGTTTAATTATAGCCTTCTTGATTTCTCCCATTCTTATTTTGGAATCATTCATATTTATGTTACCTAAAAAAAAAAAAAAAAAAAAAAAGAGTGGCTCATTCACAGGAAGGCTATTTAATCTTTTAATATCTTGGCCAGTGCTCTTCCCTCATTATTATTATCATGAGTTTACCTTACATAGTGATAATGGAAATAAATTTGTTGAGATTTTTTTAGTGATTTTATTTTTTTGTTGTTGTTATTTGTTTATTTGACTAGAACAGGAGTCAGCCAACCATGGCCCCATATGCCACATCCAGCTTGATCCATGTTTTTGTAAATAAAGTTTTATTGGAACACAGCCATGCCCATTAGTTTACGTATCATCCAAGACAGCTTTATCTCCACAATGACAACCAGATAGCCTGCCAAGCCTAAAATAATCAGTATCTGGCATTTTACAGTAAAAAATTGTCAACCTTTAGACTAGAATAAAGGGAATTTTAGAAGTAGATAGGAATTAGAACAGTATTACATTCCTCAAATTCTATTGAAAGTGTTTATTAATTCAAAGTTTGGTTTTCTATTGGCTCAAAGATATAGGGCCTTGCCTTTGTGTAGTCTTGATATAGCATGGAAGAAATATATCGGTTCATTAATATTAAGTTTGTACTCTCATTTTTATAGTAATGAAAGTAATAATTGTAACAAAAGCTGCCCTTTTTGATACAGTACAAGGATTGGTGAGATAAAATGTACATTCATACACATCAGCTGCACACATTTGGAAGATTAGACCAAATGTATGAACGTTGCAACGTAAATCAGTGTGCGCGTTCCTTTCCCCAAGTGGTTCAATTTCAAATAACAGTATCAATGAGTCTCAGAAAGATTCGGAAATCCTCTTGTTTTCTGGAGGTCAGTACTAGTACACCTGCTTAAGTGCTAAGGTATTTCTGGTAAGAGTATCAAGATTTTGTACCCTAAATATGTGAATGCTATCTGCTGGGTTACCTGGGACACGTAGGGGAGGGGGCAGAAGGGGCTCTACTGTTCAGAAAACAAGTCATATAATAAAGGAGGATGCATTTGGTTTTCTCCACTACATCCCAGCCAAGCCCCTTGGGCTATTTGTCTCCACTCACCACTCACCCTGTATGAAGGCTCCAGGCCAGTGAGGCTGTATCCACAAGGCGGCATCTTGAACCTTGCTGGGTGTAAGGGGGAGTCCTAGGCACAGCATTGGAGAGAAAAGGAAGGAGTTTAGTCAAAGTAGCCAGCCACCTCACTGGAGAAAAGAGAATAATAATTAATTACCACTTTATTTGTGTCTATTGTATGCCAAGCTCTGAGCCAATTCAATCTGCCCCATAACTAATGGCAGCTAATTGAGTCCTACCCACAGTCCATTATATGATTGTAAATCAATCCAGTGTATGGTTATCCACATTTAAAGATGAGGAAACTGAGGCTCAGAGAGGTTAAGTAATTAGCTCAAGGTCACACAGCTGGTAAGCAGCAGAGCAAGGATGAGGTTCCAAAGATCTTATTCTTCAAATGCTAAGTGAGGGACTTTTTGCAGAGGATTGGGTTTCATGCGTGGGTGATGTCATTCGACCCTTGGCCTGGAGTTGTTCAATATAAAAACCACCTCTTCAGGGAAGTTATACTAGACGACCTCAAGCAGAAAGAATTTTTGCTATATTAAATCTAGGAACATTCTCCCCATCATCTGATTTGGCTTTCCCCAGAAATCTGGGTCCCTCTTTGGTATATGGTGATCCTTTCCCACTAAGAGTCAGATATACATTCTAAGATGAGAAGCACAAACTGGATTGCCCTCTCTTGACTATATAAGCATCAGGTCAGATGAAGATGTTCAGCAATTGCCAGGTTTTCAGGGGACAGAACAGCAGCCCCAGAGTGTCTGCTCAAATGCAAGACTTCCCAAACTCCTCAAAAAACCTTTCCCTGAAAACCTATGGGTCTTCAGGGCATCTAAATGGAGAAAAGGATAGCAGGGAAACACATGCACATGTCACATGTTATTAGATGGAGCCAAGGGGCTCTCCTGGAGCACTAGCCTAGGAACATGCATTCAAACAGACTGGGCTGTGCCCACCATCAGTGTGCCAGCAAAGATGTGGGCTGTGGCTCATTCCATAAACTCCATGTTTGATTGCTGAGCCTCTTGCCCATGTCCTGGGTCTCAGGAAAGCTGCCATTTGAGAGGAATAACCAAAATCTTTTTGGACCCCTGGAGAAATGATAAAAGAAACTTGGGAAGAAGGGTCCTATGAAAGGCCTCTGATCACCAAGATTGACAATTTTTTTTTCCCAAAGGATGTAATAGATACCAACTGTCCCCCAAGATCATCATTACCATCATTATTGCAAAGCACAGTGACTCTTATTAGCAAGGATCAGCTGGCATTTAAGGATCACTGTACCAGGCAGCACACTCAGTGCCTTCCAGGCATTATCTCATTAAATCTTCCCCATGACCCTAAAAGGTAAATTCTGTTAGATGCTCATTTTGGAAAGAATGTTTGAGATCCAGGGCTGCCCTGGGCAACTAAGTAGTCGCTAGCCACATGTGGCTTTTGAGCACTTGAGATATGCTGTCAATATAATGCGCACACAGATTTCAAATCCTTAGTACAAAAGAAAAAAAAAAAGAAAAATATCTTATTAATTTAATTAATTTTTGAAACAATAATATTTTAAACAGTTTAAACAACATATACTATTAAAATTTACTCTTTGTTTTACTTTTTCTAATGTGGCTACGAGGAAATTTAAGATTACATATGAGCCTCCCAGATGTGGCTTGCACTCTATTTCTATTGGACAGCTCTGGTCTGGAGTAGCAGTCACCAAACAATGGTTCTTAGACCAAATGTGGCCCACAGCCTGATTTTGTGCAGTGTATAAGCTAAGAATGATAAAGTGATTTTTGCACTTTTAAATTAATTGTCTAATTAAAATAAAAACAATACGTGATGAAAACCATATGTGGCCAGCAAAGCCTAAAATATTTGCTATTGGCCATTTACAGAAAAAGGTTGGTGGCTCCCAGTCTAGATGACTAAGTGACAGAACAGGCCTCAAGGACTACAATCACTAAAATCTGTGATTTATCCACTCTGAAGGGCAGCTTTTATTAGATGCCAGACATTGCATGGAATCTTTATACACTATACCCCATTTGGTGCCAAGATTAAATAATATTAATTAATAATGTTTACTAATAATGCTATTATAATGTTACATAAGATTAATAATATTATATCCATTTTACAAATGAGCAAGCCAAGGTTTATAGAGACTCAATCATTTGTCTTAAATCACAGAGCTAATAATTGATGGGACTGGGATTTGAATCCACCTTCTCCTGAAAGATATAGCTGTAGACTCTTGCCAGTGAATTCCTGTTTAGTTAGGGCCAGCCTCTTCATTGGTTAGCACTGAACAAATTTGGCCCTAATGTCTTTTTTTTTTTTAAATAAAGTTTCATTAAGACACAGTCTTGCCCTTTTGTTTATGTATTATCTATGGGTAGTTTCACGCTACAATAGCAGACACAGACCATGTATCCCACAAGGCCGAAAACATTTACTACTTGGGCCTTTACAGAGAAGGTATGTTGACCTTAACTCAAATAGAACAGGGATCATCACATTTGACCTACAGTGCGGGGTTAGTGGGGTTAGTGAGGGCCCAATAAATATGGAGTGGATAAGTGAGTACATGAGTGATGACTGGAAGAGGAAAGGGAGGGAGGTGTTGTCCTCTCCTCCTCCTAGGACAGACCATGCATTGTTGGTGCACACACAGAGTCACCCCCTGAGATACTGCATTCTCTCTCATTGCTGATGTTGGGATTCTCCCATATTCTTTCCCTACTTCCTTCACCCAAACCTGCTTGACCAGGAACATGTTGATTACATTTCACTTCAAATACACAGGGAATTTAAAATGAGAGGAAAAAATGCTTGGCAAAACCTAAAATATTTTGTAAACCATCTGGGATGTTCTCTTGTTTGTTCTCGAGCTGAGTGCCACGGTCCTCTATTGAGATATGATTTTCACAAAACTCTCGTTAGTTTCAGGACAATGGGACTCTTCACACTTAAGTGAAACCAACAGGAGTGTGCAGTGTCAGTCTCACTATGACTTTGGAAAGGAGTTGGCAACCAGCTGAATGGGAAACAAAGGTAGCAATTCAAGAATGTTTTGGGGAGAGCCAAGGCAAGGATTATTGTGTGGGGCTGCCATGTGCCATTTCCAAACTATAAAACAGCTGAGTAATATATAACCATTACTGAGCATTTCCTATGTTCCAGGCACTTTTGTAAGTACCTTCTCCCCTGTATCTCAATTAATCCTCCCAGGAACCATATGAGATGGTCTTATTACTGTCCCCATTTCAATATCAAGAAACTCAGAATTAGGGAACTCCAATAATTTTCCCCGAGTCCACACAACTAATAAGTGGCAGAGGCAGGAGGACTTAGACTCAGACTTAGGACTAGCTAACTCCAAGACCTAGGCTTTACCAGTATTCTATAGAAGATAGATGTATTTTTATTTTGGGGTGGGGGGGAGGAAAAAGGGCAGAGAGAGAGAGAGAATCTTTTAATCAGGCTCTGTGGAGCCTGATGTGGGGCTCAGTCCCTCAAACCTGGGATTGCAACTTTTCCCAAAGTCGAGAGTCGGATTCTCAACCGGCTGAGGCGCCCAGGTGCCCCTAAGAAAGATAGGTTTAAGTAACTTTCTTAAATTAAAAACAGTGGCATCAGAGCGTTTTGTACAAGCTACCTGTCTATTTACAGCATTCCAAACTCGTGGAAGTTTTGTCCATTTTATTCCCTTTGCTTATCCATTCCATCTTACTTGGAGAACAATGTGTGTTTCTGTCTTGTTTCTCTGTTCCCTCTTGTTCTGCCCCTTTCCTCCCTCTCCAAAAATCCCAGCCCTAACACAGTCTACATATTGTGAAAAAGATTTCTTAAACCACAGGGGTGATGTAACTCTAGGCCTGTTTTTTCTCTGTCACACACACAAATTATTGAATATGAGTGAGATTTTTAAAAATTGGTTTTCAAATGTGATGAAAAGAGTGTCCTTTTCACAAGAACAAAACAACTCCTAACACTGCAGCCTCCTTCCTGATATGGTTGACTTCCAAAGATGAGGAAATCTGTGCATTGGGTCACAGCCTCCAACAAAGTGCAAGGACGTCGAGAAGCTATGGCTTAGATGCAGCTTCGATGTTTAGAATGAAGCTAGAAGCTCCCTTTGGGCTCCGAACGCCACGGTTAAAGACATGGCCTGTATTTGGATGGGCAGTGGCCCAAAAGGCTCAGTTGCAATCCAGCTGATATGACAGGGTTTTTGCCATGGAAAGTGTTCGCATTGGAGCGTTTCTCAGCGAGTCACTAGCCATCAATTACTTAAGAGTCAGATCTTGGCGAGAGGCCCCCCGTTCCACAAAGTATGTCATTCTGTGTTCACAGAAATGGAGTTTACAGTCCTGCCGCTAAATTAAAACTGGTGCTTCCAAATTAAAAGCAGACAGGACAGATGTGCGGGGAAGAAATGGAGACTCACATCTTTTGTGAATCAGCTAATCATTGTGCCAGAACTTGAAATCAGCTTTTCCTGTAGAGGCCTCAACTGCGCCACACCTATGTAAACCGCATTAAATGAGGTGGAATTAACATTTTACCAGATATTTCTTTCACTCTGCCATCTGGAGGAGGATAAAGAGCTCAACGAAGCCCCGAATCTCAGGGACTCTGCAGCATGGGAACATGGGGCCAGCACCTGAGAATGGCCACATCTACCTGTCCCCCCAATGAGCAATATGGAGCCACTGAGGACATGAGGGAGTGGATGAAAAGCCTGTGAAAACAAGCAAAACACTCATAATGACAAGGACTCCAGGACTACCCCCGAGCTTTGGGGCATGCATTCCTCAGGGGAAAATGATGAAAAATAAGGCTTTCAGTACTCTGCCTGCCCTGTTAATCTATTCACAATGTCAATATTAGCTTTAATTTATTAAGCACTTATTATATAAAATTTGAAAAACTTCAGTATGATCATATCTCTCCCTATGGCTTTCAGTTTCCATCAGGGCTTCCCACTGCCCTGATGCTAAAAACCAATATCCCTTCCCAGTCACAAAGATCTGTAGGGTCTGATCCCTGACTCATCTGACACCACCTCTGCTCCAGACACATTGAGTTTCTCCCATGTGCCGTGTTTTCTCCCACTACTAGTTATTCTCTCTGCTGCAGTGCTTTTCCAACGTCTTTCTTTAAAAATCTTTATTGAGAAATACTTCACATATCATAGATCCACCCATTTCAAGTGTACAATTCAGTGGTTTCTAATATAATCACAAAGTTGTGCAAACATCACCACAATGTATTTTACAACATTTTTATCACCCCGAAAAGAAATCCCCTGCCCATTAAGAGTCATTTCCCATTTCTCCCCAACCTCCCTCCACCTCCAGCCTTAGGCAATTATTGATTTACTTCGTGGCTCTACTCTGCTTCCTACTGTGGACGTTTCATACAAATGGAGTTACACAATATGTGGCCTTTTGTAGGTGTAACTTCTTTCACTTACCGTGTTTTTAAGGTCCGTCCACACTGTACCACGTATCAGTATTTTGTTTTTTCTTACTGTCAAATATTTCACTGTATGGATATGCCACATTTTGTTTTTCCTTCATCAGTGGATGGACAATTGAGTTGTTTCCCTTTTTTAGCTGTTATGAATAATACTTTTATGAACATTCACATATGTACATATATTCACATGCTTTATGTTGTTATCTCTTGGGTATATACCTAGGAGTGGAATTGCTGGGTCATACTGTAACACTACACTTTAACATTTTGTGGCAACCAGAGGTTTTTGGCCTAACATTACAACATATTCTTTAAGCCTCAACAAAAGTGTAATTTTCTCACAAATGAATTCCTATCCCTCCATTCCCTTTCGAGTTGAGTGCTCCAGTTACATACCTCTCCTAACTTACTGTATCTTTTCCTTCATTGTCTTATCCTAGTAGGCTGTTACATTTTATGTACATAATAATCTGATATATATCTGTCTATCCTGCTAGACTATTTTAGATGGATCTTTAGCTTCTCACTTCATTCCCAGAGCTCATGCTAAGGCACTGTGGTAGCTTTCAAGATGGTTCCCAATGATCCCACTTCCTGGTATTCGTGCTCTTATGTAATACCTTACCTTTGAGTGTCAGCTTGATTTAGTGGTTTGTTTCTAACAAATTAGAATTAGGTGGAACCGACAATATTTTATATGAGGAACTAGATCTACTGACTCTCTCTCTCTCTCTCTCTCTCTCTCTCTCTTTTCCTGTTTTCATTTGCTCTGGGGGAAGCCATGGTTACTTCATGAGAATACTATATAGAGGCCCACTTGGCAAAAACCAATGCCTCTTGCTGATAGTCATGTGACTTGCATGATAGCCATGTGACTATTTCACCTTGGAAACAAGTCCCCCAGAACCAGTCAACCCTTCAGATGATTGCAGCCCTAATCCGTGTCTCACAGCAACCTTGTCAGGGACCATAAGCCAAAACCATCCAGATAATTCTTTGATTCCTGGCACACAGGAATTATTAGATAATAAATGCTTATTGTTTTAAGCTATGATATTAAGAGGGTAGTTTATTACACAGCAATAGAAAATATGTACAGTTAATACTGCCTGTAACATACAGAGCTCCATAAATGATGGATGAATGAATGAATGAATGAAGGCACAAAAGCCATAGGTTTCTCAAAAATAAAGATATTAAGATCTTTCAGATGTAATGTTCTGAATCTGAACTCATCATCTTCCCCCATAAACCTTCTCTTTCTTCTGTGTTCCCCATCTTAGTGACAGCTATCACCATCTCTCAAGGGGTCCAAAGTAGCAACTTGGTCAGCATCCTTTTTCTCTTACCCTATCTTCACCCCTTGCTTCATCCATGTTCAGTCCCTCTCATCACTTTCCTGGGTCATACCCTTATCACTCTTTCCTCCTTTTGCTTCTATATTAATGCTGCAGTGACCCTTTAAAAATAAGCCAATTATTGGAGCACCTAGATGGCTCAGTTGGTTAAGCATCTGTCTTTGGCTCAGGTAATGATTGATCTCACAGTTCATAAGTTCAAGCCCTACATCAGGCTCCACGCTGGCAGTGCAGAGCCTGCTTGGGATTCTCGCTTTCTCCTCTCTCTCTGCCCCTCCCCTGCTCATGTTTTCTCTCTCAAAATAAATAAACTTAAAAAAATAAACTAACTTGTTCCTGACACTGATTAACAACCAAACAAACAAACCCTGTTTACCAGATCCTTCACAATCCAGTTTGTGCTTATCTCTGTAGCTTCCATATTTTATCACCCTCCATTTCAGTCAAATAAGCTTCCTTTTTTCCTGGAGCCCATCATGACTTTCCATATGCTATTCCCTTTACTAGAACACTGTTCTCTCCATTATCCTTTCAAATGGCTAATTCTTACTCTTCCAGTTTTAAAAAAGAAAGAAAGAAAAAGTACAATAAAAGCTGCATTTATTGAACACTTCCTAGATTTAACTGGTATATCAGAATCTCATTTAATGACAACATCAACCTCAAATGGTACACATTCTGACCTGCATCTTACTGTGGACCAAAGAAGCTGGGATTAAGAACAGATCTATATGACACAAAATCAGGAAAATAAGAAATCATACCATGCCACCATTTGGCATAGTAGATGATTTCCTCACCCATCCAAGGGAAACCCTAGGACTTGAAGCAAGGTGAAGGGTTAACCACATAGAACCATGCCATTTCATTTTCAAGTATTTTGTAGTTTACTTTAACTATTAATTTATTTTTGAAATTTTTTGTTGAGGCAAAATTCATATAATATAAAATTGACCACTTCAAAGCATACAATTCAGTCACATTTAGTACATTTACAATGTTGTACAGCCATCAATTCCATTAAGTTCCAAAATATATTAATTTATTTTAGACCTTGATTGCAGAAAGTGGAGTTAGTCACACTTCTCAGTTCATGACATATTAATATCATCATCAGGGCAAGGCTCTTTCTTTAAATCACTTATTTATGATTCTCTTTTATTCCCCATCCTGGGAGCTCTGCCCCCAACTAGGCTAACATGTCTAATGTCTATCTGACTTTTTACCCATGCTTTGTTTTATAAAATCCTCATGCACTTTCCCACTTTGATCTTTAATTTTTCCTCAGCATTAAGAAAACAACAGGGGTGTACAATTCATCTGTCATTAAGGAAGAAGCTTTGTTTTTGTAGAAGTGCTAAATAGTTAAGAACCCTTTGTTCTAAACCAGAGGTCTACAAACTATGGCCCAAGGGCTAAACCCAGCCCCCAGCTTGTTCTGTAAATAAAGTTTATTGTAAATAAAGTTCTGTAAATAAAGTTTA
This sequence comes from Cryptoprocta ferox, assembly GCA_028646485.1. Classification (NCBI taxonomy): domain Eukaryota; kingdom Metazoa; phylum Chordata; class Mammalia; order Carnivora; family Eupleridae; genus Cryptoprocta; species Cryptoprocta ferox. The sequence continues at coordinate 97,386,521 of CM053572.1, read as the reverse complement.
TTCTGGAAATAAAGCCATATTCATTTGTTTATGTATTGTCTGTGGCTGTTTTCTCACTATAATGGCAGAGTTGAATAGTTGTGAAGAGACTGCATGTTCTCAAATCCTGAAATATTTATCATCCTGCCCTTTACAGAAAAGAGGTGCCAAGCCCAGCTCTAAAAACCACAATCTGTCACCTAGAACTCTGATCATCAGGCAAATCAGTTATTTCTGGGGCCTTAATATCTAGTTCTTAAAATTTCTTCAAGCCATGGTACTAAAAGTGTAGTTTTTAGTTCTGTTTTTAAATTCTTTTTTACTTTCTTTTTATTTGTCTTATGCAGTAAGTATGTATATACATACCTACACATACATACAAGAAATCCCAGTGTGGAAATACAAAAGTGAAATTTCTCTGGTAGAAGCAGAGTCCTGCCTTGCTGGCCTTCCCTTCATCTATCTCTCCATTAGCCTTGAGATGCCATATTGCTATGTGAGGACCCTGGGGACCTCCCTAAGAAAAGCATCCCACCTCTCTGATACTTTCTCAGCCAATGCTTTCCATGGCATCCTGCTGTTGTATGGTGGTATGGAAAATGATGGGTTTAGGAGTTGGATTAAATTCCAACTTGGACATTTGGTGTGTGGCTTGGGCCAGTCACTTTAATCCCTCTGAGCCTTAGTGTCCTCATCTGCATGGGAAAATGAGGATAAGTAATGCTGATGACATGTTGGTGGTGAGGATCTAAGATAATATTTCTAAAATACCTGGCACAGGAATCTGTACCCCAGGAATGGGAGCTACAAAGCGTAAAAAAGAATATTCATGAGAGAGAATCCATGTGCTGCTCTTTCTGTGTGTATGTGCATCCTGGATCCTTATTGAGAACATAAGTTCCTTGAGTTCAGTGATCACTTTTTGGATATTGCCACTGAGGTGGGAAAGATCAGCCTTTTCATTTGGATGGAAATCTTCGCTTATGTGCTTTTAGTCTGGGGCACTCCTCAGTACTGGTCCCTGTCTCAGAAAGGTGCTCACAGTGCCGGGAAGAGTGCCTGACTTCCAACGTTAGTGGTCAGCAGGCTCTGGGCCAAGACAATGCATCTTCTGCTGTACAATGTCTCAGAAAGAGATGATATGTTAAGCCCTTGTTTTCTGCAGGGGTTTATCTCAAATTAATAGATTTTTTGAGTTTAAGTTGTTGAAGGAAAGAGATAAAAATAAGGCTTAGGAAAGGCCCACAATGTAACTTCTTCTGAGAATGCACAGAAGTGAATAGCGGGAGCCTTGGGAGGTCAGTGGAAAGGGCTCTTGATAGGGAATCATCCTGAATTGAGTCAGCCCTTATGTCTTGCAGGCTGTGTGGCTAGAGGCAGTCCCCTAACCTCTCTGAGCTTCAGTTTGCTCATATGAAACAAGACTGAGAATTCTGACTGACCTCACAGGGTCATTGTGAGCATCAATGCCTGGTCCAATTCCTGGCAGATGGTGGGCACTCAATCAAATATTCCTATATGAATTGGTACAGTGTCATGATCAATACAATGAGAGCACTTTGAACATCAAAAATTATCATGTAACTTCGAAGCTGTTACTTGATGGAATGCCACAATAAGAAGCATTAATAAACTAGGGGTCTGCTTGAGGGTGCTGGGCACCCTGGGGGTGCTGAAAGAGGGAAAAAGATGAAGTTAGGGAGGGACTCATGCATAAGGGTGAGAGAAAAACATGACTACTAAGAGAATCCAGTACCTGCAATGGACCCTGAGCAGGAATGACCAGTGGTTTAATCCAAGTCAGAATTGCACTAAATAAAGTCAGAAAGACACTGAGTCAAAAGTCATAACTATCACCAGAGCACACAACAGGCACTAACCATGAGCCCAGGAATGTGCTAGGCATTCCATACATATTGCCATTTAATCTTTTTACAACGATGTGCTTTCGGCACTTAGCCTAATTTACAGTAACAACCGGGTCCTTTTCGAGAAGGTTGGGTGATAGAATTATCTCCGGCTGAAGCACTGTGAGTGGGAATGCTCAGAGCCGTGTCTGTGTCGAGGGGCACAAGAGCCATGTGTCTCCTTAACCTTTTTCTCTGCCATGGCAAATGTGAAAGCCATAGACGGACAGGGCTGTGTCAGCAGAGGGAAAAGTCCCAGATCCCTGAGTTGCCTGATAGAGAAGAAACCCCTCCCCTGCCTGAGTGAGAAATAAACTTTTATTATGGTAATCCACTGAGCTCTCAAGGTTTATTTTTCACTGGAGCAGAGCCTGATTCACTCTGACAAAAACAGCAGCCAACATTTATTTAGTGCTTGCTACTACTTTAAGGACTTTATGTATATTTTTAATTTTATTTCATCCCCACAGCAGACCTCTTATTCTCATTTTATAGACAATGAAAGCAGTATATTATCTGAGAATACACAGAATATGTCAGACTGTGAATTTGAACCCAGGCATTCCGTTGCCAGAGCTGCCTTCTGAACCACTCCACTTAGCTGCTTTCTTATTGAAGGAAAAGCTAGTCAAGAACTAGCCCAAGATCATAGATCTCAGAAATGGCAGAACCATGATTCAAACCCAGGGCTGTCTCATTTCACAGTCTGTGCAAGTTTGCACTATTCTTTGCACTCTGGCTTTGCAAGATGGGTCCAGGTTGACCCAGAGTGACCACTCTGTGGCTTTTCCTGGTTTTTCCATGCACTTTCCAGCATGTGGGATGTGAAAACACTTTGTAAAGTGTGAAGGGCCACGCAGACATGAGGAGTGGCATTTCCAGCCACTGTATGATATGGTGTGGCGGGGGCAAGGGCTGTTTGGCTTGCCTTGTGCTCAAATCCCTGTGAACGAGCGAGGCTGCAGATAGGCTGGCCTGACAGTGACGCAGCCCTTTCTCTGGGCAGCATTTCGTACCACCACGAAGCTTCTCTGTACGGGGCTTGTAGCTCTCAGCAGCACCAGCACGGGCCATCCCTGGAGAGGCCATGAGTTCTGCTTTGGACAAGCATATTGACTTTCACAACCGCAGTGTTGGAGCCTCGAGGCACTCTTTGACTCATATTTCTTTTTTAAGTCTATAACGCCACAAAGCTTCAGAGAGACAACCGGAGAGTCAGGCATAGAGTCCTACCTGACTGGATAATGAGGAATGGACTGTGTCTTGAAGGAAAAGAAATAATAATGGTAGCTAACAGTCAGGGGGCAGATGTGCCAGGCAGTGTTTAAGTTGCTCTGTGGGAAAAATGTCTTGGAATTCTCATGGTAATGCTGAGAGATGGGTATTATCTGATTTTACAGGAGAGGAAATTGAGATTCAGATAGATCATGTGACCTACTCAAAGTCATAATCTAGGAGTTAGAAATTACATTGGATTCCTCAGGACCCAGGCATCTTAATTTGCTTGGCTCTCTCAATGTTGATTTGCCTTATAGATGTTTTTCTATGTGGGTTCCCTTGACAGCTTTGCTATAATAAATAGTCCATTGGGGTTCTTACCTTGCAAAAAGCATTTGTAAATGTTAATTTGTTTGATCTTCATAAACACCTTGTGAATGATGGAGCATGTATCTATTTCCTATTCAAGGACACTGAACACAGAGAGATAAGCATCTCACCCATGGTCACACAGTGAACAGCAGAAGCAGCACCTAAAACTTAGGTATTCTGAAGCCTGGTCAGATGTCTTCCCATAACCCCTGTGCCTCTTATTGGAAACCCCAAGTTGGTAAGTGGCCAAGAGCACAAGCTTAGACATGGGGCCATTTTAGATTCGAGTCCTGGTTCACAGCTCAAGAGCTGTGTGAACCTGTACTGTGTAAAGTCTTTCTGAGTCCAGGTTTTCTTAGCAATAAAGTAAGAAGAATAATAGTAGTGCCCACCTCATGGTTATTATGAAGATTCAGTTAAGTCCAAGTAAAGTCAGTGTTCTATGGATAAACTATTATTTTATACTACAAAATCTCTTCCTCTGTTGCTGTCTGAGAAAGATCACATTGGAAAAATCCATCATGACTAGGATGGAGCCTGAGACTCCTACCAGCTCATCTGTGTTTCATACTCTGAGATTTCATACCAGACTGTGCTCAGTGCCAACTCTATGGTTTCATTGGAAAACCATGCCATTCAGTCCCCTTTTCTCTGGCTTCTGGCCCTTCAGAAGGAGAACTTGGGTTGCGGCTGAATTAAAGACCCTCCCCACCTATGGATGGCTTTACCATCTACACAAGCCTGGGAGCTGCTGTCCCTCTCAGCAGCTTCAGCTGCTTTCCTGATAACAGTGTTATTCTGTTTGGTCTTCTGGGAGTCCCACCAGCATCATTAATCAAAGCACCACGTTGCTTACTCGTACTGAAGTATCCTCACCGCCTCATCAATCATAAAAGCAGCAAAGAGTGTGCTTTGGATTTCTAAGGAAAGCTCCAGACAGCAACCAAAAGAAAAAAAATGTGAAGGGGAGGAGGGAGCTTAATTATCAGCTGGTCCTCAGCCCATCACTCACGCTGGAAATGTCTTTACAGCTTTATTTGGGTTGTGTCTCTTTTTAAATCCTAGTAAACAGCCGTTAAGCTAAAAACCCTCATTGCTCGGCACAGGGAGCCCCACTGGTTTTCAAGCTATTATTTTAATAAGGCCTATTTTACAATTAAGGCACCATGGGCTTTAAATTACATATAAAATAAAATGTGGAAATTGAAGCATTAAGTGTGTGACTGCCGTTAGAGAAACAACAGCCGCTCTTTGTGGTAAAATGCTGTCTGGTGTAAAACGAATGGAACAGAAGGCTGGGGTTATGTACCACCATGATAATAAAAAAAAATACACATACACACCATGAGAAAGACCTGTTCACTCTTCAGGGAAGGAGTGCCTAAATGGAACTAGACAATAACAATAATAATAGCAATACTATGAATATTATTATTAATAATAGCAGTTAACATTTTTTTAGCACTTTGATATATGCCAGGCACCAGCTAAGGAAATTCTCATGCACTGTGTTGTTCTCACATCAAGTGTAACAGGGAGGTACCATTCTTATCCCCATGACAAAGAAAGAAATGGAGGCTTGAAGAAGAGGCCACCTGCCCCGAGGCCTCGGTGCTGGCAAGGGACAAAACTAGGACCTAAACCTTGTTCCCTGAGGAGGTGATGTTGAAGGTAAAGCCGAGGAGTGAGCACAGAGGACCTGAGATGTGTTAGATGGAACACAGTCTATGCCACAGCCCCGTGAAGGGAATGCATTTGGTGATGTCAAGGAACCAAAGAGAGACCTGTGAGGTTGGATGCTGGCGGGGGAAGGGGGGGGTGGTGGTGCGGATAAGACACAAAGATAAGGAGATAAACAAGGGGTCAGCCCAATCACACCTGCAATAAGGAGCAGACTTTCTTCTAAGTCTTAGGAGAATTTCAGGCAACGGTGGTGGGGGTGGCTCATGCTCCGATTTTAAATGGATTACTTGGGCTGCTGGTGAGAATGAATTAAAAGTGGGCAAAAATGAAAGTAAGAAGACAAGTCGGGAGATTGTCACAACAGCCCAGGAGGCCCAAAAGAGATGGCAATGGATACAGAGATTGGATGGTTTCAAACTAGGAAGTGGAAACAGCAGGGTTATTGTCAACCATCCATCTCTCATCAGACTCTCTTGTATTATGGTCTGGTCCTCGTCCTCCCAGGGGAGGTTCTATTCACTCCCTCAAGCAAAATTCCATGTTCTAAATCAATTTGCCCTTCCCTTCCTGGAATGTCCACTGGTTTATTAAAGAGCTTTGCTGGTTTGCTGGTCTTACCACCCACCAACTCCTCCCTCTTGTAAAAAAAAAATGTAAATAAACACACACACACATGTTTTTAAACTATCACCCGATCCCATTGCCCTCTCCATGGTTGGCATTTAAGTCCAGAGTATTCAAAAAGGGTTGGGGGCATTCTTCTACATATAAATGAGCCACATGCAAATCAGACCTGCTTGCCTCTGTCTGCAGCTGTCAGCAGAGGGTGATGCCACAGACACACATTTGTGTTTACAAAGCATTACAGCCCCATAGGCAGGAGGCATTTACAAAACAGCACTGAGGGATGGACAGTGCATCTGCCCCAGTGGCCAAGGATACTCTGGTGGCAAGTCTTCATCCTCCCACAGAAGATTAACCTCCTCTCTGAGGAACAGAGGGCGTGACCAGCTGTGTCATAGACTTGGAAGCTTTTCACTTCTAGTCCACAAAATCCAGCTCCTGGGTGGTACTGAGTCAAATTCATTAACATCTGACAGCTGTTCAGTGGCTTATGGAAAATGACTTACAGCTTCATGGTTTGATTCCCTGGTTGGCCTTTCACAGCTAGAAGCTTCCTTGACAACCAGGACAGAGATCCTGGGATGGGGTGAAGGACCTTCGGAAAGGAGTGGTTCTTTTGAACTCTGCTTACATCTCAGTGTTAACAGGAAAGATTCAGAAGCCAATATTGGCAGAGTGGAGCTTAGAACCTTCCAGAAGTGCTCAGTGTAGGTCTCTCTCCCCCAGTGCCCCTGGAAGTATATTGGGAAGATTCTAAGCAAAGATATCTACTGAGTTGTTTGTCAAGCCTACCTATGTAAAATCTATTTGCTAAGAACTGACTCTCTCACTCCCTTAATTCACATGCTTCCTGGGAGAGAAACCATATTTCTGCAGTAGGCTGTCTGCCCTGGCTTCAGCTAATGGAAGACTCCCTCCCCTAGGAAAGGAAAATTAAGATTAAGGTCTCAGTGGAGCTGGTTTCTTGAACAAAGGAAATAGAATCCTACCAGCTGGGGAACATCAGGTTTTCCTCCAGGTGGTATTAGGGAAATTAGTGCCACCTACCACAACAGACAAATGCCAAAGCTCAGTGGCTTAACACTGTAAGAGTGTGTTTCTCATTCATGCATGTAGGAATGACACACGAACACATGGCCTCCAGGTTGCCATGGCAGGAGAAGAGAGAGCTGGAGGATCACAAGGGATGTTTTTAAGGGTCAGGTCTTACCTCATTTCCATTTGCATCATATTGGCCTGGATTATATGAGATGGTTTAAATGTAACTACAAGAGAGGCAGGGAAATGGAGTCTCTGCACGACAAGGAAGAAGATATGTTATAGTGAGTATGTAGCATTGCTCCACCACATAGGTGAACCTGAAAACAAAGAAAGCCAGTCCCCAAAGAAAGGGGGAAATGAAGTAGGTACATGCTACAGATAGCATCATTATAATGAAACCCCATCATGTCCTGAGGTAGTTCAAGGGGTCTCTACACTCAGAAAGAGTAGCCTACAAATACAGCCTTTAGCATCCACTGCACAAAGACATTTTAAAAGACTTGAAGATAATGTGGCTCAAGGTCAAGCCCAACTCCTCAGAGTGATAAAAAAAGGTGAAGTTCTACATGCTTACAACTCTGGACTTCTAACCACAAGTGACCTTGGGGACACAGGTGTTCTGGTGCTGTGGAGGTCTGTTGGCTCAAGTTTAAAAAGATGAAACTTTTCATACCACTAGCTGAGAGCATACCCTTCAATGAAGTCAGGACTTTTTTTACTCTTTTGAAAGAGCATACTGTTCTCTTGGAAAGGTCACATTCTTTTGCATTTCAGACAGAGGGCTGTAAAGCGAGGAGGAAGCCTGACTCCAAGAGCAGAGCAAAGGAGGCAAGTTTACCATTAGCATCAGGGTGGTTCTATGTGCAGATGGAGTGAGTAGCAACCTGGGTGCCAATGTCAGTGGTGTCAGGAGAACCTCACAGGCTTCTGCTGCTCATCCCTGAAACCTTATCCTAAGAACTTCATTTATTCCCATGGCTTAAGTCTTTCTAAGTCTTCCCAACCTCATCTTCTTGCCTTCCACATTTCAAAGCTAGTGATTCCTGTCAAATTCCCTCCAATCTATTACACTTTGTCCTGCTCTACTCCTCTCTCTGCTCAAGTTATTCTTGGCCTCCTCTTCCTCAAGGACAATTCCACTCACTTTCTTTTAGTGCTCTTCAAAACCACCCCTGTGCAGCCAAAGATGGCCATGTCTTCTTCTGCGGTACCATCATGTTTACCATTGCTCTGTCTTGTGCTTGTTCCCTTCTCTGTCAGCCTCCCTTGTATCTTCCAAACCCCTAAACCTGAGCCCTGACACTCCTTGAAGATAGGCTTTTTATGGTACTTGTGTTTCGACTTTTATGGAATCACCTATTGTCTGCCACATGAATAAGCAAATAAGTGAGTGAATGAATGAATCTGTAAAAAAGAGTTACGTCTAGGAAGGACAGCCAATCAAGTCTTAGAAAATATGTTAGTAAGTATTAATCAATTGATTTTAGCTCTATGGTGAATGAGGACAGTTCTTATTACTGCTACTAGAGGTGTGTGTGTGTGTGTGTGTGTGTGTGTGTGTGTGTGTGTGTTTCTTTCTCTCTCTCTGGCTTTACTCCATGGAGCACTTAGGTTTTTAGTTCTCCTCTGGCTTTTCAAAATCCATTTACTTCAGTTTCAAATTTTTCTGCTCTACCTTGCAATACAGTTTCCTTTTGTCTCTTGCTCCCATACTTGGAAACACAAACTCATTGACATACTTGATAGTATTAGAACATAATTTCCCCTGGAGAAGGGACCATGCTCATCATGCCCATCAGGATCCCCAGTGCCTAGACCAGTACCTGGCACATAGTAGTTTCTCAGTAAATGCTTGCTGAATAAATGAGAGAACCAACAAATAGATATATATGTGAAAAAAAAAAGTAAGTCCTTCCCATTCATAAGCTATTGCTTTCCTAGAAGGTAGTCTGGGTTTTTAGATAGCATTTCCTGTGTCCTGTTTAAGAGGATGATAAACTGGTTTTATTTCATTTAAAACTCTGATTAGGTGGAACATTCTATTGATAAGAATTTAAATTTGATTCAGTGGAAAAGAGGACCATGACTGATTAGTGATGTCTGTCTTGAGCAAAAGAGGAGAAAAAGGTGATGCATCATTCATCCCCAAACTAGGGGAAATTCCAGAGTAATCCATTAGTATACCTGATCATGTAGTTCAGGCTGGAGATATCTGTATGAGAAATAAAGTAAGGCTGGAATGATTGGAATTTCTACAGTTCCCAGGTAACTTGAATTTGAAAAAGAAAACTGGTAAGAAGGTTTAAAAGAAATTAATTAAAAAGCTTCAGTTGTATAAATAAATCTATCAATTTGAATTGCCAAAGTGCCAAAATATGATGCTGTGAAAACTATTCATTCGATCATGTATTACATGATTTGTTTCAATCATGTTTAAGTATCTTGTAACAAATTACCTTGAGATTCTCTGTAATATTCATTAGTGCCATTCATCAAATATTTCCTTTTTAAAAAAAAAAGTTTATTTATTTTGAGAGAGACAGAGAGAGTTCGAGTGGGGGAGGGGCAGAGAGAGAGGGAGAGAGAGAGAGAATCCAAAGCAGGCTCCATACTCACTACAGAGCTGGACACGGGGCTTGTTCTTGTAAACCACAGATCATGATCTGTGCTGAAATCGAGAGTCAGATGCTTAACCAACTGAGCCACCCAGGTGTCCCTCAAATATTTCTAATATTCCTTTTGTTAAGTATACGATAAGATTACATTTTCTCTGGCCTCTTTAAGTTGGGTGTGGTCATAAGAGGCATTAGCCAATGAAATGTGAGCGGAGCTGATATGGGCCTCCTTTGGACAAAAACCTTTAAGGAGGGCATGGTTTTCTTCTCTTGTCCCCTCCCATAGCAACCTGCAAAACTCCAGGCGGTAAGACCTTCATTAGCCTGAATCCCTGACTGAGGACAGCATAGAGCAGAGCAGAGTCTCTAGCGGACATGCTGTGGACATAGAACAAGAAAGAAACCTTTGTTAACATTTTTAAGCAACAGAAATTAGAGATTTATTTATTGCTACAGTAGTATAACCAAGTCTGTTCTGACAGATACATTTTCCAAATTGGGAATTTGCAATATGTCACAGCACAAGGTAGAGATAAGACTAGTCGCTAAGGACCAGTTACTTGGCTAAGCATCCCCTTCTCTAAACTGTGGCTTCTGTTCATCTGAAATATTTAGGAAAAGAATCAATAGAGGGAGAAATGAAAGCTCTACCTCCCACTGCTCCTCGTCATGAACCTTGTGCTCCAGCCGAACAAAGCAATGCACTGTTCTTTATAATCACCCCCAGGCTTTCTCATTTCATGCCTTTGTTCCCACTGTCCTCTCTCCTTAGAAAACCTTTCTATCACCTTGTATCCAAGTCACTCCCGTCTCCCAAGGACCAGCTACAGTGCTGACTCCTCCAAATGTATCTTCCCACACGTTAGGAATGATGTCTCCCTCTTCCGAACTCACAGAGTACTTTACCATTATCTTTCTTATTATGCATTTCATTGTCTACCATGAGGGTTTATTGACGATTATATAAAAGACTAGAGTGGGGAGAAGAAAAGGAAAGGAGAAAGAGAAGGAAGCAAATTCAAGGAATTTGGTGTCACAATGTAGAAACAACATATGCAAATTTAGGAAATTGGTCTTTGTTTCTCTATTTTATATTTTCAGCTTCTCTCCACAAACTACTCCTTCTCTGTGCTGCCTCACTTTTCTTGTACATTATTGCCTCCTCCCAACTATGTCTTCTGATTAGTTAATGGGTTAATTGTTCAGATAAGATGAATTTTTGCTAACAGGTGAAGGAAGCTGTGATCTTTTCTTATTAACATATGCATACTTCTGTTCTCCTTCCCTTCATCCCCTGGTACCTCATGACACACCTTGTCTAGGATACACAATTTGAAAAATTAGAACCTTATCTCCATTGGAAAGATACAAATCAATTTGCAGTGCCTAGTGCAAAATGAAAAATCTGGATCTCTTGTTGAAAAGTTACTGAGAATTTCAAGATGGCAATAGTAGAACATTAAACCAAAGGTGAGGCACAGTTTTGGTACCCTGTGTAACCGCCCAGGTTGTATACCCATAAAGTCAGCCCTTATGTGTGATTTGGGAGCCCTCAATGCCTTCAAAATGTAGGTGGAAATCAATTCCAGTTGTATATAGATCCTCTCCAAACTGGCAACACCTTCAACTACCTCTTCCTGTCTACGAGACATGTCCTAACCGTCATGTGAGGACAGACTTCCAGGAATTAATTGTCTATGGAGTTTGACAAACTTCAAGAATGTAGCCTGCTGATCTTTGTTGTCTGCAAAGAAAATGTGATGCATTTCAGCATCAAAACAGTAGCCTCACTCAGCTTCTTTCCACTACCCTTCAAGATGCTTCTATAGATAAATTTTTGCATCCACCCAAAATTCCCACGTTGAAACCTAATTCCCAATGTGATGGTATTTAAGGGTGATTTGGAGAGATGATTAGGTCATGAGGGTGTAGCCTTTATGAATTGGATTAGTGTCCATATAAAAGAGACCCAAGGAGTTCCCTCACCCCTTTCACCTTGTGAGGACACAGAAAGAAGAGAGTCATCTACAAGCCAAGAATCAGGCCCTCATCAGACACCAATTCTGCTGGTGCCTTGATCTTGGACTTCCCAGCTTAAGAACTGTAAGAAATAAATTTCTGTTGTTTATAAGCCACTCAACTTGTGTTATTCTTTTATATCAGCCCAAATGGACTAAGACAGATGCCAAGGAAGAGTTTTGATTTGTCCTCATTTTCTTTTAACAGTTTGTCTGTGTTCATCTACTAGAGCACTTATCTATTTCTTGGCAGAGTTGAAAGTTTGCCCACATCTTCCAAGAACTGTGTTCTTGATGGCCTGGGAGTATGTTTTATTTTATCTTAAAAAAATTTTTTTTCCTACCTAAATCAAAGGGAGGTTGAGAATACTTTTAGCTTATGTTGTCTAACTCCTCTACAGTTCAATTCCACATCAAGGTAACAGAGAAACTGTGGAATATTCTCCAGTAGGGCAGGCCAGCAGGAGTTCCCAGCATGGATCTGTGATGCTTTGTGATCCACTCACAGCTTTGGAGAGTACACCACACACAGGGGAGGACTAGTCTGCTCTATTCAGAATTCTAGGAAACACCGAAAGATTGTTATAGGACCTGGAAGTCATATTGCTATTGTCCTTGGCCTGCCTTTGACAAACTAAGTAAGTTTGGCAAGTGAGTGTACAGGGCAGATGAGGTCAAGGTTGTGGCTTCAATCCCAATAGGGCCAGGACCATGATGCTCTAGTTGACTATACTGTTCCTTTACAGTCTATATCTACAGTGATCAGGCCAGCATCCATTCTGATGGACTGGTACCCATGTCATATCACGTTACATGTTGCTGACTATCATCCCTAGAGCAAACCACACACTCATTTTCAATTTGGTATCTCCACACTACACCAGTAGCTGAGAATTACTGGAACACTGGTGTGCTGAAGCCAGCTCAGACCAGCTCACACATCTCTTCCCAACCCCACAATAAGTGATGCCACATTGGTAGCTTAGAATCAGGCATAACAGGAGTATTTACACCAAAGAAATCAGCAAATATTACAAACCAAGGCTTCTTTGCTTTGTTTTCAGAAAGTCAGCTTATCAGCTTTATCACATATGTTATATATATGAGAGATGTGAGTCTAGTTTGTTTAGTTACTCATCCGTTATTTCACCCTTAAAACCGTCAGACATTTATTACAATGTAATTTATCTCTCATACTATGGCATTTTCAAGAGTAAAAGGGGATACTATTAAAGATTGTACCAGGACAAGCCAGAGTAAACGAAGACTGTCTTGGGCAAACTAGAATGTGTTGGCACCATCTTGTATTGCCTCTACACACTGTGCTTGTTGAGGACACAACCACCATACAAGAGACACGATCTCTACTCTTCTGACATTACAGCCTAGTGGGCTCAAAGAATATGTCAATAAAGACCATTATTTACCGTTTCATCCTCCATGATTAATATCAAGAAGTTTAACCAAATACTATGAAAACAACTATGTAAAAACTGGTTTTATCTTAATAATCTAACCTGAAAAAATTTTTTGAGTTATGACTACCTAAGGCAACTTGGCTGTCCTAAAAAGCAAATTATACACACACTACCATGTTCCAAGTGATCACCCTGAAAGGCTGTATGTTTATCACAGTGAGGCTGCCGTTACTAGAACACTCAAGTCTCAAGGACATTTTTAGAAGTTTTGATAGCAGTCAGTCTTCATCCTTGCAGTAAAGATTTAATTATTAAAATCGACTGAAAATCATCTGCCATTAAGTGTGATGAAGAAAGAAAATAGCCAACCTGGGTAGAAAACTTTGGTTTAAAACAGGGAATCATAAGGTCATGAGATGAAGGTTTCTTTGCAGTTACCTGAAGTGGCTTTACAAACAGACACTTTCAAGAAAGCGTACAAAGCAAAGTTTCACTCAATTCATTTGGATAAGCATTTTTAATTTTAAAAATCACCCCAAGAGCATTTGGCCACATCTTATATAGCTCAGGTAATGAGAGAAAAGCAAGGCTGCCATGGAATGAAAAAAAAAATCCAAGTGGTCTGATACATATGTCACAGATTCACAAAAATCTTACTGATTTTTTTTTCAGTCTACTCTAAGCATTAAAATAGCTAATCAAAAGTGCCCTAAATATGGTTAATCTTAAAACCTTGCTATGGAGAGAGAACAGTTGCTGGTTTACTGACCTTGAAAAGGTGCTACTCATCACACAAATTCCTATTAGTAGAAACCAAGCTCAAGCCCAGGTCCTATCCTACATTCATTAAATTAACACAGGGTGATGGAGTCCCTCCCATGTTTCAGGGCTCGGCCCTGGGTGCAGAGCAGTGAGGGAAGTCACAAGACTCCTATTTTCTTGGAAGTTACAGCCCAGCAGGGAGAGATAGGCTTTGATCAAACGGTACACAAATAAAAGGACAGTTTCAAGCTGCTGTGCTAAATGCCATGAAAGGCAAGTTCAGGCTCTATGAGAGAGTAGAACCCTCCTGAGGAAGTAAGGTTCAAGCCAGGACATTATGGATGAATAGGAATTGACTGATTAAAAGGAGAGAACACACACACACAAACAAACAAACAAACTGCAAGAAGAGAAGAGCATGTGCAGAAACCCAGAGGTCACGTTAGTATCAGGGAGTCATTCTACTCTGGGGATCACATGACCAAACTCCTCTTTTGATAAGTGAAGAAAGTGGAAAGCTCAAGTCTAGAGACCAGATGTTCAGACTCGTCTCATTCAGCATGTGTCTCAGCACCTTCCAGTCTCTTCTTGAATTCCAGATGTGTCTGGAACATGCAGAGAACGAAAGGGCAGTGGGAGCAGGGGGGTGTGGGGTTCAATAAGTGTTGTTCTTGACATTAGCATCCAGAGCTTGCACACATACATACATACATATATCTGCACACATGGGCTTACACATGCAAACATATATATGTGTATAAACACTTAAAGAACACTGAATTTCACTCCTAGCCATATTAGCACAAGTCACTAGATCCTTCTATGCTCTGTCTCCTTATCTGTAAAATAGGACAAGTCTTCTGGTCCAAAGAATGCACTGGGCTTTAGAGAGGTGCTAATCATAGGATTAATATGAAGTCATTATGTATACACAGAACATTGGTATATTATTATTAAGCAGTCAGAAAAATTAAATGATGGTTTGGAGGGAACTCTTGTGTGGTGACACTATGACTTAGCTTCCTTCTCTGCCTGTTAATCTGTAAATTCTTCACTCCATATGGCCACTTGGTGTAGGCTCTAGAGATCTGGCACCATGAGAACCGCCCCACCAGGCCAGGCTCAAAGCCCTTCCGGGTAGGATTCAGGGTCATGAGCATTAGAATTAGAAAAAGCCAGATCACTGTCCCAGCTCTGTGACTTTCTAGCTCTGTTGCTCATAGGGAAGTTATTTAATCTCTCTGAGCCCCAGTTTCCTCATTTATAAAATTCAGATCCCAATATTTCTCTCATAGACTTGTGAGAAGTGGAGGCTATTTTAGGAGCCCCCTGGGGGCCCTGCCTGACACACAGTAAGCCTTAAGAAGCTGTATTTGGCAGGGTAGTGCTTTGTTTCTAGGATCAATCTTAAACATCGCCAAACACCCAAAAGTCCTATGCATCTGTTGTACCATTATCAATCCATCATTCTGTGAACTTTAAAAAGTCTTTTGGAGGTACTATTTGTATTTTTAATCTGTCCCATATGTTGGAGTTGATTTAGTTATTTGTTCACGCAACAAACATTTTTTGAGTGTCTACTATGTGTCAGACACCATTCTAGGCATTTGCTATTCATTGTAAACAAGATATACAAAAAGTGTCACTCTAGTGGGGGAAAGATAGATAATAAGGTATAAACACAACATATTAGTATATTCTTTAGTATGTTAGAAGTATAAACTTCTGTGGGGAGTAAAAAAGCAGTGTGGTTGTTCAGTGGGTATAAGGTTGCAGTAATATAAAATGAGTAAGTTCCAGCTATCTGCTGTGTAACACAGTGCCTGTAACTAACACAGTATTGTGCACTTCAACATTTGTTAAGAGGGTAGATCTCATACTAAAGCATTATTGCCACAAAAAGCCCCCAACCAACCAAACAAACAAAAGGACACAGGAAACTATTGGAAATGATGAATATGTCTATTACCCTCATTGTGGTATTGGTGTCACAAGTGTTTATGTCTGCATTCATAAAATTATACATATTCATTATGTGAAATTCTTTGTATACCAGTTATATCTCAATTACATATAGACATCATGTATTATATATTAAATTGATACATAACAAATGTATATAATTATAGATAAAGCTATTTACAAAGCAAGGAACAGTGTAAAATGTCAAGAATGTCAAGGGTAGGTAGCAGGTGTATCTTTACTTGCTCAAGGTAAGCTTAATTGGAAAGAGATGATTTCAGAAAAGATTTATAGGAGGCGAGAGAGGAAGCCTTGCAGTTATCTGGGAAGTGGGGAGGACAAAGAACATTCCAGACAGAGTGAAGAGGAGCATGGCTGACAGGACCATGGCTGACATGTAGGAAGAGTAACAAGGAAGCCAGTATGGTGGGAGCAGTGTGAGCAAGGGAGAATGTAGTAGGAGAGGAGGTTGAAGAGTTCAAAGAAAGCCAGATTATTGAAGGGTTTGTAGGCATTGTTTAGACTCTGGATTTTACCCTGAGTTTATTCATTTGACAAACATGTATTAGGTTTCTGTTTCATGGCCACCCGTGTATTAGAAGCCATGATGGCCAGGAAGAAGTCAGAAACAAAAAGAAATCACAATCTGTTGGTCCCTTTGCTATTAAAACTAGCGGACAATCAAGGACACGTATTAATGCACCTTTCTTTGGTTTATCTGTTCAACACATAGAGACCTTCTGTTAATGGTTGCCAGTACATATCTGTGGGAAAAACCAGAGAGGGTCCCTATCCATATGGAGCTTTCAGTCTAACAAAAGCTCTCTCTATCTTGGCACTATTAACATTTTGGTCCATTTAATCCTTTGTTTTGCCTGGGGAGGGGGGCTTCCCTATTCATGGTAGGGAATTTAGTAGCATCCTTGCCTTCTACTCACTAGATGATAGTAACACTGCTCCCAATTGTGACAATCAAAAATGTCTCCAGACATTATAAATGTCCCCGAGAGAGGGCAGGCAAAATCATCCCTAGAGAATTACTCTTCAAATTGGAAAGATGTAGTGGACTTTTGTCATTATTTTTGGTTGGTAGCAGCTGAACCTCTTTCCTGTTATTTTACACCCCTCCACTTTATGGGACTTAGAGGCAGGCAGAGGCTTTCTTCATCTACAGACTCTAAAAATGCCAGAAACTTGCTTTCAAGACTCCCCTGATATTGAGGGCATGCACTTAAGCTTAGTCAATCAGATGTATCTACTCCCGGTTTTGCGCCCAAAGATAGAGCTGCAAAGAATCAGAACCTGTGGAAAGTTCTTTGGTAGTGATGGTGAGTGCAGCAAAATGTGGTTTCCAGGAAGGCAGAGGGAGGATGGTCCCCTGGACAGCCTGGTCCAGATATACAAGTTTCAGAACAGAGTGCTCAATCCTGAAGGAAGCACTAACTTGTTCACATTATTTTATGGCAGGTTATGGTCATCTTCCAGCAGGCTAATAGTTTCTGAGCTTGGTTCCTCCTTGGCATTTTACCCTATATTCTTTTGATAAATTATTTTTCTGCACAAGTCAGGCCTGCTTGCCACCAAGAATTTTGCCTGAGAGAGATGATAAGACAGTAAATAAACAATGGTTGATTTCTGAAGATAGACATTGAAGAGAGTTGGTGCCCACACCTTGGACAGAATGAGGTCTTACTGAGTAATTGCCATTTGAGTGTTCTTGTGCATTTTGATATTTTAGCATCCTGACCTCACGGCCTTTGGGTATTTAAAAAAGAGGACATAATCAAAAGTCTTAAGTGCTCAGAGGCACTGCCTCAAGCCTTTTCTGAAGAAAGACTAATAATTGAGGAGGAAGGGGACAATGTGCTACACGTGGAGACTTGGGTTGCAGCCTGAATCCTCAGAGCTCATCACTGAATCCCACCCCCCACACACACTCAACCCCTAAACCTTCCTTGAACTACAAAATGGCGGTAGCCAACAGAAGTAGACAGTTCTGGTGGTTTGCCTTGGACCAGACAGGTGACCTTTCTGGTATCTCTACTGGTTAATAACTGTTTGAATCTGACCCTTCTCACCCAGATTCTGTGAAACAATTAGATCCTAATGTCTTAACGCATCCTTTGTATGTAATGAGTGAGAGAAGAGATTTATCAAGTTATGGTGATAATAATATATAGATATTAAGAACCCACACTGAGCATACTCCGGCACCAGGGACTATTATAGGTGTTGTTCACATACAACTCTTTCTTTAATCTTCACCTCCACAATGTGAAGCAGGTACAATTATTACCCCCAATTTATAGTTGAAAAAACTGAGGAACCAAGTGGTTAACTAACTTGTCGAAGGTCACACAGCTAGTGAAGGGCAGAACTGGGAGAATGATGATTGATTGGTTGTTTGACAGAATGATTTAGGGGCATCTACTTCTTTCAACATAGCGTTTAAATCTTTTGGCTTTGAGTCATGGGTTCAAACCCTAGTTCTCTTCATTACTATGAGAACTGACTTTTAAATTCAGTTGTTTCATTGCTAAAATAAGTAAAAGTATCTAGCTTAATAGGTATGTGAGAAGGTTAAATAAGTTAACATGTGTAAAAGAATAGTACCTAGCACCAAGTAAACATTCAGTAAATGTTAGCCATTATTATTATTATTACTATTATTATTTCTTTGTGCATAACTCAGGCAGACTCCAGAGGTTATGCCCTAACTCCTACCCTGTATTGTTCTTCTTACTGGACTCTGTGTCCTCAGTTCCTTAGCTAAATGGTTGATAATTTAGCAGTCAATAAATACTTGATGAAAAAAATGAGTTAATGAATGATTGAATGAATTAGTGAAAGATGCAGAGGAGAATTGGATCTGATCCTACTGGGTGGGGTTTGGAAGGGAAACAACCTCTTATTTCTTAGGAAATAAGAACAATCATCTGTGTTTGCTGTCATTAATGGATCAAGACATGCACCTTCCCTCAAAAGAAAATGACAAGCTTGTCTACACTAAAGCAAATAACAGGCCTTTGGACCTCCCAAGCACTCAGAAGTGCTGGTCTCTCATACTTTCTCTTTGCTTCTTCATTCACAACCCCTGTCCCCCAGCCTGTGCTGTGAATTTCATGGCTGTAGCTTATGCCAGTAAAAAGCCTTTCATGCTCTGCTAATGTGGCATTTGTTTGGTAATATGCGGGAGAGAGCATTAAAAATAAATCCAGAAATGGCATCTTATAAATTTGGATTTTCTGTTCTCATAATTTATAGGAGTTCATGTTAGAGAGCACTGTCTTATGCATAAATACAATTTCTTTGTGAGCTGATGATGGAATTTATATCAAAGGGGGTCGAACATATACTTCATGAACTCAGCATCCGCTATTATAAGCTATTTCATGTATAACTGGAGACAAATGATCTCTCCCCCCGTTTGTCTTAACTTAAAATTCAGTTGGTTTGCTTGAATTCATTTCCAAGGCATGAGAGTGGGGGTAGGGAACCTAAGATTTATACACCTTTAATATAATCAATTCTAAACATATCTTTAGACAAATAATTTAAAAATCTATGCATCATGGAACACCTCTATTAATTTCAGGATACACAGTTTGGTGAATTTTGATGTGATTGTGTGTTTATGTGTTTAAGATTTAAAAAAGAAAAATCCATCCTCTCTTTCCTTCCCCCTCAGAAAGAAATTTTAACAGGAACATTTTGAAATAAAATCCCACAAGGAAACAATCCCCTTAGACAATTAAACTGGGAGAAGGTCCCCTGAGGGCAGACCAAAAAAAAATCTGGAAAAATAATTGCTGTGCTGGGTCTCTGCTGTATTTTGGCTGGGTGTAAGGAAAGACAGCGGGTACCTGTGCACTCACTCAGGGAAAACACACACACACACACACACACCCACAAACACAGTGTAAGTGTGTCCCTCCATGGAGCTGGCTTGTGACACTGCTGTGTATAACTACCTGGCCACACTTGGGGCCTTTCAGGCAAGCAGCAGTGATTTGGAGACTGTAGGCAATATAAAATAACAATCAGGTCATTTACAAGGTTCTGCCAAATATTAACCTTCTATCCAATTCTCCTGCAACCTTTCAGAGCCCCTAATGTGAACCAGGCCAGGTCTCACATCACTTTACAATATTCTGGAATGGGGGTGGAAGCAGTGGGTGAGTGGGGGTAGCTGGTACACACTTGTTAGAATATTTTAAGGGGGTGTGTTTATACCAAGATAATGATGTGGTTTGTTGTTTTGTTTTGTTTTAAGTGCCAGAAAGATTGTTTAATTGCCCTCCTCTTCCTTGGGGGAAACTCAAAGGTTAATTCATCCAAGAAAGTGGGGTTTGCATTTGCCTTGAAGATAACAGAATTACTGGAGCTGTGGTCGAGGGTGTAGGAAACTGTGGTTTAAGGCCAGGTGGCCGAGAGTGTTTTGGCAGGGAGGATTGGAGTTTTGGTTTTGTGTCCGTGTTAGGGAATTGCTTTGGACGAGGATCATGCAGTACTGCGTGTGTTTAATGCCACACTTAGGAGCACACTCAGACAGTTAATATTCTATTAATATTTATTTTTAACATAGTATAGTAATGATTTTTAGCACTTTAAGAGAGATCATAGATTGGACCGTGACCTCTACTTCTTCACTTCTGATTTTTTTTAGTAACCACTTTTGGGCCTTTACCATGTGCCAGACACCACAGTTGACATACAATAATTTCAATAACCCCTGGAGATGGATACTGTTAACATCTCCATTTCACAGATAAGGAAATACTTTTCCCAGGTCAAATCAGCACTGAATACAGAGCTGGGTGCAATTCCCCTGCCCTGGCAGCCCACAGTTCTGGGCCCTGGGAACCTTCTGTTTTAAAAAGCATTAGCCAATCATGCCTGGCTCTCTTCTGCAGATATTTCTAGTCTTTGCTTTCAAATGCCAAGGAGGCAGAGGCTACTGAACTGGTCTGAGCCATTTCATAGAGAACTATACTCAAATCATCTGTGATCACTAAGATTCAATAGGGAAATCATTCCTAAGTCACCACCTCTGTGTGAAGAATGGATTTTATTCATTCTCTCTCCCTGCTGTACAAATCCTAGCCAAATTTTCCTTCCCCCTCTAAAGACTGATCATACCTTCCTGTTGAAGGCTTTGGAGAACTTCAGTGCAATTTCCAGTTTGAAATTAAGCCAGGTGAAGGCTCGAACAATAACAATAGCAACAACAAAACTAGTCTCTCTGGGTCTTCTCTGGAAGTCAGGATATCACACTTCATTGGATATAGAGGTGACATTTCTTGTCAGCCAAGATACTACATCTTACACCAAGTTCATCTTCTTTGAGCATAACTTCTTTCTTTGTGGAGTGGAAAGGGCTGGGGGAAGCCAAATTCTTTAGCAAATGGAGTGTTAGAATAAACAGCTCTGCTTGAATGTTAGGACGGTGTTTTAAAGCGAGTACCAGCGTATGAAGTCAGGAGACCCAGTTTTAACAGCAAGGCTGTTATTTTAACAATAGGTTACCAGATCCATTGGGCAATCCAACTAAAAGCCCATATTTATTTCCCTAATTTTATAAACATTTAATAGGTCCTTATTAAACACATCAGCCAGCATGATTTAATAACACAATCAGTCTAGAAGTTTAAGAAAATTGAAAACAGGATTTGAATGTAATACAGCCACAATTACTGGAGATTATAGGGAATCATTCCCATATGTCTCCAGTGGAGAGCTGCTAATCTCTGTTTGCGTGGAGGTGATTTCTTTTGGAACCCTGCCCAGGCTTCAACAGCACTAGTGCTGAACAAATTAGATTTGAAAGTCCCCAATTTTATGACTAAGGTAATATACTCTGTGAGTTTCGAGAAACACTGAGTTCCTATTTTCACTGGCTCTCAAATGCTGGACAGAGACCTTGATTTCATTTAGTTTGGCTCCACTTAGAATATGGTCATAGGTTTGAAAGGGTCAGCATATGTTTTTGTGTGTCTTTCATAGATACGCTAACTCCTCTCCACCCATAATGCTGAGGCATTTGCATCATGGCTCAATGAATGACGGCAGATCTCAAGAATGTGCTGCAATTAGACTTGGAAGACAGCCTGCTATAGAGGCCTGGAGACCCACACCCCCTCCTTTACACTTTTGAGCCTCCACCCCATTCCCTGTCCTCCACTCATGGACCCTCTGAGTGGCTTTTTGTATACCCAGAGATGCTTTTTGTATGCTTTGTTTTTCTCTCTTTCTTAGCTTTTAGGAAAAGAGTGGGTTCTTTGACTCTGGGTAAAACAGCAAAGTCGGTAATCCAAAAATTAAAGTTCTAGGCACTGCAGTACTAAGGACAAAGCTAGAAATAAGTTTTTGAGGAGATTGAGGTTGGGTTTGACTATCTCTACCTTGATATTCTCTTTTCATCCTGTCTCTCTCCTTGTAGAACTACCAAAACTTAATAACTGACTCCCGAATACTCCCAATTACTTACTACAGCTGGTATGTTGTAGTATTAATGACTTTAAACCTCCTCTTAATCCAATGAGGAGGGTATCACCAATCACACTGTATAGAAAAGGAAACTGAGATTCTATCAATTTTAGAATCTTGCTGTGGTCTCAGCAAAGCAAAGATTCAAACCCAGAGGTCTTTGATTCCAAAGTTCCTATTCTTAATTGCTATTTAGAACTTGGTTTCAACAGTGTTGAAGATAATGAGATATGAATGGCTTGTGTGGTTATGAAAAAAAAGTACATTTTCCTAGGCATCTCCCTACTCAACCCTAGAATTCTGGTTCACAATTTCTTCCTGACCTTTTCTGTTTGCCATGGTTTCTTTGGCTTCGAAGATACAGAAGCAACAAGAAGAAGGGTCATCAAAGGATTCAAGAAGGAATTTGGGGTAAGGTTTAGAAGTGTTGCACAGCTTGCAGAAAACAAGAGGAAATGAGATTAGAAATTCTTATGTTAAAATTTATCAACCACTTACCATGTACTGGGCAGTGTTCTAAGCACCTTTCTTGTATTTCCTTTCATCTTAATCCCCCAACAATCCTGTGCAGTAGTTCTATTCTAAATGAATCCTTGTTTTAACCACATTTTAAAAATGTGTTCCAAGTTACTCATCTAGTAAGTGACATCATGGGGCTTTACACCCAGGCATTCTGGGTCCAGTGCCCACTCTCAACACTATGAAATGGCAGGTGTGTATCAAGTAGCCCCTTCACTCCAAGAAATACAAGTGAGGAATTCATGTTAGTCTCAGGTCAACTTTTGTTTGCTGAACTGTATTTGTTTGGCCTTTACTGGACCCCTTGCCTGAAGGTCTTGGTAGACTTATCTAAGCAGAGTGGGATGAAAACACTTAACTTATGAGCTGATTTACAACCTAAGCCCACACTCTCCTTTCTATCACACTCATGCACATGCACGTGTATGCACACACACACTACAGCTCACAAGCACAAACAAATCCATTCCTATACATTAAGGTTATATGTGCCAAATATTAAAATAGAGTGATGTGATATTAAACCCTTCAGGCAGTCAAGAACAGCTGAATTCTCCATTCATCCTCCATCCTAGCAAGGGTTTTGATGATGCCCTAAAGGTGGAATGCTTGAACACCCAGACATCTGTGTATAGACTTTCCTTTTGTTTTTTCCTTTAATCTAGAGCAATTGGTCCCCAACTCTAGCATGCATTAGAATCACTGTATGGAATTGAATGTACCAAACCAAAGGGTCTCCTCTGAACATGATGGGCATGGAGGGTCCTGCCTCTTCTGCAGACTGAGCCTACTACAGGAGAGAGCTGGCTCAGTGGCACAATGCCTTGAGGATTTTGAGGTGCCCCAACCACTTCCTTCTCTGGAGTCTTTTACACCAACTCTGGGAGGTAGCCAGTGCAAGGCCTGGCCTGGTGAGGGGTCCTATTTACATTACCATTTCATTGATGGTGATGTCAGCACAGGGAAAAGTCCCATCTTAGTCAAGTGGTCCTGGGCTCTAAAAAGAACCTCAAAGCCACCCTGAAATACAATTGCTGGGCCACAAAGAGTAGCATCTTTTATCAACATTCAACTTTTACCATGAATAACTCAAACAGCCTCTAGAGCCACTGAACATAGCAGCCTGAGTGCTTAACAGCTTTTGAGAAGAAATAAAAATAAATTAAACTGTCTGAAAACAAATCCAACTAAATAGATAAGCTTTTCTGTTTTCAGAAGACCGTGCTTCTTGGGCCACCCAGTCAGTTAAGTGTCTGACTCTTAATTTCGGCTCAGGTCATGATTTCATGGTTCATGAGTTCAAGCCCCACACTGAGCTCTGTGCTGACAGTGTGGAGGCTGCTTGGGATTCTCTCTCTCTCTCTCTCTCTCTCTCTCTCTCTCTCTCTGTCAAAAATAAATAAACATTACCAAAAAAATAATGCCTTTTTGAGTATCATGTCGTTCCATCACTAAATACGTTAGGTATTCAAAGTATTCCAGTGTAGACTTTCCACCAAATCCTCAGCATGAATTCTAATTTCACAGTGTGGCTCAGTGGTTATAGAAAATGACCTCTCCAGAGTCCACCTGCCTGGCTTTGAATCCTCACCTTGACAACCCTTAGCTTTGTGTCCAAGGCAAGTTCACTTCACCTCAGTGTAACAGTTTCACCATCTCTGAAACGGGGACAATAATAGAATCCACCTCCTGAAGTAATCACTTAGCCATTTTTGAGTGTACAGTTCAATGATATTAAGTTCATTTTCACAGTGTTGTGCCACCGTCTCCACCATCCATCTCCAGAACTCATTTTATCTTGCAAAATTGAAACTCTGTACCCGTTTCTCTCCCTCTCTACAGCCCCTGGCAACCACCATTCTACTTTCTGTCTCTCAGAATTTGACTACTTCAGGTGCCTCAGATAAGTGGAATCATCCAATGCCTGTGTTTTTGTGACTGGTTTATTTCACTAAACATAATGTCTTCAAGGATTATCCATGTTGTAAGCATGTGTGTGAATTTCTTTTCTTTTTAAGACTGGATAATATTCTACTGTAGGTATATACTACATTTTATTCATCTATTCATCTGTTTGCATATACTTGAGTTGCTTGCATGTTTTAGCTATTGTAAACAGTGCTGCTATGAAGGGGTGCCTGGGTAGCTCAGTCAGTTAAGTGTCCGACTTGGGCTCAGGTCATGATCTCACAGTTTATGAGTTCAAGCCCCGCATCAGGCTCTGTGATGTCAGTTTGGAGCCTGGAGCCTGCTTCAGATTCTGTGTCTCCCCCTTTCTCTGCTCCTCCCATGCTCATGCTCTCTCTCTGTCTCTCAATAATAAATAAACATTAAAAAATAAAAAAAAACAATGCTGCTATGAATATGGGTGTACAAATAGCTCCTTGAGACCCTGTTTTCAATTATTTTGGTACATAGCAGAAATGGAATTGATGGATCTTATGGTAATTCTGCTTTCAATTTTTTAAGGAACTGCTATATTGTTTTCCACAGTAGCTACACATTGAGCGTTCCCACCAACAGATCACAAGGACTCAAATTTCTCCTCATTCTCACATACACTTGTTATTTCCTGTTTCTTTGATGGTAGCCATCTTAATGGGTGAAGTTGGTATCTCATTGCGGTTTTGATTTGCATTTCCCTAATCATTAGTAATGTGAAGTGTCTTTTCATGTACTTATTGGCCATTTGTGTATTTTCTTTGGAGAAATGTCGATTCAAGTCCTCTGCCTGCTTTTTAATTGGTTGGTTGTTTTTTTGTAGGCCATTTGTAGAGAAAGACATTTTCTTGCAGAGACTCTTTTTATGGAGAAAATTTTATTTTCTTTTCCTGTCCAAAAAAAAAAAAAAAAAGGAAATATTCTTAACAGAGGGGAAAGCAAGAGCTTTAACGTTATTTTTATTGATGTAATAAGTTTACATAAAATCTTTCTCTCTGAGTGCTTAAATAAAGGCCTCGGGTTAGCAGGTGCAGAGAGAACCTCCGCTGTGTGCAGCCTCCCGGCCCCAAGCAGTCCCGAGCCTGTGAGGCCCCCCAGAGCACAGATGCCTCTTGGGCCCCAGCACTTCCAGGTACCCATTCAGGTGCCATTGTAAATGGTCCCCACCCGGGGAAAAGTACCGGGCCTGCCAGCTGAATTGTCTCCAAGCCTGGCTAACTCAGGTGATTCTGGGATGGCTTCAGTGAAAGGGCAAGCCTCACAATTAACTGAATGCTCTCCCATCCACACTATCACTTGAAACATTGACTCCCTCAATGCTTTTCACCTCAGAACATCAGCCTTGATAACCTTTCTTTTTGAGAGTCTTCTGGTAACTCCTAGGTGAGAACTGAGCTGGTCATTGCACGTGACAGTAATATCCTACTGTGTTTTCCCAGCTCAGCACTGTAGTAAGAGGCCAGGAAAAGCAGAAGATGGGTTTTGCTAGAACACAAAGGCTTCCCTTCCTTGCATGTTCTGACTGCCTGTACTAATGTTCCAAAAGCCAAGGCCTGCCTGTCACCATGTCCTGCTTCCATCCTTGGGGATTGGCAAGATTTTCTCCTGCTTCCATCCTTGGATGGATTGCTTTGATTTCCTTGCCTTTGGCTTCTTTTGTTTAATGCTATTTAATTCTATTTTACTCATAGCCTTCTACCCTTAATTTAATATGCATTTACTCAATCACAGAGGGGATGAGCTTGCAATGAAACAGAAAGAGAAAGTCAAAATGTGAAGGGGTGTAATGTACAAAGACCAATGGGTAATTTTTGTCTCTTTTGTTTCCATTGAGGGTGAGGGCATGGGGCTGAGAACCATCAAATGTCTGGCAGGAATCTGTGAAAATAACATTCCTGTGGTAATTCCTCCTTATATGCAGTGACCTGAGAACATTTCAAGCATTTTATTTTCATGTCTACTCCAATAACTGAAAACAATTTAAAGAAGTAAAATATCAGGGCCAAAATTTTTCAAAGAGATTATTTTTTCACCTCTAGCTTGAAAGCAAATTGCGACTTTCTAAGCAAGCAAACAAAAAGAGCTTTTATGCATATCTGATTAGCTCATTTCCTTTGATTTTGGCGAGTGATGTCATTTGGGCCCAGCTGTTGGTATGCTGCAAATGATTTCCCTTCCTGGTGTTTCAGCAAGCCCATTTCTGCCCCTAATGGAATTACTTTGACTGGAACCCAGCATTTTTCATGGTTCACCTCTCCTATCAGCTGATACCCAGGACTCCTCTGGAATGAATGAGGAAAGGCTGCAAAGGCATTTAAGTGCCTGGAAAACAATACTTTCATGCATACTGTTATCACACAGTTGTTTTTTGGAGGTCTGTTTCCAATGCCTTAGCTTCTTCTTGATTCATCCTATAAAATAATAGTGAGAATCTGAAGTAAATGGGAGCCTCTGAATTAAAGGGTCCTGGATCCTCAGAAACTGAATTGGCCCACCCTTTTTGCCTTGTGTGTTTACACAGCACTGACGTGTTGACACAACAAGGAAGGTAGCAGGGCTGTGGAAAGAACCAGGCAATGTACAAGAGTGTTGGCTTTCAAATTCTGCTTATCCCAGTCCAAACTCCAGTGCTGCACCTTGCTAGCTGAGTATGGGAGACTCTGTAAGTCTTTGCTCCTTACAGGTAGAAAGCTATTAAAAGTGAGCCCAGATCATGGGAAAAGCTCTGTGTATGCTGGGGCAACAGGCATATGTGGCTGTACTTTATGCTCTTTACTGTGAAACTAAAACTGTTCTAAAAAATAAAGTCTATTAAAAAAAAAAAAGTAAGCACAGAGGGTTGCTGTGAGAGCAGGCCTGGAAAGTGCTCAGAATCCTACGGAACATGGTGGTCATGATCTGCTGCTTCTGGTTATGTAATAAATGAGTCATTACATATTGGGCTAGGGCTCACCTGCTGGGTTAGGGGTTTTCAGCCTAGGCACTGCTGGTATTTTGGGGCCATTTAACTCCTTGTGGTGGAGGCAGGAGGTATCCTGCATATTGCAGGATGTTAGACAGCATCCCAGAATCCCTAGTCTCTCCCTACTAGATGCTAGTAGAACCCCATACACACATCCACTCAGTAGTGACAAGCAGAAACAGCTCCAGACATTGCCAAAGGTCTCCTGAGGGACAAAGTTGTCCCTAGCTGAGAACCACTGGGCTAGGTTGAGGGAAAAACAATAATCAGTGCATTTAATGGCCAGGTGAAAACTCTCTGAGAGTTTTGCTCACTTGTCTCTATAGTACTCAAACCCAACTGCTCAGGTTAATCTCACAACCACATCTTGCTCAGCTCCCCCCATCCTCGATCTTCAGCTCCCACATCTGGAATGTACTATCTCCCCTCAACCTCCTGTCTGAACCTTCCCTAGCTTCAACCCCCATCTTCTTCAATAATAATGGTTCCTGACTTTTTTAAGCCTCCTCATTCATGTTCTTTTCCTAGTTTCTTAGTCTGCCACTCAGCATAGCACCTAATTTTGTCCTGGTCCTGCAACAATTGCCTTGGAGACAAGAGTTTTAGAGCAGGAAGGGACAATGTAAATCATGTAACCCAAAGGCCCTCTGGAGCAGATGAGTTAATTAGGGCCCTGAGAGCCCAAGGACTTGTCCAAGGTCACACAACAGATTTGGGCTTGTAACCTCTGCCTGGCAGCCATTACCCTAGCAGGTGCAGACTCATCAGCTATTCAGAGATATTCAAAAGTCTTCCCATGGATATTTGGTTTCAAAGACTTTTCTTCCTTACTCTCCCTGTTTACACTGAACCCTATTTAAGCTCAGTTGTCAGAGAAATTATTTTAGCTATGTAGCTCTCCAACTTGACCCTGCATTAGAGTCACATGGAAGGCTTCTTCAAACACAGATTTCAAGGCCTCACCCCTGGAGTTTCTGATTCTGTAAGTCTGGGTTGGGCCTGGGACTTTGCATTTCCAGGTGATACTGGTATTGCTGGTCCAAACCTCTCTTGGAGAGCCTGCTAGGAAGTGATTAAGAACCTGGACTTTAGAACTGGATAACCCTGGGTTGGAGATACTACTTCACTACATTAGACGAGAGACTCAATCTCTTGGATCCTGTTTTCACATTTGAAAAATCAAGATAATTAGAAATACTTATTAAAATGTACTATTATTTTTCATTAAACACAATATCTTCATTTTTCTGACATTTACCAGATCTCAGCATATTTTCTGTCCTGCGGGGTTAAAAGAGGCCAATTTCCTTACATTCATTTATGCTAGTGGCTTAAGAGGAAATCGCAGGTCGAGCTTAAGAAATATTAGGTATGGAACTCTGCAGAAATCACTCAATTTCTTGGTCATTTCCATACAGTGGGCAAGATGTCCCTTCTCATACTCCCTCCCAACACCCAGGCCCTGTTGGATAGGTCAGAGGAGAGTAATGAATGCTTCACAAAATATTGCTTGATAATACGGTACTGTTTATTCAAGTTTATTCTTGACTCGAAGCCTCTTTGATGATGATCCTTTGTTTCTGTCAAAATCCTGCCTGTTTTCTTTCCAGTAGGCACTTTCTTCCTCTCTCTAGCCCACATGGATAGCTCCGTTTTCTGACTTGTCTCTGTTACCTAATTGCTACTTAACTATAGGCAGCTTGCTTTGAAACGTACTTGTCTAATGAGTGCTGTCTCCACATCTCTTCTCTCCAATTAGAGTAAACATTCTTTGAGAAAATGACCTATGCTTTTCATTTCTTTTGAATTCCCCCTAAGTGCATGGCATCATTCTATGAACAGTCAAAAGACAAATGTTGGCTGAATGTATATTACATAGTTTGCATAGAATTAATATCAAAGCTTCAACCAGGACATGAGAAAATAATTTCCTACATCTTCTACATCTTTTTATTTAAAATGTAGGTCTTCTCCATCATCCAGATTGTTGGTTCTTGCATAGGAGGTATTGGTCATGGACAAACTCCTGACCTCTCAAGCTGACTGCCTATAGAAAGGTAACTCTTAGGGTGAATCAATATATAATATATTCCTCTGGTAGTGTACTACAAAATTATTTGGGAAGAGGAAATCATAGCATTAGGAAACTGAAACATGTCCGGCTTTCAATCGTCATATCACTTTGTGACTAAAAGTATAAAAGCATTATGCTGAGTGAGTTGCCCAGACTTCCAATTTAAATGGACCAACATTAAACTCTTAAAATAATAAAACACCAAGAGTACTGGGAAGTAGAGCGGAAAGGAGGGAGTTGAGAAATGAGATGAAGGCTTCCAGTCCGACTAAAGTATATCCATAAAATAAATAATGGGCCTGTTGGAGTGCATGTGGTTCAACTCATATTCCCTCTCCCCACCCAAATGTGCCTTATTTTAATAGTATAGAGATTCTCCAAAGATAGGTTTCCTTATCTAGCTAGTATTTGTCACTTTCGGGCATCTCTTTTCATTGTATTCCTCACTCACTCGTTATTGCTACATTCTCAAAGAGGACTGGGCATACCTATCCCATTCGTCTACCACTTGTGAAGAAAGACTACTCAGCAAGGGGTGGGGTCGCTCAAGGAGACAGCTGGACTTAAGATGACAGAGAAGCTGATTTGCAAGATGCAGCTGAACTCCCCTATGAAGCTCTTTAGTTTTCAACTTGGACTAGTGACTTTCAGTCACGGGTCATGGCACACATTTGCACATGGCATCGCAAGCCACACAGACAAGCTACAGCACTGCTCAGTGACTTTGTCTTTATAAGCTCAACTGGAATCAAGGCCCTCCCTGGCATAGGTCACTCTTGTGCATATTCAGATGTACTTTCTGAATGGGGTTCAACCACTGTGTCTGTATAGGCCTATGGGAGTGAGAGTTGTATGTCTGATGTTGAAAGTGATTTTCAAAGACTGACAACCATTATATTAAACATTTGTGTCCCCTCCCTGTGGCCCCAGTGAGCATAATATAGCAAACAAGACCTACATTTAGGGAATTCGTGCTCTGCCACTTACCAGCTATGCGGACCCAGACAAAGCTGTTTAACTTAGGGAAATTTTTGATTTGTTATCAGAAGATCAGGAAAAGAAAATCTAGCTCAGAGAGTTGTGAAGATTAAATAGGATAAAGTATGTGCCTGTACATAGCAAGTCATCAAATGCTAGCAGTTATCAATATTATTATTACTTATTAATATATACCAGATACATAACAATCGGCCTAACACATAGTGAATGCCTAATGATTCTTAGATGCTGCTATTTATGTTATTAATTTTCAAAAATTTGGGGAATAGAACATAATTCTGACAAGCTCAGACCTTATGTTGGCAGTTTTATTTCCTGTATTTTCTGTGGGTGACGCAGGAAATAAGTGACTAGAACTGTTCCTTTGGTGGATAATGAAAACTTTTCTTTTAAACTTCATTTATTCCTTCTGTGCTTTCGACGCAGGACATCCCCTTTATCAAGGGAATATGTATCCAATAGATAGATCACTCTGCTTTTGCAGAATATGCCACTATCTAATATTCATAGTTGTCAAATTCTCACTGGATTCTGTTGTTTTGATGCATACTGAAGTTGGTTAAAGATGTTTACTTAAAAGAAAAGATATTTGTTTTGCCTCTTTTTATCTACCATCCAGAGCTCAACTACTGTAGCAATGCTGAATGTTCTTAAAAATCATAAGAGCTATCATATCTGTTCAGTGCTTTCTTTAGCACTATCAAGTATGCTCCATGTGTGAGCTATTTCTCATCTTCACAGAGTAACCATGTGCACTTCGTATTTATCACTAACCCATTCTACCTATGAGGAAACTATAGTTGAAGAGCCTATTCGACGGATTGCTCTGAGCAAGTGGAAGAGCTGGATCTCAAACACATACCTGTTGGGTATGTTCTGATTCCAGAACCTATGAATTTAACTGTTGGAGGGTCACTGTTTAAAATTTTATCAGGAATAGTTGTGTGCCCATCGTGTAGTTGAATTGGCTTTCCCATCACTGAGTTTCACTCTCCTAAATTATAAGCTCCTTGAAGGCAAAGACTATGTTTCATTATTATTTGTACCTTTCTTCTCCCTTTTGATGTGCCTAGTAAATTTTCAGGAAAAATAAAGGCTCATGAGATACTTGCTGAGTGATTTTACAGTCCCTTTCATTGTCAGTTGTACCATATAATTACTGCAAATGAGTTTTAAAAGCAAGTTACTGCTCTTCTTTTGGGGGGGTACCATGAAAATAGTTGTCAAGTTCTTAGATCATAGAACATTATCTGTACCTAAACACCTCAAGCGGAGAAAAGGAAAATTTGGAGTTGTCTTTCTTCCTGATGCTTCAAACTTCATTTTCAAGGTATCAGTCGATTAACTCTCAAATTATACCATGTGTCCAATGTCCAGTAATGGGTGGTCTCTGATGTGTGAAAGACTTTAATTGTGGGCCCAGATGCTA
Organism: Cryptoprocta ferox; assembly: GCA_028646485.1. Classification (NCBI taxonomy): domain Eukaryota; kingdom Metazoa; phylum Chordata; class Mammalia; order Carnivora; family Eupleridae; genus Cryptoprocta; species Cryptoprocta ferox. The sequence continues at coordinate 97,354,512 of CM053572.1, read as the reverse complement.
CTTTCAGGAGTAATTCACTTGTGATTTGAGGAGGTGATCCCACACAGATCAATTGGGAAGGAGAAAATTATAGTGATATGTTGAAAGCAATCACTGCCAGGGAAGAGGATGGCTGAACTGTTTCTGCCAGAGATGTAGGGTGTTTTATGGGATTTCAAAGAAAAGCATACTGTGTGCACTTCCCTTTATAAACATCTTTGTTAGCAATATCCCCACCTCTCAGGACATTAGGGAAGAATCAATATGAGCCACTCAAGAAGGAAGTAGCTGTGTTCTGTCTTAAATGGAGGAAACTTGAAATGAAGGTGTCCCTCAAATTTTACCCAAACAAAACTAAAAATGTTAAGCTGTTGATTTACAAACATATGATCCCAGTTTTTTGTTATTTTATTTATGATGATGATAATAATGTCCTGTATCTACATTTGTTGCAACTGACATAAGTCAAATTGCTATAAGCAGTGAAACAAACAAGAAGCTTTCAGTAAAGGTTATATAATCAAATAGACCTGGATAGGTATGACTTGATCTATTGCTTAGTACAAGGCTCAAATGATGTCATCAGGACTCTGGTTTTCTCTCTCCTCTTCCCAATGACCTGTCCCTCAATGTGGGCTCTTTCGTCAGGCTCCACCTAGTCATGGAATGGCTGCAGCAGTCCCAGGTGCTAAATTTGCTCAGAATCACTTCCTTAGAAGGAAAAGTTGATGATCTCTTTCCAAACCTCCTAGCCAGTATCCCACTGTTGTGATTGGGTCATTGTCCATCTCCAAGCCAAACACTATGGTCAGGGGTGAGGATGTGACAAAGTGATGACTTATGCTTGCATACATGCTTCACTCCAGAAGCCCATGGGTTAGGCATTACCAAAACAGACATCCATGATAAATATTAACACCCATTACTATTGCCATGTATTGATAGCTATTGGTCAGGCATTACCTAATATTATCCCCCACTGCCTCTTATTCATTCACTCATTCATTCATTCACTCACTCATTCAGAAGACATTTGTTGATATCCAGTCATGGTGAACAAAAACAAACATGGTCTCCACTCACAGTTTAGAACATGAATGTATTATGAGGTCGGTATGACCAACTACATTTTATAGACAGGACAATTGAGCCTTCCTAGAGTTATGTGAGTTTCCATTATTTCAGTTCCCTATAATATTATTAAATTAATAATAATTTAATTCTCATTAAATGAGAAACTGATCCAAACCAAAATCTCAGTTTCCATAGTCCATGTCCTTAACTGCTATGCTACTCTAAAATGTTTTGCTTTGGGGAACAATCTGCCCCAGGTTAATATATGTTTATTTGTGACCATGACCCACCACTAATCTTTGTCATGAGGATTATCTCATGATAAAGAAGAGAGGGACAGAATGTGAAAGGTCCAAAGGAATATGTGTTCTCCCAATCCACTCCATACTAATGAGTCAGTATTAAATGCATCTGGCTTCTTAATAAGTAGCCAAAAACTACCAACTAACTTTTATGAATGTGCTTTCATTTAACATTATGTCTCTTCAGTGCTTTATAAGTAACAACTAATCTGGTCTCACATCTTGGCAGCTCCTTTAACAAGATCAACACTTTCAATCTTCTCTGGCTTCCAAGAATTCTACAGGCCACTTTACATTACACATGAGAAAACTGAAGCTCAGAGACGTTAACTGACTTTCCTAAGTCACTCAGCTAGAAGGAGGCGGACCCATGGCCTAAACCACCTACTCTTTTAATTTAATTTCTACACACCTATTTTCCAAACTGCTGTCATCCTTCATGATTTTTCGGTCATATACTTACAACTTCATTTAAATACCCACTCTAGTCTTATTCTAAGCAAGGATATTTGTCAGTTGGTGTTACTGAGTGTACATTTTTCTAAGGCACATTTCAATAAGCGTAAAATTATCCAAAATCTAAATATCCATCCATGAATTCCCTAACAGTTTCTCATGGACCATTAGCAATAGTGTCTGACACATTGAAAACCCTGTTCTATGCTTTGCAATTTCCTCACCAGTTAGCTGGGCCAACAGGTTCAGGGCTGAGTCTTAGGCTTACAGGAAGGCAATAGGCAATTTCTATGGAAAGTTTTTTTCTCTCCAGGAAGAGACATACATGTATTAGCTGAACGGAGATGTGATCATTTTCAGTTCCTTCCTGTCCAATGCCAGCCTTCCCAATCCCAATCACATCCCCACACTCTGTTCACTTCCTGCCTTTGCTTGTGGGTGAGACATAGCTGCTATTTAAAGGCTAGCCCAACTTTTCAAGCCCCACTAATATCTGATGGCTCTTTATTGTTTTGCAACTTGCCTGAGTTTCTGTGGTAAACTCCTTTAATGGCTGTCACACTGCATGATTGCTCAAATTGAGAAGTATCTATTTTGGAGAGTGCCTTTAACAACAGCGCCATTGCCACCTTCACTTTATTTTGTTTTAATTATGTTTGGCTCCCCATAAGTTTTCCTACTGATTTCTGAAGTTCTGCTACTCTCATAAGCCACTTAAGGATGAAATTCAGATCCCAAAGTGAATTTTTATCCCTAGTTACTTGGAAGGAAGGATTAGGTAAACCATCTAATACTTCTCTGTTTGAACACAGATAATAGGAGGAAGAGAAAAGACCTATTGCATGAGCACATTCTTTCACAAAATTCAAGCTCTTAGAGGCGGCTCATTTGTTTTACCATTTAACAATGAAATTAAGGAAGTCTGTGTTTGTCCTCATAGTTATTCTTGGCTGCCATGATGCTCAGGGAGATTGGGGATATCAAATACTAGTATGCCTTCTTGAGGGAAAGAAGTTGTGCATTTATCTGGTTTTTTTTTTTTATTCTTTCTCATGGAAGAATCTATTAAATTGTAACATAGCGCTTCAACTTTCCCCAGCTCCACACTGGGATGTTAACCAGGCTACAGATTGCCATTGTTAACTCCAAATAGAGTTTAGATCCATTCTCCTACTGTATTAGACCTCAAATCTGTTGCACGTTAAAATCACCTGATATGTGTTTAACAAATATGAAGCTCAGATCTCAGACCAACAAATTAAGTCAGGGTCTCTGAGGACAGAACCCAGGCATCCTTCTGAACATCACCATGTGACTCTAGCATGCACACAGGTGGAGAACTCTCCTCCGTGAGCCTCTGGCTTCAAGGATCCCTGTAGTGTCATGGTTAGATGCAGTCACGCAGGTGTGGGGTTAACTCCTTACTCCACTTATTAGCTGTGGCATAGGGCTATTCATTTAGCATTTCCAAGCCTTAGTTTTTCATTTATAAAATAGAGATGATCATGGCTCTTACCTTATGGAGTTGTTTTGGTGTTTGATGAAATGAGCATGGACAGTGTCATGTGCTTTTACTAGAATGGCCAGCTAACTAGTCTTTCTGTCTTTGAATATCTCCTCTGCTCAGTTCATATCTTATACCAATGCATCTTCTTGAAGCACTGTACCCATGCCCACTAAGAAATAAAAAGCAGCCTCTGACATCTGGGAGCTTGCCTGATATATAACTAGGGCTCTGTGTTGCTAAGGACTGGCCTGGAACTCAAAGCTAGGCCATGATGTCCTGTTGGACACATAAACATTCTCACCAAATATTGATATCAAGGTCACTCTGTGACCATAAGCAAGTGAGACAAAACAAAACAAACAAACAAAAAAAAAAAGGCTACCTCATAATTTTGACTAAACACAAAAACAGGTCATTGTGCAAACAACAAAAATGCCAAACACCTCTTTCCTTCAGTTAGTATGAATAACAGCTACTTCTTTACCTATTACAGGGTTAGCCTCACTCTAGTCTTCTTTCCTTCTAGGTAGAGTTTATTAAAAGTCAATTATAGAATTATATCCACTTTCTGACAGGACCTGATCCAGAGTAAACCCCTTTTCTTTCCATTTCAAGCCCCAATCCTAAGTTTTTTCTAACCCTTCTTACTGAGATGCCCCATGGTTCCTGATGGTGTGTATTTTCCCCCATGGCAAAGAGTAATAAACCCACTTGTTCAACTTACACATGTGATCTTCAGCTGGAAAGCATTGGCCCCATTCTCTTGTTTGAAGTCCTGTAATCCCACTCTGATTTAAAAACCTAAGAACTATTAACTCACCTTTTATTGCTCTGCAAAATCTTCTAGGCATTTTTCACTCTATCCTTATGTTACCTATCTGATCCCATGTCTCATCGTTCTCTTGTAGGACCTTCTGGGATTTCTCTCTCTCTCTCTCTCTCTCTCTCTCTCTCTCTCTCTCTGTCTTTCTCATTCACAATGCTTCTTTTTCTTGCCTTTGGTCATGTTATTTCTATACTGTCTTCCCAATTACTTCCTGTAATCATCCATCCTGGAATAATAATAATCAAGCACTTGCAATGTTAATTAACATTAGCTATTCCCAGTGATATCCATAAGTTGATTCATTAAGTCTGGACAACAACCTTTGAAGTAGGTACTATTATTATGTTCATTTCACAAATGAGGGAAAAAGGCACAGAAAAGTTAAATATGTTTATATCCACACAATTAGTATGGGGCAGAATCAGGATTGAGAAATATATTGATTTACCTTCCTAATAGAGTTATTTTAAGGACCAATGAGATAATGCAGGTAGAGGGCTTAATATCAGGAGATTCCTCAAGGAGTTCCTGGTGCTTAACCTGGTTCTGAATCTCTATTTTGCTCCTGAAAACCTTTCTTTTGTAATGCTCCTACAGCATGAGCCTGAGTAAATATTGTGTATACTTGAGTGTATCTTGCCTTAACTAATTCATATACAGAATTCTGTTTGCTTCCAAATTCAAGCAGTCATTTGGAGCTTTCTGAGTCATTTTTGCCTTCCTATTAAGAAAAATCATATTAATTATCTGCTTATTGATGAAAAATGATCTGAGGAGTTGCTCCAATCCTAGCATGCTTAATTAAAGGTTTACAGATCCAAATGCTAACATGCAACTATTTAAAATTGAATTAAAGATATCTCACACATAGATAATGTTCAGGAGGCCCAATAAATAATATAATTAATATTATAAGATTATTTTTAAATTACATATTTTAAAATACATATTTTAAATACATATTATAAATACTATAATATAATGAATAACATAAAGTCTTTATAAAATACCCGCTTTGAGAAACTCTCTGAATTTTCAAGTGGCACTCCATTGCCAGATTACTTGATTTATTAGCTAAAGATAAACGATTCACAGCTTTCTCCTGTATGCTCAGAATTTGTATGACAGTGGGTTACTTTCTTTTCTCTTTAGTGTAGCAATCAAAATTTAAATGCTTCTATATTGCATCCTTGCTGAGGACTTATTTATTTATTTATTTATTTATTTAAATACATGCTGTTCAGGGTTTTTTTAATATTTCACTCTCTCTCTCTCTCTCTTTGTCATGAAGGCATACAACTCTACAATTAGGAGCTTACACCATTAGGGATGGACCTTGTACCTCAAAGGAAAAGGGATTTCAAAAGAGGTTGAAATGGAACCATCTCAGTTGTGAATGACACAATTTTAATGAGAGTAAGGAGTATGGAAAGAGAAATTCTTAGAACATCATTAGAGTCCCAGGACACTGGGAAACCTAGGTCCTAGAAGATCCTGAGGAGATGGTTATGTCCATGTTACTGAACTTACATTAGACCACTTTCCACTTTTGTGAGACAGGAATAAAACCATATTTGTTTACAGCATTCCTCTTTCCTCACTCACTATGAGAAGAGTTTCTCTAGCTCTCTAAGGAGAACTCCAGATTTATTGGCTGAGCCTCTTTTGATGCTCAAGACATGCAGAAGAGAGAGAAGGGAAGAATGGAAAGCTAAGAATGGAAGTCTGGTTTGGAAAGGGACAAGATTCAATCAGGGAGAACAGAAAAGAATGAAAGGAAGGATGGGTGGGAATGAACCCCAACTACAGTCCTGCACTCATAGCTGGGTATCAAGAAAAGTATTTGATTGAGAGTTGAGAGTGAGAGACAGTGTTGAGGAGAGTAGGGTCATCAGTGTGCAGGTCATAGAATAACATAGATGAGGAAAGAAGGTTTTCAGTATGTTTTGTGGGCAAATGTTCTTCTCTTCCTGTCCTTTGAGAGTCATTAAAGATTTGAATTTTTTATGTTTTAATGGATTTTGTTGCTGGCTTATATTGCTTGACATGTGATGCTGCAATTGAACTTGGTCACTTATAAGCCCCTTATTTTGGGGTCACATATGTTAGGTTTCATTCAGCCCATAAACAAACCTAGGTTATATTCAGAATGTCATGATTAGTTCATGGCACTGTGTTTCAAGAATCCTGTATCTCAACTTGAATGCAACCAGGAAGATGAAAGAGCTCAAAACCACATCATCTTAGGATCAGTCAAAAGAATCAGGAGTTTTTAATTTGGGGAAAAGAAGTCTTGGGATCATTCTCAGAGCCATCAGAAGGCCATCTACCAAAGTGGTCATCTGATGAAAGATCATGTATAATACATGTATGCTTCTGTAAGGAAGACCAGAACTAGCAAGAAAAATATCTATTTTCTAAAGAAACAAGATTTTAGACCTAAGCTAAGGGAGAACTTTCTGACACTGCTAGCTATGGATGAAATAGTAACAAATAGCAATAAATTATTCAGGTTAGATATTCAAGCACAATATTTGGGGGAAAACAAAAATATGGTAAGTGGATGAATATGAGTCACTAGTCCCCAAATTCAAATGATCATTGGAACACCTGGCCCTACCTGTAAGATTCTAAAAAAATAGATTCAAGAAATATATATCTTCAAAACACAACACAGGATAAATAATTCAATACAGTGGAATATTATTCAGCCACAACAAAAATGTACATGCTACAAAATTGATGAACCCTGGAAACATTATGCTAAAAGAAGGAAATCAGTCACAAAGACCACATATTGTATAATTCCATTTATATTAAATGCCCCCAATAGGCAAGTCTATAGAGAGTAGATTAGTGGTTTCCTAGGCTTGGGGTGGAGTATGGGAGGAAACTGGAGAGGGACTGCTAGTGGATATGGGATTTCTATTTGGGGTTATAAAAATGTTCTAAATTGATTGTGGTGATGGTTGCACAACTCTTTGAATATACTAGAAACCATCAAATTATATTCTTTAAATGGATGAACTGTGTGATATGTGAATTACATCTCAATAAAGCTATTTTGAAGCTGGGATTTGGTTCCCAAATTTAACCAGACAGTGTCATCTAGACTGCTTAAAAGATATATAAATATATATAAATATAAATATAAAAATATATATATTTTTTATATATATTTTATCTTTTAAGCAGTCCAGATGACACTGTCTTGTTAAATTTGGGAACCAAATCCCAGCTTCAATTGGAATCATGAGTTTTTTCGTAAGATACTAATATCCAGGACATATTGCCTGAAATTCTGATTCAATTGAGACTAGTTTCCCACAGGAGTTTCCCACAGGAGATTAATATATACTTAAGTGAAGAATATTAAGAACATTAGAACTTTAAGGTCCTCTCTTCCTCTGAGATGCTGTGATATTTCAAGCTTCTAATTCTATGTAAGTGTTTAAGAGCAAGAGCTCTCAATCATATACTTGCATTGGCATTTCAGCTCTGCTTTCATAAACTGGGTGACAATGAAAAATTTGCTTAACCTCTCCAAGCCCTGATTTTCTCATCTGTAAAATGGATGTAATGATAGAACCTACTTCACAGATCTTTTTGAAAAAATGAAATGATTTTGGGGCACTTGGGTGACTCATTCAGTTGGTTAAGCATCCTACTCTTGGTTTCAGCTCAGGTCATGATCTTACGGCTTCGTGGGTTTGGGCCCCACATCGGGCTCTGTGCTGGCAGCGCAGAGCCTGCTTGGGATTCTCTCTCTCCCTCTCTAGCTGCCCTTGCCCCAGTTGTGCTATCTCTGTCTCTCTCAAAATAAACGGGTAAACAAAAAATTTAAAAAATTAAATGATATTTATAAATGATCTAGTGCTTGGCATATAGTAAGAACTCAGTGTTTGATGATGATGATGATGATGATATGATGATTTTTTTGCAATAAGAAGAAATATAATGTGAGAGGGCTATATGTTTCTTAAGATGAAATATGGCCAAAACACAGATCAAGTTCATATGTAGTGGGATTTTTGGACAAAGATTGTGGGGTAAGAGAGCCAGTGGAAGTAAGAAATAGTATTATTTGAATGCTATAGGATTAAAAAGGCAAAGAGCTAAAGTTTCTCATTTTCATGATCCTCTTATAAGATAACATTTGGATGGGGCAAAGTATAAACATTGCAATCCTTCTCACAGGCTCTGTTAACCCAAAAAGACAGTTTCTGTTCCTGATGCCTGGGGAAGATGAGGGATGTATCTCAGAAAGTTCTTCATTAGGTGCAGGTGTATTTTTAGACTAGCAATGTTGTTGTTTTTTTTAAACATATATTATCAACAAACCGACATGGAAAGCCACCAAGCATAAGGAAGCAAGACCATAATTTAAGCCTTCTGGGAGATCCAAACTCTATCACATACCCACATGTGGAAAAAATAATGTGGCACAAACTTTCTAAGACTTTATTTTCTAACTCTAGAAATTGAGAAAGATTGATGATGCTTAACCTGCCAGAGGATCAGTTTCCTGCTGCTTTTTCTTTTTTAATCCCCACTCCCTTCTCCTATACCAACTTAAAAACAAAATCAGAACTCACTAGCCTATTAGCATACTTTTGGCAGACCTTGGCATTGGCATTGTCTTTCTGACCAGTTTACTGATTAGTGTTTATTACTAATCATCTGTGGCTGGAAACATGACCCAGAGAGAAGAAAGACCAGGGCAACAGCATGCAGTGACATTGTTAGAATTATTCACAGTGTTTTCAGCAGGAATCACTCAACCCAAATCCACAACCACAACAGATGCCTTAGCTTGCCAAATCCCAGGCATTGGCAGCCAGGCAAAGCAGACTTCCCTTAGCACTTGGCAAGATTCCCCTTCCCTTTTCCTGGTATCTGGAGCCCAGTGCTTGGCCAGGAGTAAAGGTGAGACAGGCTGGGGGAAGAAGTTGGCTGCATCTGACAGCAGTGCTCTGATGCCATATATCTGCCCAATACACTGTTGAAAATCAAATTTATGTGAGTAAGGGCATGGGCACACTTGGGTACAAAGGTAAGAGGCTGGGGAAATAGTCAACAGTGCACTCTGAGTTACAATGACTCTTTGAGTAATTTAACCTCTCAGAACTCAGGTTTTCTGATGAAGAAATTTATTCACTCATGTAGTATTTCAACAAATATTTATTGAGTGGCTACTGTGTGTCAGATCCTTTGTGTTAGAAGGGAGGCAGTTAGGTGAACAAGAATATTTAAATTTGCCGTCCAAACAATTGACAGAAATTTATCAACATCTAAAACAGTAACTTTGAGGGGTGCCTGGGTGGCTTAGTTGGTTGAATGTCTGACTCTCTATTTTGTCTCAGGTCATGATTTCCAGGGTAGTAGGATTGAGCCCAGTGTCTGGCTCAGTGCTGAGCATGGAGCCTCCTTAAGATTCTCTCTTTCCCTCTGCCTGTCTCCCCACTCTTGCTATAAACAAACAAATAAAAACAGTAACTTTGAAACTTCCACTGTTGCTATGGGATCACAGGAGAAACTCACAGACTGAGGTTTACCTTACTTAATAGATATGACTATATCATTTTTTTCTTTTTTTTTTTTAACAATTTCAGAGCCTAAGTATTGCTGACTTTGCTAATATTGTAGTTCCTTTGTCTGGAAATATGTCTTTTAATAGTTAACAGCTTTCCCTTTGTTTCCAAAAGCAAAAAAATCCCCATTCTTAAATTCATGTGGAAAATATGGGGAAAAAATTTTAAGTCATTTATCATCTTATCACCCCAAAACAGCCACTCTTAGCATTTGGGAGTATAATGGCAGGGGGTGGTTAAACCATGAAAATATGCCTTTTAAAAGAAAATCTTAGGCTAATAGATCGGCTTAGGATATTGAAAATTCAGCTGCCTGAGAAGGACAGAAGCACAGTATTCTAATGGAAGGATTCCTTAGGAAGTGGTGGTTTATTTCCTGGGTGGAGTCTTCTAAGGTAAGTGAGAATTTTTACCAAACTAGGAGGGCTTGAGGGGATTAGAAAATGGTAGAGGACAATATGATAGCATTGTATTTCATGCTTTACAAGCATATTTGCTTAATGTTGGGAAATGTCTTTTCATCTATAAAGAAAATATTACTGTCCAAGAGAGCTGTAGATGAGTAGTGAGAATGATTTTTATATATTTAGTTAATATTTTTATCAAGTGTCTTTTATGTGCCCGTATTTACGCTAGGAGACTAGCAGCTATAGTGATGTTTAGTTCTGGAGCAAATAAGTATTAAGTAATAAGTATAAGTATTAAGTGTGTAACAATACTCAAGTGTGATGAGTGCATGCCATAAAGGGAAATACAAGTGTTTTGAGGTCACATAGCAAGGGCCCTAACTTATTCTAGAAAATGGGAGAAGGTTTTCATAATCAAGTACCCTTTAAGTTCATGCAATGTTAAGGCAGGGCATTCAGTCTGGTTCATGGTGCAGACTCTTCTAACAACCATAATCAGGTTAAGATTTATTCCAACTGTTCAAAATAACTACCTTACACCAGGGCCTTTAGTAGCTTGCTGAGATTTTGGTGCTGTGAGTATGATTACATAGCAAATCTGGAAAATTACAGACTAGTGTGGTCAATCAGCTACGTGACCTTCCTCAGAAGAGAATACCACTTCCTAGAGGCCATTTGCTGGAGCCCCACCCTTCAGCATTTGATATATGGTATCACTTTGGACCTAGTTAAGGAGATACCAGGAATTCCAGGCCATATGCATAAATGGATACAAAAAGCATCAGATAGGTTCTTTGAGTGGCTGTGGCAAAAGATTCATCATGATTTATGCACCGTAAATAGGGAGATGTCTGATGTGAAATCAACAACTGAAATCGAATGAATAATTCAGCATGCGGATCAATCACATCATCTCACTTGCTATGTTATTGCTATTTTTACGTAATTGCAAAGTGAAAAATAAATTGATGTCATAAATAAACAACTGTCATTTGATATGAAATAGATCTTAGCATCTTAGGGATATTCTATTTTCAGGTACTACTCTGAAGCTTTTTAGACAATTAAAAATGCGCCCTTATTAAAATATGGGGAGAAGTATCTCTACGTGATGTTTCAATGTCAATGTTGAAAAAAATAATGTAGAAGGATGAAGCATTAGATCTTGTCTTCAATGGCCATTTCTTTGCTGGTCTTGTTCTAGAACGCACTGCTCAAAAGAAAGCTCTTAATGCTCATTGCATGATGTGATGGTGCAATTGACTGCAACCAAAACAAAATGCTAAATTTGATTCCTTTCATATTTGCTTTTAAAGTAGATAGATGTGAATGGACCCAGTCTATAAGTCTACTATCCTTCTCCATGAATCTTTCCTTGTTTAAATTAATAATAATTAATAATAATCCCCTGTCATATTCATCCTATGCCTCTTTAAAGAAAAACACAAAACATGGTCTAGGTAATCTCATATCTTAGGCAGTAACTGTCACATCATTTTTATATTGTTACAAGTAGCATCTGATCATAATGGCATAAAAGAATAATCAATTTAATTAATTGTGCACTTATTGGCCTTTCCATTTTTAAGTGTTTTTATTAAAGTATTACCTCTCTTGAAGAAATCTTGCTTCTCAAAAGTGTGAACAGAACTTGTTTTCTTAATGGGAAATATAATAATCTCCAAAGTCTAAGCTCACTATAAAAATGAGAACACATTTTTACTTATTTGCCATTAGCCAAAAGACAAACTCTTATTTCATGTTTAATTTTTAAAACGTGTTATCAAAGAAATTAATGAATCTTCTAGAGTATTATCAACTGTATCTAGCCTTGACAGAATAGTTGTATAACTTGAAAGATCTTATATCTGAAGCTCTTTGAAATCCATTTGACCATCAATTAGATGCACATAAATATTTGCTGTTTTAGAATAGAAGTTCCCTCTAGGTCAAACAGGCTCTCTGGATAAAGGATCTTGTCTAACATTACACTAGGTAAAGTTAGCAGTAGTACGACAAAACAAGTACAGATCATGGCATGATTTCGAGAGCACTGCCTTTTCTCTATCTCTTTAGATAATTACACTTCTCTTTTGTTCCTTCTCAGAACTAAAAACACTGTGTTTTTAAAGCCAAATATAATTCAAAATAAACCCTTGCATTCTCCTTTCCCAGCTCAGATCTGGGAATGGACAAGACCTAAGTGGGAAAGAATTAGACCTTTTGAACTTTGAAAGGGAAAAGCTCAGTGAGTTTGAAAGCTTCTGAAGTTTCTCATCCAGGCTGGGATTATATCACTAAGCGGCTGGTGTCCTTCAATATGGCTGAGAATGTTTGTGCAGCCAAACGTCATTTCATAGGAAAAATCAAACTCGATTTGGTGAGATTTCTGAAGAAGAATGAACCCAACCTGGGGTGGAATTGACAAAGCACACTGATGAAAACAAATGCTATGCGGTGCCCTGCACATTCTATTGTAATGTCTAAAGATGATTGCTTTTAGAGAAATACAATGATTTTCGCTCAGAGGTGACAAAATATATTCTTTTTCCCTTTTCTCTTGGTAGAGAGCTTCCTTTCAGAAGGGAAATGAATCTCTATTATGTCCCACTGATCAGGGAAGAAAGACAACCTTCTGCCAGAACGGAGGAGGCTTTTCTCATTCGAGTCTGCTCTACTTACTTGCTTAGCTGTTTCACTTAACCACCCCCAATGCAAAAGTCCAAAAAGAGAAAATTGATCAGTTTTAAAGCAACAGCAAAAGGATAGACATACCCACTGCATAAGAGTGTCTAACTCATTGTAGTGTTCAGTAAATACTTGCTGGATGTATGATTTTATGTTGTATTTGTCAGTGAATCTGTCTTCACCATTAAGCTGTAACTCCGTGACAGCAGGGATTGTATCTGCCATGGTCATCTCTGTCATCTATGTGCAGGACCCGGACAATGGCAAACATTGAGTAAGCAACCAATTAATATTTACTGAGTGAATTAACAAATTATAAACCATTTTCTCACAAGGTACACACTAACAACCGCATTTTACATATGTGCAGACTGAGTTCTCAAAGGTAAAGTGAAGATTTCAAGAGGACTGATGCATGGTGTTGCAGCCCACCCACTCCTCTTGTCTGAGTGTCTAAATTCAGTTAAAACCATGACAGGTTTGCCCCTTTGGATCACTCCCTTTTGGTCCATATATAATTTATCACTTTGAAAAAACTGATTTGGATTTTTGCACTGAGGGATGCTGAGAGAAATGGCCAAACAAAACCCACCATTGCATTTATTATGGAGATATTCTAGATAATCTACTTATGAAGACTCTGAAAGAGATTTCTCAGTCCTCTGTGCTGGTAACATTGACCTCACCTGAGTAACTAGTGGGGTTTTGTTTTGTTTTGTTTTAAGTTTATTTATTTATTTTGGAAGACAGTGGGATAGGGGCAGAGAGAGAGAAGAAGAGAAATAGTCCCAACCATTCTCCTCTCAGCACAAAACTTGACATAGGGATCAAACTCAAAAACCATGAGATCATGACATGAGCCAAAATCAAGAGTCGGACACTTAAATGATTGAGGCACCCAGGTGCCCCCGTTTTGCTTTGTTTTATTTTTTGTGTTTTTAGGGGGGGAGGGAGGTGTTTTGTTTTGTTTTTATTTTCATATAGACTTTACTTCTTAGAGAAGTTTTAGTTTCCTAGCAAAATTGAGAGGAAAGTATAGAGATTTTTCATGGTTCTTCTGCCTTCATACATGCCCAGGCTCATAAATTATCAAAACCTCTCACCAGGTGGTACATTTATTACACTTGATGATCCTACAGTCACACATCATTATCATCCAGAGTTCAAAGCATACATTAGGATCCATTCTTGGTGTTGTACATTCTACGGGTTTGGAAAAATGTATAATGACTTGTATCCACCATTATGGCATCATACAAAGTAGTGTCGCTGCTCTAAAAATCTTCTGTTCTCCGTTGGTGCATCTCTTCCTTTCCGCCAATCCCTGGGAACCACTGATCTTTGTATTGTCTCCATGCTTTTGTTTTATCCAGACTGTCAAATAATTGGAATCATAGCCTCTTCAAATTGGCTTCTTTCACTTAGTAATATGCATTTAAATATCTTCCATGCCTCTTCATGGCTTGATAATTCAGATTTTTTCAGCACTGAATATACCACAGTTCATTTATCCTTTCACCTAATGAAGACATCTTGGTTATTTCCAAGTTTTGGCAATTATGAATAGAGCTCCTATTAATATCTGTGTGCAGGTGTTTATGTTATGTGGACATAAGTTTTCAACTCCTTTGGGTATATACCAAGGAGGGCCTTTCCTGAATTCTTTGGTAAGAGTATGTTTCATTTTGTAAAATTGATGGACTTTTCATTTTATAAACAATGTGCATTGTGTAACTGATTGCAATTCCCTTTTTGCTTTGTCCACTTGGAAAGCCAATAGCAACTTTGAAGGCCAACTTTAGTTTTGTGCACCTATGTGTGTTTTCCACACACATGTATGTCTCTGGCATTTTTTAATTATTTGTTTTCTAATCATGATGCTTTTTTATTTGTTTTACTCTTATTGCATTTTATTTTTTATTTATTTATTTTTTAAGCAATGTTGATCAACATTAATTTTTTTTAACATTTATTTATTTTTGAGAGACAGAGAGAGACAAATCATGAGTAGGGGAGGGGCAGAGAGAGAGAGGGACACACAGAATCAGAAGCACGCTCCAGGCTCTGAGATGTCAGCACAGAGGCCTACATGGGGCTCGAACCCATGAACTGTGAGATCATGACCTAAGCCGAAGTCGGACGCTCGACCGACCGAGCCACCCAGGTGCCCCACTCTTATTGCATTTTAATACACTATTGCATGCTACATGTTGTCTTTAATTTTATAAATTGGAGACAAGAATCTAAGAAATAACTCCAATAGAGACAAAGTTTATGGGAGTGGCTAAGAGAGTATAGAGACCCTGGTTTCAAATGCCAGCTTTACTATTTACTAGTTGTGTGACGTTGAGTAAGTTACTTATCCTCAGTTTTTTTCATCCATAAAATAGAGTAATAATAACTTCTACCTCAATACATTATTCCTAGGATTAAAAGAGATAATCTATGAAAAACACTATTCCTGAGTCTGGGATAAACAGTACATGTTATTATTTTCTTGTTTCAGCACACCTCCACCATTCCTACTCAAACCCGCTTACTCAGTGCCTTTCAGGAGGACCTTTCAACCCCCACACTATCAACATTTTGACTCAGACAATTCTTCACAACTGTTCTGTGCACTGTAGGATGCTTAGCAGAATCCCAGGACTTGACCCCTAGATGCCACTAGTGTACCCTCAGTTGTGAAAACCGTAAAATGTCTCCAGACATTGCCAAATGTTCCACAGAGGACAAAAATCATCCCCAGTCGAGAACCACTATTCTGGACGTTTCCTGCTATCATCAGTTGTTTGCGGCCATTTTCCAGTAATTCTCTATTCTACTTCTCTAGCTCACATTTACCTAGACCAGTCCACATACTGTTAGGTTCATTTATTTCTCAAATCCAAACTTAGTGATTCACTGGGAATCTACTAATCATGGAGTAAACATTTATTGAGAACGAGTTATGGCCTTTGCCTTTGAGGTGACATCATCCAGGGGGAGAGTTTGGCCTTGTATGTAAACCAGTATGACACATCCCAGCTACTGTGGAAGACAGGTGACATGCAAACTCCTCAGGCCTATACTATACTTTCAGATTGAAAATGAAGACACATGCTCTGATACAGGATTTTTTTTTTTTGGTCAACATTTTAATTTATATAAAATACTATGTACGCAAATAAACTACATAAAAGTTTAATGAATCATCCTTTTGAAAAGAGTAAATTACATGGAATTAGAAAGTGTTTAGAAAAACTGGAATATATGACAAATGTCAGTGGAGGGAGTGATTAATTTTTCTAGAAATAGGCAGATAACCTGATTCATACTGAGGCAGTGATAATTGATAGGAGGTTAAAGTGATGTGCTTTCCTAACGCCATTTACAATTTAATGTGGGGTCATAATGTGCTAGGTGGGAGTGCGAGTGTATGGGGAGTATGACTGTAGAAATGAAGCTTGAACATTTCCCGTAAACAAACTGAAAGCCATTGGTGGGGACAAAGAGGGCAGGGAATGTTCCCTTTAACAAACACAAACAAAGCAAAACACACATTAAAAACAAATACACAAAGCAAAATGAACAAAAACAAGTTTTGGGCCCCTGGTGATCTTGGGACTTTTTTCCATAAACAACAATAACACAAAATGAGGTAGAGAGGGTCAAATAAGGTTGGGAGGAACATACCTAAGACAAATGACAGTGATAGGAAATGTGAGAATTAATGATAGATGGAAGAAAGCTTGGCAGGATTCCTCTTAATTTTTATGAAAAAATAACTCAGGAGTGCCTGTGTGGCTCAGCAAGTTAAGCAA
Organism: Cryptoprocta ferox; assembly: GCA_028646485.1. NCBI lineage: Eukaryota > Metazoa > Chordata > Mammalia > Carnivora > Eupleridae > Cryptoprocta > Cryptoprocta ferox. The sequence goes on along the minus strand of CM053572.1, from coordinate 97,337,879 downwards.
CCAACTTGGGCTCAGGTCATGATCTCGTGGTTTCTGAGTCTGAGCCCCACATGGGGCTCTGCACTAAAGAGGACAGCAGAGTCTGCTTCAGATCCTCTGTCTCCCTCTCTCTCTTCTCTCTGCTCCTCTCACCCCTCCAACCCCCCCTCCCGTGTGCTCTTTCTCTCAAAAATAAACATTTAAAGAGATAGATAGATAGAGGAAGGAAGGAAGGAAGGATGGAAGGAAGGAAGGAAGGAAGGAAGGAAGGAAGGAAGAAAACATGACTTTGGCAAAACTTTCCTCCCCGCATTTTCTTCTTTGCATTCCCAGCTCTGCACCCTCACCCAAATGAAACCACCTCCTAACTGTACAATCATTCAGAGGTGTCCCGGGACATTGTGGAATTCATTGTTTTTATTAAGCTTGGTGCAGTGAATCACTAAAAGTGCTCAATTGTTAGAGTTTCCTCCTGACTACTACTGTGCTTTATAAATGCCCCATTTCTAAATTCAAGTCTCTCCAAGTATAATGCACATTAATGTGATCAGGTCATTTCTTTCCTTTTATCAGTGAGATTTTGTGGTTGGTTTTGAAGATGGAGGGAAAATGAGAGAAAAAACAAACTTCTTTTTGACAACGGGCTCCACTGTTCTTACATCAAGTTGTACTGTTGAAGTAACAAAAGACGCACCATACCTGTGTGCTAATCTATTTGCCTTTCAGCCTAAAGAGCTGTATAATCCAATATCAGGACAAGGTGAGAAGGTACTAATACAAACCAGAAATTCATGCTCAGTGTGTTTTCTGAAGCTCAACTTTGTGTACGGTCCCATGAAAAGTACAAAGATACTTCCCCAGTGTGTATAATAGGGTCATTTTAAGGACACAGTTGTTGGACTTCACTTTCTTGGCATCTGTTCAGGACAGCTAACAAAAGTCAGTTGTCTCTTACCTTCTCATCACCCCCTCAGCACCCCTCACCAACAAATCCCTAGCAAATTCCACTTGCTGAGTGTCCTCCTATTAGCATAATGATGTGTTTTAATTCGGAGAAGAAGCATGTGTTTCCTATAAGAAAGTTGTTCTAGGTCTTTAAATGTCTCTGTCAAACACTTTCATTTTGTTTGGAGAAATAATTACAGATCAGTACTGTTGAAACCAAAACATCAGAGATATTGCCTGTCCCAGTGTTTCTAATTTGGTGGATGTCTGCTCAGTGAATGACAAAAGTTTAGCTTGGCCATGCCAAGAAAAACACATCCAGTTTGACCATTGCAAATGCTGACTTGGTTATGAGAGATGACAATCACTGCACTTTGGTTGTTTTCCTCACATCCCAGTGGAAGAGCCCTCCTCTACAAGAACAAAGCTGTTCCTATGACTCCAATGGCTGACACTGAGTGAAACTGTGATGTTGACTATGGTTGCCTTTGGATGCCAATTTTATTCTTATTTAAGGTGGCATCTTATGCTGACCCACATATATTCAAAATAACCACACTGACATCTTCACTGATGTCTCCCCGTTGTGAACCTTCCACCCTAGACTTTTCCAGTCCCTGACCTGGATGTGTTTTTGTCATAATTGTCATGGTTTGGCTGACTAAAGGGAGAAATACATGATTTTGAGAGTTGCATGTAGCAGTATTTAAACGGATGGTATATTCATGGGATAAAGTTGATGTAGATATACACATGCATACATATATATATGTATATATAAAACTTTATTTAGAAAATAGAGAAAGTTATAAGGTAGAAATAATAATCTGTCATAATCATAGCCTTGAGCATGTATTGGAGAGAGAAGAAAGTGGATCAGGAGAGGGATCGATGGTGATCTAGGCTCCATGCCTACTTCAACAGTTTCTCTCCTATCTGGTATTTCATGTGATGTAGTCCCACATGCGATTTCATGACAAGGAAAGTTTCTAGTGGTGAAAACGATAAAAGTTGAGAAACCACTCTCAAGTCACACAGTGGTATAGTCTACAGACTATGAAAATGAACAATCTGTAACTATACACAACAGCATGAATAAACCTCACACACTTAATGCTGAGCTAAGAAGTCAGGCAAAATACAGGGTGTATGGTTAGATTCCACTTGCAGAAAGTACAAAATCAGGCAAAACAAGTCTGTACTGTTGGAAGTCAGGATAGTGGTAATATACTTTGGGAGTCATGATTAGAAGGGAACAACATAGGGGATGGTGCTTCCAGGGTTCTGGAAATGTTCTGAGTGCTTGGTTATATAGGTGTGTTCAGGTTATGAAACAATATTGTGCTTCATCTATATGTGCACTTTTCATATGTGAATTTTACTTCATTAAAAAGGTAAACACACATACACATGGCCAAATGTTGGCTGCTAAAATAGGATAGTCATGTATTTTGGATGAAGAAAGTTTACAGAAGATCTACTGGGGAGAAGAAGGTGAAAAGAGAAATGTAGAAACTTAGTGGTCTTCAAAACAAATACATGGCTCTCTAGTATAGATATGAATGGAGCTGCCTTCTGAAGCATTGTCTGCCCTCTGCATTGAGCCCTAGTCTCTGAGGCCCATTCTTATCTATACTGTTGAATCTCAAATATACCTGTCTTTAAGATCCATAAAAGATGTTCAATACACACGTGTTGCTCCATGGCTATATGCTAGACAAATAGGAATTCAAGTAGATAAAAGACATCATCCTGTCTTTAAAATCTTGCACTAAAATGTTTGGTTTATTAGGAAAGAGCCCAAATGTCAATCGACTGATGAAAGGATAAAAAGAGGTAGTATATACATACAAGGAGATACTACTCAGTCATAAAAAAGAATGAAATCTTGCTATTTGCAATAACAGCCAGACAATATTATGTTGAGCGAAATAAATCAGTTGAAGAAAGACAAATATCGTATGATTTCACTCATATGTGGAATTTAAGAAATGAAACAAATGAACATAAGGGGAAATAGGAGAGAAGCAAACCAAGAAACAGACTCTTAACTACAGAGAACAAACTGAGACTGGAGGGGAGATGGGCAGGGGGATGGGCTAAATAGGTGATGGGGATTAAGGAGGGCACTTGCTGTGATGAGCACTGGGTGTTGTATGTAAGAGATGAATCACTAAATTCTACACCTGAAACTAATATTACACTGTATGGTAACGAACTGGAATTTAAATAAAAATTGGGAGAAAAAAATTTTGGTTTATTAGAAAAAGAATTGGAAAACAATCTAAATGTCCAATAATATAGGGCTGTTTAATTAAATTATCTTAGATCCTTAGAATGATAATAGTCATTAGAAACAATGTTTCAAAGAATATTTTAATAACATGTAAAATGTTCCCAGTATGAATGGAGAGAAAAAGGTGAGAAAATATATATTATAGTATGAGAGCCAAATACAATACATCACAAAAGAACAAAAAACAAAACCAACTACAACAACAGCAACACAAACCCAACCAAATAACCCTGGAAGGACATTCACTGAAATGTTATCATCCAGGCATGAGACAATGGGTAATTTTTATTTACTTTTCTTATCTGAATTTACTAAATTTGTAATCTAGAGCATGTGTTGTTTTTGTAGTAAAGAACAAATTATGTTTTTTTAAAACTAAGGGTTATTCAGCCTAGGAAAAGAAAATAAAATATAAGTATAAAAAGAGCAATTCAAATTCTAGGGAATATATAAGCACCAAGCACAAGCAAGATATTACATTTTGTGGGAACAAAAGGGTAGCAAATACTAAGACGCTATTGGAGGTGGTGGGACTTCAGCTGAGTATAGATTCTAATATTGATGATGGTTTTCAGGCAAAGCTTGTCTCTGCTGAGAACGGCTTCCTTAGAATTTTCAATACAATAACCTTGTGATGTAAACCCTGGTATTTCTCCTTTTTGTTGTTGTTTTGTTTTTTTGTTTTTTAATAAGAACCTTTTAGTACAGAGAAAACAACTTGTCCTAGATCACATGGCTAGTAAGTTTCACAGTCAGCATTAGGGGAACCCCCATTTCTCTGATTCCAAAGACTGTGCTTTCCCCATCTTGCCCTCCTTCCTTAGAAGGAGAAGTAACATCCAGAAAGGTTACGTTCCTTTGTTCTCAGCCAGTATGTTCAGGGGTGGGGAAAGGTGATGGTGACCAAGATGGAACCACTCAAGCAAATAGCATTTCCTTCACCTAATAGCCTTTTTGCCTGATATTAAGTTACAGGTCAGAAAAATGGAAAAGTTCTTTCTCTGTCTAATTCAGCCTAGGAAATCATTATGCAGAGGCTCTGTTGCCTCTTTCAGAATAAAATGTAACATGACACTTTGGGTTTAACTTTAGAATTATACAGCCAAACTTTCTGGGGTTGCTGATATATGTCGTCTTCCAAATTGCACGGATTACCTGAGTGGAGATACTCTGCTCCCAAATGGCCTGGGATTGGTCCTCCAAGTTTCTATAAGAACATTCTGGGCCTGTTTATCAGACACTTTGCCAGTGTTACAAACTGATGGTATTTTAGGAAATACGACGAGTTTATGCAGGCAGTAAATCGAAATCCATCAGAAACAAGTCCTCTACCTCTATGCACAGAGGGATAGTGAGAATGTGAGAGGTACATGAAATGCGTTGGCTCTTACGCATCATGCAGCTGGAGAAAAGAATGAAAATTCTGAGTATTCTTCTAAATGGATATGACAACATCATTTGGCATATTTCAGACCAGTTCAGCTATTAGACCTTAATTTGTGTTTAAGAATAAGCTTTCAGCTCTATTACATTTTTTAAGGAACTCCTCATATATGTTTTCTACCAAAAGGTAGACCAGAATGACACTTTTCGTGTCTTTTGTTTACTAAATTGCAATGTCAGGATAATAAATGCTGTGGTTGGAGTATGTGTGTGTTTCATTTCTCAGGGAATTCTGTACTTCAAGGGCTTTCCTCTTCCACATTGCAGATAAAACACTACATCACACTCTTTAGTGAAAGAGACACTTTCTCCTTCAAGATGCCTGTTCAGCTGTTCCACAGCTGAAGAGCTGGGAAGACTTAAATTACATTCTTTTTCCTGCCATTAAAAGGGAATGGGGGAGGAGGGGAGGGACAAGAAAGTTGCATCTGGTTCAATTTCTTTGCCAAATTCTTCATTTAATTGTTTTGTAATTTGAAGAAAACCACAAATGACAAGATGAAATTGCTAGGAATATAAATACAGAATTTAATTGTTCATGTCAGGATTTCAATTCCCAAACCATGGTAATATGAGTTGCAGTTTTCGGACCTACAAACAAGAAAAGCATTGGAGGCTGCTGCTGAGTTTGCTGATGGCCCATGATCCCATCACCCCCCCCCCATCCCCACCAAGCTCACATACTGACCTTAAATCAGAAAGAGAGAGGAAGAGGGAGGTGGACTCCTCTAACTTCTATGGCTTTGATCCCAACAGCTGGGATCTAAGACAAGATTCCTCAAGAAAAACCATTTCATCAAGCCCACGATCCAAAATAAACCAACGCCTAAGTGTTAAACACTTCACTGATGGACTTCTATAAGTTCAGAGCATCCTCGATAGCAACAAAATTCTCCTAAGGAGATGCCTTTGTTTTGGTTTATGACATAACCTTCCCTAGACCAAGAGGCAATTTAGCCTATTAGGTTATTCTGGATTTTAAATTAGGAAATGTGTGTTTCCCTCAGCTACCAAGTTGAATTTGTTTCTCTCGTTCCACTGCCTGGGATAGTATTACCTCCATTGTGCTTACTCAATTAATATTTGTTGAATTAATTTGTATGATGAGCAAATGCACAGTAGAACGAGCCCTAGAATTTTGTAAAGTAGTTGAATAAACAACTCTTCAATTCTCTAATCTGTGGTCTTTTCACATCTTATGAGGTCTCCAAACTCTAGTTTACCAGATCTGTATCTCATTCCCTTAAAGCTCTGGTTTTGGCTACATTAAAATCTAACAAAGTAATTGCAACTAAGATGCTATTGATTTAGAATGGTTTAATTTGCCATCCAATCCAGATAATTTTCTATTTCCAGCCTGATTTGTAGTCAGAGAACTCAGGGTCTATTATAGAGTCAACGGGAAACAATCTGGGGAGACAGAAGCACCTCCGTATGTCTACAGGCCAACTAATTGCTTTCTTAGAATCTGAACCTTGAAAGGAGGAATTAGTTTCTAATCTTATTTCAAGGTACTTTTTTATAAGATGGTTTGTGGGGGTGATTTGTTATGCTCTCCAGTGAAGCAATTTAAATCTTTTTTATATGGACATATTCATAAATCATGGAACAAAAAACTAAGAGTCACAAGAGAGAAAAGCCTAGAATTACTGAAGTCACGTGCTTGGTTAGGAAAATATATTATGTAAGAGACTTATTTATATAGATCTCTGTGAGATTTTAAAGGAAAATGAATTCTACATATATACTTTAACATGTTTGACGTACTTTTACTTATTTTCAACAACAGATAGCAGACATGTTAAGTACTTAATGAAATATGGGAGAGTTTTAAAATTTATATAAATACTTTTTCCCCCAAGACAATTCACATTAACAATTTTTCCTCTTTCTTATAACAGTGGAAAAATCCAGGAAAATCTTAGGTACCCACCCATTGTAATCTATACTTTGAATCCTACCAATCTGTCAAAAATCTTGGTTTCATCACAATAGAAATTTTTCCCCCCTCAGTAAGAAAAATCCCTATTTTGACAACTACCCTGATATATTTTTCATGAACTTTAACTTTTAAGCCTATCAAAGACTATAGTAAAAAATACCATTGGGAATGAATTGTACAGTTCTAGATTTAATACTCAACTAAATGAAAACAAGAATGTCATATATTCTTGAGTCACACCATGGTATTTTCTAAAGATTTTCTATAAAATTTTACCATGTGGATTTGGTATAGTGATACTAATTTAGTAAGTCAGATTGCAAACTTTGGTATGTGACCACTTACTTGCTTCTCTATTCATCCCAGTATACCATTATATTGCAAACCATTGCTGTCAGAAATATTCCAAACACCTCCTCCCTGAAGCCTTTCCAGATTAGCCCCATTAGCCACCCCTTCCCTGAGAAGTCTTCAGTTAGGTAAAAATAACTGGTTTAGCTTTGGTGGTATACTCCTCTGGTAAGGCAGTAGTCAACTTGAGGTATCTTTCTTTTTTAAAAAATTTTTTAACGTTTTTCTTTATTTTTGAGAGACAGAGCATGATCAGGGGAAGGGTAGAGAGAGAGGGAGACACAGAATCCAAAGCAGGCTCCAGGCTCTGAGCTGTCACCACAGAGCCCGACACAGGGCTCAAACTTACGAACCGTGAGTTCATGACCTGACCTGAAGGGGGCCGCTTAACCAACTGAGCCACCCAGGCGCCCCTTGAGATATCTTTCTAACCTCAAGCCATCTACCACAGAGCCATCTACTTCCATATTATTTCTGGAAACTGCCTGCTTCCTCCTCACTCCATATGCATGGACCCCAGCAGCCATTTCTATAATAAATGACTATACCCTCACTGGCAATTTGGTGAGGCCAAAGCTGGACACAACACAAGCATGGTCAAGTAATTCTCTTTCCTAGAAATCTGTAACTAGGATCAAGAGACTAGGGTCAAGTTGTCTGTGTGATCAGAAGTCAACATGTAGACTCAAATTGAGAGTGACCAAACTCCACCATGTGTAGCAGACTCAGAGGAAGCATAGAACAAAACAGGTACACAGAGACAGAGAGACAGAGAAATAGAAATTCCTTTCAACTTTCTAATTCTAGCTACATCCTCAGGTCCAATCAATTCCTGCCCTTGATTCCTATAAGACATCTCTGTATCTCATAACAAATCCTCTTGTTTGTCTTAAACTAGCCAGGGATTCATTTCAGTTACTTGCAATTTGCCTTAGGGAGGTTTTGAAAATATTGACCTAATCTCCCCCATTTGACTGTGTGTTCCTCTAGGACTAGAAGCCAAACATCCTTCTTCTTCTGGATGCTCCCATGGTCTGATTCAGTAATCTCTCTTCAGTTTTTGCTGCCAACTGTCATGTGGGGAAGGATCAAGTGGGAGTTAAGACTACGGGATTTCTCCCTATATCTTAATCTCTCTGGGGGCCATCTCAGGTCTTCTGAGCTACTCAGCTTTCTTGGGGAGGGAAATTCACAAATTGTGTTCTCCTTGATGTTCTCACACTTCTAAATAACAAGTTTATATGTGAGCATATTATATATAATTTTTAACTAGGATGTTGGTGGGATTCTTCTGACAGACACCTTCTGATGACTTCAGTGACAACTGCTAATTTTCAAAGGTTTGTTTTGAATAGATTTAGTTACATTACATGTAGAAGCCAACTTTTCTTTATAATATTTCACATTTTGGGGCATTTGGGTGGCTCAGTTGGTTAAGCATCCAACTTTGGCTCAAGGCACAATCTCATGGTTTGTGGATTCAAGCCCCGTGTTGGTCTCTGCATGGACAGACTGAAGCCTGAAGCCTGCTTCAGATTCTGTGTCTCCCTCTCTCTCTACCCTTCCCCAGCTTGTGCTCTCTTTCTAAAAAATAAATAAGTAAACATTAAAAAATATTTCATATTTTATAGTTTTTTTTTTAAATTCAAGTCGATTAACATACAGTGTAGTCTTAGCTTCAGGAGTAGAAACCAGTGATTCATCTCTTACATATGACACCCAGTGCTCATCCTGAAAAGTGCCCTCCTTAATGCCCATCATCTGTTTACCCCATCCCCCTACCCACCTCCCCTCTAGCAACCCTCAGTTTATTCTCTGTATTTAAGAGTCCCTTATGGTTTGCCTCCCTCTTTATTTTTATCTTATTTTCCCCACTCTTCCCCTATGTTCATCTGTTGAGTTTCTCAAATTACACATATGAGTGAAATCATATGACATCTGTATTTCTCTGACCCATTTCACTTAGCATAGTACATTTTAGTTCCATCCACGTGGTTGCAAATGGCAAGATTTCATTCTTTTTCATCTGAAAAAGAGTATATATATATATACAACTAATGAATGGATAAAGAAGATGTGGCAAGATTTCATTCTTTTTCATCTGAAAAAGAGTATATATATATATACAACTAATGAATGGATAAAGAAGATGTGGTGCATATACCACATATACACTGATAAAGAAGGTGTGTATATACACCACATCTTCTTTATCCATTCATTAGTTGATAGACATTTGGGCTCTTTTCATAATTTGGCTATTGTTGATAGCACTGCTATAAACATTAGGGTGCATGTGCCCCTTCAAATCAGAATTTTTGTATCCTCTGTATAAATTCCTAGTAGTGTAATTGCTGGGTCATAGGATAGTTTTATTTTTAATTTTTTTGAGGAAGCTTCCTACTGTTTTCCAGAGTGTTGCACCAGTTTACATTCCCACCAGAAGTACAAAAGTGTTCCCCTTTTTCCACATCATCACCAACATCTGTTTTGCCTGAGTTGTTAATTTTAGCCATTCTGACAGGTGTGAGGTGGTATCCCATTTTGGTTTTGATTTGTATTTCCCTGATGACAAGTGATGTTGAGCATTTTTTCATGTGTCTGTTAGCCATCTAGATGTCTTCTTTGGAAAAGTGTCTGTTCATGTCTTCTGTCCATTTCTTCACTGGATTGCTTGCCTTTGGGGTGTTGAGTTTAGTAAGTTCTTTATAGATTTTGGATACTAATCCTTTATCCAATGCATCATGTACAAATATCTTCTCCCATTCCATTGGTTGCCTTTTAGTTTTGTTGGTTGTTTCCTTTGCTGTGCAGAAGCTTTTTATCTTGATGAGATCCCAATAGTTCATTTTTGCTTTTATTTCCCTTGCCTTCAGAGCCATGTCAAGTAAGAAGTTGCTGCAGCCTAGGTCAAAGAGGTTGCTGCTTATTTTCCCCTATAGGATTTTGATGATTTCCTGTTTGATTGTTGATTTGCTTCAGTCTTGGTATTTGGAGAAATTACACTGTTCTCTTTAGAAGTCTTGCAACCCAGTTATCCGTGCTGCCACACATTGACCTTTACTATTTTCACTGTGGTTACTACATTTTCATCAAGGTCTTGGTGGATTCAGAATTATGGATCCTGTTTTATTTTTTTCTAAATTTTGCCCAATATTTTAAAATATTCATTCTTTCCTTATCATGTTGAGATTCTAGATTAATGGTTCCCAAACTGCAGAATGCAGTTTGCAGAATTCACCTGAAGGCCTTATTAAAACACAAATTTCTGGATCCCACAACAGTTTCTGATTCATTATATCTTGAATGGGTCCTAATACATTGTCCTTCTAGTATGTTCCAAACTGATGTTATTGCTACTAATTGGGACCACACTTTGAGTACTGTTTAGAATATGAAAAGAAGAACTGCTTTTGACTTTCCCCATGTGTTCCTCAAATCACCAACTTTTCATTTTCGTCAACCACTAACCTAGTAACATCATATAAAACCCACCTGGCCAAAATTTATTGAAAATCCTTGGAATTACCATGATGCAATCAAGGATGGAGGAAACTGTATTAGGATTATCTAGAGAAGCAGAACCAATAGGATATATATCCTACAATCAAGGCCCAATACATTAAATTCCCAGGTAAATGGACAGATGAATGTCATATCATTTCTAGATTGGAATATATGAAAGAGTAGGTACTTTTTAGGCTTAGGACCAGACCTATATTGTAAAATCAGAGGGACATCTGGGGGACTTTGTTGGTTAAGCGCCCCCAACTCTTGATTTTGGCTCAGGTCATGATCTCATGGGTGTGGGTTCGAATCCCCACATAGGGCTCTGAACTGGGCATGGAACCTGCTTAAGATTCTCTCTTTCCCTCTGTCTCTGCCTCCTGCCCCCTCCCCTGCTCATGCAATTTTTCTCAAAAAATAAAAAAAGAAAAAGAAGGAAAAAAAGAAAAGAAAAGAAAATCAGGAAAGGGTTGAGTGCATAGTATGTGGCTAATATAGTTAGTAGCTCATTGGAAGGGAGGATATTAAAAAGAATATGGAATTTTTAGGTCAAAGGACCTGGATTTTAATCCTATCTCCCATTTTTGCTATGCCAATTTACAAATCATCCTAATGCTATATCATCAACTATATGTTGGAAATTGCACCACCTGACCCTCAGGTCTATAGTAAGGATTAGCCATATGTACAAAAAGAAGCAATATGAAATCCAGCACATAGTAGATATTCAGAATGCCACATTGGATGTGGCAGTGGTACTGATATTATGGCTGTCATTGAATACAGCAATGAGAGTATGATGCCTAACTTGGTCATTTTTTTCTCCTTGCCTTTGTATTTACTCTTTTTAATTTCTATTTTCCATTTCATGGCTCTCTTTTCCCTCAAAACTCTATTCCAGACTCACCCTTCCATGTTCTTCATCCTCTACTCCAGTCTGTCTCTATATTCTCATCATCTATTCATGGGGTATAAACTCATTTATTTGTCGATTCAATATACTCATCAAATATTTATTGAGTGCTTACTTTATGATAGATTTAGGCCTCATCAACAAAGCAGTACCACTTGAAGTTATCATATGAGTTAATCATTTAAGCTCTTATGTAAATAAGGATCAAGATTAGTAAATTTAGGGGGTAGAAGCCAAGCCTTATGGAATAGTAGCTGCATATAGCACATATTCAATAAATATTTAATGACTTGGAAGACTGCTTAGTGTGGCGGAAAATACAGGGGATTTGGAACTAGATAGGCATGGGTTCAAGTCTTAGCATTACAACTGGTTACCTGTGTGACCTGAAATACATATCTCTCCACTTTACATGCGTCCCACCGGCACCACTGACAAGTTTCTTATACTCTTATACTCTGAAGTACAGCTCTGGAAAGCCTTCCTTGATCCATATCACTCCAAGTTAGTCCCTCATCTCTGGAACCCTGGGTTTCCTCTGTCTCAGTACTTATCATATTTGGGATTATATGTCTGTCTCTACACCCAAGTTTTAAGCTCCTTGAAGAATAGAAAAATCATATTTGTGTTTCTATCTCGTCTCTAACATAGCATGGTAATAAAGTTCTAACCTGGCTCCAGTGAAATTTGCTCCCTGTCCTTTTTACAAACCCCATTCAATTTATACACTCTTCATTTGACTGGGGCATCAGTTGGTTTGGAAGCATTGCTGAGACATTATTTGAGTGTTTGACCTTCCTAACTAAAGTATCAGTTCTCCAAGGACAGAGCCCCCATTCTCTCCTCCTTGTTTATGACTTCTGCTGACCCATGCTCTGCTCTGGTCTGTGTAAATGTCCCCTGTCCATATTGTTGACCAAGTGTTGAGCAAGTAACTCTCCAAATGTTAAATCTTTTTAAGAGGTCAGCGAAATTCCTATTTTGCCATTTTCCTTATTCTTTGAGGACAAAAGAATCCCCCTAGAATTTCCTCTGTGCTGTTCACTTGCCGTCAGCCCCAGATGACCTCCTCGAAGGCACAGCCTCTGTAGGTAAAAGGTATTTGTTCATCTTTATGAATGTCAGTCTCTTGACATTCATGGTAAATAGACAAGTTCTCAGTCTCTTGACATTCATAGCAAATAGACAAATCCTTCAGTAAATGACAATGGTCCCCAGCATCACATTAAAAACTCTTGGGGATAAACACTCAAGGGTAGTCGGGGTTCAGGCTCAACTTTCAAAGGCTTTGTAATGTGCTTACTTACAAAAAAAATGTCTGCCGTCACCTGTTACAGCCTCAACAGCAGCATTTTTAGAGCCCTCATCTATATTTAAACTTGCTCTTGCTTAGTCAGGAGCGGAGATGTTGCCTGCCAGCATTTCCAAACAGCAAGAACGACACGGCAGCTTCCAATATAACAAGCACAGCTCAAGAGGGCTGCTTCTTTGGTATTCCCTACTGCATTGGTTTGCCAGATGATGCTGATCTTATGCACCACCGGCGTTGCCATTTTGATGACTTTTCTCCAATCCTCAACAAACTCAAGGGTCTTGGGCCTCCCGGTGGTCAGTTAAGCAGCAATCCATTCATTATTCATTATTCATTATTAAATTAACAAATATTTATTGAGTAGTTACTATGACTAGAACACCTCCTACTACTTTAGAAGCAGATTGGCATAACGGTTAAGAGCATAGACTCTGAAACCAAATTACCGGGTTTTAAGACTCAGATGCTCCATGTATTAGCTATGTAACTATGGGCAGTTTATTTAACCTCTCTATACTGAAGTCTCTCCATTAGTCAAAGGAAGGTAATAATAGCTTCTTCATGGGTTGTTGTGAATATTAAGAGCTAACATCTAAAGTGTTTAGAACTGGTTAATAATGCCTATTGTTAGTATTACTACTATGTCCCTACTCCTGAACAAGGCTCTGGAAATACAAAGATGAACAAACTTGTTAAAATTCTTGCATAGAGTCCAATGAAAGTAATAAAATAATTAAGCCAATTATTGTATACAATAATTATAAGTTAAGATAAAAATACATAGGAGAGGATTACAGGAAAGGAATGTGAGGTTATAGTCACAAAAGCACCTGTCCTGGACTTGAGTATTAGGTCTGTGTTCTACGTAATCCAAATGCATATACTGAGGTTGCATGAGTGGAGAGAGAGATGGTAGGCCTGGAAAAGATGGAACAGGATAACTATTAAATGGTCTTTCAAACTTTGTTAAAGATTTTATTCTTATCCATTTGGAAAAAAGAATTCATTGAAGGATTTTAAACAGGTGAGAAGCTGGTGTTTGATTTGCATTTGAAATTAGTACTCTGGCTACACCTTAGAAAATGGACTGGAGAGGTTCCTGAAAATAGATATGATGAGACTGCTTAAGTGACCATTTTAATGACGAAGGCAAAAGATGAAGGTGGCTTGGATTACAATGGTGTAGGTAGAGATGGAGATAAATAAACTAGACTCTTCTTATGTTACCTGGTATCTCCTACCCTTGAAATACCAGCTTTGCCTTTGCCCAAGGTTATAGAGTAGTTTATTTTTGTAAACCTTCTACTAGTCTCTAAATACTACCAGATCCCCTAATGGAAGGGACAGGTCACCAATTGATGTTCAAATATTCCAAAAGTATTTGCCAGATGCATAGGACCTTCTGTTGGTGCCAAAAAGACAAAAATAAATAAATAAAAATAAAAAAGAGGGAGGTTAGGGAGAAGGAACAAAATGTTGAAAGAAATTATAAATCCTGTTGTCATGAAATGAAAATAAAAATGCTCCAACAAAGTGTGTTGGACTTTCCCAAGGATGGATGAGTTTTATGGGAGGTGCACAGCCCTTTGGCACCTCTAGTGGAAAAGACCATCTCCCTGGATATGGCAAGACTTTGCTCTTGCACAAAAGCAGATCTTGGCTAATGTGTCAAAGGCCTGTGTTGACAGTTTTCAGATAGGAAGCTTTCCAAGACAGAGGTTTGGAAAATGGGTCTTAGCCAGAGTGCCTGATGCAGGAAGAAAACATTTGGAATTAGATTAGAATCTTCCCATTTACTACCAGGAAATGGAGACAGGATAACAGCTCTTATGGTACAAGACACTGACATGACAAGAGAGGGAAGATAAATAGCCTAAATCCTCAGCACTATTATATACTAGCTTTTTTACCTACCTGGTTCTTGGTTGATCTTCATGACAACATTGGGGTATTTAGTATCCTTATTTTTTAAATGAAGAAACTTAAGCTCAAAAAAGTTAAATGACCTATTCAGGTGACTCAGCCTAGAAATGCCAATAACAGTTGAACCTATGGCCATCTGGTCCTCAAAAGCATTTTCTTTTTTACTATATCACACTTCTATGCTATGGCATCATTTGCCCAGTCCTGTTGGCTTAACTGGGCTTCTCTGTAAGGTCTTTCCCCCTCATATCTCCTTGAGAGTATAAATAGCTCCCAGATATTTCTCAACTTATGATGGAGTTACATTGCAACTAACCCATTGTAAACTGAAACTATCATAAGTCAAAAATGCATTTAAGACACCTAACCTACCAAACATCATAGCTTGGCCTAGTCTACCTTAAATATGCTCAGAACACTTAAATTAGCCTACAGTTAGGAAAAGATCATCCAACACAAAACCTATTCTATAATAAAGTGTGGATTATCTTGTGAGATTTGTTGAATACTGCACTGAAAGTGAAAAACAGAATGGTTGTACGGGTGTAGAATGGTTGTAGGTGTATTTCCCTCATGATCACATAACTCACTGGGACCTGAGCTCATTGTCCAGCATCACGAGTGGTCTTGGAAAAGATCAAAAGCCAAAATTTGAAATACAGTTTCTACTGAGCGTGCACCTTCACACATTGTAAAGTTAAAAAATCATAAGTTGAACCATCATAAGTCAGAGACTGTAATGAGAAACCAAGACAAGGAAGGAGGGTAAAATCAACATCTCTACTACTTTTTTGTTTCTCTAACACCAGAACTTAAGGGTACAAGACAAAATGCTGGCAGAAGAAGGAGAAAGATATTTTATTAGAAAACAATAGTAAAATGGGTTGGAAACATCATCTACTTGTAATATTTCATAGCATTAAAATTGGTACCACATGCTACTTTATGGGGATCTGATGGATTTACTAAAGGAGCACTGTGATTAAAATGGGGCACACCATTCCTTTTCTTTCCATATGGTCTCTACTTTGTGTCCCCACAGGCTTTTCCAGGTCCAGCCTCCTTCTGATAACCTTCTTGTCATCAGAATCATTAACAGTGGTTTCCTCACTGGGGTATTAGTTGGTAATGTTGGAGTGCCAACATTCTCTGGAAGGAACTGACTGCTTGAATCACAGGCAAATGATATAATCAGATCTCTAACAGCTGTAGCAAGGATGTGTTATAGTGAATTTTGGGGATGAATTTAATATCTAGATATCTAGATACAGATGACAGATATAGATGACATAGATATAGATATAGATATAGATTTATAGATATAGGTATATTCAGGTCTTTATTTATGAATCTCAACCTTATACCATTGATCTTTTTCTTGGTCTTTCTCCTGTTCAACATTAATGAGAATCATTCTTTCTTCCTCTGCTTCCATAAATTACATCCATAACTTAAGCCATCTGATTGTCTCATCTGCATTATTAGGAATTTAAAATTAACTTAATTTTGTATATGTAGTTTCATCCTCAACTTATGAGATGAATAGTAGTTATATTTTTATGTATGCATTAGAATAAATACATAACTATTTGTCCCATTTACCATCCATATTAACTTCCCGATAGATCAATGATATGTGTACTGTATCGGAGAAACTTCTTATACAATAAAAAGAGACTAGTTCTGCAACTTATAGACCATGTGGCTGCAGTCATCTTCTTTCTCCTTCCTAATATCAGTCTCCCCATCTGTGAATTGGAAAGGCTATAACCTACTGCCTAGAGTTATTATGAGCATTCAGTGAAAGAATCAGTCCTAGCTAGTAATTACTCAGTTCTTACTGTGTACAGAGAACATACCATGCTCTTGATGTACATGTTTTTTATAATCCTGATAACAAACCTATGAAAAAAATATCATAATCATGTTCATTTTAAAAATGAGGACTCTAAGGTTTTGGGCTGTTATGTAACATGTCCAAGGCTCCTCTTTAATCAAGTGGTAGAGTGAGAATTTTCCCAGGCTCCTGACCTCTTACTCTACACAATCAGTGTATCTGGCATTGTGGCTGGCACCAATAAGTGCTTGCTAACTATATACTCCTTTCTTATTGTTTGGAGACATCAACTCAACTCATGTTGTTTCATCAAAAGTGCCAGATTCTTTGGGGTCAGAGCTCCTTCTTCTCCCGCTATGGCCACCAGTAGTATGTTACACAGAGCTGAAGCTAAAGAGCTATTTGTGGTTGATTTAACTGAAGGTTCTATGGTATGAGTGGAATCACTTCCTATATTTGTCTTGAGAGAGATGATTTTCATATCTAGTGACTTTAGGACAGGCTGGGTTGTAAACAGAAACTACACAAGCCTGAAGTAGTCACCAGCTGATGAGGTCTGAGACTCTGGTTCCCTAGTTTCCTCCATTAGCTGAAGACTTCAGTCTCCCAAAAGAAACCTTTTATAGACATTTTCTATTGTGTACATTTTCAGAGTGAATTAGGAATTAAGGTGAAAACTTCGTAGGGAAGTGGAGAAAGATCACATTTGGGTACTTGGTGTCTGGAGAAAAATAAAGGCAAGTACTGAGGTAATAAATGGGCATGTCTAGAGGAGAGGGACTTTGCTTCCTTCATAATTCCTCATATAACTCTTCCTTACTCTGGCTATCTTCATTCCCCCAACACAACTAGTCACTAACCTTTCATGTTTTGTTATTTGATTTGATCTGATGCAAACTATTGACCCCCCCTTCCTAGGAAAATGCATGGCTTTGCATACATGAATTTGTACAAAGCTTCAGGGACTAAATGAACCCTACTAAGAATCTATAGAGCCCAGGTTAATAACTGCACATGTTCTGGAGATTTGATGAGGTAATCCCCCCAGAGAAAGATGACAATCCTTTTGGGGTGTCTTATATGGTCTAGAAAACCTGATGTTTGTTTCTTAAGAACTAGAGTTGTTAGTAAGCACTCCAAATCAACAGTCTTTAGTGTTGAAATTCTTATTGAAAAAAGAACTGCAGTAACACTAGAATGTCTTCCTTTGAACAACATACCAATATCCTAGTATAGCATTTAAACAAGAAGGAAAAAAGAGAACACAAAGACAGAAAGAGATGGCATGTCAATTATTATTAAGCATCAGAATTAAACATCAAAAATCTGAGTACTTAAAAAGAATTTTCCTCTATACACATTGATGCCCAACATAGAAATAACGATAGTGAAAGGAACAACTTAAGTAACTCTTCCAAAGTGCCAGACATTAGTTCACATGCCTTAACTAATATGTATGATCCTGCTACCCCTTCCTCCATGAAACTGTAAGAAAAGGAAAATATTTTCTTATTCCTAGATAAATATACAAAAATAATCATACCCTAGATAATCCCCCTAGGATGGGGATTTAAAATCCTCCTTTAGGAGCACCTGGGTGCACCATCAGTTTAGCATCCAACTCTTCGTATCAGCTGAAGTCATGATCTCATGGCTTTGTGAAATCGAACCCTGTGTGAGGCTCTGTGCTGACGGTGTGGAACTTGCTTAGGATTCTGTCTCTCCTTCTCTCTTTCTCTCTCAAAATAAATAAACTTAAAAAAATAAAAATAAAAATAAAATACTCCTGTCTAAATGACTAAAGAGTTTGTATCACTTCATTACCATAATGCTTTTTTGAGTAAGTTTTCATAAGTCTAAGGGCTTAAAGGGATCCAGTAACTGGCCACTCAGCAGAAGAGTCCAAGGATTCCTAGCTCTCCAAAGATCATTTGGTGGCAGCAGGTGGGTTAAATTTCCCAGATCCAGTCTCCTTTAGAAGAATCTTGTGAAGCAAAATGTCTTGCTTACTCTCATTGTTCTCTAGGAAAACTCTTGTTTTCCACCTCGGTTGGTATGTTGCAAACACTTTATCCCAGAGACACTGGGGGCCCATGGGGAATGGAATGTTGTCCATGAGCCAGATGTTTGTAAACCTTAGCTCCGAAATGTGGCACAATACCACAAACTGTCAAGTTGTGTAAGAACTAAAGCAAAGACAAAAACAGAATGTAATATTTACCAGATGAGATTTTTGTGTGTGTGTAATCTTGCTGGAATTTTGGGAGTATCCAAGTCTCATACATTTCAAAATGAGCCTTGTGTCCCACCCCATCCTACCCCCACCCCTCACTCCCAGTTTTTCCCTCCTGCACAGGGAAGGAGAAAGTTATGGAAGGGAAAACTTTGTCTGAATAAACAATGAGCTTGATATAGCCCTAGGCAGTTAGCTATACACTGAAAGGTGTATAAGACTTTTTTGGCCTCATCTCAGAGGGAGAGTCCTGACAATATTATTTCTGGAACAGTTTTCAGAATTAATACTAAACAATGGGATATTGTGTGTGCTGGCAATTTTTATTGAGCATGAGTGGTTGAACAGTTATATAAGCTATATGTTCATTAGCTTGTCCAAAATTTTCAAGTGTATAAAATAAAACTAGATTTAAATGAAAATTTCCAGGCATGTGCAAGAAAATAATTTTCTTCATATGACTATTGATGTAGTTTCACTGTGTGTACAAACCGATAGAAGATAACCTGTTTAAAGGAATTTAATTTAGAAAGACTCAGAATGGAAAGAGTGGGAGAATTTTAAGCGCATTTGAGACACAATTGTTCTGAAGAAGCATCGGGTTATTTTGGTTTTAATTTGGAAAAGTAGTTTGAAGAGACCCAGCCCAAGTTCTTGTTGCCAATGGATATTTCTTCTACTGAGAGAAGGGGGCAAGAGATCTGATTTAGTGGCTTCATTATGACATATCTGTGAGTGCTGAGTCTAGGCCACCATGTTTGCACCATGTTACCTCTCCCCAATGACAGCTGGTTAGATCAGGGTAGACTTATGACCCAGGGGAGCCCATCCATGGATTAGGTGATGACTAATCTAATTCTCTCTTTCTCTTGAAAATCTGAATCAAGAGGCCCACTGCCTGAGATCAGACAATGGCTGATCCCTAAATTAAATGGTCACATTCAGATTAGAGTGGGGTGGCCTGTTGCAAGCTGGAGGATTAGCAGAGAAAGCCAATCTGCCCAGAAAAATGGAAAGTTTGATCAAATGCACAGAAAAAAAAGGGTATAAGATGACATGTTTTCAGAAAGAGAAACATGGTAAGCATTGATACCTTGCAAATGGATGGACTTCCATTTCCATTCCATGTAAGGGTCAGAAATAGGCCACTTTCTTTTGTTTGAGCCAGCTTAGGTAGATGCCTTTGGGCAACTCCTTTTTATATAGATACCATTCTCCAAACATACTTTGATTATAAAAGCAAGTTCCAGCACCATAAAACCCAACACTAGGAAAAGTTGCCAATTATTTCACTTATGCAAATTAAGAAAAATTAAAGTTTACATTTTTACTTACAGAGATATAGATTTTTAGAAATTGATGTTTACTTGGTTTGTTTTTACAAAAGTCTCTTACACCCTTGGGTGACACTGGAGTGCAGCAAAGCTGGTAAGAAATACGTTTGCTAAGGAAAGCATAGTGACTCTGCTTGACATAAATCTGCATTTAATAATTGTTTTTTGAATGGAATTTGTGCCACGACACTAGATAGGTGAGAGTAGGGTAGGTTTGCAAATAAAACTGCTAATAGCTACATTCCAATTCCACCATAGATGGTTGATTTCAATTCTTTTTATCCAGCTGTGTTGAAGTAAGTGAAACTGTAAGTGTTAATAGCAAATTAAATGAAATAGATACTGTACATGTGCATTATGGGAACCACAAACTCCGTAACATTAGCAGAAGATTCTAGAGGAGGAGAAAAAGATCCCCATGGTATGCTAGCGGATAATTTGAAAGAAACTACCTTACATTCAAGTCCCACTTTTGACTAATGGAGGCTCTGATGACAAAAGATCATGCTGCCACTTTGGGAGTTAAAGATTCTAGTTTCAAATTGCAATTAAAATGGATTTCTGCATCACCAACCACTCCCACCTCTTATCCAGCACCTCCCTTCTTCAACCTGGCCCCTAGATTTCTCGTTTATGTTGTGCCCTTCCCAAACGCTGAGCTGAGAAGTAACTTTTTTTTTTCAATTTGGAACACACATTAACAATGAATACTGCTGATTGACACTTATTATGTGCCAGGAAACTTGCTAAGCACTTCATATATTTTATCTCTTTAACAGTCACAGCACTCCTGAGTGATGGACGTTTTCCTGATCTCTCTTTTACAGGTAAGGAAAGTGATGCTCCCAGAGGTCAGGTTACATGCCCAGAGTCATACAGCTGTAAGTGGCAGGGCTGGAATTTCCACCCCCGCACCCCCCCACCCACCATGACCACCCTCACTCCCGGTCCTGGTCTGACTACATGGCCTGGTTGTAAACAATTAAGTTCTTCAAATTACATGAGTGTGTGCTTGAATCTTGAAAACCAAATCTCAGAGTTACCTCTGATATTAGTTATTTTTCCATAAATGACCAGGAACCTACATCAGAAATATATAGATTGTATAATCGAGAAAACACAAGTTCATTTACTCACTACTATAAAATAATCTTGACTATTTTCTTCCTATATAAAAATAAAATCATTCTTTGTAGTATTATTATCTATTGCCGCACATTGACTTAACATGTAATAAATGTTTTATAAGTTTTAACTACAAAGGTTGTTTAACTTCATATGAGTTGATGAACATACCTTTAGACTTTATGCTCTGAGATTGCCTTATCGTAAACTCTCATTTGAAGAGTCCTAGGACAGACAGACATCCTGCATAATTCTGTGTGGTAGCAAAGGCTTAAACTATAAGATAACAAGAGTTCCTCCAAACTAACATGGAATTCTTTGGACTTACCTGCTTTTTTTCAAAAATTATTAATATAGATAATTGACTCCTCTTAGAGTCAATTGAGGGAGGCTGTTTTTAAATGAGATCCATTTTCCAGAACAACAAAAAGTTCTCAAATTCTGATTTCTAGTTCATTTTTAACCTTATACCAGATTTTTACCTTAAATACTATCAGGATAAAATTTAATCCATAAAACATGTCAAAATCCTCTCCCTGAAGGAATACAGTGAGAGACAGTAGTATAGCGGAGAAGATTTCTCACTGCCAATGGGACACTGGCCTTGGACAGAAGGTAGGTTCTGGCTGCTCCCCAGTGAGGCATAAGGTCTTGCACACTGTGTCCTTCAGAATTGAACACTGTTAGTTTTGCTGCTCTGCTAATACAGAAATGGGAGTCACAATTATGCAAATAGATATTTACTTAATATAACAAACTGTTCTATTTTGACTTCGTTAGCTGTGTTGTATGATTTTTTTCCTTTGAAAATACACTGACATTGGAAATAAAGGAAATGTAATAATAATTACCATGGGAAATATAGTTTGAAGATGCCAAAGGAGCCAAAGTAGCAGTTGTGGAAAAGGGAATCAAAATCATTTGATGTTACCAACTGTTCTATTAATAGGGCTCCAAGGAGAAGAAAGAGTGAGTTCCCAGAGCTATTAAGATTCCATCAGCCCTTCTCTTGCTTTCAGCAGTTCTGTTGTATACCTTTGATTGTTGGCATGGATTCAAAGCCTAGAAGGGTACTTCACTTGGAAATTCTCTCTCACACAAGTTAGAAAGATGGGGATACATGAATGCATTGCCTAGAAACGGAAGCTGCAACACACCACGAAGCAAGTATCCATGGCTTATTCATTTACTTATAACATTCCCCATACGTACTTAACCCCACTGATCTCTTCTCCCCACTTCTTTTTTTTCCTGTTTCTTATTTTCTTTCTTTTTCTCTTTTCTGAAGAGAAAGCTTCATCTGATCTGGCAGAGAATGACAAACCTCCAAAGTGTAGGCATTTTGTATTCTAATGACGAATGTTATCCTGGGGCAGCAAGTGGGGCCTGAATGTGCACACAGAGCAAGTGATCTAGTTATAACTGTGACAATGCCAGGTAATGGGAGAACTTGGGAAAGGTCTTCCATCAATGGCTGGGTGCATTTTCTCTTCTGAGAAGAGTCCGAGTCAGCAGGTGGGATTCTCTCCATGCCTACTACAAAGGCATGGGGGCATTAGTTAAGATTGCAGACCTCACCCTTATCAGAGTGGTCAGAATACGGTAATGCTAGCCCTTTCTTTGTCTTACCAAACACGAAACCCTGTTTCAAAGAAGGCAATCGGAAACCCTTTGTGATTTCCGGGCTTGGATTGAGTTTACGCTGCTTCTCTGAATTCATAGTACATTCCAGCTTGGAGTTACCCTACACTCTAGGCTGTCTTATGTTCAAGTGGGATTTGTGACAGGGGGAGGAGGTAAATTTAAGGTCCCCTTAAGACTGTTGGGAGGAAAAAAACTTTGCTTTTTATTTTATTTTAGCTTTATTTGGCCCATCACTCCCTGAATGGTCTTGGAGAGAGAACACAAGCTGGAAGAATAGGGCCTGCTTGTTGACCTTGAGGAGATTGGAACAGGGGGATAGAATGGGCCATGAAATGTGGTTATGTATACAGCATGCTAACATAGAAACACAGACATAATATATTGTGGGGGAAATAGAAACCAGGCCACGAGCTAATGTGTATGATATCTCTATCTTAAAAAACTATATAATTATGTATGTATGTACTTTGGAAAAAAATGTCTGGAAGGAAATAGACCAAAATATTAATAGAGGTTGTTTCAGAATGGGTCATTTGAATGGTTGTACATTCTTTTCCCTTTGCTTATTTATACTTGTTCTTTTTTTCCCCCTAACTTGTTCAAACTTTTACTTATATATATTTCCATTTTAAATTAAAAGCTAAAAAAGTAAGATATTAATGAAAAAAAAATAAGCAAAGTTTCCAAAGCTCAGGTTCTGCTCCTGCTGCATTCTGCCTGAGGAATTTCTAACAACCATTCTTACACCCTCAGTTTCCCCCTTATAAAACAATGATAATAACTGTACCCTCCTTATAGGGTAGCTGTGAGAACTTAATAGTTTAATATCCATAACAATGTTTTGTAAAGTATATAGTTTTGGTAACCATGGAGTTGTGTTTGCTAATATTTAGCCTACTCCTCTTCTGGAAAAGCCAAGTCCTTCCTTAAGAATTTTCTGTGAGCATTATATGTGGGTTAGGGGGTGGTTACTGTGTCCTTCTCCCCAAGAGAGTCCATCATCCCCCAGAGCCCCACCTCCTGGCTTCCTTCTGGCACTCCCTTCATCATGGTGGTGGCAGTGGATGTGTGTGGAGCAGAGGTTACTTCTGGACATTTCATCAGAGAAGAATGGGAATTGTGTACAAACAGCTCCAAGATAGAATTGTGGCTACAAAGCAGATCAAACAACCCAGAATTTAACCATCTTTGAGGCCAGCCACATAACCAGCCTGAACATGAGCATCCTCATCTGAGAAAGGGAAGTACCACAGCCCCTCCCTTACTGGGTTAGAACCAGCTGTAATGAGAGAATGACGACTCAGCACTTAGTGAACAGCCTGGCACAGAGCGAGTGCTCAGTAAGTATCAGCTGCTGCTGCTGTTAATCCACTGAACAGTCCCCGCTAATGACATTCAGTGCTGACTGGGGGCTAGTTATTTTTACAAACAATTTGGTAATAGTAAGGATAGATATAATGTAGATCCGTTAATGCCCAGACAGCACGAGAGGAAACGCCCAATGTCCTGCATACTTTGTTAACTTTCTCATCTTTTTGGTGTTTGAAACGCAACAGATTTGATCCTCTGAATAGTTTTGGGTCTTTGTTATATTCTGCCCAGGAGTATTTTCTTTGCCCAACCCAAGAGACTTAGGGAGAAAGATCAGAGAGAGAGCATGGCTATTGCAGCGATGAATAAATACGGCTGTAATCTGAACACTCTCCCCACCCAGTGCTGCAGGGCTTGCAATTCATTTTATAGCTTTACCCTGACTGCCAAAGTCAGAGGCCCTGTCATTCCTTGGAAACTCACTGCATACAATGCAGCAGCATGGAGCATGACAAGAGGGCCCCTCCAAAGCCTGAGGATCTGTTGGGATCCTGGCTCCTCTGCCTCTTAGTGACACCTGCCTGTGTATCCTCTCAGCTGCCCAAAGAGTGAGAAATGATGTTAAGGAGTCTAGCATAATATCTAAATATAATAGACACAATATATTTTGGTGATTATTAATACCGCTATCTCAAATCTGAATTAAAGAATATTTATGGATGATAGTCCTTCCCTATCCTGTGCTAGACAAACAGCCCCCAACGTTGGGCTCTTCTCCGATCACCATAGTAAGAAAGACTCAACACACTGAATCTAACACACTTTGTTCTGGAAAAGACCAAGGAGATGAGAGCAGCTACAGGTCATATCATGGCTGTCTGTTATAAGGAGGCTTATAAAACTGAGAGAACAGACCTCCTTACAAGGAACACTAATAAGAGTAACAGTAACAATTAATATTATTGATCATTAATTATATGTCAGACCCTGTTCCAAATTCATTGCAAGGAGTATATATATATATATATATTTTTTAATTTTTTACATACTTATTATTTTTGAGAGACAGAGAGAGAGCAGGGGAGGGGCAGAGAAAGAGGGAGACACAGAGTCCGAAGCAGACTCCAGGTTCTGAGCTATCAGAACAGAGCCCAAAGTGGGGCTCAAATCCACGAACTGTGAGATCATGACCTGAGCCAAACTCGGATGGTTAATCGACTGAGCTACCCAGGCACCCCACCAAGGAGTGTATTTTTTAACCTGCAAAAGAGCCATTTGAGTCTTAACAATATCCCCATTTGACAGATAAGAAAATTGGATCACAGGACAGTTAAAAGAACTTGCTCCCACAGCTAGTAAATTTGGGAACTGAGATTTAAAGCTGGGCCATCCAGGTTTTGTGTCCATGTTCTGCCCTCCTATGCCATATCCATTTCTATTACCTAATGGGGTTGTTGGGGGAAGAGAAATTGAACATCTTTTATTACTACAAGGCATCAAAATAGGACCAGTCATAGGCATTTCAGGGAAAGAGATTTCATCTCAATTTAGGAAAGGTTAATGGTCAGCAGTAATTCAAAGATTGGCTGCCACATAAGGTAGTGAGTCTTATGTTAACAGAATTATTCAAGTAGCTGTTGGACAGCTTTGTAGGATGGGAAATTTTGAGGGGATTCTATTATCTGGAGAAACATTACTCTAAATAAACCCTAAATCCTTCCATAATACTGACATTCTCCCGTGCCTCTTGTAACACATTGTAGTTGTTTAATGAGCATTTCAGTAAGTGAATAACTGAATGAGGCCCCCGATGGCTTGAACATATCACTTCAAAGACTTGCCTGATATGTGCAAAGCAAAAATGACCTTTTCTTCCAGATGACTAAAGTGCTTAGTGACTATAGATATGTCAATCAACGATAAAGGTTATCCTCATATTGTAATGTTGTATTTGACTGTTTTCTTTGTTATAATTGAATTTTAAAAATCCTTGCCCACAGAGACAATGTCTTATGTCATATAAAACAGGGCACATATTAGAGGTCCTAAATATGGTATTAAATGATGGAGTCAATAGAAATATAATTCCACTTCTGGTGAATATTCTAGATGCTGTCAAGATGCCTTGGATCAAAAATCCGTCCTGAACTGCCCATTCATTCCTTTATCAAAGCTGATGATTTTGTTTAAATTAACTTTTACTATGTGCCAAGTGTTGCACAAAGAATGAAAATGACCTTGCCATTAAGGGAGGGCCTCTGCCATAGAAAGTAGTAGGTAAACCCAGGGTGGAGGAAGCACGGGTGATGCCTTAGGAGCTTGGTTGCCTGGGAGATAAGGAAAGCTCTAGAACTCTGAGGAAAAGACACTGGAGGCAGTTGCAGGGCCAGACACCCAGGAGGCATTTGACAAATAGTGTGTTCACTGAACACAGCTTATCTGTGGGGCCATGTCATATAGACCAAGGGTTTTCCGCTGTGTCCCCAGATAAGCAGCTTCAGCATCATTCGAAAACTTGTTAGAAATTAACATTCTCAGGCTCCACCCCAGATCTGACTCAGAAACTCTGGGCATGGGGCTCAGCTCTCTGTGTTTTAACAAGTCCTCCAAGTGATTCTGATGCACAGTCAGGTTTGTCGTCTTCTGTAGAAACCAGGCACTCAAACAAGATTGAGCCAGGTAAATTCCCTCTCCCACCCCCAACACACACATTTCTCGAATGACATTGTAGGTAAACACTGATAGAGTGCCATTCCTCGGGCAAGGCAGACCTCTTCTGCCTGTGGGTTCTTTCGAGCATTCTCCTGGTTTGGGAAGGGCAGATGGTCTGAGGGGCAGCATCTGGAGCAATAACGCACTATGAGAGGCTGGTACCTGCTGGCTCTGGTAGGTGGCACATATGCCCTCTCCTATGATGGAAAAACATCAAGAACTCCCCCTTGTTCTCACAGGGGTTAATGGCATTCTGTGGTTGATTGCCCTGCGACATTCAAAAGTGAGAATCTAGCTCTGTTTCCTGAGTCTCCAAGGACAGCCCTAAGATTTGGGCTGCAAGTCCCTGGACAAACCAAGGAAATAGAAAGTGAAAACAAACACGGACGTTTATTTTCCTAACTTGCCAATTGCAAATAGAATTTTGTTTAATAAACCATGAAATGATTCACAGAGGTCTGTGTATTATTCCAAAGTGCAGCTGGCTAATGTAAAAGAAGCTTTCTCCTCAGTCTTTCAGGTCATATACAATTCCCAGGCAAGCCAATTTGTATTTATGTATTGGTAAGGCCTGTACATGCTTTGTGAGTCAGAGCATTGGGAAGCCCACTGTCAAGTGGGAATGGTAAACAAGAACCAGTAGGGGAGAATGAGATGCTATTAATCTCAGACACTCATCCACATCTCCATGGCTCCCACCCTAGCCCAGGTCATCGTCTGCATCAATGGATGACTGCAGGCCTCCAAAATAGTCCTCCTGGATATCAACACTAGTGCTCTCCAATCTGACCTCCACACCCAGCCAAGAGTAAATTTTATTAAAAGTCTGATTATGACAACCACTTGCTTATAAGAGTATCTTCACATATAGTCGTCTAAGAACATCTTCCCACTGTAACTGGAATAAAATCTGTGCTCTCATTATGACCACGGGTTTGCATGTGGCCCTTTCTACCTCCACCTCCTGTCACTGTGGCTCATTCCAATCCAGCCACAATGCCCATCCTCCTGCTTTTCAATTCACAGCAATTGCTTTCTTCTTTGCTGTTTCCAGACCTTTTCACCATCTGTGGCCTCTGCTTATAAATGTCCTCACTTATGCTCTTCACCCATCTATGTTCAATTCATTCTTGGGGGCTTATCTGAGCTGCACCATCTCAGGGAACCCTTTCCTTCAACCCAAGCAGATGTCACAGACTAAGGCCTTTATGTTATACATTCAAAACATTCCCTGGATTGGTGCAGCCACCATAGAAAGTGATATGGACATTCCTCAAAAAATTAAAAATAGAATTAGTGTACCATCCAGCAATTTCACTCCTGGGTATTTTTCTGCAGAAAACAGAAACATCAATCTGAACAGATACATGCTCTCCTATGTTCATTATAGCATTATTTACAATAGCCAAGATATGGAAACAATCTAAGTGCCCATTAACAGAGGAATGGATAAAGAAGATGTGGTGTGTGTGTATAGTATTAACATGTATGTTATACATTATATAATATTAGTCAGCCATAAAAAAGAATGAAATCTTGCCATTTGCAACAGTGTAGATGGAGCTAGAGGATAATATGGTAAGTGAAATAAGTAAGATAAAGACAAATACCATATGATTTCACTTTATGAAATCTAAAAATCAAAATGAACAAATAAACAAAACAGAAGCAGACGCATAGATACAGGAAACAAACTGCTGGTTACCAGAAGAGGGTGGGTTTGGGGGACAGGTGACATAAGTAAAGAAGCGTAAGAGATACAAACGTCCAGTTATACAACAAATAAGTGATAGGGATGTGATGTGCAGCATAGGGAACATAGTCAATAATATCATAATGACTTTGTGTGGTGATAGACCATAACTAGACCTACTGTGGGGATCATTTTGTAATGTATAAAAATACTGAATCATTATGATGTACACCTGAAACTAATAAGATATTGTATGTCTGCTTTACTTCCAGAAACAAATTCCCTGGATGACTTCAACAAACCATTGTAAGAAATGCAAGAGAGCAACTGTTTACTTGACTATATACTATTCTCTTTTCTTGTGGGACACAGCTTCATAAAAGCAATAACACTAACTGCTCTGTTCATTATTGTATTTTCAGCTCCTGGCATAGAGTAGGTTGTCAATCACTATCATTCAATATCCACTGAATGACTCAATGGATAATCGAAATTTTTATAAGGATTTGAGATTTCTGAAACAATCTAAATGGAGGGAGAGAGATGTGTTAAACCCAGGGTGAGGACCATTCCAGCACCAAAAAAAAAAAAAAAAGGTTAAATTTAGACACATTTTTATGCAGAGGACTTGTAACTCAGAGGCCACAAAATGAAGAATCATCATTTAAGAGTATCCACACATAGGCTCCACTGGTGTTACGGCCCCTGAGCTCAGCTTTCCAAATGGAAGGGAAGAAGTGGAGACCCCCAGCACTGTAATGCAGGATGTGTCTTTTTACTTGAAGTTGGATACATTGCTGAAAACTCTTTATGGTTTATTAAATCAATCTCTGTTTTCAGAGTTCAGAAGCAAGATCATTTCCTCTTGCCATTAGCATTTAAAGGCCTTGATTCCCGTAATACTGTGCTTTCTAGAAATCTCTTCCCATTGACAATCCCAAGTAAGGAGGCTCTGAGGACCTGGGCAGCTCTGGATTTAGGGTGAGGGCATAGGGCAATTTATGCAGCCTGTGATACGGCTTCTTTTGGGTCTTAAGTCTTATCTATTATTATAGATTTGTGCTGGCCGAAAAAAGACATATAAAGAAAGCTATCTACTTTGCAAGAAATATGAGTGTCTTGAGCTAAACAAAATGTCATAACTACACCTTCTTTCAACACACATGCACACACACACACACACACACACACACACACACGGGGCACAGGACTCCATGCTGCAAGACAGCTTTCCACTCCAGATGCACCACCCACAAAGTGCCTACATCATGCGATGTGATCTGATTCAGTATGTAGTGTGTCTGAGCCCCCTTAAGGATGCCATAGAGGCCCTTTTGTTTTCTGTCCTCTCAAATATTTTCTACTTCATGCCTCAGTGTGTGAAATTCCACCATTAAATGGTCTTTCTTGGAGATAAACTACTGCCCTTTCTATAGAGTCTTCTTCAATAACTAGTGTTTAAGATTATACCTAACAAAGTATAGAATAAGCTGCCTAATATTCTGTATTTTGATAGCAGCTTGAGTTAGACAGATGTATTTATTTATTTAAAGTCAGTGAATCCACACTCAAAATTTGTGCATTTTCCCCCAGAAAGTTTATATCAAATGAAGAAGTAAGCAAATATTTTATTGTAATTAATGATATGCATGTTGAAGTATTCAGTGGAAATTGTACAGGTGTCTATAATTTACCTTGAAATGTGTAAAAAAAATAGATGCATTGATGGATAGAGGAATATAAAAACCCAAAATAGTGAAATATTAATAGTATAATTGTAAATAGAGTTTAGTATAAAATCACTTCAACTTTGCTGCATGAAAAAAACTCATAATAAAATGTTGGGGGGAAAGAATAAAACATAATCTGCTCAAGTTTCTATTAGAGAGCTTAATATATAGTGGGCACTCAGTAAATGGTAGCTGCTATTTGATTAATGGGAGGGCAAGTAGAGTGTTTTCAACCTTGGCGGCTTTTTAGAATCAATGGGATAGCTTTTTTAAAGCACACATGCCCGAGTCCTTCCCTAAGATTATGATTTAATTGATTAGGCATCAGCATCTTTTGGTTTCATCCCTGGTAATCTTTCTAGGCAGGCAGCATTAGGAACCATCGTCATTCAGGCATAGGTGGCTGACCTGAAGAGCACATCTGCCCATCTGCCCAGGGTTAGACCTAGGCCCACACAGAGAAAGGAGTAAGAGGAAATTCCTGTTACAACCAAGGCTTGAGATCAGACGAAGGCCCACTCACTGGTATAATTCAGAGTTCTGCCTTTCTCTCTACCCACACTATGGCTTTCCTGTTTATAACTCAAGAAGAACAGACAAGGTAAAAATCACATAAATTATAAGGAGATGTTTTGTGGAGGTGGATGGCTAAAATCATCCTTATTACTTTCAACTTTGCAAAACAGATATCATAGCATCAATGAAAAGGAAAATCTTCTTTTCTGTTAACTTTTATTCACCTTCATTTAATTTTTAAATATGTAGTAAACATGATTGTAGGGCTTCTCATTAACTGGGGTATCTTACAGTCATAATTTTTGATACACAACATTACTTACCAATTAGCCTGTCTTGTTCGTTTAAATTTCTTTGCTCATATTTTAATGGGAGCTAATGATGCCTTTGTTGACTTATTTAATGTTATGTAAATGTGGCTATAAACTGTGAAGGGTTTAAGCAGAAGCACTATTTTTGCTTACTCTTCAGATTTTGGAGTGTATAGAATCCCCAGGAAACACACATATCAACACAATGAATATAAGCTACTGAGGAGACCAAATAATAATAATAATTTTTAAAACAAGCAGTGGAGGATGTTTAGAGAATGAAAGTTTTATCTTCTTCTAGGTTAATTGTTTATTTGGGTATCAAAGGAGTTTCAAAGTTAACTTCAATAAGTTTTTTTTTTTCTTTCTGTGCTCACATAATCACGACGTAGGTCAATCTAAGACTATCTCCTAAGCTCAGGCAGGGACACTTGGGTTTAGCAGTGTCTTACTGGGTTTTATGAGCCTTGCTTTCAGCAAAACTACATTCTTCCTATGGCCAGCACATAAGTATTTGAATGAAGAAATGAATGAGTGAATGGAAACATACACATAGATGACCCTTCCAAGACCCTTCCAAGACCCTTCCAAGACTTCTCAATACCTCCACTCCTCCACAATCTTGTTCATTTCCCCACCTCAACCACTCACTCCTTTGTCATACCTTAGACTTTGTAACTGAAAATAACCAAAAACCATTTTATTTCACTTCCATGCTCCTTACTCTCTTCTTACCACTTTGTAATTTTCTAGTTTACTTCCTCAAGCCCAACTTTGACCATCTTTTCACCCCACCAGGACCCCTGACCCATTGATCCTATTTTTTCTCTGTCCCATCCACCTTCAAGTCCTATTTTCCCTCCCTCCCCAGCTTCAATTCCATTGTAAATCATAATATCACCAACTAACATACATCCTTGAGTCTTTTGCTTGAGCTTATCAGGTAAAACCACTACTTTGGATTAATCCAGTTCTCCTTCTACTTGCACCCATGCAACTGAATGTTGGTGGAGGAAATGGTCTCCTGGAACTGTGACCACAAATGTTTGTGGCTCCTTTTGCTGCCAGGCAAGCCCACTATATTTCTAGCCTATTTGGCTGCCAATCTCCTTGATTATTTTTTATGGATTGAATTATGTCCACACCTCCAAAATTCATGTCACAGCCCTAACACTCAGTAGCTCAGAATGTGACCTTATTTGGTAAGAAGGTTGTTGCAGATGTAATTAGTTAAAATCATGTCACAGTGTGGCCCCTGATCCAACATGAGTTGTGTCCTTATAAAAAGGGGAATTTTGAACACAGACACACAGTGAGAATGCCATGTGATGATGAAGTTTCAAGATTGGGGTGATGCTTCTACAAGCCAAAGAACACCAAAGATTGACAGCAAATCACCAGAAGCTAGAAGAAGAGGCATGGAACAGATTCTCCCTCACAGCCTCAGAAGGAACCAACCCTGCCACTACCTTGATCTTGGATTCTAGCCTCCAGAATTGTGAGACAATACAATTCTGTTGCTTAAGCCATGCATTTTGTGGTACTTTGTTATGCAAACCAATATATCATTCTATCATAGCTTCTCTAACTTCAGGTCTTTGACATCTCTTTCCTATCCTCTCTCCTCTCGACAGATGACTCAGCTTTATTCTTCACTGAGAAAAAAATGGAAGCAGTCAAGAGCTCCCACCCCCACATATACTCACCTGTATAGAAGCGTAAACCACCTCTGCTCCTTTCTACCGAAAACCAGTCTGATGCACTGGATGTCACCCCCACTCGCCTCCTCAAGGAGGCTAGTCACTCATTTTTCTCCTTTGTGTCAGCTTTCTCCCTTTCCACTGGATCAGTCTTATAGGAATATGGACATTTTGCTATTTCTCCTGGTCTCTCTTGAAGAAAGAAATTTTCCAAGAAAATGTCAAATATTCTTTTGACTCCCACTCCCTCCCACCCAATACTGGCTCCTTTTGTTGCTCCCCTTGGCAGCAAAGCTCCTTAAGGTAGTTACTTATATTTACTCTTGAATTCCTCTCTTCTCCTTCTCATAAATCCACTTAGACTAAAGTTAACCTTCCCTACCATCCCACAGAAAGTTCTCTTGTCAGGCCACCAATGCCTTCCATGCTAAATCCAAAGGTCAATTCTTAGACTTTATCTTGTTTGATTTATGGCAGCCGTCAGCGCAGTTGATTAATCTTTTCTCCTGGAAACAATCTCTTCACTTTTTTTTAAGGGCAATATAAGATGCCATTGCTCCTTCTTGGTTTCCTTTGCTGATTCTTCCTCTTCTCCCTGATTTTGTCATTCTAGGTTTCCCTGGGTCTCAGTCTTTGTTTTTGTTTTGTTTCTAACTAAACTCATTCTCTTATATCCCCAGCATAGTGTTTTTTACCAGACTTCAGACTCTAATATTAGACTACTAATTTAACATCTCCATTTGGATGTCTGATATTTCAAACTCAATGCATCAAAAATTAAATTATTGTTCTTCCTAATCATATCACTTCTATCTGTGGCCCTTTTATTTCAGAAGATGATATCTATGCTCTTATGCTCTTTCATTTGTTCAGGTGAAAAACCTTGGGTTCATCCTTGACTCTACTCTTTCTCTCATATCCCATGTTCAATCTATCAAGAAGTCCTGTTGGCCTAGCCTTCATGATAGATTCAGAATCTGACCACTCATTACCATTTCCATGCTTAGCACTCTAGTTTAAACTTACAATAATAACTTGATGGTGAATTACTGCAATAGCTTAAATCTATTCCTAACACATAAGCCAAAATGATTCTTTTAAAATATATCAGGTCATGTCACTCCATTGAGAACCCAGCAACTCCATTTCATGCAAATAAGAAAAAAGTTCCTACAATAGCCTGTCCCTCCCATTGCTCCCTGACCTCACCTACTGTTCCTCTTGCTCCTTCTTCTCCAGTCCTCTCTTCTCAGCAGTTGCTTCTTAGCTTGCCTGGAATACTTCCACCCCAGGGCCTTTGCACCAATGCTCCACTTAAGCTGGAAAAGCCTTCTCCTGAATACCTCCATAGCTAATTCCCTTATATTTGCCAAATCTTTGCTTGGATTCTTGCCTCCTGATGAGACACTATTAAATAATGCAGTGTGTTCTTACAAAGCTCTTCAACACCACTAGCATCCTTCGCTTTTATTTTTTTTTCCCCATAGTAATTATCAACTTCTCTTATTAGATGCATTAGATTGCTAGGCTGCCATAACAAAATACCACAAACAACAACTTAAACAACAAACATCAATTTCCTCATTTTTCTGGAGGCCAGAAGTCCAAGACCAAGGTGTCAGTAGATTTGGTTCTTTTGAGACCTTCCTCCTTAACCTATAGATGGCTGTGCCCTTGCTGTGTCCTCATATGGTTTTCCTCCTTACTTGCGTCTCCAGTGTCTTTCCTGGAGTCCAAATTTCCTTCCTTATGGACACTGAACAGATGGGATTAAGGCCCACCCCGAGTCTCATTTTAAGTTAATCACTTATTTAAAGGCTTATCTTTGAAAACATTCACTTTCCTCAGAATATACCAGGGATTAGGGCTTTAAAATATGAATTTGGGGCAGGGTGGAGGGGATACGATTTAGCCCATAATACTAGGAAACTTATTTATTATGTTAATTAATCCTCATAGAAAACTTTGAGGTAGCTACTACCTTCTCCATTTTTCTGACAAGAAAATGAAATAGTGGTCATTGAGCATTAAAAAGACATATTTAGTTGCTCTACACTATTTGGCAGAAATTAACTTGACCTTTAGAGCTTCAAAGAAGCATATGTTTATGGGTATGCATGTATATTTGTATTCAGGCTAGTATTATAAGTCTATTCTGCAGATGATTAACAGTAAAAATCAAAAAGCTATAGACTGGTGCTTTGTCTCATGACATTGTACTCTATAAGGTAAAATAGTGTCCAGGAAATTTCAGAAATGGCAAAATCTCTGGGATTCTCTGTCCCCTCCCCCCTTTTAGAAAGGTAGCTCTGAAACTTAGAGAATTTGGAAGCATCTTTCTCTCCTCTTTAGGTAAATGTGATCCACTGGATATTTTGACTATATATATATTTTCCCCTAAATATCTTATTCCTTTATGTTTTTCCAGCATTGTAGCAATTGCTAAAGGTCTGCCAAGAGGGATTATTGCTAAACCTTGTCAGAGTGAGAACCAGAGTAATTTGTGTACAGTACAGTTAAAATTACACCATTATACTTGAAGCTAATATTATCCTAATGAGTTGAAATGGGGAAAGAAGCTTGCTTAGAAAAGACTATAAGTGACTTAGCACTGGTTTCTCACTTCCAATGATAATGTTCTTCAGAACTGTGTTTTGAACACATTATTATAAATTTAAATATTTTAATATTCATTTATTCTAATTTCCCTTTTGATAGGTACTATCTCCGTGCTTGCATCTCATCAATTCTGACTAGTGACACCACTCTATTTAATGTCTTCCTTGGCCAAATTTCTTCTGAATTGGGAACTAGATTTTAGCTGCTTGAGGTTTTAGCAGCTCCTTTGTAGTTCAACATTTAAAACTCAGGTACAAATCGAAAATCCTTTCACAAAGAATTATTCAACCCAGAGTTTATGTAAGTGTCCTGGGATACAGTCTATTGGAGACATTGTCAATATTTGCCCTAAATTGCAACTTAGCTCCATTTTTAGTTGTGTTTGAAACCAAACTAGAAATCTTTGTTCTTAAGTGTCAGTTTGGGGTATATTCTACACACAAGGAAAGCCAATCTTGAAAGGGAATATGTATCTCCCTATCCTGGTCATATAGTGTACAATACCCCCTCAGTGGTCCCCATCATGCCTCGATTGCTTCATCTCTGCCACTCACCTAGAATTAAGTTGCCTTTAGGAGGTCCCTGTGAAATGTAGATGTTATCTGGGAGGAGTAACTTATGTCTCTCAGGTAAGTCAGCCAATATGAGTTACTGAGGAAATGGGACACAGGAAAGGCAAGTTTTGATGGAGAATGGAAATCAGGGAAATAACAAGCCCAGAAGGCTTTCTGAGAACCTTGTGGATGGTTCCGTAGGGACCAAAGGTACCAGTTAAGGGTACTGAGTCTTGGGCATGTGGCATTACTGGTAGATCCTGGCGAGGGGAATGGAGGAGTGGAGAATTGATGTCCTTTTGTCTGTGCTTCATAAGTATACAAAGGGTCAGTCTTCCTTACACATTCTTCTTACTCAAAAATGTATTCCTTTACCCCAGATCTTCACTTGACTGCCTTCTTGTCAAATTCAGATCTTAGCTCAAATGTCAGCTTTGGGGAGAGGCCTTCTCAGACTACCCACTGTAAAATGCAGTCCTCAAATCACATGTCTTAGCTTGGGCTCTCATAACAAAATACCATAAACTGGGGGTCTTAAACAACATAAATTTATTCTCTCACAGCTCTGGAGGCTGGAAGTCTATGATCAGGGTGTCAGCAAGGTTAGGTTCTGGTAAGGACTCTCTTCTTTTTTGCCAGATGACTGCTTTCTTGCAGTATCTTCATATGGCACAGAAAGAGAGAGAGAGAGAGAGAGAGAGAGAGAGAGAGGAGGGGGAAGGGAGGTCAAGAGAGGGATAAGAGGAGACTGAGGAAGGGACGGAGAAGGGGGAGGGGGAGAAGGAGGAGGATGAGAGAGGGAAAGAGAGAAAGCAGAAGTTAAGGGCCTGGCATGGAGTGACTGAGATAATGTCAGAGATGTCATTGGAACTGAAGAAATCTGTCTCAAGAACCCTCACCCTGAACTACTACAGTCAATTCCCTCAATACCATGGAGTTAGAGATTTGGATCTACAGAATGACTAAGACCAATCTGTAAAGGATTGAGCCCTCAGCTCTAAGTTATTTTAGAAATTTCAGGAAGCAAAATGGGAAAGAAGATAAATAATATGGAGTGAGGAAGCAGAATCATAAGGAGAGAAAAAAAAAGAGAAGACAAACATGCCTATAGTAGAGGAAGAAAGGACTACAATCACCTACTATGACACTCAAGGAGACTACACCAACATTTACTCTCACTTGGTGATGATCAACCCTGAGCTGCTCCCATGTGCAAAGTATACAGGATGGTGCCATGGGGAAAGAATTTGTTTTGAAACTGGACATATACATGTCTCATCATGACAATGCAAGCCACGTGACCATGGATGAGGTTTTGAACTCACTGATATATTTTATCATCTATAAAATGTGGATGATGGGGGCACCTGGGTGGCTCAGTCGGTTAAGAGTCTGGCTTTGGCTCAGGTCATGATCTCGTGGTTTGTGAGTTCGAGCCCTGCATCAGGCTCTATGCTGACAGCTCAGAGCTTGGAGCCTGCTTCAGATTCTGTGTCTCCCCCTCTCTGTGTTCCTCCCATGCTCATGCTCTGTCTCTCTGTCTTTCAATAATAAATAAACGTTAAAAAATTTTTTAAATGTGGATGATGATACTTAACAGTTTACTATGAATATTCAGTGAATGCACATATACATAGTACTATCCTTGGTATGTAGTAGGGGTTCAATAAATTTAGTCTCTCACTTAACCCAATGGATTTTTTAGGGATATTAATATACATTTCAAATATCTGTGACTTCTTAAAGCAAAATGTAGAAAAGCCAACAAAAATAACAAAATAAATGAAAGCCAAACTTGGTTAACAATAAACTCAGAGGAACATTTGTTTTAGGATCCCTCTCTTCCTTTTTCATCAGGAAATCACAAGTTGTTATACTAATGTTGTAACCGGTTCTTCAAGAAATTTTTAATAAGAAAAGAGAAAATTATAAATTACAATTCAGGGTTTTGTTGTGTGTTTTTTGACACGTTTCCTGGATCTTTGGATTAAAGTGACATGAACTTGTAGCTAGAAAATTGGCCTGCCAATGATCAGAACACCCTCTGGAATTATTTTGTGATCATAGGCACATCCATTACCTCTTCCCTAATTCAGATCCCACCCCATAAATTACAAGACCTGAAATTTATGTACATGTAATAGAAATAGTTGAAATAATGGGTATAAAAATTCCTTGAAGGGGAGCCTGGGTGGCTCAGTCAGTTAAGCATCTGACTCTTGATTTTAGTTCTGGTCATGATCTCACAGTTTGTGGGATCAAGCCCCTTGTCAGGCTCTGTGCTGACAGAGCAGATCCTGCTTGGGATTCTCTCTCTCCCTCTTTCTCTACCCTTACCCTGCTCACACATGTTCTCTTTCTCTCTCTCTTTCTCTTTCTTTTTCAAAATAAATAAATAAACTTTTAAAAAATCCTTGGAAAAATTATTCTAGATAATCATATGTTGGGCAAAAGTTCTGACTGTTTCTATTCTCTGTTCCCCACCTAGTGACAGGCACATGTTTGGAAGATGAGCTTGTCAATGTGAGCCCTGAGATGAGGGGGAAGAAGTGTGAGGCAGAGCAATGGGACCCATAGAGGAGAGGTCAAAAATTCTCAACTCTCCAGTTCTGCTGTCGGCCCCATAAGTGAGAAAGAGCTGGCAAACACTCAGGCTTCCTCATTTCTTTCCCCTGTTCCAAGATCAGGTGTCTTTTTCAGGGCCATCTACAGGAGATGGCCCCATCTGGGAACATCATTCTTGCTTGATACATGAGCCAGACGCTTGAATCTAACACTGCTCTCTTCCTGCCATAGAATGCTGCCTCATTCTTCATAGATTTAAACTTGAGCTTGGTGACCCACTGAAGTGATAAGTAAAATCATGTGTGCACGTGTTCATGGGTGCTTTCCTGGAGTCAATCTTTTTCCACATATCCTTTTAGGAGTTTACGATTCCAAAATATTAAGGACTCTAATTTTCTACATATTTCCACTGAGCGACCTCTCACATGGTTTGAACCACAATCCTTGGTTTCATTCTCAGATACTTAGAAGGTGTCCCCATCTACTCTCAAAATACAATGCAGTCTCTCCTTCTTACTGCACCAGACGTTCCTCACCTCATATAATCGCTTATAGTACATGGGACCACATTTGTTCATCCTCTCTCCACCACCTCTCTCCAACCTCTGATCAGTCACCAAGTCCTAGCAATTCTGTCTCTCAAGTTTTCCTGGAACTAGTCCCTTTTTCTCTGCCCTAACCACCATTTCCCCAGGGCAGGCCTTCACCACCCCTCTCACACAACCTCTCACACTGACAGGTGCAACAACCCCCTTCCTGGTCTTTCTATTTCTGCCCTAAATCTGTCCTCCCTGCTATAATCAGACCCTAGAAGCTAACACATGGCCTGCTCACATCACTATGTTTACATGACTTGCCATGGCATCTGAGACCAAGGTCTATTTCTTTTAAAGGCAAACAAGACTCTCCATGGGCCAGCCATCTTACCTACCCCTTCAGCCCCATTCTTCTCATGTCCTCCATTACGTGTCACATGCCAGTCAAACTACACAACTCACAGCGACCCCTATGCATCTACTGTTACATGCCTTTTGAAACTTTGCCCTTTCTCTTTAGAATTCTTGATGCTCCATTTTTCCTTCAAAAGTCTATTGTTTCATCTCCCCCAGAGGCTTCTCCCGACTTCTCCCTTGTCACCTTCCTCATTCTTTCTTCAACTATATGGACCATACATCTGTGCACTGCCAAAGCCCTTTTGTGTACCACTATTACCTGGACCAACCTTAGTATATGAAACTGTCTTGCATGTGTGTGCTCCTCATGGGACTCCTAAAGAATCTCAACCATCTTGTAACCCAGTGCCGACCACATGACCTACCTCTTAACTGATACTCAATGGTGCTTATTGAATTAACGACAATTAAAGAAGTCAGCTTGGCTTGAAAATTATATTTTCATATTTGGCAGTGCAAATCAGTAAAAACTAAAATTGTAGCATAGCTACATAATTTTACTTTACTCATTGATATTTAAAATAATCTGCAAGTTACTCATTCTGTTTTTGTTTCTTAATACCTGCATCAATGTTTTCTGTACACACTGATATGAAATAAAAACATATCTATTTACAAAATTTCTTTTTTTAAAAATATTTATCTATTTTGAGAGAAAGAGAGAGAGAGCAGGAGAGGGGCAGAGAGAGAGGGAGACAGAGAATCCTAAGCAGACTCTGCACTGTCAGCAGAGAGCCTGATGCAGGGGTCGATCACATGAACTCTGAGATCATGATGGGCCGAAATCAAGAATCAGATGCTTAATCAATTGAGCCCCTAGGTGCCCCCCAAAAAACCTCTTTGAGAAATGGCAATCACACAAATATCTGAGTAATCAATTATATTGCTGGTGCCACAGTTTGCTCCATGACACTTTACAACCTCTATAAGGATCTACTCATACAATGGGATAGCAGTCTTCCAAAAATGATGGTTCAGGTTCACCTGTACATGCCAATTCGAAGTCAAAGCATAATTCTAAATTGGCAGGAGGAGAGTTCAGAGTTGTTCTTTGAGATGAACTTTGAAATCTATATGAACAAGACATTAATGCACTGGACAAAGATCCACGATGGAAAGAATCCTCACTGATGGATAAGCTTTCAGAGAGCCCATGAGCCCCAAAATGAATGTGCAAGTCTATTGCTAGGACCATTTCACAAGAGAAGATGTCCACAGTTTTTATCATATGCTTAGAAGGATCTCTCACACTCCAAAGTTCATGAAGCATTTAAGAAAACTTGAGATCCATTTTTATGTGATAGCTTGTTCTGTTTATGACTATTAGTCTTGGGTGGTGGTAGTGGTGGTGGTGGTGCTGGTGGTGAGTTGGGGGGTAGATACCAAGTTGAAGCAATCTGTTCTTCATTGACCAACGTATGGCTCATAAGTGAGTAATCAACATAATCTAAATATTCTACAATGAAATATTCTTTTGGGCTCAACAAATGCTTGTTAGGTTGAAACCAATCAGTAGGAAATGACTGGTGTTTGTTAGTGTTTGAGAAGAGAGACCAGATTCTTTGCACATTAGCATTCCAATTGGTGCCAACATAAACCTCCAGACCTCCAAGTCACAGAATGTGTTATTGTTTTCATATGAGTGAATCTGGGACCACTTGTTAGTCCTATTTCCATCGCTTACTTGAAAAATCAAGCTCCATGTTTCCACACACTGGTGACAGAAATAACAAAACAATCCTTCTAAAGGTTGAGCACTCAGAGAAGGACATTCTTCCTCAAGCTGGTGTAGTCCTGGCTATTGTTTTCATTTAACCATGGAGTTGGGAGAGGACAAATGGTACAAAAATCGATTTGATGGCCACATAAGCTGAAAAGCTTTACTCATTGGAACCCAGCCCACACAGTGAGGGGCCCTTCCTGCTTGTGAAGGAAGCCCCCCCCAGGAAGGACATGATAGTTTCGGCCTGATTGGCATTTTTCTAAGA
The DNA here is from genome assembly GCA_028646485.1 of Cryptoprocta ferox. Classification (NCBI taxonomy): domain Eukaryota; kingdom Metazoa; phylum Chordata; class Mammalia; order Carnivora; family Eupleridae; genus Cryptoprocta; species Cryptoprocta ferox. Next base: position 97,296,443 of record CM053572.1, on the reverse strand, counting down.
ATGCCATAAAATATTATTTTCTAGGATACTGTCTCTTACATAACAGCAATTTCCCAGTACTTCAGAGTGTTATTTCTCTATGCAGAATCTTTGGATTCTGAGCCTTTAGGAAGAGAAGTGGTAATATAATCTCCTTTTTATACTTAAGGAAAAATAATGCCAGCATCTCTCCACACCCCACTACATCTCCTGAAATAGTGGATCTGAGAAGAGGCCAGGGCTTGAGACATTTGCTTGCTACCATTGCCCCTTCACTAGTGAATGTAATGTTAAGAATTTAAGCAGGAAAGTTCAATAACCAGAGTCTGAACCCCAGCACTTGCATTTACTAACTATGGACATGTTACCTGATCCCAAGTCTTAGTATTATCATCTGTAAAATGGCCTGATCATTATGTGTCTCATGGGGATTGTGGTGAGGACTATATTTTAAAAAACCATATTGAGTGATGTTGGCAAGAATGGAATAAGTAAATAAGTATTTAGACTTCCAAAAATTATCTCCTCCACAAAATCAATCAGAAAACTGGCACAGATTGTCAGAGTCAAGTTTTTAGAACTCTGGGAATTAACCAAAGGCTTACAGTACTCCAAGGAATATTTATTAAAGAAGAGTGACTGCATCTCAGTAAGAACAGAGGCTCTGTGGCATTTTGGGTTGCCCTATTCCCATACCACACTGACCCACCCACCCAACTATTTGGTAGTCTTGAAAACCCACAGCCCATAATAACAGTGAAAACCAACCTCTTGGCAGCAACTGAAGGGGGCAACATGGCATTGGAACTCCTTCAAACCTCATTCCCATTATTTGACCTCCTGTCTGGTGGTTCCCTGGAAGACTTCACATGAGAGGTTGTCTTTTTTTAACCTGAATACTTGCCCTGGGAAAAGTTTTTTCCCTAGGGATGTTTATAAAAAACAAATAGGGGCAATTGATTTTTTGTTTGTCTGTTTCAAGTTCTTATTTAAATTTTAGTTAGTTAACATATAATGTAATATTAGTTTCAGGAGTAGAATTCAGTGATTCATCACTTACATACAACAAGTGCCCTCCTTAATACCCATCACGCATTTAGTCCATCCCCCACCTAAATCCCCTCCAGAAACCCTGTTTGTTTCCTGTAGTTGAGAGTCTCTTATGGTTTGCTTCCTTCTCTCTTTTTCCCCTTCCCCTATGTATCCATTTTGTTTCTTAAAGTCCACATATGAGTGAAATCATATGGTATTTGTCTTTCTCTGACTGACTTACTTTGCTTATCATAATACCATCTACCTCCATCCTGTTTTTGCAAATGGCAAGATTTCATTCTTTTTAAAAAATTTTTAAATGCTTATTTATTTTTGAGAGAGAGAGAGAGAGAGAGAGAGAGAGAGCAGGGGAAGGGTAGAGAGGGGGAGACACAGAATCTGAAACAGGCTCCAGGCTCTGAGCTATCAGCACAGAGCCTGACATGGGGCTTGAACTCATGAATCATGAGACCATGACCTGAACTGAAGTTGGATGCTCAACCAACTGAGCCAGCCAGGTGCACCAAGATTTCATTCTTTTTGATGGCTGAGTAATAGTCCATTGTATGGAGATATCACAACTTCCTTATCTATTCATCAGCTGACGGACATTTGGGCTCTTTCCATAGTCTGACTATTTTTGATAATGCTGTTATATACACTGGGGTGCATGTGCCTCTTCAAATCAGTATTTTTATATCCTTTAGGTAAATATCTAGTAGTGCAATTTCTGGATTATAGGGTAGTTCTATTTCCAACTTTTTGAGGAACCTCCACACTGTTTTCCAGAGTGGCTGCACCAGTTTGCATTCCCACCAGCAGTACAAAAGTGTTCCCCCTTCTCCATCCTCACCAACATCTGTTGTTTCCTGTGTTGTTAATTTTAGCCATTTTGACGGGAATGAGGTGATACCTCATTGTAGTTTTGATTTGTATTTCCCTAATGATGTTGAGCATCTTTTCATGTGTCTGTTAGCTATCTAGATGTCTTCTTTGGAAAAATGTCTATTCATGTCTTTTGCCCATTTCTTAACTGGATTAGTTGTTTTTTTGGGTGTTGAGTTTGTTAACTTCTTTACAGATATTGTATAATAACCCTTTAGCATATATGTCATTTGCAAATACCTTTTCCCATTCCAAAGGTTGCCTTTTGGTTTTATTGATTGTTTCCTTTGCTGTGCAGAAGCTTTTTATCTTGATGAAATCCCAATATTCTGTTTTTGCTTTTGTTTCCCTTGCCTCTGAAGACATGTCTAGTAAGAAGTTGCTCCAGCCAAGATTGAAGAGGTTGCTGCCTGTGTTCTTCTCTAGGATTTTGATGGTTTCCTTTTCTCATATTTAGGTCTTTCATATATTTTGAATTTATTTTTATGTATGGTGTAAGACAATGATCTGGTTTCATTTTTTGCATGTTGTTTTCCAGTTTTCCCAACACCATCTGTTGAAGAGACTACCTTTTTTCCATTGGATGTTCTTTCCTGCTTTGTCAAAGATTAGCTGACCGTGTAGTTGTGGGTCCCTTTCTGGGTTTTCTCTTCTGTTCCATTGATCTATGTGTCTGTGTTTGTGCCAGTGCCATACTGTCTTGATGATACCAGCTTTGTAGTATAACTTGAAATCTGGAATTGTGATGCCTTCGGCTTCGCTTTTCTTTTTCAAGATTTCTTTGGTTATTTGGGGTCTTTTGTGGTTCCAGACAAACTTCAGGATTATTTGCTGCAACTCTGTGAAAAATGCTGGTGGTATTTTGGTAGAGATTGCATTAAATGTTTAGATTGCTTTGGGTAGTATAGACATTTTAACACTATTTGTTCTTCCAGTCAATGAGCATGGAATGTTTTTCCATTTCTCTTTGTCTTCTTCAATTTCTTTCATAAGTGTTAAATAGTTTTCAGAGTACAGATCTTGTACTTCTTTGGTTAGGTTTATTCCTAGGTATCATATGGGTTTTGATGCAATTGTCAGTGGGATGAATTCTATGATTTCTCTTTCTGCTGCTTCTTTATTGGCATCATAACTGCCTGAGAAGCTGGATGATAAACAATAGAGCATACCTCTCTTGTACTGAGAGTGGGAGAGTAAATTGGTACACCACTCTAGAAAACTGCTTGGTGGTGTAAAGGTTGAGCATACTATGCTTTCTGACACAGCCATTCCATTCCTAGGTATGTATCCAACAAATACATGTACATGTATTCACAAGGAGACATGGTCTAGAATATTCAAAGCAGCACTATTTACAGTCATCTCAAACTGAGAACTACACAAATCCCCATCAAGGGTAAAAAACATAAACAAATTGTCCTATGTCTGCACGATAGAATATTCCACAGCAATGAGAATAAACAAAGTATAGCTGGGCACAATTAATCAGATATATCTTATAAACACAATGTTGCCTGAAAGAAACTAGACACAAAGGAGTGTCTACTACATGATTTCACGTATTTAAAACAAGGAAAACCATTCTGTACTTTTGGAAGCCATAATAATCGATTGGAAGAATGTCAGAGACAGAAGGGGAAGGAAGAAGAATTCTGGAGGTATTGAAATATTCTGTTTCTTAACTTGATTCCATAGGTTTGTTTAATTTCTGAAAATTCATCATACTATACACATATCATGGGTGTGTTTTTTTGTATTTATGTTAACATACATGTTCCATTCAAAAATCTTTTAATACAAAGAAAAACTATATCCATAGTCCCACTAACCCATTAACTCCAAATGATGGTTAGTATTTTAGATTATGCTCTTCCATTCAATATTTATGCATATCAGAATATATGTATTCTTTTTTTTTTTTACAAACACTGTATTGTACTATATTCTGTGTTTTAGAACCTGCTTTTTTCATAGCAGTATGCTACAACCATCTTCCCATGTCAATACATAATATCATGGCTAGAACATCTTCAATCTTGTGACTATAATTTACTTAACCAGTCCCCATTGTTGGGCATGTCCCCCATTGTTTCTAGCTTCATCTTTTGTGTGAATTGTTAAAATATGAATCATCATACTCATCTATATTTTTTTTCTAAGAATATAATTTCTGGTGAAGAGGAATGTAATTGTGAACTTTTTTAAAGCCTTTAGTACATGTTTTAAAATCATCTTCCAGAAAAAGTTGTACTGAAACTGTAATCCAATCAAATTTTATGGAAGGGCCCATATTCCATGCCAAGATTGGGGGTTAGGAATCTTGTTCATATTTTCCATTTAATTGGGCCAAATAAATTGTATCTTGATTTATTTTTGTAATTTTTATTACTGCAAGAGTTGAACATTATTTGCATATGTGTATTAGTCATTTATGTTTCTTCTTTCATGAATTGCATGTCCATGTACTTTTTACATGTTTAGAAGATCAACCCTTTGTTCACTCCATATTTAAAGTATATATCCCAGTTTGTTGTTTGCTGATTGATTTTTTCATACTGTTTTGGGGATACAAGCCAAATCTATCATGATTTTTCCATAAAGAATTATTTAGTTGTATTTCATAATTATTGCTTTATTTCTTTATTTAAATTTCTCAACTGTCTAGAGGATACCTTGGCAAATGGGGCAAGATAAGAATATAACTTTTTGCTTTCTAGTATATAACCATTTCTCTTCATTTATTGAATAATCTTTTTGGAGGGCTGACATATTGTAGGAAGCATTTGCTTTTTTCAAGAACTAAGGAGAGAAATTTTAGGTTAAGATCTTAGCAAACCCTAAGATTCAAAGAAGTAGGTGTCTCTGAATATTTAATATTTTATTCAACACACTTGAAACAAAAGTTTGCTTACCAGCATTCCAAGTTGCTTACAAACTGCTTAGTCCAATGAGTTTTTATCTGTATAGGATGTTAACCATTTGTCTCCCAACATATACATCAAAATACATTTCAACTGATTTTCCTCTTCCCACTTGAGGAAAAGTGAATTTGGCAACATTTGTTGGATCTGAGTACAGATAAATCTGAACACGCGAAAGCAAATACAGGAAGTGCTATTGTTTATTTCCTTCACAAATGGAAAGCCAGTCATGTGCCAGGTTCTGTGATAGGCAGTAGGGATCCAGTGGGAAAGAATATTTCTTTCTGCCTTCCCTGAGTTTACACTCTAGATGGGCATACTGATATGATACTTTGATTGAGTTCTTTCTATGTTTAGCTATTATTATTATACGAGATAGATATATGAAGTGTACTTGTGTACATATAAACATATATACATATATAATATATATTAAGTACTTAAAATATAAAAAATTCATAGCTAATTATCATATGGCATAATATGTTGACCATCAAGTATTCATCAGGCTTACAAATATGTTTGATTGAGTACAGCCCTAAAAGTCATTATTATACGGACAGCTTTCTTATTTGTTGCTTGTGAATCATAATTTCCAGATCTATGTCCAAATCAATCAATATAACCACTGGTCTAGGCTCAGCTTCTCTGTTGTTAAGCTGCTCATAGTAAAGAAGGAAGTGAAGGAAGAAAAGGAGGAGAAGAGGAGAGGCGAGAAGGGAAGAGGAAAAGAAAAAAGAAAGAAAAGAAAAAGGAAGCCCTCTAGCTATGTAAACATAAAAGAGGGGTTATTAACTCATGTACATGTACAGATTCATCATGCAGACTCATGTACTTGAAAAAAAATACCAAGAATCTATCTCTATGTAATTTTTAGCTCTGTTTTATTCACTCCTTGGTTTTTCTCCATACAAGACCTTACCAGATGGTAACAGCGGTGGCTATCAGCTGCTGCAGGGTGTTAGCCTCCTAGTTCAGCAAACTCCCCAGGAAAGAAGAACACCTCTTTCCCACTAGTTCTGGCAGATGTCCTGTGTGTGATTCTCATTGGCCAGCAGAGGTCCCGTGTGTGTCTCTGAACCAATCGCTATGACTAGAGAAGAAAGAATGTTCCCATTGTCCAGGTCTGCTCCATGTGCCCACATCATGACCTGAAAGTGGAAACAATACTGGTTCTGTTGAACAGTTTTGTTACTTGAAGGAGGGCGTTTGAAGGCAAAGCAGATACCCTAGAAAATTCTGAATAGTTCACTTGATCAGTCTTGCTTCCCTGTCCCCAAACTGTAGAGTACTGCCTATACTAAAAGTAAGAAGAGGTCTCCTATAACGGAACTTTTGAGAGTAACTTCTTTTTAGCACTTTCTTTTAGCATGGAGACATGCCTTCCACTTCCTCTGTAGCTACTAACATTGGAATACGGGTAACATTGTTTCCTTGCATTTTGTTTTGCCATATGCCATTGACTGTCACATTTCACAAGTTAAGAAGCATGTTATTTCTTTGTTTATTTTGTCAATCTTTGGTATTCTCTGGAGAGAAATTATATATCTATGTTTCTGTGGAATAGATTTAATCTGTTTGCCTTGTTTTTTCTAGACTCAACCAACTTCTCGTCTTTCACAGTCAAAGGTGTTCCTTTTTTTTCCTGACTTGGTGATCAGGTGAATCTGTTCCAGATTCTGGAAAATACAGATTTCTAAGCAAATCATGTTGAGGGGTGGAAAACACAGATTTCTAAGTATATCACATTAAGGCTTTCCAGTGTAGAAGGAAGTTGCCCTAGAAATTTTGTCTCTTGCTCCAATTTTGTTTAAGTTGCTCTGTCAATACAATTATTCAACATCTCTAAAGGAACCCTTGACCTTGTGCTTTTGACTTTACCATCATTCCAATGATACTTTGTCTGCAGATCTGTTGTTGTCTTCCATATACTAAACATCCACCTTCTTATAATACTAGCTACATTGCATATGTTTACATTGTATATCTAGGGTCAAGGTTTAAGTAAAATCCTTAGAATCCTGACTTTCCCAAGTAGTTTGCCTGATTTTATGGGATGCTTTCTGGTCAATAATAGAGATCAGTTGGGCCATCTTAGCTGTTACAGAAGAGTAAAGCAGTGGACCAGCTGGATGCTTTACTGAATGTGCCGCTGGCGTATTTTTATGAGGACATTTGTTTCCTATTACTAAAAGTGTAAGGAAAGTTAGATGCTGTCCTTTTGGCTTATTTATATTATTCTTATCTTTAGGCTGCCTTCTTATGTATTTGTGGGTTACTCTATATATTGCAAATTCTTCTCAGCCAACTATGTATAAACGATATATATATATATAGGTATATATTGCTTAACATACACATTTCTCATAACTAATAATTAAGTATATTAAAGTCTTTGCTAGCTGTCTTCAATTATCTGGCTTCATTCCCCCTTTTTCCGAAGCTTTATTTCCCAATGCACATTCCATGTAGCACTAGTTCTAGAGGATGATAAAGGGTATTACCAAAAAGGGGTTGGAGTTCCTTGATCAAATATGTTTGGGAAAAGACAGATGAAACCAAATTAAACCTTTATTATGTCAAATATATTGGTTTTCTTCAGATGACTACATACATTTCCCACATGTAGGAGAAAGTGAGACCAGTCAGATGATCTCCTGGGACTAATGACCCAGGAATGACCCATGGAATATGGCTTGGGAGGTGTGTTTCTAGAGCCATGTATCCAATGTCAAATTCCCTTGATCACATCCTTATACTCTGATCACTCTTCCTTCTTGAAGAGCTGTAAGCTGTCCCTCCAGGATTCCTCAAAAGGCATCATTCAGGACATCAATGGAGCAAAAATCAAGTCCCAAGATTCATTACCTCCTAGTTCACCAGGAACTTGTCTCTATTTGGATCCTACTAAATTCTTCTGAACTTCCTCTGTAAGTATGAGATGATGAGAGTGTTGTCTGGTGGGTAAGAATTTATGGAAACTTTAAACCTCACTATCTGTATATTAGATCTAAATTAGTATATTGGATCATCTTGACAAAATCCAATTCTACTTTGTCTCATCTATAAGTCATGACTAGAGGAGCAAGATCCATTATGAGATCTGCCACAAATATTTTGGTACAAGTCTCCTTCATACTGTAGTGGGGCATGCTTAGAATACTGTCATAGAGTGAATTCTTAAATCAGTAAGTTCTTAGAATAATTTCTTATATGCTTCAAACTGAGAGAAGTATTGGGAAGAAGACAAAAATATATAAGACATGATTCCTGCCTCTAAGGGAAAGGTAAAACTACCACAAATGAATGCTTGGCATGCAATATAAGATAATTGCAATATAAGATATTGCAAACTGAATGTAGACTCTTAACATTCAGAAGGGATTAGTCCAGAGATGCATTTGAATGCCCAGTATATACAATTTTGTCATAAAATGCATGGTATGAGAACAACACACTGAGTGAATGCTGGTTAGAAGGTCCAGCTAACTCACCAGGTACCAGAGGTGCTCCTTCATAGGATCCCTACTGAGTTCCAGCTCAAAATCTCTGCCTTGGCCAAATGATCAGTAAATCTGGATTGGACATTTGGGAAAACCAGTAAATGGTTGAACCAGAATGCTACCTATGTGCATGCCAGAAGTCTACTGCATTCATGCTAATACACATCTTATGGATAATAAATACTATCAATAGATTAGAAGGGGATAAAGGTCATTTTGGGGTAGTTGTATCTGGCTTAAATTATGAAAAATGGAAGTCAAATCAGACTCTGAAATATTAATAGAATAGGAAATCAGGACAAGGGTAATCCAGAAAAGGATTGAAAAGAAATGAAGTAGGTGTGAACTCTGTTTTAGGCCAGCGATGCTCACTGGAAATGCACTTGTAGTATCCTCTCCAGTTGGAGCCCTCTGTCCTCAGGCCAACTATAGATAGTCTTCTCCTCCATTACAGTTCATCTCCTAGTGTCTGCATCCCATCTTCCAATCCATATTCTGCCCCTAAGTCCAATCCCCCTTAAACTTGTGCAGATTACACCCTGTACAAGGATTTCATATCTAAGGGAACAAAATTCACATAGTCGATACCACAGGTTGGTAAAATTATGATGGCAATGTTTATGCTAATGGCAGTAAAGTATCCACTTGGAACAAAATCAGTGTATTATAGTCATTTTCTGAGCCATGGAAATAAAGTACCTTCAAGGAAGAGGTGTCATTTTCTAATTTCCACAAAGGTGCTCTATGAGCAAATGACAGTCTTTATTGTGTTGAGTGGTTGGAATCACAGACACTTCTGGGAGGGCCAGTAGCCAAGACTCTCTAGGCTTGTCGAAAAACATAAGAAAATGGAGAGCAGCCCTTTGCCTTTATGCATTGGTTGAAAATATTTCTCAACTTCAGTATTGTCCCCCGCAAAGCCTGGAAGATTAAGCGTCCTGTGTAACATCTGGCCCCAAATTGCTATTCTCATATTGTAGATAAACAAGTATTGTATACTATCTTATCCATTAATATTTTCATGCTTTACAAGTTGTATCCAAATGTGCATTTCTTCTTCTTTTAAATTCAATACAACATTGACATTCTTCCATCCTTTGCTGAGATGACATGAAAACTTGCAGTGAGAGTGGCTTCTAAAATTCAGTAGCATTTTGCTGCTTGTATCCCTTTAAATGAACACTTGCTTGTCACCCCACCCTATGCTAACCAGCTACTTTCAACATGTGTACTTATGCATTTAAGGACCACTAAGCGGGGTGCCTGGTGATTCAGTCAGTTGAGTATCTGATTTCTGCTCAGGTCATGATCTCATAGTTTGTGAGTTCAAGCCCTGTGTTGGGCTCTGTGTAGACAGCTCAGAGCCTGGAGCTTGCTTCAGATTCTGTGTCTCCCTCTTTCTCTGCCCTCCCCTACTTGTGCTCTGTCTCTCTCTCTCTCTCTCTCTCTCCAAAATAAATAAACATTAAAAATAAAAAAGGACCACTGAGAAAGATTCTAGGTCCACTTTCCAAAAGCAGATTCACTAAGTAACCAAACTGACAAATTATCAAATGACCAACCACTCTCAAACAAGTGCCTTAGACCAGATCTGGAAGAGTCAGCCAGCCAATTTGCCATTGGCATTCAGCGGAGATAGGCCAAAGTTCAGTATTGCATATGTTGTCCTGTTCTTTGGGGCCTCTGAATCTTCAGAATAAAAACTCCTTTGGTATTTTGTTAGTGACAGTGAGCATGTAGTGAGTCCAGGTTTATAAACATGATAAAGTGAGGGTCTCTTCTAAAGCCTTTCCTGAGTCTGGTCTATTGCGTTTTCAACATCTCTTAATGCAATGATTTGTTAAACTAGCTTGATTAAGTGTGTATCTTGTGTGGATTTCAAATATCAAATGTCCCAACCATTCAGACACAAAGAACACATATGCCTTTTAAATGTTCTGTGTTAATTTGCATCTTTTTTTTTTACTTTTGTGGGCTAGATTTGTTTTCCAAAGGGTGGCTTTATATGCATGTTAGTTTTTACCAATCTATGACAGCTCTCCTAATTGCTGAAACGAAAACTTTGAAAAACAAAACAAAACAAATCCTCAAAGGCTGTGGAAATCATCTCATTCAGTATGAATTCTGTAAACTTTATAATTTGACAAATTGGTTATTCAGAATTGCTCATCTGGCAGATTGGTCTGTTTCCCGAGAAGCAATTGTCCAGAGAGCTTTCTGACACCCCGATCCCAACATACACACATCGTAGGGCCTTTGTATGAAAGTGAGGCCCTGGCCAGCAGGGGCCCTGCAGTGTGCATCTGGGGGACATGGCAAGATTGGGCTGTGCCACTTCTGTTGCGACAACCTGGGTCACTTTGTGCTGTCACTGTGGCCCACCACTCACGTGCCCAGCATTCCTGACAAGGTCCACCTTCCTTGCTCTGCTTTCCTTGTGTTGCGTCTGGCACAGCCTATGGCTAAGAGGCTTCTTGGCTCTCCAGGTTTGAAGGGCCTCTGCAGCTAGTCAGAAGTCCTTTATTTCACCTCAGTCAACTGATTTGTAATGGTGCTTTGAGGATGATTCCTGTTGTGCCCGTTAAAAATCCTTTTTTATTGCTGAGTGTCCAAGGGCTGAGTTTTCTTCTGCCTCTTACTTGTTTCTTAGCTACTTGGGAGTGCAGCTGTAACAAAGTAGTAAAGGAGTCACAGTAAGCTTGTGTCTGTACCAGCTAAGGAATTAATGTGCAACAAAGCCTCTGATTTCTGGTGGTGTTGGACTCATGTTCACTAATCTAGAATTCTGGCTATTATGTAGTCACTATAACCTTTATATATGGATTATCATTTTCCCAAGGCATACAGAGACAACATGTAATTTCCTGTAAACTTAGATCAAATAATTACACCTCTGACAGTCCAGAATTTATGAGGCTTCAAAGTCCTTTTTATTTCCATCAATTTTGAGTTTACCAGAAAAATATGGGAATTCTTAAGGAAGAGTTTTAACAAAAAGGATATTAGATGACAGACATTTGTACAAGGCCGATTTTCCTAAAGGTATCCAATTCTTTAAAATCCGTGGTCTATTTTGTTTGGGGAGAAGGGTGGTTAATAGGGCAGAATTGGGGTAGAAAGGAAGAAACTTCGATTTCTCACCAGAGGATAAACATGACCACCATTCCAGGGCCTTTGCTTTGCCTTATTGGGTCATAGTCAGAAGGGAGTGTCTTTCTCCTAAGAAACCTGGAGCTTCTCCTATCTTCTCAAAGGGAAAAAAATGGAGCTCTCTGGAGGAAGGGCTCAAGTTGAAGGAAATGCCTGAGACCCTCTCAAAGAAGTCTGCACTGGGAGGTCTTAACAATTAGTTCCTGGTTTACTTGGCCATGAGTTAATTGCCTTTTCTAGAAACTGAGCTTGCCCAACCATTGCCAGAAGGCTCAAGACCCCCTCTCCAGCCCTTGGGTGAGTCTCCCTCGAAGATCAGGGTGCCTGAGTCTTAAGATTGGCAATCTAGGCTGTGTTGCTGTCAGAAATGGCTTGGAGGAAGATGGGGGTGTGATTAGCTCTAAATGAAGTTCTAAACCACTGGTACATGAAATGAAACTATTTTTTCTCTCTCTCTTTCTTCTTCCCCTTTCTTTAACCTGAGCTGCTGATGTAAGTGGCTCTAATTTACTCTCCCCAAGAAAACAAAGCAAAATAAAAGGCGGAATGGCAAAAGAGATCCCTTTGCGAAGTGTAGCGCTTCTGCTCCTGATAAAAGGGAGTCATTTGCAGCTTTCATGGTGTCAGTATTAATTTCCTAGCAGTCAAAGCCACCGCTAATTTATTTACAGAAAGATCTCCTTGCCCAGGAGCCGGGGCTGGTGAGGCAGCGGTTTCTAGCCTCCAGCTTTGTTTGTTGACAGGCTGATTTCCCACAAGGCCGTTTCCACCTGTGTTTCTGTTGTTTTTAGTGCGTGTCTCCCTTTCTTCTCCCCCGCCGCCGCCTCCCCAATGGCTGCTGAAGGCCCTTCTCATCTCCGGTCTCTCTCATCCACTTCCTCCCTCCAGCCCCAAGGACTCCTGGCAGGGCTTTGCAGTCACTCTGCACTTACCCGGAGTCTCTGCTGGCAAAGTCCCAGGGGGCACTGCATTTCTTTCTTTCCTTCCCCCCCCCCTTTTTTTTGTTTCAAGGACAAGATTCAAAAGAGCCTGCTACACACGGGTTGTAGGGCACAGCTTCAGATGTGCCTTCAAATAGGGGCTGAGCAATTTGAATATTTGTGCTCCTGGAAACCAGCCTGTAAAATTGTCCCCCAAAGCCCATTAAATTTTGCAAAATCGCTCCTCTTTGAGGGCTTCATTATGGAGTCCAATTTGGGGCCCTGGCACCTCTCTGCCAAAGCACTCATCTCCAAAGATGCCTACAATTGAAATTATAGAGTGGCTGATTTGGCCTTAGCTCGTTGCATATCAAAGGGAGGCAGGGCGGGAGGGATGCTTCCGTGGAGCAGGGGAGATGCTTGCCTGCCGCATGCCAGAGCCAGACAGGTAATATATTGAGATGTTTAAAGCACATTTCTTGTGCATGCACATGTGCCCACCTCCCTGCCATTTTATAGCTCATCTGCAGGGCGGCATGAGAAAGAGGAAGGCATGTTTTCAAGTTAGTGGTGGCACCACACGAGCGCAGAGAGGGAAATAGACATTTGACTGCCCATTTTCTGGATTATATAGTGCTAGATTTATTTAAAAAAAAATACTGAGAGCAGAAAAGACATTATGGAAGTGACATAACCCACCCCAAATGCTGCCACCTTGGACGTAAGAGGCATCACTGATTAAGAAATATCAGAGGTCGAATTTTGCCCAGAGAAGGTGCCTTGCCCTTTTCTCCCAGTCTGCATAGTATGTACAAATAGTTTTGTGCGTTTTCTTTTGCAGTTGCTGTTTGTCTGGATTTAGAGCATTTCATTACTTTGTTTTTGAAGGTGCTGTCTTTATAATATCCACTTATTTGTGAGAGAAAGGTGACCAGAAGGCAAAGCACAACATGTTGTCCATTTGGAGCCATACAATTCTGTTGCAGAGCAGTCTGGAAAATTCTAAGGAGGTGGAGGCCTAGCCAAAGGAATTTTGTTCTCTTCCATGGTTGAGCAGGAGAGCATACGAATAAGGGGAGGGGTTTCCATCCCGTGGTAATTATGCAGTCGGAATGAAAAAAGTTCCACATTGCTGACAGAATCCATCGCCTCCCCTGAACCCCTCCAACCCCTGCACCTTCTTTATTCAGACCATTTTCCCCCACGTCTCTGAGATTTGTTTGCTTACCGGGGATGTGGGACTCCAGAGGTCTGAAGCTTCAGCCATTTCTGAGTTCTTATTGCTGAGCTTTCTGTGACCAAAAACCCTCTTATTTATTTTGAAGGCGGAAACAATGTCATTTCATTGCCTGCATGCATAACTCCCGGATGCCCGAAACAATTTTGCTCAAACTTCCTGCCAACTCACTTTTGGGCTGAGACTAAACAGAGAAAGTTAGGGCCCCAAAGGACAATTGTTCGGAGAAGCTGGGAGCAGGTAGAGGCAAAGCTGAGTGATGAAACCCATCTGACAATTGTCATCTGCCCTCTTTGCATCTCCGGGGCTCATTCCTCCCGGTCTCCTGGGGACGCCTTGCTTCCCTCTCCTCTCCGTAATGTTAGCCGCTCCCGCTCCCTTCCCCTCGCCTGCCTGTCCTCTGGGATGAAGCGAACGCTTTAAGCCTGTAAACTGTATAAATTTTCTCCAAAATCCACTTGAAACTCGGTTTAGATTGGATGGCGGGCCCGCTGACGGAGCCCACCGCTGCTGAGGGCGTTCGGGCCGCAGTCTGAGGGCGGGGCCCCCCGGGAATGGCGCCTCCTCCGGAGGTGGACCTGGAGACCGTTCCCCTGACCCCTCGGGACTGGAGGAGGAGGCCGGGCGTTTCCTTCCCCGCCCAGCGAACGAAGTCTCTGAGTCCACGTTTAGAAGCCAAGCCTCGCGACGGAAATAACCCGAGGCCTTGTGGAAAGGGCAGAGCAGAGGCAGCTTGAAGTCCCTGCTCTCGGCGGTGCAAGAAAAGCAACTTGCCCTTTTCCTAAACGAAGTTTGCTTTCAAATCCCATTCTACTGATGAGGCAGAAACCTAATGACCACGGAGCTGGGGTTTCTTAGGCCTCTCTTCCCCAAGGGGGAGTTTCAGGTCCCTGCGATCAGCAGGACCCCCAGACCTCTGGGAGGTCGTATCTCTGGTCTTCTCAGCGTCTTCTCTGAGCTGCGGTGCGGGCTGCTTGCTGCTGCCACATCCGTGTTTGTGGCTCAACCCCTCGGCCCTGGCATTCCCTGTCCGCTCCGCGCCACCTGAGGGCAGGGGTGCTGTTCTGTGACCAGGCGTCTCACTGGGCAGAACTCCCAGGGAGTCTGTCCAGCCCTGTCCACCGTGTTCCCCACTGGCCATTCTCCTGCAGGGGTCTCGGGGCACCCCAAGGAAGCAGGGGGCAGAGCCCTTCTCCAGGACCCCCACATTTCCACCTCATCACTTCCCTTCCACCTTGCTCCTCCCCAGGTCCAGAGGAACTTGCTGGTCTCCACAGGGAGCCCAATTCTCTGAAGACTTCTTGGTCTATTCATGAGGCCTTTCCCAAACGTTTTGTGAATGCCCACAATCTTTGTTTTCCTAAGGGCTTGTGGAGCACCGAAGCCTGAGAGAAACTTTTGTTTTCTTTGTGACTGGTCACAACATTTTATGAATTTGTGACCTGACCCAGTGTGGGGAATGATAAGCAGAAGGGGGCATCTGAAAGAAAAAGATTGCACTGCTTACCATTAAACCAACTATCCATACTTTTTTAGTCTTAGTAGTAGACAGCTTAATGAACCTGCCCTTTGCTTCGAGACTGTTCAGCTATCTTTTCTATTCAGAGCCAATGTCAGCAGTGCACCTACTTCATGATGGCTAGGATCTTCTTACTAAGCAGTTCCTCTGAAGTCTTTCAGGCGTTTACATGGCCAGTTCTCATTGTGATAGAAAACACGAGCTTTGGAATTAGATCTGCACTGACCAGACAGCTCAGTGGCCTTGTACAAATTAAAGGGGGAAGAGGAGGAGTCACCAGCTGGTCAGACTCAGGAAGTCTCCGGAAAACTCTGGGGGTGGGGGACTCTGCCTCGCTTCCTGACCTCCAGAGCAGCCCATTCCAGCATCCTCTGGGAAAGCCCTGCCAGGCATCACCCAGTACCCACGAGTCCTGGGAAAATAAGCTACAGCTCTCGGTCCACCTGGGCAAGTGCTGAGCCTCAGTTTCTCTATGCAAAATAGAAATTATAACCCCCATTCTGCTCTGTTCCCAGGGTAGGATCATTTCTTATTCGTCCTCAAATTCTTAACTAACACTTATGTTGTACTGAGCACCATAACATTTGCTGAGGATGTGGTATGGACATGGCTTTGCCCCTGTGCTGCCTGCATTCTAATGGGAGGTACAAGCAAACAAGTAAATAGGCATATAAAGTAAGCAGAGCTTGGATTAAGTGCCAGAACAAAGAAACACAGGAGCTTAGGGCAAGGCATGTCTGGATTGGAGAAGGGTTAGGATTTGTGTGATTCAAACAGCCCATTTGAGAAAGTGATATGTGAGTCAAGCCCTAAAGGATAAGAAGGTACGAGACACACAGAGAAAAACATCCTTGTACATGGAAGAAAGAGCAAGTGCAAAGGCCCTGTGGTGGGAAAGAGCATGGCTATAAAGCTCAGACCAAATGGGTCAGTGGGAGAGGGGATGAGTTGTGGTTGGAGTGATAAGCAAGGCTTTGATTGTATAAGGCTTTATGGCCTTGAGAAGAGGCAGTTATTTCAGTCTAAGTGGTGGGAAGCTATTGAAATGTTTAAAGATTTGATTTGTGACTTACGGAGACCACACTTGCTGATAATGGGGAGCAGAATATGAAGAGAGACAGAAATGCAGTCAGGAAGGGCCCTCGTCTCTTGCCTGCATAGTTGCAAGCATTTCCTAACTTCCAAACTTTTCCAGAAGACCTCATCTCTTCAGAAGGAGTGAGTGCTGGGAGGAAGGAACTTGGATTTGTGTGATCGCTAATTAATTTCTCCTGATCCTTGCAGAGAATTCTGTCCATATATTACTGGGTGGATCGTTAAATTGACTTCAGAAATTAGAAATTACATGCCTTTTCTAAAAATGACATGTTTGAATATTTCTTGGATCTTATTTTACGAGAAGCCCTCAATAAGAAGAGGGGTATTTTTTTTTTTTATTCAACTCTTCCTTTACAAATCCTCTTGGCAAATCTTTGTTTCCCTTGCCCCAGGCGTGGCAAGGGAACATAAAAAGGGAATAAGAACGATGGCTCTTGTACTAGGGGTGGAGACGAGAACTTCCATTGCCAGCTCTGCCCTTGCTGTGTGATGTTAGGCACAATGCTGCCCCTTTCTGAATCTCTTCTCATCCTGTAAGTGACAGCATTAGAAAAAGAATCTCTAAGGTTATCCCTTCTGCTGCTAAGGGCTTGCAAGTCTTTGGCCTTGAATCAGAGCAAATATCAAAAGAGTGATCATTAGTTACTGATGTTCCTGAAGTAGACTGGATATAGTTTAGTGGTTCCTTTACTATGTTTTTGGTCCCTTATCCTGCAACCACGAGCATGTTGAGAATCTCCCTTGAAAGCGGGAGTCCTTTCCTTCCCCTCCCTCCCAATCTACCAAATGAAGGATTCCAAGGTGATTATGTGGGCCATAGCTTTGGGTGGTGTGTGAGCTGGAGCTCTGAAGGCAGGCTTGTCACTCTGTGGGCTGTCCCCAACCCCACCCCTGTGTGTTTCTGGGGCTGCACTTGCTGGTTTCTTCATTCTGCTGGACACCTCCTGGATAACGTGATCAATGGCATGAGTTCTCTTGCTGTTCCTGCTGCCCACAAATCAAGCTCTTAATAGCCCAATAAAATCATGAGATTCGGGATAAAAAAGTGATTGCATTGCTCAGATGCTAATGAGGCACATATATCTGAGACAACTGACTAAAGTCTGTGGAAAGAAGGTCTCGGCACAACATGCAAGGTGGCTAATTTACAAAGATGTGGAGCATTCCAGATAAGAGAATGTCACGCACCTTTACTTCAAAGAGATGTGTTTAAAATAGCCTGCTTTTCCTTACATATTTTCCCATTAAATATTGGGACACCGATGGAGTCAGTACAGGCAAGATGGCTGGGATTCTCCCATCAGGGTCCTTCTGTCTGCCAGGTTGTAGCCAACAAACATACCAAGGTGGCAAGTCAAATGCCTCCCATACGTTCCTAGAATGTGTTGTGCAGTTGATAATAAATAACTCCTAAGTTGTGTGATTACATAATGATAGCCACATTCATTCACCTGTCTATCAAAGGAGCCATACTTGAGTTTGAGCTCCTTTCCCTTGGGCCCATGAAGCATTAGCTTCAAGTTTTTAAAATTCCCAGCAACCCTGGGCTAAGTGCACTGGGGTGGAATGTAGTCCCTTTTGCTTAGTAATCCATTAGCTAATGGGTGTGAGCCCGTCAGTTTTCTATTTATTCTTTAAACCATTAAGGTTCACCTGCTGTGCATGAGACTACACTTGACAAAAAAGAGTGATAGTTGAAATAAAATAAATATCAAACCTTACGAGATCTGATGGGTATTGTTTAAAATATAACGGGCTTTGTGGAAAGGTAAAGGTGAACCAACTATTACAAGTTGACACATGGCATCCTGGGCACGATGAGGTAAATAGAACTCTGTTACATTCCAATCCACAAGCGCTCACTAGTGGAAGGAGAGTTATTTGAGAACTGTCTTCTAAGTGCTCCCCAATATTTGTCAGCAATGTCTACCTGAGTCTCTTGGAAGCTGCTCGATAGATCTCCCAGTCAGCCTTTTAATGGCTTCCTTTTACTCCATAGATAAAAATCAAACTCCTTCCTGATGAACACCAGGCTCTGCATGGTCTGGGTCTAGCAAGACCTCATCTGGGTCTGGGTCTATCTGGCCTCATCTTTCACCTCTTTCCATTGCTCCAACCACACTGATCTATTTCAGGTCCATTGTACATGCTACAGACTCTCTCTTTAATGTTCTTTCTTGCCTTATTCATCCTTCGGATCTCAGCTTAAACACCATTTTCTCTGGCGAAGACTTCCTTAGTAGCCCAAACAAAGTCAGGTATCTAACTAAATGATCTCCTCATTTTCCATCCCCTATAAAGCCTTCAGAACAGTTATCACACACACACACACACACACACACACACACACACACACATGCCTGTCTCACTGGATGGAAAGTTCCTGAAAGGCAAAGACAACTTCTGGCTTTGCTTACTGTGGTTTTCTCAGTGCCATAGTGCCATAGTGCCATAGTGCCATAGTGTCTGTTGAATGAATAAAGGAATCAACTCAATCTTGAGAGCTCTCCATTGACCAAAAAATGCAGAGGTACATTGAGGGCTATTGAGGAATAAAGCTTGACATTTCTTGCGTTTTATTCCTTATAACTGAGTTTTATTGTACGGCACCTCATTTTGATCTCATCAATTTCTCTTATGTAAAAAATGTGTATTTTGCTCTCTACAGACAACCTAATTAACAGGCAAAACATTAAAGATAAATATACTAGAATTAATGCTTTAGTCCTCTTGCTCATCACACCTCAAGCAAAAAAGCTTTTTGTCTCCCAGATTACTTACTTTCCTAAATCATTGTGGAGAAATGATTCTACTTTCTGTTGTTGTCCGGGTATCATTAAATTAGAGCTTATAGCATATGGATCTTCCCAATTACTTATAACTATCCCAGATCAAAGATGCCCTTTACACTAATTATATCAATATTTTGAAGCATTATTGAAGACAGAAACCAAATGTCTCCATAATATCCCCAATGTAACCTAAGCTTGTGAGAATGATAGAACCTTTGAGAGAGAAAGGACCTTTAAATCAAAGGGCATCTATTCATTATTGCTTTCAGCCAGGTGCAGTTCTAGGCACTCAGATATGGCAGTAAATAAAAATGCTTACAAATACGTTAATGAGATAACTCCAGAAAAAGGAAAGAGTTATGAAGCAAATATTAAGTGTTGGTGTCAGAGAAAATGACTAAAAGGAGCTGCTTTAAGTGGGTATTCAAGGTCAATGAGGATGATACGGTCCAAGTTCTATCCAAGAGCAGGACTTGCTGTGTCAGCTATTGCCACAATACTGCCAGACCAAAGCCACCCTGAGCAAGTCACATGGCCTCCACGCACATCATATCCATTAACATCCCATTGGCCCAAGCAAGTTACGTGGCTAACCCAACATCAATGGGTTTGGAAACTTTACTCCATCCACATTCTGCTTCCCTGAAGTAGATTCTTAGAAGATTGTTTTCTACCACTCTTGACTCTGCCTTCTGGGGAACTTTTCTTTTTACTCTTTAGCCATTTCTAAAAGGGCAAGCAAGGCAGGATTTCTCACCTCCAGATACTTAGCATAATGTTGTATATAATATTAAGAAGTAACTTAATGTCTATCATTTGGAGATCAGTTAAATATAGTATGATATATCCATATATCTCAACACACGCACACATGCACACACTGGAATCACAATTTCTAATACTAACAGAGTGGTTAATATGCACCAGGCACTGAATAATAACTCATTATATGCCTTATTTAATTAACATCATCTTCTTAGATATCTTTTAAGATAAATACCACTATTGTCACTTCTTTTTAATGATGAGAAAAAACAGGATTAGAAAACTTGAGTGATTGTTTTGAAGCAATTTTTAGTATATACTGATTATTGAGTTAATACATTCCATAGATATACCAACTGTTGTGTCCAAATATGTCTTAAACAAATGACCTTCAAGGTCCAATGGGGACCCTCTGTTCCTGTACAAAGCTAAGGAGCAATTCACTTTTAATTGAGGATATACACCTTTAATACATAACCATTGAGAATTTAACAAACAAATATGTATAAAGTTACTAAAGTATCACCTCATATAAAAGTAGCCCCCAATAAGGGAATACCAATTTCCATTTATACCATTTCCCTGTTAATTTTTACATTCTCTTCTAGGTTCACCTTAAGTTTAATAAAGCAAATTGGCATTTTTCTGGACATGAAAGTGTCATAATATTCTGTCCTTGTGGGGATAAAATGGGGGCTCAACATTGGCCTTTTCAGTTGAGCACATTGGGCTCTGGATTTTTCTAGAGCATTAAGTGTAGGGTAGGAATATTAACCTTTGAATCATAAAGAGCAATACTGGGGATCTCTAATCTTTCAGCTGGTTGCAGCTGCTTTTAAAGGATGAAGACAAGTTGACCCTGTCCCTAGAATTCCATACACAAACACTCATGAGGCAGGTAGGAGTGACAGCAAAGAGAAGGAGGGGACTACCCAGGAGGGTGTGGGAAAAACCAGAGTAATGGCTCTGCTTGAAGAGCTACCAGTGAACCGAACACTGATGAAGAGTGTTGCATAGACAGAGATGAAGGGAAGAATGTAGGAACACATTAAAAAAGGAAATGATGGAAGGAGGAGATAAACTGAGAAGGAGGAACATTGTGAGAGGGGAAATCGAATGCATCAGTTATCCACTCCGTGGTGACCTGCTGCCTCCATTTAGAATGGTCTCTCCACTCCGCTCCCAGCTTTGCCTTGCTAACTCCTGCTCCGTCAGGTCTGCTTGCAGGCATGAGTACAATGCTGCATCTTGCTCTATATGCTCATGGATTTCTATTCTTGCCCCTCAAAATATAACAGGTCAAACATTAACAAGGAAGTATTGATGGACTCTCCCCTCCCAAAGCCTGCCAAAGGGAATTATACTCGGCTATCCCAATACTTCCCCTTTCCCCAGCTCCACTGAGGAAGAAAGATTTTCTTGCTAGGAAAAGACATAGTTGAAAACAATGCAATGAGAGAGATGGGCAAAGAGAGGAGGAAAAAAGAAAACTCATGCAAACTCAGAGTAGGCTTTTTGTCAGATGGAAACCAGTGTCTGAGTAAGGTGAGGAGTAGGAAAAGGATAGTAGAGGAAAGACAAGTTTAATAGGAATTGCTGTGAACTTTACATTTAGATTATTTTTAATGGTCTTTAAGGGATTTGAATTTTTAAAAAAATCCTATTTCTTTCTACCTAAATTAGGGTGTTGACGTAGGCTTGAACGTGTGCCGAGGTAGAGCCATATACTCTCTCAGATATATTAGGGTTACAATAACATTTACCACAATGTGAAATTATATGTTGGTGTGATTGTTTGATTCATATCTGTGCCCTCCTCAGGCAGTAATGGAGGAAGGAAACGTGTCTATTTAAGACACAATCAAACCCCGACCCTTAGCACAGTGCCTGACACAAAGAAAGCCCTCAGTAAGAATACCTTGAATAAATAAGTGTATTAGAGAAAGCCATGGCTACTGCCTGGTTCTAATTCTTTTCCCTTTGCATTCCTTCATTTTATGGCTGCTACCATCCTTGCCGGGATCCCACCCAAATCTATCCTATGGAACAAATCAACTTCAATGGGACTCCCTCCTTTTTGTTGACATTTTGTCAGCTCCATTCTGCAGTACTAGATTCTCCTTATAGCACAATTCCCTGTGCAAGACACTTCCTGCAGAAAGCCGACCTCAGGCCTGTGGTTCATTCCAGGGTTCGGAACTTTCATTCTTAATATAGAATGTGGAAATTCTACAATCGGTGGGAAAAAAGTATGCCAAGTAGATAAAAATCGGTCCCACTGCTGCATAACTCTCCAGAGAAAAGAAATAAAACTGCTTGATGCCTAAGTTAAAAAAAAAAAAAAGTAACAAAATATTTCCAGTTCCGGAAACTGAATTTCATTCCTAATGTAAATATAGAAGCCTGTGGAGAAGATCATGGTTGGGAGAGGGAAGGAAAGCAAAGGGAACAATAGGAAGGGATTTTACCACCCAACTCTACAGCTTCATAGCAAAAAAACCACCCCGAGAAATCGACCATATCTTTAATAGTAGTTGCTCCAATCAGAAAATCTCAGAAAATCAGAATTTGATCTTGAGTCTTTTTTCCTCCCTCAATCCCCTTGCATCAGTTGCCAAATCCTGGTGGTTCTCTCTCCCTAAGTATTTTTCCATTTTTTAAAATTATTGAGTACATTTGACATAAACCATTGTGTAAGTTCAAATTTCAGAATGTGCCACATTTATATATTGGAATGTGATTACTACCATAGTGTTAGCTAACACCTCCATCATGTCATGTAATTATCATTTCATTCTGTGGTGAGAACAAATAAGATCTACTCTCTTAGCAACTTTAAAGTATTTAATACACTGTTGTTGACTATAATCACAATGCTTAATACTTCTAATCTTATCTATTTTCTTCCTTTCTGTCCTCCTAGTCCAAGCTATTCATTTTTTGCCTTGAATGTGCACTGGCCTCTTTGTTATTCTCCATTTCCCCTCTGCCTCTCTTCATTCTCTATGTGGCAACGAGGATAATACTTCTAAAATATACGTTTGATCCCTGTTTATAACATCTGCGACTTGCCACCACTCATGGTTACAGTAAACACCCATTGTCATAGAGATAACAAAAGAAGAGAAATGAAGGAGAAAAGACAACAGACTCAGGCAAACCCACTGAGGGCGCTTGCTATAACAGGGAGCAGAAAGACGGCACATTGAAACCAAAGTGAGGTCAAATAGTTCTTTTCTGTCCTTCAAAATGGGATCATATTGTGGGCTGATGACAGAGTACTTCTGAGTAAGGAGAAATTGATGATTTTGGAGAGAGAGAGTAATAATTCTAGGAGCAACAGTCTTGAGAATGTGAGTGATGTGAAGCATGCTAGGGCAGGCATAGCCCTGAGCATGGTGTGTTGGAAAGCTTTCCTTCTCTGGAAGTCTACCTAAAAGTGAATTCACTCATGAGGGTCTTTCTGCAAGGCAAAAGGAGATGAGGGAAGAATGATGTACACATTTTCACATTGAACGTGGCCACTGTAGAGCATACAGATTTTTTTTTTTTTTACAACTGCATGTTCCATTTTCCCATATTCCCATTGCTTTCCATTAATTTTAGGTACTTTTTTCTCATGTAACCAAAGGCACTGACCATGGCCTTCCATGGTCTACTTACCCTTATCTGCTCGGAGAACTCCTATTCACACCACTCAAGCATTCCCTCTTTGCAGTGTTCCTTGATCTCTATGGATAGGGCAGATCACTATGACCCTCAAATCAGGCTGTATAAACATCTCCTTTAGTAATTTGTCTTTTGGCCAGAAGTCCCAAACTAACATTCTTGAGGCTCATGGATGTTGTATGCCCAATGCAGTGTTTTTAAAACACTATTTTTGGATTAGATGACAACATTTTAAAAAATGAAAGTTTCACACCAAAAATAAATCCAATAATATATATAGCATTCTTGAAAAATGAAAGATGGACCTCACTGGGCCCATATTCCCTTGGGCCTAGAGCAACCGATGTGCTCCCTGTTTTTTACCCCAGCTCATCCCCTCTTGCTTTACCAGCAGACACTGGGCTGTGATTTTATGTGCCAAGCTAAGCTGAGACTTGGGCCCTGTGGGCAGGAATCGTAGGATCACCAAGCAATCTTGGTACTACAGTGCCAAGAAGCACACATCAGGGGCTCAGTGTGTGTTCTGAATTGAATTTTCCAAGTTCCGCAGTGTCATCCTGCACATCTGCATACTCTAGTCACAGAGTCTGTCTGTTTCTGAATGCACAGATCCATTCCCAAAGCTCAGGTCCTTACACATGCCTTCACCCACTCTGCCTAAGGTGCCTGCCCGACCTGATTACCTCACCGGTCACATTTCCGCTCACATGTCACTTTCTCTGAAAACCTTCCCCAGCCCTTCAGGTTAAATCAGATCCCATTGTAATATACTTTCAGAGGACTCTAGACTTTTTCTTCATTGCCATTGTGGGTTTGTTAGTATGCACTTATGTAGTTGCTTAATGTCTGCTTCCCACTCAACTATGGGAAGGGCAGGACCAGCGCCACTGTGCTCCATGAGGGCAGGACCAGCGCCACTGTGCTCACTGTGGAATCTACTGTACCTTGCCCAGTGCCAGTGCATAGTAAATCTTCACGGTGTATGTGAATGAATGAGTGAACGAACGCTTCCAAGAAATTGGCCTTAAGGAAAGTGGAGGCCAGTGTGTAGAAGTGTAGATGTCTGTTTTATTCAGTGGAGCACTGTGACATGCATGTATCACTCTAAACTTTGTAAACTGATTTGATGAGTATAGATTTGTCTTGTCTGAGACTGTGAGTGTCCTGGGGACAGGGGCCTCTTGTTCATTTTTTTTTTTCTTAATCTTCTGTATCTAATACAGGGACCCGCATCTAATACAGAATTCCAAAAAGTGTATACTAAATGACCAAACAAATCAACATGTATTTCCTTTTTAAGAAAACGATGATAGCTTCCCTACTTTTTAACTTATTCATTATGCTCTTTAACTACTTCCAGTTGGGCTCTTATCTAGAGCAAAAGCATATCAACAAGGCCCACCACAAGTGATCGAGATGGTGGTTGTGTGATGCCCTATTAGCTCTGGTCATCAAGTTTCTGTGGTCTATGGCTTATTTGCTAAGTTTTTGAGGGCTTTTACAAGCATAATTAACCTTATCATGTCCAATAATTGCAAAAGCAGGGAAAGCACTGGGGGAACAATTGGAAAGAGTCATGGTTTTGATAGAATTTAAAGTGAAACCGTTTTACAGGAGAAGGTGCCTACTGGGTGTTTGTGGAATGTTTGACTCCAGATGAGGTTGGTTTTATCTGACAGACAGAGTGTATTATCCACAAGGGATCTAAAGCTATAGATCATAGAAGGTTCTGAGTTCACACATGCCTCCTCATCAATGAGCCAGGGCACATAACTAATTGACCAGAAGGCTCACTGGGACTAATTAGCAGCTGTATGTGAAGGGCTTGGTTCAGACTCGTAGCACGGAGGATGGCATTCTAGAATGGCCAGATCCTGGACTACAATTCAGTCACTGCAGGGGGATTGCACTGCTTGGCTGGTAAAATCATTGAGGCTCCTGGCTCCTCTGTGGGCCAGTGTGCACACGTGCGCATCCACCTGCTGCCGCCAGAGGGCAGCAGTACGCTGTGCGTGTGCAATTTGCATCCCAGATTGGCGAATCCCCAAGGATTTACTAAGAAAGAGAGTGGGTGTCCCAGGACTACCCAGATTTCTTTTCTCTGGGTGTCAACACTGGTCTGAGTAATTGCAAACACAGACCTTCTACATATGTTGGACTTTGGCTCATCTGAACTATTGAAATGAATACACAACTAGAAGCTGCCATCACAGACAGGAAGTAACTTTAATTAAATATTGTGAAAGTTGAAAAGTTTTTACAGCTTGAATTTTTGCAAAAAAAAAAATTATAACAATCTCTACAGTAGTTAGGTTCTCTAACAATTGAACTGTACAGTGTGTGTCTATTCAAAAAGTTTGATAGGAAGGTGAAAGGTTAGTAGACTCAGAGATGACTTCATTAAGCTGCATCCTAGTACAATGTGAGGCCAGGGCGTGTTAGGCGATCCAGTCATCCAGAAGCTGCATTTTTCCCCCAAAACTGAAATCTTAATTCTCTATTTCATTTTCTTCTTAAAGCCATATTCTGTATTTAGGGGAACATCTTTTTTACTTGTAGAAGTTTTGTGTCGAAGAAAGAGGGTCAGAGGGCCAGAACATCTTTTCATCTAATCAATATAAATAGAGGCAACAGAATACAAATTATACACATTTTAAAGGCTCTTTGGACTTTCAAGAAAAGTTCTAACCACTACACATGGCTGACAGATGGGTGGCGTTTGTTGTCAGGGGCTGAGCCGGACACCTCACCGGCTGACCATTCTTTCACAGTTAAGGGACTCACCAGACAAAATATGGCTTTCAATCGTATACATCTTCAGGCCAGCGCTTACCACACGAATTCAGACAACCTTTCTGAGTACCGAGAAGCAATGCGTCCACCTTGCTTACATTTTCCAGTTTTTTTATTATTATTAATCATCATTATTATTATTTCTCACCTCGAAAAATCAGCTTTCCTCCCCCTCCCTTCCCTCCCGCAACTCCCCTCCCCCACCCGCCCCAACCCATAAAAATCGCACTCTGACAGTCTAGTGAAAACCATTGCAAAATCCATATGGGGGCATGCACAGTTGCAGCATTGTTGTAAATTTCTTCCTCTACTAGAAAAAGTTACATTGTCTTAAGGTAACAAAACAGTTCTTTTGTGCTTTTCCATTTCTTTGTTTTTTTTTTCTTTTTTCTTTTTCTTTTTTCTTAGAATGTTAGTGATGACTGACAGTTCTGGTGCACAGTTACAATGTACAAGTGAAATGAATATGATTTGCATTGTTAAGGCATCCAATCTGCTGGTTTATATTTATGTGAAAGACAGAGGAAATATACAAGCAGACTTAAGAAAGAAAGTATGTTCATTGATTTCTATGAAGTTTCTCCCCCGAAATTCAATGCACAAAATGCGTCACTCCAAAGGGAGAGATTCCATGCATATTAATAGAGTAAAACAGCATTAGGGTTTTTGTTTTGTTTTTTTTGTAAGCTTCCAAAGCAAAGGATACATTTTTTAATCTACAGAACTAAACACTACAAGAATAATATGCTACTATTTTTTTTGCCATATATTGGAAAAAACTTCTTAACTTACAAATAATACAAAAATAGACAATGGCTTTTGGGTGGAACTTAAAAAATGAAGCATGGTTTAAAACAAAACTAAAAATAACTATAAATGAAATGTTTAAAAATCACATTGAAACAGCTAATACAACTGTAGGTGACCAAACAAATACGCACTTTTCACATAGCAAACGTACACAATAAAATAAACTGGGAGTGGGAGGAAAAGGAAGAAGGGGAAAGCAATGTACAAATTCCAAAGATAAATACATTATTTATATGGATATTTTACAAAATCCCCTTTAAAACAAAAAGCCTTTTAATTAACTTTGCAAGTATGTGCAAGCTAAAGGTAGTGAGCTTTTTTTCTTTGCAAAATATGCAGTAAAATCTTTTTGTGATATTGAAAAACTGTCTTAAGACATTAAAATGTATAAATAGAACGACGACTTTGGCAAAAATCACAAAAAATCTACAGTATTTATAACTACATACAAAACACAACAGCAAAGAAAAAAATATCAGGCAAACGCATCCTCAGAGCTTTTCTGCGTCTTTGCTATTTATTCTTACTTTTAAGAACACTTCCCAGATAATGAGAGCAAAAATTCCATAGAACAGAGAACTATGTTTTGGAGCTCTCAACCTTCTTCTCCTTTCTCCCAGTTTCCTTTTACTCTGAATTCCAAAGCACTTAACCTGTCCCTCTAATCTATTATGTTACAAATGGTGAGGGTCATCCACAGAGGTGTCATCTCAAATGGGAAATCAGAAATACCTGCCATGTTGCTTTTGTCAGCTTTTGGAGGGTTGGTATGAAGTCAGCATTTAGGAGGAGTAAACTTTAAACTTGCAAATGGCGGTGTGAAAGTGGGATTTGGCTTGATGACTGGAGGGCATGATATGGAATTCTAATTCTGTGCCTGGACCCTGTTCCGTGCAGTCTCATAGGGGATTCTCACACAGTCTGTGTGCCATCAAGCTCTCCAGAGGCCATTGGCTTCAGAAGAAGTTGACATAAGTAAAAGAGAGAATTGTCTCAGGTTTAAATATGCAGTTTTAACAATCTGTCTAGAGGCACTGGATTTTTGAGTAGAAGGGAAAAATGTGATCACTTACATCACTTTTTAACTTTCCAGGCTGCATTTATTTACACAGTTACTTAAGACAATAATACAAAAGAGATAAATAAGCTTGCACTGCTAAGGGATGGCATGTTAAGTTAGATATTGAAAATGCACTGTCTGAGCTAACTACCATTTGATATGCTTTAAGGCGCAAAAGCCGACCCTTAGTTTTCTAAAAAATCTAACTGGCATTCCTATTCTGTCCCATACAAGCTTTTTTTTTCCTTTTTTTTCTTTTTTCTTTTTTTTTTAACTTTTTTGTAAATATCACCACTTCATTCTCCCTTTACACAGCTTTAAAAACATCATAAATTAAAACATGGAGTCTTATTTATAGTGTCCCTTGTATACAGCTTTACGGTTTATAAAAGACAAATGATTGCAGACTTAAGCTTAAAAAAAAAAGAAAGCAAAAGAAAAAGTGGATTTGCTTTTATCAACACAGAATAAATATATCCCCCAAATACTTGGGAGGTACAACTTTTAACCAACGCTCTGCACTTGCAGATCCCTTCCAATTTCAGTATTTGCAAGGTCGGTGATATTGTTTGTTTAAAAATCTGCAGTTATTGTGATTCCTCTTAAAAAGGCCTGAGTTAAAAGTTCCACTCGGGGACTTGTATCAGATTACTCTCTGTAGCAGAATCCAACCTCTTCATTAATAAAATTCTTCAAGGCAATTCTCTCACATGGGAGGAACGATCATGCCAGATATCGCTGTGGAAAAAGAAGACAAAAGTCAGTGGTTTTGCATCCAAAATTTTCACTGAGGAAAAAAAAGCGATGGGAAAAAACACCCACACACCACTACGTTGGTTGAATATTAGTCACAAATGTGCTCTCATCTTTCCTGGAATGAGTTTATGTTATAAAATATACATGTACTTTATTAAAAATGATAATATGTCAGCCTGTGTATGTGTCTTTAATGAAACAGAAGATGCTAAACATCCCTTCAAATCTGATTTCAATCTTAAAATATAACTGGAAAGTTGCAGAGTTTGAATACCGCTGGGAAAGTTGCAGTCCCAAATCCTGCAAACTAGTGAGAATTTTCAATTTGTCACTCTTTTTGCCCCTCCCCATGACTTCCGTAACATAAAGTAAAAATTTAGTTCATTCCACGGTTCTGTGCTCTGTATTTGCAAAGACTGAATCCTAGAACAGCAATCTGAATGCCTACATTTCAGCCCTCATACCCAGGGAGAAGGAAACGCCAGCCACCCCCGGCCTTGTTCTCTGGGAGTATGAAGCTGGGAGAAAGTGTGTTGGAGGGGAAGGCAGGTTTGCATGAATCTGCAGGGTTTCTCCTATACCGCCACTTCACTCAGGTTCTGGAATGGTCTGACCACATTCCTAGAAAATTATAGCCTAGGAAAGCTGGGGCGAGATCTTGGGGGAAACGAAATCAGTTTGGGGTAATCAAAAAATCTTTCGAAGCGTTCTGTTAAAAGCCCGCACACAGTGGTAGTTAGAAAAGCATGGAATCCTACAGGCCAGTGTTCCCCCTCTGGCTTTCCTGCTTTCTGAGTATGTCTCCCAGAGGTAATTACTTGTTTCCTTGAACCTCTGCTTCCTCAGCTAGAATATGCAGTTAATACTATTTGTAAGGGCAGTGATATTTTTAGGGTTGTTGGAGATTTAAATAAAATAACATATGTGAGGTGGTTGGTCCAGCGTCAGCTCCTAGTAAAGATCTCATATAGGTTAGCTGCTATTACTTTTAACCCATCCCTTCTGCCGCCAAACTAGCTGTGTGACCTCATGCTCATTGTTTAACATCTCGGGGTTGTGTTTCCTCTTACATCAAATAGACACCACCCCACACAGCACACTTCATATGATGAGCATGAGGAATGAAGGGATGAGCATGAGGAATGAAGGGAAATTTAAAACAGTATGGCAACTTTGAAATATGCTGGGGTAAGAGCGATGCGTATATTAGAAGCAAGAGGCAATCATCTTTTGCTTCCAAAGATGAGAAAGTCATTGCTTTCTTTTGATTGGCAATTCTAAATTTAAATTGACGTCCTTGTCAGTGATGACTGAGTCTATGCAGTGGTTCTCTTTGTGTCCCAACTCTCATGTCCAGAAGAATATGCCTTTTCTAAGGCGAACCCCAACCACCACAAATCCTGCTGCAGATACAGGGAGGAGGCTAGGTGAGGCTCTGAGCCCTGCAGCCCCCACACCTCTCTGGTTTCCCCTCCCCCACCCAACATTGTAAATTCAATTAAAAAATGTATTTTGCCAAACACATTTTCCGTTAATTTTTAAACCCATCTGTATTCACAGGGAAATTTAATCCACATGTTTCTGATTCATATACACGTAAATCATCCAAATGTTGTTTTGCAAGAGCTGTTCTGCAGTCCAAAAGCTCCTGGAGTCTTTTTCGTAAGCCCTCATAAGCCATTTTTCTTAGAAACAGGAAGTGTCTCTTGCCAAATGCAGACCAAGTTAAACCCCCAAAGATTCGAGATCAGTTGGAAAAGCAGTCCCCCTAAGATTCAAGTGAGACCTAGATCTGACTGAAATGGGGAGCTCAGATTTTCAACCCAAGCCTTAACTTGAAACTTCAAGATGCTGTAGCTCCAGAGGCAAGGGGGCAAGGGGTCTCTGCACGGTGAAAGCTCAGCATGGCTCTGCCTCCCAAAGGATCTTTCATCTAGGCTGGAGGTAGGTCCCGGCACCCTTATTAAAGACAGGTCTTTCTGTGGGAGTTCTAAGCCTCTGGCAAGAGAAGCAAATCCTACTTTTGCCTTCCACCAAAGTCTACTCTCCGTGCCTGGCATTAAAGGGCAGTCCCCTGTTGTACAGCGAGGTAGCTCGGGCAGTGTCAATATGATGCAAAGCAAAGTAAAGAACGGACAAACTTCCTGCTGATTTGGTCAGTGGGGCCAGCCAACGTTTATTAACTGGGCCCTGAAAACATCAGGATTTTTTTAAAAATTCTGGATGGCCAGAAGAAAAAAAGAAAATAAAGATCTAGCAGTGTTTCGTACCTGAATAATGTACTAGATTAATTAGATTAAACCCCCACGAGAACCCCATTAAAAGTTATAAAGCAAAGCTAACTGATGTGCTAGTCCATAGCTAACAACGCTTCTTAATCTGGATGACAGCGGTTGCAGACACGAATGCCTTGGGGGCCCAGACTGGGAACATAACTGAGCGGTGTGCCCTGGTAAGGACCGAGGTGACTCTGCCAAGGGCAGGCATTCTTTATTTTTTTTTATTTATTATTTTTTGAGAGACAGAGAGAGACAGTGCGAGCAGGGGAGGGTCAGAGAGAGAGGGAGATACAGAATCTGAAGCAGGCTCCAGGCTCTGAGCTAGCTGTCAGCACACAGCCCGACATGGGGCTCGAACCCACAAACCGTGAGATCATGACCTGAGCCTAAGCCGGACGCTTAACCAACTGAGCACCCAGGCGCCCTGGGCATGCCTTCTTTAGAGTGGGCTCCCCCAAAGCTGCTGTGCAGAAATGCCTCCTCACAACCACCAGCTCTTCTGAATTCTTTCAAGAGAAGATGGAGATCTGAATGTTTTAAACCACAAAATAGCCCAGTTTATACATGTTAGCAAATAATTAAAGTTAAAAACAAACAGACATATCGGAGGGTATCTAGGGGGAGGCTCTGGTCTGTCCATACTTCCCTACCTTGCCTTTGCTGGCCCTCAGACTTCTCTTAGAGTCTAGTGGACGCCATGGAGTCTCTCTCCAGAAGAAGAGATATCTGCACCCAGCACTCTGCATATGGCACTGGGCTCACAGCTCCCTAGGTCTCATCTGTGACGTCCTAAACTCCAGAGGCAGAACACTTCTTGATAAATAAATTTTAAGAAAAGATCACCGTTTGTAGTCTGTGAGCTGCTCTACCTCTGAAGAGACCTTTTCATAAAGTAATCCCACTACATGACTGCAGGGAAGCTCCTGAGTTTACAGGAGCTGTTTTTCCTGTGTCTGTGCTTCAATATTCAAGATTACTTATGTGGGTGAGAGGGATGGGGTGTTTGAGGCTTGGAATGTTCCAGAAAAGCCGTTGGCACACTGACTTACCCAAGTGGGGCCCATGAAGATTTCCATGAGGACACACACTGTCAGAGAGTAACACATGGCACACATCACAGGACATCATCAGACTGAGGTGGCCCTGCCATTTTTCCCAGCAGCAGGGTGACCATGTTCTCTGACAGAAGCTCAGAAAACTACTGGTTTGAAAGGCCATGCATTTTTCATTATGGTTTTCACATTTTGATAAGAACAAAAACAAAACACAAGAACAAAAAAGTTTTGCAGGGCTGGGAGAGTTTGGAGTGAGGGTGGAATGTGGTCTTCCTCGAGCTACCACATGTATAGGAATCATGAGCTAATCAGGAACAGAATAGGGGGAATATCTTGCACAAATTGAGCATGTACACAGAGCAAAAGACAATTCCACGAGATCACTGCAGGACTGCAAGATATCTAGAGTCAGGTAGGGCCAGCCAGCCTGAGCTACAGTAAGGTGAGGAAAGAAAAATTCAGTGCATGGGTACAATTTTTGTGAAATCATTCTGGTTTTTTGTTTTTAATTTTTCAGTGAAGAGACCTTCCAGGATATGGTTAGGGTTTAAAATCACTACACTGGGGGGAGGACCAATCGCATGTTGACAGCCTCCTTGGGGCTGCCTCTCTCTTGATTAATGAAGTCCTCTGAGGCCTGAAATTGCATAGAAACCATGCTCTAGGGAGCATAAGCCTTAGGAGAAAGGAGAGGACCTCTCCAAGACAATGGCTGGGCACAGTGGGTCACTCAAATCTTTGACCTATGAAAATAGACACACCTGGGGAGTCAGGATCAGTATTTATCAATGACTTTACCCAGATAGGAATGTCTCTGCATTTTCTCTTTAAATCCAAAACATAGCCACATTTTCCAAAGCTTTTCATGGGATGTTAATTGGTCTTAACATTTGGAAAAGGGTTCTCTGGGCAAATAAGGTTAAAGAACTAAATAGAATACTCTTTTTTTTGCTGTTGTTTAACTGCAGGATGTCTCAGACCTTTTAATAAACTTAGGTACATTGTGGCTCTCCAAGACAGGGATTCAGGAAGTACCACCTTCTAGATTTGCTTGACCACATTTAAACTTTTTTAACAGTATATCTTCTGAGACTCCAGAACTGCTGAGATAAGATTTGCTGTATCCTAAAAAAATTTCTCAGACATATGGTAATGTCCAAGGTTTTATCTACCTGGTAGAGAAAGCCAGTTGAAATCACAGTAGGAACTGTGAATTATAAAATCTTTGTAAAGAATGGAGTTTATGACTTCCTTGCTCAACCTCATCCCTACTTCTTGGCCCCTGTGCCCAGGATGCCGAGTGGCTTGCTGGTTACTGCACATTATTCTTTGGCTCCAATTATCTTTAATCCTCTGCTAAACATGATGCCCCCTCCCCATCTCCCTCTGCCTGAGTCCCCCTTGCCCTTTCTCCAAGGTCCAGCTCAATGGCACCCTTCTCCATGAGGCTGTTCTGAATTCTCCCTAATCTTTCCTTCTTCTGAACTCCTCTCCGAGACAGATCTGCCTGTTTTACTGTGGTGTTATGTTTCCTTTACTCCAGGGTCAGGATTCTGTAGTCCACATGGGCCTCACCCAGTGGCTTGACTATAGAATGGCCACATAGGATAGGGGCTTACACGGCAGTCAGTCTGCCTGGCTGTTAACCCCAGGCTCTTCCAGTCTGCTAGCTGTGTAACTGGATGAACCATCTTGGCTCTAAGGCTTGGTTTCTGCATTTGTAGAATGAGGACAAGGAGCGGCCTGCACCACGCGTGCTGGGAAGAATACATGATATAGTACAGAAGCCGGGCTGGGAACAAGCCCTCCCATGTCAGTGACTGTGACCATCGTCATCACTATCATGGGAGACTGCAATGCATTTTCGTTGGGGAATAAACATACACACAGTCACTAGAGGAGGCCATGACAGGCCTGCTGAGAAAAAGGCCTTTAAGGAGTTGGCAAAAAAAAAAAAAAAAGAAAAACACCAAAAACCAGTACAATTAGTAGCTGGGTAGTTGGAGGTACACAGGTCTTTAAAACCCTCAACGGGGCACCTGGGTGGCTTAATCGGTTAAGCGTCCAACTTCGGCTCAGGTCATGATCTCATGGTTGGTGAATTCAAGCCCTGCATCGGGCTCTGTGCTGATAGCTCGGAGCCTGAAGCCTGCTTTGGATTCTGTGTATCCCTTTCACTCTGCCCCTCCCTGGCTCACACTCTGTCTCTTTCTCTCTCTCTCAAAAATTAGCTTTAAAAAATAAGCAAATAAATAAGTTAATAAAACCCTCAACAACCTAAACATGTCACCTCTGATTTTGTTTATACGGTCCATTTCCTTAATCAACTCTTCTTTTTGTCACTTGCCCTGTCTTAATGATCACAGTTCTGAACTAGGTGAGTCCGAATGAAATTACTATAACAATGAAAATGAGAAGAGGAAGGTCACCCTTCAGAGGCTCTCGCCACCCCCATTTTGTAACCTGTCTATGCCCTTTCTCCACTGACGAGCAGAGTTTAGAAAGCTAACGATGAGGTTATTCTCCAGTTACAGGTGTAGGAGCACACACCCCAGTGTCCCTTTTGTCAGGGGAGATTCTGAGACCTCAAGCAGGAGTTCCCTGGTGGTGCAGTGCACATCAGGCCACGGGCACTGTGTACAGAGGGCCAAGGCTCAATTCGAGGCATGAGGGCCCTGGTAAGCATGGTGGTTGGGAGTGAAGTGGGCAGGAAGAAGGACAGGACAGCTTAGAGGAAAATGGTGTCAGTTAATTTGACTTTAATCTCTCATACTTCTTCGCCTGTCATCCCTCAAAGGTAAGGATGTTTGGTATGTGACTGTATTGGGAGAAAAAAACCACAGAAAGAATCTCCTGGATACATGCTCAATTAGAACAAAAGGGCAACGTCGTCCACAACAGCAAAGCCAGCACAAAGGTGTGGCCCTGAATTTCACCTTGAACCCTCCCCACTGTGCAGTCTTAAGTGAGAAATGGGACAGAGAGACGGAGATTTGGCTGCTTAATGGAACAGGGGGGAACAGTCTCTGTACTTTTGGAAGCTGTGCAGACTTGGGTTAGGAATGCCCTGGATAACAAATGAACAAATTCTGTATGGGACCCTGTTTTGAAGCCATTTCATTGTTACTTAAGAGCACCTGTGCATGCATGCGTGCGTGTGTGCGTGTATGTGCGCACACACACACACACACACATACACACTACCAGAGAGATGTCCCCCAAATCCAGGACATTCTGCAGTCTGGGCTGAGTCCCTGTTTTCAGTCCCTTCCTGCTCCCTGCTTGGTCCACAAGGCAGGAAGAGACCTGGCCTCGCATAAGGGCTACCTGCTTATGTCACTGCTGGCCAGTGATACAGATACTGACCGTCCAAGAACTATGGGCCTTTTCTTCTCAAGGACCACCTGTCAGCTCCTGATTACAAACCCCGTTATACCTTATTTTGATATCAAATCTAAGTTTAATGAGGATTATGATAAGCAGCTCAAAATGGCAGATTTCTGCTTTCATATATTTTATCCTTATTTAAACTAGAAGTTATACTTAAGCATTATATCCTTAGTGTGCCAGCGGAGGTGTACTGAGGGTGACAGAGCATTATTTTTAGCTGAGAAAAAGTCAGATTTGTATGAATGGGTAGCTCCCCTTTGTAGGTGTAGGCATGACCCACTGTGAATAATGCTGTCTGAAATGTAGTTCCATGGTCAGATTCTTTTCCTCTGCCCTCTAAGATGGCTTTGCCAATGCATGTCCAAGGGAGGCACAACAGCATGTTTTACTGGGCATGACTTTGGCTGTGCTGGACAGATTTGCCAGCAGGTTTCTGAAGAATGTTTAGCAGAGCCTGTATGGAGTCAGAAAGGCAGAGTGATTAGAAGCTCTGGAATCACACAGTTTGGGTTCAATTTTGGCTCTATTAGTTATAACTGTGTGACCTTGAGCAAACTGGGCCTGATTTACCCACCTACATAAAGGGAATAGTACTGACTTCATAGTGTCTTTGGAAGAATCAATATAAGATTATAACAATGTAAAGCCTCCAGTACTGAGTACATGGATACTCTGTATAAATAACATAAATAATATACATATGCATAACACATGTGTATGCATAACATACATACACATTATATATATATGTGTGTGTGTGTGTGTGTGTGTGTGTGTGTGTGTAAGAAACAGGGCTGAGAAATCCCAGATGGGTATGCCACCCTCCCGAGCCCTCTCGACCCCTATGGCTGACCTCCATCAGTGAAGAAGGCATGACAACCAATGAAGGAAGGCACTGTGGGGAGCTGTGTAGGCTAGGGGTTAGGGGTGCAGACTCAGCTGGGTTTATCTTCATCTCCACCATTGATGGGCTGTGCCTTTAGGCAGGTATTTACTCTCCTTAAGCTTCAGTTTTATCATCTGTACAATGGAGATCATAAAATCCTCATATTTCACCAGGAAGTTGTTAGGATTAAGTAAGATAAAGCATGTTCAATGCTTAGCACAGCGCCTGACACATGGTTCAGTGCTAAATAAATGGCAGCTGATTATTTTATTGATCTTATTTCCCTCCCAGATGCCTTAGGAATCCCGGATGCATCCTTTTTACCCCCTCTGAGTAATAAAGTGTTTGGGAGATGGAAAGAGGAGATGAATTTTTGAGCCTGAGTTTGAAGCCAGCTTTGGCCACACACTACTGCCAGAAATCAAACAATTTCATAATTTCCCTAACCTCGAGTTTTCTCATCTATAAAGTAGGGGCTTCAAATGCCCAACACATGGGCCTGCTGTGAGGGATGAATGAGCTTGTGCAGCTCAAAGGTACCAGCACACGAGAAAAATGTAAGACACAGTGGACCCATTTTAAAAAGGTGGGTTTGTTTTACCCTCAATGAATAGAGAGGTCTTCTCAATTCTTGGTGACTCTTATTTTCCATATTCCATGATGGGGACAAAAACTAAACAATTTTGATATGGCCCAGAATACTCTAGTCACATTTTGAGGGTTCTGGTTCTCAGTAGTCAGTGTTAGGCCTTTGGTCTACAATGCTCTAACCTCAGGGATCTGGTCAGGCCATGGCTCACCCACTCCCTGTGATCAACCCCACACACGTTCACTCTGACACAGGCAACAGGAAGGGAAGGTTGAGTGACCTACTTCAGGAGAATGCCAGTCCCGGGAGAGACCCTGCAGTGGAGAACTTGCTAGAGTCCACAAAAGACTGGTCTGATTATGGCGACCACAGGGAATGAAAGAGGAGAAAAGAGAAATGATGACATTAGTAAGTGGAAACAGTATTCTCAAGCAAATCCCGGGCCTGAGCAGAATTGCTGGAATTGAAAGAGGACTGCTCAGGCAACTCCAGTAGAGGAGGGATGCATGGGGCTAGGGGGCCAGGGCCCAGGGCCAGGACAGTGAACACAAAGGAAAAAAAGAAAGGAGGGCAGAGAGAAGCAGGCTGGCCCAAGGCTGATCCCCTCACACCAGTGACTCATCTGCTTTGGGCCCTGGGTGGGTGAAGTCAGGGCATTCTGTTGGCCTGGGTGGGGCTTACCTTGCAGGCTGTTTCCGTTGGTGCTGGTGCAGGTGGGAGGCGGGGAGGTCTGGGGTCTGACGACTGGCGCAAAAGCACTCTTCTGTTTCACGGCTGAGACCATGTTGGCTGGTGAGAAGGAGAAGATGCCCGAGGAGCTGCTGCAGTTGGAGGGGAGGCTTGTGGAGGAGGCCATGGTGGGGCTGGATGGCACGACTGAGTGGGGCAATGGGAAAGGAGAAATCAGTGCCTCTGCTAGCATCTTGAGGTGAGGCCCTTCACCCAGCCACCCTGCTCAGGCCACCCTGCCAGCATGATCCTTCCTGAACTCTTGGGATCTTGTCTGCTTTCATCACTTGGTACTTGGCATGTGTTACCTTTCATTGTTGGTGATCCTTTTATGTATTTGTTGTGGGCCTACTATGTGTTGGGCAGTGTCCTACGCACTGGGGCATCCCAGGCCAGCAAACAAAAGTGCTCTTATTAAGGATAGAGTAGCACAAAATAACCGCAAAGGTTAGCCTGCGAACTCTCCAGAGGTGGGGAAGAGAACCAGAGAAGGCTTCATGGAGGAGGAGTTGAGGAAAGCATTCCAAGTGGGGCCTAAACTAAGGTTCTAGCAAAGTGGCTGGGAATATAAGAGGCTGGAGGAGGCCAGCCTGAGACAGCGTGGTCACCGATGGAATGAGAGATGTGAGGAAGAAGGGTAGGTGGAAGGCAATGCCAGGATTCTAACTTAAGGCACTGGCAGATGGTGGTGTGTATGTGTCCCTGTTCTCCCCGTGAAGTTACAAGCTCTTTAAGGATAATGACCATGCCTGAATGCTTCACAGCACAGATACAGGTAGGTGGGAGGCCATGTGGATAAACAGACTGCCACAAGCAACATTTGTGGGTAACACAAAACTACAAGTAAAAGTTCCAAATTCTTTCTATCCCCCGTGGAGCTGTACATGAATGTTTGTGAATAAATAGGCAGTAGGATAGGGGCTTTATGCAAATACTCACAGTCTAGTAGTAGTGGGGATGTGGATTATCGATGATGGGAGAATTTTAGCAATTCAGAGAGGGAGAAAGCCTAGTTGCTTGGAGATATGAGTTTGGTAGATGCACATTCTCTACCAACCACGGTCCTTTCAGCCTGGCCATCCATATTTCGCCAGCTGCTAATAGTCTCATGGTTACTTCAGAAAACAGATTTGGCACAGAGTGAGTTCTCTCCACTCAAGACTAGTGTTTTCATACACTCACCTTCTATTCCCTCCATCTCCTGGGGAAAAGTATGAATCTTGCCCAGTGATTTTCAGGCATTTCATTGAAATTCTAAGTACTTCATTCTATTTTATTATTTTTGATGTTATATAATCAACATCACATATTGCTTTATCATTCACAAGAATCTTCATGTCGTTTTCATCTTATGCCACTTTCAGAGTAATCTTAAGTTGGGGTGTTTTACATCCTTTTTAAACCTGAGCAAGCCGACCAAGCTGAGACTCAGAAAATAGTTTAGTGACACGCCCAAGGGCCATAGCTAGAATGGGGTGAAGCCAAATTCAGGGTCTTTTCTACTACACTACCCTGCAAAGGAAACAGATCACCAGGGGAAAAAGCCCCTTTCCTATGAGCCCCCTAGTGTCTAAAATTCTGTGTAGGTGGCTGGCCTTCCTTTGACCTATTGGCTGTGGAAAGTTAGGGAAGCGGGAATAAAATCGGAAATAGGCAGCAATTGCCATGGGAGCGGTGGGGATGACCCCCTGTAATCAGCCTTCAGCACTACACCATCCAAATGCGCTGAATGCTTTACGGAGCAGAACACAGACCCGCCATCCTCAGAGTTTTCACAAACATTTTCTAAACTGTACTTTTTCTTTTAATGAGGCCAGCATTTTTATACATCTCTTAGGATTTGTAAATGTGAAAATATGCTCAATAATAACACCTATTTAAATTGCAAAACTCCTGCACTGGAGGTTTGATTTTTAAATATTCGTAGACTTGAAATCCTGCTGGTTCACTGAGGAAGGCAATTAATCTCGTTGGCAAATGCGATCATTATGTGTGTTTAGAGGTGGGGAGTTAGAGGGGGGTGGTTAACAGAGGAAAGGGTGAAATATAGTCAAGCAGCCCCATTTGTTATAACGTTATTAGTTATCAGCCACCACACCAGAAAGTGTGTTCACCAGTGGCATGTCTTATTTTATTTTTTATTCTGTTTGGAATTTTTCAACATGAGTGGTTTATGAATAATTAAATATTATGGAGGCAAAAATTCAAATCAGCTGGGCTTTGTGTTTATTGTTTTATTTGCATTTATGCAGATAAAACCGTCCCATCTGAGAGCCTATTTGAGAATTTAATACTATATTTGTGAGCACTGAGGAAATCAATTAATGGAAATTAAATGTTGGAAGTTTCACAGTCTGACAGATGCAATCTCAGGCTGAAGTAGCTGGGTGTCTGCACCGGCTTAGGAAGACAGCAATCCAAGCCCTTAAATTGAATTGCTACCATATAGCAATTAGTTTATTGATTTAATTAAGAATGCCACCTTTTAATTTTCAGGTCATGATTGAAACATTTTCTGATTGAATAGATGGGAGAACACTGAAATGATAGATCTATGAGAAACAATCTTTCGATGAATCAAAATCCAATGTGAAACCGGTCCCAAACATTGACCCTTGAGTAGGCAGACATAATGTGTGCAGATTTTTTGGGGGAATTATTAACGTTCAAAAAGCTGCTGATTCCAAACAGATTAAGTAGAAATATAAAATTTAGCACACACGGAGCATAAAAATCACCCAGAAAGTAAAAGGCTCTAAGTATTACTTTCAGAAATAGCCACTCTCAAAGGCCAAGAATGATCTTTCTTTTTTCAAAGGATTAGAACTCTCCACATTTCCACTATTAGACATAGCATGGTTTTTAGGGTTTTTTTAGCCAAGACTCTTCTTTAAAAAATCACGAATATTCTTTCATTTAACAGCACATCTTCCATCATTCCACAAATGTCTAAGAGTTTGGCCTCATTTTACAAAACAGAAGAGTTACCCACACTGTCCAAGATAAACTTGGTTATCTATGTAAAAGTCCTCAGAGGCAGATCAAGAGATTGTAGAAACAGCCCAGAACATTTTATATGTAAGGATGCCAGTTCCCTGAGGTTCTTTAGATACAATCTAAATGTTGCACCAAAAAATTCTTTAAGCTAAACTTCTTTAAGACAGTGAAGGACGTGGCCCCCCCAAAATTTCTTGTGTATGTGTGTTTTTTCCATCTTGCCATATTTTTGGAAAAAATAAAGTGGGTTTTTTTTTTTGTCTGTTGTTGTTATTTGTTTGTTTTTAGTACACATCAAGCACAAAGGAGAAAAAATTCCAAGCATTTGAAAAAAAAGGAGTAATATTCCTCAAGAGAGAGATTTTAAGTTTGAGACTATGCTACACTAGCAGCACCACTTATTATGATCATTCCATCATTATGATTCTTTAGGGTTATTGAATGTGCCTCTTGTGGGCCAGGCATCAGGACAAGCTCATTACATGCATGATTTTATCTCACAACAACTGTATGGGATGGGTATTAATTCCTTCCCCATTTTGCAGATGAGAAAACTGAGGCTTGGAGAGGAGAGAACTTGCCCTGGGGCCACCAGTCAGTAACTGGTGGAAACAGGAGTCAAACCCGTCTCCAACAGGACTCGAAGCTTGGGTTCTGGCAATGACATCACACCAATGCTTTGGGCTGCAGCAAAGTTCTGACAAAGAGGGAGGCTTTGGGATGAGGAAGGTGAGCCAGGGAGGGCGGAGAGTTCTGCGGAAGGCAATGGTGCCTCTCAGAGAATTGCCTGGGTCGGTGCCTGGAGGAGTGGGGGCCCTCAGACTGAGGAACCTGCGTGACGCCCAGTTAATGGAGCCACAAGGCGCAGAAGTGCAGGCCACACATCTCTACTTACTGGCGTAGGGTGAGTTGGCAGCCGAGCCGTTGAGGAAGGTTGGAGAGCCGCCCAAATTGGACATGGCGGCAGTGCCGTATCCGTTCATGCTCGTGGTGACAGAGTTATAGTTGGTCTGCTGGGGGGTGGTGCTCGGCACGTACCCGTGTGGTGACACGCTGCTTGAGTTGCGGGTGAAACCTGAGGGGTGGAGGCAAAACCGGGGATGAGGATGGCAATCCTGGAAGACTCGGGAAAGGAAGGGCTCTGTTTCTTGCCCCGCTGCCGCATCCCAGAGGGAAGGGGTTGGGTGATTCATGTGCGTGGGTTGGTGGTGCTAGCTCTGTGATTAAAATGGGAAGCGAGCAAAGCACACATTTCTTAGGAGATCATAAATACTTAGCAGGGCCGTGAGAAGTGGCAATGCAGGGCCTATAAATTATCATTTTGGAGCAGAAATAAATCCCAATCTAAGAGATGTACCCTGGAGTTAACAGGTTCCTATTCCCTGGGCGAGGATGATGTGCTTTGGCCCCTCAAAACTTTAATTCCAACCCTCTTTGCGATCTGTCATTCATGGTTTATGGTGAAAAGCCAAATGGAGAGATGGCTAAATGCATGCCTCCTTTCTAGCCCCAGTACCAGACTGCCAGCTGTGATCGCTATAACCCCAATTCTACAGTAGTATCTGATACACAGAAACTAGGAATCTCCCCCTTTGGAAAAAGATGTTTTTAAATAAAAATTGTTTTGTGCCAAATAAGTGGTGGGGGTGAGGGGTGGGGAGCAGTTCGAGGTTGGGAAGGGGCAGGGAAATGGGGAGGGAGAAGAACAGACTCCTGACCCTGATTGGTGGCCTGTGACGCCTCCGAGACATTCACAGCCAGTTGTCCACTGAAGGAATTCACGCCCATCATTCCCGCGTGGACCGAGGTGTTAGTGAGGGCCGGGAGCTGGCTGTGGTTGCGGGGGACACTGTACAGAGCCTCTGCGATGTCAGCGGCCCTCTTCAGAATAATTTCCTGCAAAGCAAAAGGAATGTCCCCTTTAGCTACCCTTAGTCATACTCCCAGGAGAACAATTTTCCCGGTGCTTATTACATGGCAGGCATGGTATTCGGAGCTCCCATGCTCTAACTGCATCAACTTCTGCAGCCTTGAAGCAAACCTGGGACGAGTCTCATCTTCACGGGCCCATATCACAAATGGGGAACTGAGGCTCAGAAAGAGGCCAGGAGCTCACATAAGGACACTCACCTATTAAGGATAGAACTGAGCTGCATGACCTTGTTTGACTGACTCTGAAAGGCCATTGTCTTAGCCCCATCCCTCCCTACTACTACCCTGCATGTGACAGCATCATGGGGTTTCCCTCCCCAGCCAGTAACACACAGGAACTCTGGTGGTACACACACACACACACACACACACACACACACAGTCTACAACTCCTCCCCCCTGGTAAAGCTAAGGGCGGGCTGTAGATGACTACCTGTGTCCCTGAGTATTAGTGAAACTGTGTCCCCTTGACACTGACTCAAGTGACACATACAAAAAAAGAAGTGAATGAATGCTCAGACTCCTAGTTTCTAGAGCAATTTGAATCATATACATGGAATTGCTCTGTGAATAGAAGCAGACAATTCTAGTCAGGACTTCTCATTCTTTTTAGGAGAGGAAATTAAACCCCCTTTTCCTCCTTGAAAACCTG
This sequence comes from Cryptoprocta ferox, assembly GCA_028646485.1. Lineage (NCBI taxonomy): Eukaryota > Metazoa > Chordata > Mammalia > Carnivora > Eupleridae > Cryptoprocta > Cryptoprocta ferox. The sequence continues at coordinate 97,253,045 of CM053572.1, read as the reverse complement.
AGAGGAATAAAATAAAACACTGGTAACTTTCTTCCTCAATTATGAAGTACATTCCCACGGAAGATTCATTTTAAATGGAGTACTTATTCTCAAAAGGAAAATGATTCCATTGAAAAGGTAATAAAAGATTTACAAAATAAGACGGAAGAAATGAATAGCCTTATATCTTATGTCTGGGATGACACAGGACTCATGCAAGTGGTTTTTATGTTTTCCGTCCTTTTTCAACACAACAAGGAATCTGAGATCTTCGCCTGAATATGGAAGCCCACACAGTTCGAGACCCAGTCACGCTCACCTGGTTGTTGTGCGGCATCCCGTACAGTGCTTCCACCAGGTCTGCAGCCCTTTTCAGTATTACTTCCTGTCAAGAGAAAAGTAGATACAATCCTCTGAGTGAAGGAGGCCACTTGTCTCATCTCTTCACAAGATCATGTTCTAGTCCCCTCTGGCCATACTTTGCCAACAGACTGTTTTAAAGGCAGTAACTTGGGAAACCCCAGAATGGTGTTAAATCACCGATTTATCCCTGTTCACATACACACTTAATTGAGTCAAAAGGTGAGCATCATTGGTACTGCAGGATAAAATACATCACTCAATAGTCTGCCATAGGCACGATAAAGCACTCATATGTTTATTGCTGAATACAATTGCGAGGTCATTTACTAGATTACTACAATCGATGTCATTCAGTGCATGTTATGAATCCCTAAGATGTGTTTATTTAGTACTTAATTGCTTATTCCAGGAACCATGACCTTATCAGACAGGTCATTTTCGAGGGATTTCCAATCAATCTTTGGCTACTAGAAGCATGTAGCATTAAACTTCTTTTGTTTATCTCCCTTGTGTGGCAGAGCCATGACATAAGGGAGTGATGGAGTAAACTCACATTCTGAGGCAATGCACTGTTTGTCAGAGGCTCTTACAAAAGGGTTCTCCTGCCCCCTGTAAGCTCCCTCTGCACCAATTTTCGTGACTGGCACAGTCTGTTACTTTTATAGCAATTCTTTGCTATTTCAGTATTGTTTGTCATTTTCCCCATTTGCTCATTCATTCTCATCCTAGATGCATGCTCTGCTTTTCATTTCAGTTGAAGAAAAATGTTTCCCTCTTTTCATTTAGGTAGGCTTCCGTATTTAGCTTGTATGCTTGTTTCTAATAAATAGCACACTCTACAAAAGTGTGTGTGGTGGTGAATTCTTTTCATTCAACCAAAAGAAGTCACTCTCTCTTCATTCTGCCCTAATTTTCTTCATATTCATTTAAACTGAAATATGAAGAGGAAAGTTAGGCTTGTAAAATGGGGGCTTATCAGAGAACCAAACAAACATACAGGCATGGCATGATTATCAGAGGTGATTTGCAAGAAGATAGGTTTACTTTTTTGTGTGTGTGAGTAAAGTTTCAAGAAGAAGTTTAACTTTAAATATTTTACACAATAGATTTCTGCATGGAAAAGCAGTGTTATTCGATTTTCATATACTGTAGTCGCTGATCAGAAAATAGGGATATAATTACATTCATTTTGCTGTCACCATAGCCTCTTCAAAATCCTTGAACAACTCTTGAAATGACAAGCTTTTAGATACATATTAACATTTTTCAATTTTAAATTTTCTATAATATAAGATAAAATAGTTGTCATACTGCAGTAACTACTTATGACATATATAATGTCCTAAATTCAAAAATGAGATAGAGGGGTTTTCAGTTCTCAATAAACATTTACACTTGCCTTAAGCTGCTAGACCCCATTTGTAAAAGAGTTCAGTTATTTTTTATACAAGGAATGAAAAGCATTATATAATCAATGGGGTTTGAATCAATACATCTGAAATAATTTCTTTATTTTTTTTAATGCAAGCTACAGATAATTTACCACTTTTTGTTTGCAGTATTGTCTGACCACACCAGTTAATAATTTACTATGGTATGGGCACACTAAACCCTATCCCCATATCAAATTCGGCCTGTGCTGCTTTCACTAAAACCTCATGGCTCTTAGGAAAGATTAAAACAAAACAGGATCAAGTTAGTTTATTTACTAAGATTTGACTTCTCTGGGTCTATGTTCATTTATTTCTTCAAATAAATATTTATGCCAGTGTTTGGATTTGGCAGAGAAGGTATTTTTCTTTCTTTTCATTTTAAGAAAAAAACAAGATGAGGTGCAGTTGGAAACTGCACTTGTGAATTTCAATCTTGGAACACTATCACTGAGGACTCAGAGCAGTGCTTATTTTAATTAATTACATGAACCAGGGAGGAGGGAAGTTCAAAATAAACTCCAAGATCTTTGAAGTTTTTATAAACCTGAAAAAATTCCAGCTACCAGTGTATGCTATACAGTCTACTCTCATATATTTTTGATGATAAAGGTTTTTCAATGACATAATCCAATTGTTTCTTTTTCTGCTTATTCAATACCCAGAACTCTCATCACCATTTAATCCTTTGAAAATGAAACATGTGAATCTTGCTTTATAAAGTTACATTATTCTTCTGTCCATGGAACTGGATTATGCTTTCCCACTAGGCACACTGCCATAGGTGACTCGTCAGCCCTGCAGCACTTCAGACCAGCAGTCTTGTGGACATTGAACCTAGGTTTCCTAAACTGATTTCCTTAAATGATATCTTGCCCATTTTAAAATGTCCTTCACTGCAGGATGGACTTTGGGATTTAAGGGAGAGCCCACATTTGGTTCAGCTTTGCCATTGTAATTCAGCCTCTATTAGTTATTTCTGCAAATGGGAAGGAGAAAGGAAATTTCTGGGTCCTCTATGAGTTAGTGCAATGGACCTGCAAGGTGCTTGGATTTTGGTGACCAGAAAATTGCTCTCACCTCCATGTCATTACGCTCCCAGTGAACTAGCCCCCAAGCGTGTTTGTGTTGGGGATCTAATATATTGCCTTTCAATCAGAGCTGAGAGCCACTGAACACACAGACAGAACATGACGAGCAGGTCAGGAAAGCAATAAAGATTTTACAGAGCTGTCCAAGGTGCTAAATTTACTCAATAATGGGTTTGGCACCATAGTGTTAACCTCTCATTTACTACCAGTTTGAGGGACTAAATTGAAGTAGCTGACTTCATTTACCTTGAAATGTATATTTTATGACATTATGTAAGTAGATTGAAAGGGCACTGCAGTTTTAACAATTTAAAGGCTAAAGCATGTTTAAGATGAAACTTGAATATTTATTGTATATTGCACTTAAAGTATATAGAATGTTAAAATGTATTGATTAAATTTGTAAAAGGCATTATAAAAATGACAGGTTGTATAAAAGATGTATGCCTTTTAAAATCAAATTGATAGTGTATGCTATCTCTTCTGCGGTCACAAGTGTAATTTTTTCGCAGTTTTATATGGTAATTTGAAAAATCTGTAATTTCACATTAGGAAATGATTGAGCCTGTGATGTTAAAAAAAAAAAAAAAGAAATTTCCCATAAGGGGAAGAGCTGGATGTTTCATATAATCTTTTGTCTCGGAAATTGTTCCTAAAGTCTTATTTTTTGTGGCATTAGGAGGGAGTATAGTATAAGGATCCTTCCATTCTAATATGCAATTTTAATATTTCTGAAAAGAAAGAACACTTGACTACTACTAATATCTAATTTTTCAAGGCATTTATTTGTCAGGAGAGATTTTCTCTTCTTTTCATAATGTTTAAAACATCTCCCTGCTTGCAGTTTAAAACATGAAGGTAGAGATTAGATTCTTCTAAGATAATTAATCCTATCCTTAGATTTAAAAACATATCCCATTGGGGAATAAAGAAGATAAATACTAGTATCCTAAATATTGAAAAGCCCCAGAGTCTCCTTACAGAGCTAATGCTTGTTCTCCAATATACATCCTGAGTCAGACTATTTTTCTTTTCATGGCCTTGGATTTCTTCTCTCTTAAAGAAACAAAAAAAAATGTTTATGCCTTAAAAAGAACAACTTTCACTGATCTATTTTCTCTGACAGTTAAAACCTGGCTTCCCCTGTTCTATTATGACCATTGGTTGGCGATAATGTGAGTGGGGTCTGCAAAGAGAAAAGGGGATAAGCTATTAAGTGTCTACAGAAACATCAGGGAGACTCGACTCCAGGAAACAGCTCAAGCTTAACTGTTATGGGTTTTTACTTATGTTTTGTAGCCTTTATAATAAAGATGCTGAATGGGATGCAAAGACAGAAGGAAGATTCATCTTTATTTCCTATGTTGAAACCCCATCAATTAGCAAATAATTTTTGAACTTCTTGTTGTCCCAGTAGTCAACAAATTGATACTACTCTCCAGCACTTTTCAAGGCACATTATCTTCCCAGAATTAAGGTACAGGGTTCTACTGGGGTTACAAGAGATTCTCCCCATCATCTGGTCCTACTTTCTATATCCAGTCTCCTCTCCCTACCCATCTGAAGAACTCCTCTCTATTCTGGTCTAGCTAGTCCTCCCTAACCTAGAAGCAAAACACTGGCTCTTTCCCATTTCCAGACCTTCACTCTTTTGCCATTCCTTTTTCTGGAATGCCGGCTTCATTCTGTGCCCATTTATAATGCCTTCTCATCCTCCAAAGCTTGGTAATGAAGATGGTGGTGGTGGTGGTTTGGTAATGATGAAAATAACTGTTTTTTATTGGAAGTGGAACATTAACTCACCCAATCTTCACAGAGGGCATCTTAGGGTGTCCATACCACCATTTGGCAGATGAGGAAACTAAGGCTCAGAGAGGTCAGCCAACTTTCCCTGAGTCCATACAACTGACAATTGGCTGAGTAGGGATTTCAACCTCAGGTGTCAGACATCAGAGCCTGTGCTCTTGAGATTTACACTGTTCTATCAGAACTGATTCCACCTTCACTGCAGCTTCTAGTCTCTCTTATTCTAACTCTGAAAAATAGTGCTGACTGTTCCATCCAGCACAGCACAGAAGTAAATGCTGCAGGGCCCTTTTGCTCTGATTTTAACCATGTTAGTCTTCACTCTCTACAACTAGACTGTAGGCCCTTTGAGGTCATGAATATCTGATCATCTTCTCTAAGCCCCTAGTACAATGTTCAGCAAACCACAGGCCTTGAGAAATTCTTGTTGAAAAGTTTATTTTAAGATAGTTACTGGTTTTTAAAAGTACATGCTTAATTTATATGATGAAATGACAAGGGCATATATTTGGCATGGCTTATAAAAGCACAAGATTTAAATTTGGTGTTCTATTTGGCTCCAGACCTCTTAATCCAATATATAAATTCCCTAAGGTCAAGTCTTGATCACTGTGGGGTTTTTTTGTGCCACTTTTTTTTTCTTTTATGAATTTGCTCTTTTACTCCTGCTGGCTTGTGCTTACATTTTAATTTTGTGATTAATATAATGAATCATGTTGGGTACAGACATTATCTCAAGTTATAGGCTGTTAGCAACATGAGGTTGGTCTTGATATACATCAGCCTTTTATTAACTGTTCTCTTACAGACTTAGAAATACTTAGGTACTTGCACAGTCTTGGGAACCAGGCATATGATGGCTGATATGCAGATATGGCTAATTCATCTTTCTTTTGGGTTCATGACAGTAAAATCTCTAAGGATTATTCCCTTTTCATGTGAATCTTCTCTTCAGTGTCTGCCCTCAAATATGTAGGTAAAAAGCTCATATTAACTGTCCACGTGTAGCCTTCCAGGGTGAAGTGGAAGGTTGTCTAACTGTGCAATATGGAGTCCCTTTATAAACCCAATTCAATGTTTTGAGTAATTCAAACCCAGGTGAGCAGAGGATATGGCCTGAACTTTCACTCAGAGCATATATTTCAGCTCATAAAGCCACAGGAATATCCATTTACCAACACAACATTAATTTCAAATTTTAGAATCAGATTTTGAGACTCTGGGAACCTGCTTAGAAAATTAAGACCTAGGGATACTTCAGAAATTTGGGAGGACAATCTGTGCGTGGCTTTATGCTCCCTCAAGTGGGAAATGTTTTGCAGGATGTAGAAGAAAACAGAAGCTAACCTACAAAGTCAAGCTGAACTTGGGTGATTCATGAGAAAGAAGTACAATACCTTTCTGTCACTGCACATTTCCCTGACACCCATTTATCACCAATCTCCTTTTGCTCTATCAGGGGATTCAAGACACAATGGGTCCCAATATCAGCAACATAAAATGGAGTGGAATGGCAAAGTCCCTCCTGATTTAAAGGCGATAAGCATCTATCAATGAAATCAGCATTAATTTCATTTGCCTCCTCACTCTAGAGTTTATCAAAGCGTCCAGATTTTGAACAGTATACTCAGCTCACGAGCCTCTAAGTTCTAGCTCTTTCCCCGCTTCCTTCTGAAAGTCTGGGTGACACTGCTGATTGGAACACCCAAAAGCTGAAAAATTGATTGGAAGTTCCTCATAGTCCATTTCCCGCAGAGCTGGGAATTTATTGTACAAAACAATAAATACTAGTTGTACTGAGAGGTAATTTCTGTGGAGGGTAGTTTTAGATCCCAACTCCCTTCGTGTTTATTCAGCCAAATGGAAAATTCCACAATGGTAGACTTTGCATTCTAAAAAATCATATAATGAAGGCAGTGAGGGAAGGAGTAAAACAAACCAAAATAATACTTGAGCACTGTTTAGTTTCCGATCCTCTGAGGCATTCCTCAAATTTTTCATTTTTCTGGTAATATGAACTCGAAATAGAGCTTACCACAGAGCATTAGAAACCTTTCATGCCACACTTTAAGCACTCTTTACTCAGAAGCCCTATGACTGAGAAGAGTCACTTACATCTAGCATCGATATAATTAAACATGTCTCTGTTGAAAGGGGCATTCTCATTACGGCTAAGGACCACTTTAGAGTAAATTGAAATGGAAAGGAGGAGCATAGATAAGGTGTAGGTAGCAAGTGGTTATTTCTAGGGAGGCATAAAATGCCAAATGTGTAACAATTATATTTTACAACCTCGCATTCTAAAGACTTCACAGTATTTTATTATATAAGAAGCTTCGGCTGAAGCTTACTGAATGCTCTAGCACATGCGCATTGCCCATAGTCTTTAAAGAAAAATAAAATTCAAGCCACAATTAAAATCTGCAGAAATTTCCAGAACAAAGGATTTAAATAATCTGAAGGGGTCTACTGCTATTAATACAAGAAGCATTGAAGTCATTCTAGTCCAGTCTAAAGAAAGTGTGGGGGGACTTCTGAACCTTCTCTAATTTTAAAGTTGATTTTATGTTCAGATTAGATGAGAGCCCCCTTCCTTCTCAAACGTATTATTATGTATCATCATGCCATGTGGCTAGAGGCACACCAGAAAGCTTTGCCTTTGTTGCAAACATGGTACCGAAGACTTCTGAATCACATGAAATTAAAGTAGGTTGTAAGCTAAGGCAGCTATACCAACGTAAGACATACTAACTTACATGATTGACTTTTACAGTGGAAAGAAAAAGGCTGTTTTCAAGCAGCCGTTATTGCCTCAATGGAAAAAAAAATCAATGAAAGTGAAATGAACAAGAGATTTTGTCTGAGTTGCAGTTAATACCACTGAAGAGCTATGGATAATAAAAGGTCAACAAATAAATTAGCCAGAGTGTTACGAAATGAATGATTTGGCTTATAATTTTATTGAGTGAAAATTGTTCGCTGCCTATTAGACCAGGTAATTTTTATCTGGTGCCTCAATTACTGTTCCGTAAGCAATAATATAGTTGTAAGAGCTGTTGGTTCGATCGCGTGACCTCTGAGAAGCTGGCTAGGACAGCTGAGTACTATGATGGATAACTAAGCTTGGTCTCCACAAGGTGCCAAACCTCCCTTTCCTGCAAGGGGATCTCATAAAAGAAACATTACAGCTTGATTCATTTTACCAAAATGTTCGACTTTTCAAGTGTCAGCAGTTAAGTATAAATTGTGAAACCAGGTATTCCTGAGAAGAGTTATGACAATGTCTTTTCCCCCTCTTTTTGGTCTCCTGGCATTCTCTTCTAAATGGTGTCATGGTAATTGGTGAATGGGAGCCTGGGGTGCTTCCCGCCACAAATACAGTGAAAAATGGTGTCTGCACCCTTGTGAATATGACCTGCTTGGAGGTACAGAGCTGAACTTGGTAACCTCTGGCCGGCTCTTCTTATTCCAATTCATTGTACTGGTTTAAGACCGACGCTCTGGGTTAGGTCCTGCTGAGTGGCCTTGGAAATCGACTTTCTGATCAGGATAAAAGTCTCTGCTTAAAGAGAAGGCTACGGACAGAGGTGCCTTTTTCAGGGGTAGGTTGTAAAGTCAGCACATGAAACAAAAACTGCCTAGAGTCAAAATTACCCTTGAAAATCTTTTAAGTCGCCAAGGCCTGGGCTCTTAGAAACACAAAAGCCGAAAATTAACTACTTCTGTTTCTCTTTGTCTTTGGGTTGTGGCTTCCCTTTCCCTAGGGCAAAGCAGAATAAATATCTAGTTTGAAAGTCAAAGGACCACTGAGTAAACAGAAATTTACTGCCATACCTATGTATGTGTATGTCTATGTGTTTGGTGTGTGTGTATACACAGTGTATATTTATGTATTTGGACAAGTACGTATAGTTAAACTTGACTAAGTAATATATGCATGTTGGAACTATGTTTTACTTTAAGGATATCTAAGGGAAGTAAAAATATAGTTTGCTTTGCTTCTTAAATTGTCAAACATCATCGGTTATTATATGTACCCCCAGACGAATGATAACTGTAATTCCCAAAGCTTTACAGATGGTCCTGACTCTAACTGCAATTAAAATCCACTGCCTCGAGACTGTTGGGGCTCAGTTCTTATTATGCTGATGGTTAATTGAAGTGTAACTCAAGACTGAATATAGTGCGCAGGGTTGAAGACCTACCTCCTAGTGTCCCTTTCTAAAGGCTTCAGTCCAAGAGGATGATTTTGGAAGGTCTGGAGATAGATAGGAGGTAGCCCCTTGTTCCTCCTGTGACTTCTCCCTTAACTAATGAGTAATTATATTGATTGCCTCTGCCCAGGGAATGTGATATGAAGTAGGATAAACACAGTTACCCTCATCAAGAGCTCAGTGCTAAAAAAGAACTTGAAAGAGGTTTGGTTCCAGAATTCAGCTATTGGAATAACTGACATTACAAGTCCCTATGACAATGACTCTACCGCTAAAGAGAAAAAGAATGATCTCCAGTGTTTCTATGTGCATATTTCTCATTGGCGTTGCCACTTTTCCTTGGCTTGGTCCTTTGTGAGCTAACCTCAGTCCATACTACCGTTGCTCTCTTCCTCTACCCCCCAGCCCTAGCCAAGCTTAAGGATTTTTTTAAAGATTGGTTTGCAAAATTGCCTTTTTGCTACAAATTCCTTTTTCTTAATTCTAGGAGTCAGTGCTCAGGGATATTAGCTCTGGAGTTCAATATAGTTGGCTCAAATCCAAGCTCTGGCACTTACTAGCATTGTAAATGCATGCCTCTGTTTCCTCATCTGTAAAGCAGTATTAATGCCAGCCCCTGGCTCAGGAGACATATAGTTAGTGCTTTGTTGAGCAATAGCCAGCAATAATATTGATAACCTTCTCTTATTTTCCAGAGAACTTTGGCAAATTATATGCATTCTTGAGTCCATGTGCATTATGTGCCTTGAGTGCTGTTTGAGATGCAGTCCTATTTGAAAAGCACTGAAAGATTCTGAGCAGATTATTTGGCCTCTCTGAGCCTCAGTTTCCTCATCTCTGAAATGAGCCTGATATAATAATGACAAGTGGAATCACTTAACCAGAAAATAAGTCAGTTAAAGACAAAATAAAGAAGGGAAAATTATAGTTCTTTGTGAGTGTCATGGGCCTTTTAAATGAAGTTACAATCTTCCTACCCCCAAAAAATAATACTCATTGGGGCATCTGGGTGTCTCAGTCAGTTAAGTATCTGACTCTTGATTTTAGCTCAGGTCATGATCTCACGGTTCGTGAGATCGAGCCCCAAGCTGGGCTCTGCACTAATGGCGTGGATCTTGCTCGGGATTCTCTCCCTCTCTCTCTGCCCCTCTCCTGTGCTTGCTTGCTCTCTCTCTCTCTCTCTCTCTCTCGCTCTCTCTCTCTCTCAAAAGAAATAAACATTAAGAAAATGCATACTCATAACCACACAAACAATTCTATATTCAATTTCAGGGGTACATAGACCAGGCTAAACTCCCCTGCTAAAAGAAGCATAAGTAGAGGGGACACCAAGCCTCTAAGTTGAGCACATTATCGAAACAGGTGATGGAATTTGCCCATAAGGTTTCTAGCAGATATAGGGGAGAGAGGAAGAAAAGGTATGCATTCCATAGTGTGTGTTTTTGACAAGAAAAGGCAGAGACAAAATGCTTCTTGTATTCAAACTCAGCTGTGCTTTTTCTAAGAGTTCAATATGCCATATGATTTGTTTTTGTTTCTGTATTTTTGTTCGAGTAGAGTCATTTGGGTTCCTGGATATAATGTTAATAGAGTTTCCTCAAATTACAAAAATAAATGAATGAATAAGGTGAGAGAGTGGCCAGTGTCATAGTGTGAAAGATAAAGATGAAAGGTTTTTCTTTATCCTTTTCACAAACCCTTACTCATACCCTTTTTCTGCTAACAGGCACTGTGGTTACGCAAAGATTTCTTATTTGTGTTTTCACTGATGCAACTGCAGGTTTTGAATCACTGATAGTCTTTGCATAAAAACTAAAACAATAAAAGCATAATTAGAATACATTGTATACAGCCAACTCTGGTTCTATTTTGCCCCAGCTCTGTATTTATGATAAATCACTAAACACGAACGCTCTTTAGGGAGGGTGATTTTGGGTCTTGTCTCTCCATTGAGCAAAAACAGTGCCTGTGATGAGAGTCTGAATTTCAATCCTGCAAGTGTACAGTTGAACTGAATAATATTTGGCACAAAGCAGTGCACAACCGAGCCACTAAATGGCTGATTTACTAAATTATTATTAGATGAGCCCTTGCTGTTCCAAACGAAAGTGCAGTCACTGTCTTCCTTCATGGTGTGTTCAAATTGTTCTGTGTTTAAATATTCAGCATGAGGCTAATGTGAACTGATGAACTGAGACTATAAACATTCACTTTCAATACAGATAGAGCGACAGAGATGCAACATATCATGTGGCCCATGGAGGTGAAAATGATTTATATTTAAGGATGTTGCTGCCTACTTCCATTACTTTAAGGTACTCTTAATTAGCATGGTGTTGGAAATGACTAATTCCCATGTACAGGAAGAGCAGACTCGTGGAGGATGAGATTTTCTCGCATGTCAGTGAAGGAGAAGCCACCAGAAGGATGGGCTGCTTGTGTAGTTTAGAATCTTGAGTTTTATTTTCGGCAGGCTGCACAGCGCCAGCGGAGGAACATGTCTGCTGGAAGAACTATGGTTTTTTGACCTTCAATGTTTCTTTTCTCCTAGACCCTCCTGAAGGGTCTACAGTCCATCCTCACTACCATCCATCCCTTTGCAATCCACATCCCTTACGATACACGTCTACTACATGGCCACCGTGGCACCTCCACCCATCTCACTAGCTTCTTTAGTGACACCTGCTGGAATGAAGAACACCCTTTGCTCCTTGGAAGCATATAACCCTTCTTCCCTCCTTCCCTTTGAGGGCAGTTATAGGCAAGCACTTTAAAATACTGTGATCACTTACAGTAGATTAGAATTTTTTATTGGTGCTGTGTTGCCATAACAACATGAAGACAGCAGATGACTTAAACTAAGCTTGCAAAGCAAAAGGCTGCTCATCTGGCAGTTAAAATGAATACAGTTCATTTCACAAGTTTCCCATATGGACTCTTAGTGTATGGTAATGAGGAGACCATATGGTGAGAGAAAATACACTGAGAACAATTGGGTTCCACTGGCTGAGTGGGAAGTTGGGAGAGAAAACCCGGGTGAGAGATTCTGGTGTGTGTACTCTCTGGGTTCAAGGTTTGCTTGAGGTTTGTTTTGGTTTTTGTTTGGGATGGTTGTTTTCCATAGGGGGTTTGCATTTCTTAATCCGCTCCTTAATATGTCGGCTGTGCAAAATGACAAACATCTTGCAAATTTTGCAATATCATTCATCACAAACTGTCAGCAGTGTTTGCAAATCTGACTTGCAAGATCTTTTAAATGTGTTGTTCTTAAAAGGCAACAGTACTAAGTTTTTAGACAAAGTGCAGGAAAATTTAAGCACTTCTGACAAGCAGAAACATTAACAGTAATCATTTTAAAAACACTCGCATCTTTTGCCTGCATGTTTAGCTGTAAATAATGCTAGAATGTATAAAAGCTTTAAAGTAAAAACGTAATAAATACTTTTTATTATGTTTCATAAAGGATAAAAAAATGCCCTGAGCCATGTGTATATGTTATCTATACATGTGAACAGTATAGAGATGGATGGTGCCCACTCTCCTTACTACTAACCAGATTGGAGACCTGGGAGGACAGCTTGGAAAAAGCTCTGAAGTCAATTCTGTACTATACATGCTTCATAAAAGATGAATATAAATGCATTAGTTAGACACGGTGAGCTAAATTAGAAGGTCAGGCAGGGCTGGGAGGGCTGAAAAATCACACAACCAATGAGTGTAATTACTCTTTTTTAAGTCTATTAAGTGGTGTTGTTCTATCAAGGCTCAGGGGTATAGGACATGAAGAACAAGATAAAGTAATGTGTATTTATTACTCCCACTGGATCAATTTACCAGATATTTTCAGCTCCATAAAGCAAAATACACAAATGCTGCCTTTGTTACTTTTCTCAAACTGCTTTATTTTCTCTAAAAGAGGGACTGGCTCTCATAGAAAAACGTTTGCCCCACGGAGGTCCCCATGCCAACCACCTTCTGTGGGAAAATGAGAGAAAGCTGGCAAGAGTTTAAGTAGGATGGGGGTGAGGTGTAGGCGAGGGACAGGAGAGAGGAGCTAATCACCTCAAGGCAGAATTATTTGGGTTTCCAGATCTGAAGGAAAAGTGGGAATATGATGCAATGGTGACACTGAAGCAGTCAAGCTCAAGGACTCGAATTTTAGTCTTCCCACTTGTTAGCTGTGAGGTCACCAACCCTCTGGGCCTCTGGCCTGTGAAATAGGGAGTCCCCGCCTTGCAGGGCCTGTAGCCTCTGTGTGCTGAGGTCTTGCTAGATACCAGAGAGGCCTCCTCGCCTAAATTATCTCACTAACACCCAGCAGCAACCCTGCAGGGCCACGGCATTAAGGAAGAGAAAACAGAGGCTGGAAAGGCTGAGTCACTGCACAGAGCAGTGGATCTGGTTTGCAAACTCCACATCTGTCTGAGCTGAGAGCTCACTCTCTCAGCCTCTGTGCTCTTTGAACACTTTGAGAAAGTAGTTCCCGGCACGCCTTGGGCATGAAGTGACACCACGTGCTCCCTGGGACTCACTGCCAACACACAGAGTGCTGGTGAGGTTTGGTCCACTCTCCCCGTCTCTGTGCTAATGCTCATTGCCCACTCAGGAAGACAACTAATACACTGAAAGAGGGTGAAGACACCTCTGACCCTCAAAACAGAAAGAACTCCTTGCTCAGTGTTTCTGGATTGCATCATGCATCATGCATGCCTGCATCTCACAGTCTCTTACTGACCACAGTCTCCATCCCCTCACCTCTACATTATATGAAAAGTCAACCTTCATCCCAAAGTTGGTCACATGTTCTTCTCCCTACTGCCAGGATCCAGAGAGGGAGGCAAGTCCGTATGAAACAGAACAGAATGGTTCCATTTACAATCTTGGCCCACCTTTCTCCCTGCGCATATGAAAAAGAAAACCACCTGGACTTAGGATAATTATACTGTTTTAAATTTGTGCATACAGCTACTATCACTAATGGTGACTTTCAGGGACAAAATAATTTACAAAGAGGGAATCAGTTTGCTTCTGTTTTCTCATTTGGTAAATAGGAATAATGTCTGTTTTCCCGACTTCTCTCAAAAAGAAGGGCTCCAATAAAACAAAGCATGTACAAGTTCTTTGAAAAAGCACAAGCCAGTATACAAAGGCATATTATTATGGAAAGCTGTCTGCTTGGTCTTTGGAGCAGTTTCATTTGACAGATATGTGGGTGGTTGTATGAATCTAGCTTTGTCTATTCACAAACACATGGGTTTAATAAAGCGCAGTTTGTTTTTTAAGGTGTGTGGTCCATGGCTCATTGAAACACTCCTGTTTGACAAACACTGACCATGATTCTAAGAAAGGCGGAGCCCATTTTTATCCCTCTAACAATGGACAGCCTGAGTATAAATCTCCCAAGTCCACAGGAATACCTCGAGCTGGCTCCATCCACCACTTCCTGACCCTGCTCTTGAACTCTCCCTCCACCTTAGCTTCCAGAGCCAGGAGGACACAGCCACTCTGGTCTGAGTCACACAGAGAGCTTCCTGGGGTGGGCTCCAGCCAGAGCCCTTGAACAGTCAAGTGGCTAGATGTAGACTGCGCAGTGTTTCCTTAACACACAAATCCATTGTGTCTTGATTACTCCTCCCAAACCCAGGAAAAGAGGGCTGGGAATTTCACCATCAGGCCACCGGGGATGAAGTGACATGTGCCTGTGCTGTTTTTTCAACATTTCTGAATGTGATGTGCAACTGTAAAAATGTTTTTAAAAGCACACAAAACTCAGCCTTAAATTCCTATTTCTCCTATTTCTTTCTGAATAAGAAAAGTACTTCCTGGCTTCTTTAGACCTTAACTGTTAAATCAGATTTATCTTCTGTTTTTCAATAAATATTTACAGAGAAGCAACTGTGAGCCAGATAGCTGTGCTAGAGTGCATACACAGAATTACTTCTTTTTGTCCGTACGTGATTCCCATGACGCCAGCGCGATTATTGTCCCCACTTTATAGATGAAGAAACTGAGGCACAGAAGATGAATCATACATTCAACTGCCCACCAGGATTAGGATTTCTTGCTCTGCAGAGATTGGATGGAAGAGCTCTGAGAAGCAACAATCCCACTCTTACTCAACTGCAGATCGTAGCTACCTTTTGTTGAGTGCTAAATAAGTGGTTAAAATAACTATCAAAAAAGTGGAAAATACTACCATCTCCATTTGATAGAGAAGGAAACTGAGGCACAGAGGTAAAGAATTTTGGAGAAAAAATGAGAATTTTGACCCCCCCCCATTGCATAGCTAGTAAATGCCCTTACTATGAGTTCCACCCCTGCCAATCTGACTCTCCAGGTCCTTCTAAAGATGTCAAATGCCAAATGTAAAGTGAAGACTGTCCCCAAATGGAAAAATTAAGAAAATTCTGTCATTGTGCCCATGTCTTCTTTCTACCACTGGGACACCTCAGGCACTGACCCCTGGGTGGACACACATCATTTATATCATTGTGCTATAAAATTACCAATTATAATCCCACAGGAAATGCATGGGAGCTAGGTTCTTGCTAGACAGAGTGACTTGAAAGTAAACTTCTCTGAGGCACATCTATACTATAGATTGAGACTGCTGTTCACTATTACTATTAGATTATTTAATCACTCACCAAGAATAAGTCAGGGCAAAAGAGAAGGATGTGTAAGATGGAGGCCTGTTTCAAAGACAAGGATATGAACAGACTGACACACCATATGGTTTCTTCCTGAGGTGAAATGCTTTCAGTAAGGTCAACAGCACTGGGCAGAAGCAAGGCCGCTCTGGGAAGCTAGAGGTAGAGACTGAGGCTGTGTGCTTCTTCCCCAGGTCTAGGTAATTTCCATTCTTGCTGGTCACAGTTCTTCCTCTCTTCAGTGAGGTAGTGTCCCTCCTCTGCCCTACTGGTCCCTCTCATCCATGCAGCAGTTTGGGAGGGGGCATCTTTCTCCTTGAGGGGACAAGGTCTGTTCTGACAGGGCACCAGGCACACAGGTAGGATCTGACAGTAAACCAATCCCCCAAAGAAGTGTGCTGAGCTAGAGAGGAGGCCAACTTCATTTCTGTAAGTGTTTTATGAGGCAAAACAGACCTAGATGTGACATATCGCTAGCCTTATTCTGGCAAGGAGAGCACCTCTCATCTACTCATTGAATTTATAATAGTTTCCATTTGTGTAATAAATGGAAACTTTATTTTGCTGTCAGTAAATGGCGAGTGGTAGTTCCACGAATTCTGTACTTCGAACTTCTGTAGCATTTAATTGTTCTCTCCTCAGAGTCCTTACAGGACTTTGGTTGCACTTTGGTTAAAAGTACCTATGACTTCCCCTTATGACTAGTAGTGCATGATTATATCTCTGATGCAAGGCCCACGTTCCTCAGGTATGGAGATGAGAATACCCCCAATATTGACAACAGGTACAGAACAGAAGTCAGTATGTGAATTTCCTACTTTCTGCATTGGCAATTAACAGTGTATTGCTGCATGACACATATTAGTCTGTCTTGAATTTTTGTTTAATTTCTCACACTTTTATACCTTATTTCCATTTAAGTAGGATGCCTCTGGAGGTAAGAGGCTCTGTCTTATTTGTCCAGTTGCAAGATCTACCAGTATGTTTCTCTTGAGCTCTAGCTGTACTAGGGATAGGTATAAATTGTCATATAGGTAGAAAGCCAGTGTTCTTTTTCCTCTTAAGGATTGGTATGATGCAGTGATTAATAACCTGGAATTTAGAGCCAGGCTGTATAGATTTGAATCTCAGTTTAGCAATTTACATGCTTGTGACCTTGGGCAAATGATTTAACCTCTCCTTGCTTGATTATTTTCTTCTCTAAAATAAAGATGGTAACAGTACCAAGCTCAGAGGTTTTTGAAAGGAAGAAATGACATAATATATGTAAAAATAAATATAACTACCTGGCACATAAATGCTTGCTACTTTTATTATTGTTTACCTTATAGTACCAGACACACAAAGCACAAACATGTTGAGTTGTTTACCTATGAGCTAATTTTTATCAATGGCAAAGTTTTCTGCTAATCACCTAAGCTCAAGTCTCCAGAGACTGTAACCCAAAAAAGAAGTATCCTGACCTTTGGCAAACGCTCAGGGTCGCCAGGGTGCCGAGGAATGACCTTCTGTAACCTCTGGAAACCATAATCGATGGTGGGTTCATTGAGCGCTGCAATGAAGAAGGCATAGGATTAGAACAATTTCATGAAATAAAACAGAACATAACACTGATGGAATGGAAACAACTGGAAGCCCCAAATTTAATTTATACTTTTAAATTAAGTCACGAGATGATCAGATGCACAGTCCTCTTGCTGAACATTTTCACCGTCTACTTCTGCTATTTACCATGGTGAGCAGGGACTCGCTCGAAAGAACATTAGTAGGAACATTAGTAACAACTCCTGAACTCAGCTCTTCTGGCCAAATTCAGTGTTCCTTACGTAATCAAAAATAGAAAGTAAATATATTTGACGTGAAGTTTTAGGACCCACTAGCTAAAAGCTCAGGTCAAGGGCTTGTCTGAAGGTATCCACACATTATAAACAGCAGGAGAATTACAAGTACTTGCTTAACTGAATAATCTTTAATAGATCTCAGCACATCCGACATCTCTATGCCTCTGTGGCAATTAAGCCTGCAAAAACATGGTGAGGGTCAGGGAGACGGGATCTTCTAGGCATAGAAAGCCTATTCTATACTTAATAGAGTCTGCAAGGTGATAGGTGTTGAAAATGTCCTTGATTTTTAGATGTGACACGCTCACATCTAAAATGACAGACTCACTAACATCAATATTATTTGAGGAAGAAGACCAGCCTCTGTGGAGTACTAGCATAAAGCATCTGGGTCTCCAAGAAAAATTCTTAAAAAGACTAAAAGAACAATAAACCTATAATAATATTTGGAGACAATGGGCCTTATTGTACCCATATTGTTTACACTTTCTTCAAAGCATCCTTAAATTAAGTGTGATACAAAGTAGACCCTGTCTATAATTTTCAAAATTCCTGCTCGAGAGATGAAATATCTTCCTCACCTGACCAGGAAAAGATGGCAGCTCCATCCTCTCCCCACATCCCCCATATCCTTTAAGTAATGGGTGGGTGTTTTTCTTCTTTTCTTTTTTAGTGTAACTAACGTTTTCAACCACATATTTTCTCCCACACCAAGTAAAAAGACAGTCTTTGTAGTTCTGACATTTAGCTATACATTAGAAAACAAGTTGCCACATGCTTTACTTAAAATGCATTTCCATTAACCTAAATTTTAAAAGTAAGATTCATACTACTACTAACTTTAAAAAACTGTATTAAATTCAAATAGGTCCCAAGGCTAATGGAAGCAATTTGTATACCAACCCAAACTGACTGGCCCACTTTTCAAAATACAGGTATGATAATCTTGTGGTTTTAAAAGGACATTTAAATTGAAAGACTGTGAATTTAGTACATAATTATACCAATAGAACCCTTTAACTTGTCAACTTGTAAATCTAAAAGGCTATCAATCATTTCTAAAGAGGAAATAAACCTTAAAATTCCTTGATTGACAGTGCTTACTTTTTATGTAAGGGGGAAAAAAAAGGCAAAAAAAAAAAAAAAGCTGCATAAAGTGGCCAGAAATCCATTTACAAAAGTACATTGTTTTACATAGGTGAGTAAAAAGCCAATAATTACACCTCCAAAAGACACATAAATCAGAGTAAGTACTTTTTCCTCACTTGTATATTTTAAGTTGGAGTGAACTTCAGGTAACTTTTTATTGAAAAGAGTTTTCCCAAATGCAATGCTTATTGAAGTTAATAGAGTAGCATTTTCATTTAAGACAATGTAATCATTTTTACAAATATGAGATTTAGCCATCTTCTCCCCCCTTCCCCCGCTTCCAAACAGTAAACTTTCAACCTGTCTCTTGTGGAAATTAACTAAAATTATACCCAGGTGTACCAAATCTCTTTATCTATACTAGTATATGAGTTAAGGCACAATATTTATTATTCCTCCCATTTTATGAATTACTTTCTAAACCCTTGAGAAGAATTCTTTTTTCAAATTAGACATGTAGAGGAAAAGCCATAGAACTCTTCATGCAGGGAAGCTGTTACTTGTAAAATCCATGGTATTTAATCAAGAAATGCATGAGAGGGACAGGAATGAGCACCTAGTTTTCAGTAATATATCACATCCATCCCCCACCCATATCACTAATTGCCATCCAAGATATTTAACCATAAAAATAGCTTTAGACAATTAAGTGTATCATTTTACTATCTGAAGACATAATTCGGCATTCTGAAAATTCTAATTCTTGTTTTTATTTGTCAATCTTAGCCACTGATAAAACTTGAATTGTTGACCTGCTCCTTCAGTTGTTTGCATAATGAATTAATTCCTACTGTGTCAAGAAATGGGTGGTTGTTAAATGAATGAATGGCTGACGTATGGGGGGAGGATGTGTTTCTCTATCCGTACAGCCAACTCACAGCAGAATGACCAACACTTAGTATCTGCAATTAAAAGAACCAATTCAAATATCATACGGAACTAACAACTAAAGAACTGACGAGAAGTCATTCTGCTACCACAAAACATAATTGAGTAAGACATATTAAACTCATTATTCAAGGGAAAATAAGCATCTACTCTATGGACGTATACTGTGTGAGAGGAAATATTTCAGAAAGTAAGATGATAGTAAGATAAAGGATTTAATTTATTTCCCATGCCTTTATGACTTGCTCTACACTCATATTTTTAAATATATTAACCTGCCCTTAATTTAGGTATAGACTATTACAATGGCATGGTCCAGGGCTGTAGACCAAGATAGCACTAAAAATATGCAAGGCAAAGCTCAGTGTTTTAAATTCAAAGGTGCCTGATGAGTTCTCGCATTGCATTGACTAGAGGAAAAAAAATGGATTACTGAATGAGAAGAGCCATCTGATAAAGATTGTTATTTTAAAAAACAAAACAAAAACAAACAGAACAAACAAACAAATGAAAAACTAAAAACAGATTAAGTGGCTAAAGAGGAGGGATGGTTAAATTGTGGCATGCCCATGGAACGGATTATGATGCAGTCCTTAAAACCAATGCCACAGGGGAAAAAATATTTACTGACATATAATATATGGCTAGGTTAACAAGCAGATTACAGGAGCATATATACAATGTGGTTACTTTTTAAAAAATGAACATAGATAGAATAAAGAAAATATGTCTGCATATAAACTGCCTAACAGTAGTTATTTCTAAAAAGTGGGTCTTAAAGTGCTTTTCTTCCTTCTCTTTGTGCTGTACATTCTCTGAATTTTCCACAATGAACATATATTACTTTTATAATCAGAGAAAAAGGTTAAGAGCAAGAGATTGTTGCCGAGATGGAATGTGACCTCCTTATATAAAGTAATGACATAAGAAACTATGCCTTAAAAGAGGTCTGTATACCCTTTAATAACTTTGCATAGGTTATTACAGACCATAAGAAAAATAAGTAGTATACTTTTGGCCAGTTGTATAAATATGTGACTATTCATAAACTCTCTGAAAATCAACAGAGAGGGTAATGAGGAGGAATCATAAAGAATGGTATATTTATTTCATCAGTGGGGGTAGTTGTACCTTAGGGACATACGTCTACTCTGAAAGAATGTAATATAAAGTTAATCCTTCAACAAAGTGACCTCATTGTATTCAAGCACAGGGCTCAGGGGGCACCCGTAGAAATGGGACTAATCAATTTTCCCCCTAAAACTTGGGACAATTCTAAGAATCTAGTAGAGAAAGAAAGAAAAACTTAATTGGGCATAATTAACCACAAATAAAGAAGCATGACCATCTTAGGTTGAAAAAAGAAAAACAGATGAAGCTATAAACTGCAAAGGAAGGCAAGGATGAGAGAGCATTAATGTGACTCCACTTCCAAATACCTAGTCCATGTTCTCTGAAAACGGTTGCAGAGGATGTCATCTGAAACCAGTCAGGGACAATGGCAGAGTAAGGGAGGCTCAGAGGTCTAGAAAAACCTGTAACCCCAAACTGAAAAAGCCCCAATTTTTAAATCATCAGAGTAGAATGGGAGCAACGTAGGCATCTGAAAAATTCCACATGATAGAAAATTCTCCATTGATTCAATCATCATTTTCAGTGTCCACCATGTGTCCAGACGGCATTTGCAGGAATTAACTGTTTTGTGTCACGAAACCAAAAGCCCTTAAAAATAAAATTTCTGAAAAAAATATGTCATCCAGGCCCAAAAAAATGATTAACTGGTTGGCATTTCAGGGGCATCAAAGTCATTACTTTTCAAAGAGTAAAATTTAATTAAGTAGTTAAAAAAAAAAATCAAACACCTACATCTGGCCTTGTGTTGGAACTGCTTATAAATGGCTGTGGGGACTTTCCCAGTTTCACAATCTCAAACTCCCCTAGAGGAAACCAGTAACTTTCTATGCAGAACCAGTCTAAGCAGAGCCCTTCTTTGGGCTTTAGCTGAGGTCCTAGTCAAGACAGAACAGCTCTGATTATACAAAACTATTATTTACAGTGTCCAAATGTTCATGCAGCATGAAAAGCTATATGCAAAAAACATTTAAAATAATACAACTAGACTTTATGCATGGATACTAATGACAAGATTACAAACTCCGAGCCAGGGTGGCTCAGTCAGTTGAGCATCCATCTCTTGATTTTGGCTCAGATCATGATTCCAGGGTCGTGGGACTGAGCCCTGAATTCGGCTCTGCACTAAGCGGGGAGCATGCTTGGTATTCTGTCTCTCTCTCTCTCTCTCTCTCTCTCTCTCTCTCCCTCTGCCCCCCTGCACCCTCGTGTGTGTGTGTACACGCTCTCTCTCTCAAAAAAAATTACTAAGTCCATTCAAAAGATCTGTAATGAGTAAATTCTAACTAAATATATATATATATGCCATTTGTGGTCTTTTCATGTCTCTAGTCTTTTTTTTTTAAATCCACTTCACAAACACATCAAATAAGAAAATTCTCTTTAAGGAGATTTATTTGCAAATTAAAATTATATAGTTAGGAAGGATGCATTCTCAGTTATGAAAACTGGTTTTTCTCTTTTCAGAGTTTCTTTTTAGAGAAATCACTCCTCTGTGCTCCTGAACTTCTTGAATACTTGTTCTTGGAAACAATGGAAATGAGGGGCTGGAGAGCTGTGCTCCCAAACAGCACAGGAAAAGCTCTTTCAGTGCCATTCCAGGGTTAGCACAGAGTCCCCCCACTTTTATAGCTCAGAGACTCGCTGCAGCACTTTAACGTATTTCTGGGGTTTTAATTTCCTTTTTTTAATGGTTGTGTGACATGATGTCATTCTGACTGGAAATAAAAAGAAATGCAGATATTAGGAAGGTAATATTTATATTCTATTGCCATTTAATGTCCAAACAAATATCTAGACTCGATGCCAAGTAATAAATAAAACCTCCTAGCAGAGGCAATGATAAAACCAGCACCTGGGTCTCCCAGCTTCCCTGGTGACTACTCTACATTTGAACTAAAGGAGTAACAGCAGAGCATTTCCCTTCAAGGCAGATCCATTCTGGGCATGAGAGTTATTGCATATGTGTTAGGCGAGCCTTTTTGTTCCATAATGGCCCCATTTTTCCCTCAGTCACTAAATTAACAACCAGAGGTAAACAATAAAACAGCAAGTTATCTTCACAAACCTATCTTGAAGACTGACTTTAAAATATATAAACTGAAAAATCAACCAGAAACCTAAACAAGAGCCAGAAATATGGGTAATGAAGAAATTTGTTGCATTTCAGTCACTTGCATATTTCATTCCTAGATGTTTCGTGCACGAACACTATCCTGGTCACCTCTTCTGTGAAAGGCACAAGCTCCTTAAGAAACCAAAAACCAAATCCCTTGCAAGCAGAGCTCTGCTCTCCATGTGAAATGCTTTTACAACCCAGTTCCCTGCTTAGGGAGCCAGTAAGGTGCCCAAGAGGTTTGGGAAGAGGCTCACTGCGCTGCAGAAAGCTGTAACTGAACCAGGAGGGTGTCAGGATGAAGCCAACATCGGCAGAATTTACCAACATAGGAGCCAAAGGAAAATTTCCAAACTGAATTTGAACATGCCCTGATTTCTTATTTGCAGTTTTCAAACTTCTTGATGTGTGGCAACAAGTCGGAGATTCAAAAATCAAGCAAAGGAATGACTACTTCTCTCTACCAAAAGGTAGAATCAGAGGTACTAGCTGGCCTGTATGGCTAAGTCCTCTTTACAAAGAGTGGGGCCAGGGGAGCACACAAGGTACAGACTGAAGAAAAAGTGAGTGGGAAGGCAGATCAAAGCCCAGGATGATGAAGTGCAGGGACTCTTGGAGAAAGAGATAGAAGACCCTAAGGACTGTCCCCTGGAATGTAAAGAATTTAGGTACGTTTAGAAATTAAGAATTCTTCCATAAGCAAAAGCAATCAAGAGTAGGAAGCAAGACTAAAGAGTGCCTTACTTTTGTCTTTTTTAAATGGAAACAGCTTTACTGCTTCTCTAAAAGTAATATATTCTTATTGTATTAAAAAAATACAAAAGAAACACAAAAAAGAGGAAAAAAGCCCCATAATACCCCTATTCATATATAATCACTATTTATATTAGTATGCATACTTTCATTCTCACAATACTGTTTTATATAAATATAGATTATATTTATATAAATATATATATATTTTATATATATTTAATATATATTTATATATATTTTTATATATATAAATATATATATAAATATATATATATTTAAAATATATTTATATATATTTTAAATATATTTAAATTCACCTCATTCTTTTTAAGGGTGTTAGTATATTGCATTATATGGATGGCCAAAATTTATGTAACAAATCCCCTGTTAATGGGGATGTATGCTTCCTCCCCAAATTTCCACTGATGTAAGAAGTACTATATTGAAAAATAGGAGAAATTCTTAGATAAAAGAATATGCACATTTTTAAGTCTTTTGAAACATATATTTCCTAACTATCCTTTACAAAATGCATGCCAATTTACACTTAGACAGGTTACAACTAATTTTTAAGATTTTTGCATCCTGAACCTCAGTTATTCTCTAAGTTATAAGGACCTCTGAAGATTTTTAATAGATGTTAACAATCATAATAGTTACTTGTTGAGGCGTCATTTAAAATTTTTTAATGTTTTATTTATTTTTGAGAGAGAGAGAGAGACAGCGTGAGCAGGGGAGGGTCAGAAAGAGAGGGAGACACAGAATCCAAAGACAGGGCCCAGGCTCTGAGCTAGCTGTCAGCACAGAGCCCGACACAGGGCTCAAACCCACCAACCGTGAGATCATGACCTGAGCTGAAATCGGATGCTTAACCGACTGAGCCACCCAGGCATCCCTGAGGCGTCATTTAAAACATAGCCTGAGGTCATATAATACTGTTTTTCCAGTAATATCAAGTGCTTTATAGACATTTTCTCAGTGACTCCTTCAATATGCTGTAACATAAATATCAAAAATCATTACTCCCCCTTGGAAGGTGAGAAACTGAGGCACAGAGAGCTAACTGTATAAATCAGAACAAAGCCTCCGGTGCTTTACTTACTCTTCCAGGATGACTACTTTATTTTAATATTAATGAATCCCAATTTGCAACATATTGACAAGTTCTGCTAGCAAATCGATTAAAATGGCTTCTTTTTTACTAAGTATCTGTGAAACAGAAATCCACCCTGAGGAAGAATCCTTCCTTATGCACAGACTCCTGACTTTGTACAGGTGAACAGGTCACTCAGCCTGACTTCTTCACTTACGACTCAACTGTCAACAAAACAAACCTCTTCGGGGGAGACCACACTGGTATTTTAAACTTTCCCCACAAATGATCAAGAAACTGAGTTTTCTGTCATATTTGAGTTGGGCTCTCAAAGGCTGATTTGTCTTTTGGGAAAAAGAGAACACAGAATGTTGTGTCCATTAAACCCACTCATTTCATACCACAACCTGTTGGTATTTTCTAGACGATTCTTGGTGAGAAGTCACCGGCAGAAGTGGAGCATCTCTTCATAAACAGACCCCTTTCTGGCCCTGGAGGGTTACACTCTATCTAAAATGGGAAGTAGGTGAATGTACAGTAATTAGGAAAAACTGTACTGCTCTCTAATTGTAATAAAGTTGATGAGAAAAGTTGCCCCTGTTATTGCATATGATGTGCTCTGAACAGCTTGGCCTTTCAGGAGCCTTAATTTAGATTTCCAAATTTGATACAAGTTTAAAACTAAAATTAAATCCCTCAAGCAAACAGAAGCTTAAAGATCTTCATGATTTCTTTTTTGCCTTTCAATCTTTTTCACTTTATGATTTTTTTAAAAAAAATTTGGATCATATGTGATTAGGTTTCAAAGCCAGATAGAAGAGAAGGATGATTTTCACTATGTGATAGATGATGGTGTTTAAGTACTGCAAGCCAACACAGTCTGTCTTTTGTAGCAGTTAGGGATAAGTCCATAATTTTCTTCCCGACTGGCATATCTTCTGATATAACAGGAGTAATATTCCTTCTATAATTGTTCTTCAGATTTCTTTCCGAAGAGTTTTGACAATAACTGTTATCAAGGGGGTAAAATCACACAGCCTGTCTGATAAACATGTTTTGTTGCGTTCCCACCCCAGCGAGTGCTTGACACTGTACTTTTATCATCCAGTGTGTGTTCAGAATGAGCTTAGAACAGCAATTGCCGGGAATAGGCAGGCGATAAACCGCATTGATTTAACACATCTTGTTTTCAATCATGCTTGGATTTTCTGAGCACGCATTTTTCCTGTACTCTGGCTTGTAGCTTTTATCTGACGAGCTGATCCCTTTTCACTGGAAAATGAAAAGGTCGCACAATAAGACACGGTTTACTGGAACTTGAACACGCACCAGGGAAAGTATTTTAGATAAATACTGTCAGACATAGTGGAGCTGAATTTCAACAACACAATTGCTAAACAACAATACTGATTACTCTCCTAGAACAAGCTACCAGTAACTTATGGCTCTCAGCAGGGAACAGCACCAAGTCTGGACTCTAAAGCTAAGAAACCCTTCTCTGAGCCCCGTGCTAACTAAGCACAGAGTTCTGGGCTGAGGTCCTACTTGTGATTGTTAATATAATGGTTTTACAAGACAACTTGAAAAACTACTCCCACTGTTCACAGAGCTGCTGCCTCTAAACCAGTGGACACGTTTCAGAAGAGCTGGATAATGACATTATAGCAGGATTCTCTAGACAGATTGAGATGGGGAAAATGTCCCAAGAAAAGTGACTCAGAATAATCCATTAATTCCACTAAGAAGACAGGTGAGTACTTGTAACTGGGATTAGAGATAGAGGATTAACTGATTATTTGGTAATATATTAATAAGTTAAAGAGCACTTATAACAAGTATGTTACATAGAGAGCTCACAATGGCTTTGCAGATAAGCCTAGACGTTATCATCAGCCTAAAGTCCAGCCTATGGCATCTTGATATAAAATAAAAGTCAGCCTTTTTCAGTATTGACCCGACCTACATGATTATTATTGCTGTGTATCATTAGCTTTAGACTCAACCAGAAAATCTCCTCTACCTGAACGGAGTCAGAACTCTTTTCTCTGTAGCCTTAATGCACATATTATGATTATATCTTTATTCATTATCTACTCCAGAGCTTCTCAGACTTTCTCCCCTCATAGCACCTTGGGCAGCTCAGCAATTTTTTCACAACACCTCCAAGAGGAAAGAAATGCCCAGCAGCTCTGTTTATTAACTACGAAGGTTGTCCAAACAGCCTGATATTTATATCCTAATAATATAGTAGCCATTTGAAAAAAATACAAAGAAATTGAAAGAAAAAAATAATATAATAGTATTTTTATTTCATTCTAAAATAATCACGATTACTTTCTAATGGGATATGTGTGCTTCTATTGAGCAGTGCATAACTTCCTAACTCTTAGAATAAGACTGGATACCACCACCCTCTTTTCTCTTCTGCAGTAATTTTTATATGAGACTTCCTTCTGATCACAGAATTGCTGGTAACTAAGCTTTGCAAAGCTATGGCACCATGAAAAGGAATGCAGTGTGATCTAATGTTAAGATATGCACTACCCTGAACTAGAAATTTGTGTGGTATCCAATTGACTTAAAGTGTTACATGTTTCCCTCAAATTTAAAATACCCCATGGCCCTCCTGTTGCACTCCTTTATGTGTGTCTTTTCTTCCAACAATAATTATTATAACAGCAACATCAGCTAAATGCCTCCTGAGGACTTACTATGTGCCAAACACCTTACATGCATTAACCTATCTAATCTTTACCACAACCCTAAAATGAATAGCTTCTGTTATTACCATTGCACAGAGAAGAACTTGAGACTTTGAGAAGTTAAGTATCTTGCCTAAATCCACAGAACCAATGAGTGAAAACCCAGGATTCAAACCTATGCAGTCTGACTCTGGAGTCCTGTTCTTAACCTCTTTGCTAGACCAGCTAAGTTAGGACGAACGAGAGGCCTCCAGAACAGGCCTCTAATATTTTGGCTTCCAGGACTTTTCCTATGCTTTTTTTGCTCCCCGTATCCTCTTCTATCTGCAATCTGTTCTAGTCTTTTCCTTTGTCTTAACATATATCCCATAGAAACCTCTGTCACCTGCCCCAGACTTCATCTGAATTCCATTTCTCTAACAGCAAACTCTTCTTCCCTTTGTCTCAACCCTTTTGGAGTAAACACAGCTGGATTTGCATCCAGGCTACATCATTGACCAGTGATATACCTTTTGTTTTTTGTTTTGTTCGTTTTGTTTTGTTTTGTTTTGTTTTGAGAGAGAGAGAGAGAGAGAGAGAGAGCAAGTGGGGGAGAGGGGAAGAGGGAGAAAGAGATCTTAATCTTAAGTGGGCTTCACACTCAGCATGGAGCCTGATGCAGGGCTTGAGAGGTGGACACTCAACCAACTGAGCCACCCAGGTGCCCCAGTGACATGCCTTTTGGAAAAGCCACTTGCATTCTTTAAGTCTTCTTTATCTATACAGGGAAGATTTGATGTGGTGCTATTTGTACAGTGCTTAGCATATAATAAACACTTAACAGGCAGTTATTATTACTATTGATAGAATACTTTCCATGTGCTAGAAATAAGAGCAGATACGGAGAATACAGAATTAGACTATTTACATATTCCCCACTCTCAAGTAACTCCTGAATCTAGAGGGGCAGAAAAACACGGATGTCATGTCAAAACAACAGGATAAATAAGATGCTGTATTTTAGGAGAACATCAAGTGTCCTTCACTTGCATTGCTTAATCCAATAAAATTGGATTATTGCCGTATATAAAATTGTATGGTTAAGAAGATAAAAAGAAAGACAAGGGGTGCCTGGGTGGCTCAGTCAGTTGGGTGTCCGACGTCAGCTCAGATCATGATCTCATGGTTCGTGAGTTCGATCCCTGCATCAAGCTCTGTCTCTCAAAAATGAATAAATGTTAAAAAAATTTTTTTAAATAAAAAAAAGGAAGACAAGTACAACCCAAGTCCAGTTTCCTTTGTATCCCCAGCTAGAGACAATTCAGTTGGAAAAACTCTTGTAGGCCCTTGATGGACCCTTGAGAAGTACATAATCCATGGAGGAACCAGGCCTATAATCATCCAGGCCTATAATCAGCACAGAACAAGGAAAAAAATAATTCTCTGTAGTGGAGTCAAGGACACATTTACCAAAGAAGCTATATTTAAGCTGAATGTATAAGGATAAATAGAATTTTTCTACTGAAAAGGGTGGGAAAAGCATTCCACACAAAAGGAACAGCATGAGCAAAGGCACAGAGCTATAAAAGGACATGACATGTTCAAATAAGGTTGGATACTACAGTTTGGGGAGAGCATAGCTTATATGTTGGAAGTAAAGTACTGAAGAGTAACCATGAGTAACAGTACTGGCCTTGAGTGTCATATAAGAACTTTATCTGGTAGGCAAAAAGGAGCTCTTTCAGGTTTTCCATACTGTAAGAGTGACACCATCAGATCTATATTTCAAAGGCATAACCACAGGAGTCCAATGAAAGATGGATTTTTAAAGTCAGTACTTTTGTAATGATCCAAATGGAAAATGAAGGACCACCTAATGATGAAGTGATCATGGAGAAAAAGCAGATTTCAGAGGTATTTTAGAATAGAATTTATATGACTTCAGTAACATATTAGGTGTGAGGAATAAGAAAGGATAGAGAATGACTCTGACATTTCTAATATATCTGACTGAGTGGATAGAGTAGCCATTCAGGAAAATAAAGAATGCAGGAAGAAAATTACATATGGGAGGAAAAAATGATGAGTTCCATTTCAAACATGCTTTTTGGGTGCCAATAGGGCATTCATGTAAAAATCTTTAGTAGACAGTTGGAAACAAAGGACCGAAACTCAGAAAAAAGATCAAGGATGGAGTTGATGTTACAGGTAATGTCAAGACATAGGTAATACCTGAAACTACTAGTGTGAGAATAAAACCAGGGACAGACAGTGCTATGGTAAACACTAACGGTTAAGGAATAGTTAGAAAAAGATTCAGAGACAAAGGACAAATGCAGGTCAAAAAAGTAGAAGGAATACCAGGAGAGAATAATGGCACTGAAATCAAATGCAGAGCTTAAAATGACAGCGGTTGTGCACACTAATCTGGTCTAGGTTGGTAATCAACCAGGAGAGATCTGAGGAGAAACTGTCAAATGTAGACCATTCCAAGATCATGAGTGTAGGTGACAAATACAACTTTAGGAGACTCACGAATGCCTTAACCCAGAGGCTCTAGTTTTCTTTTATCTCATTCAACAATCCCCAAAGATCTGAAGATACCAAGAGAATAAGGGTTGTTGGCAAACCTGTTTGCCCAACTGAAGCTTAGCTAATCACGAGAGGCATAAGAGACATAGCGGACACTCAATTCCAGATTGGAGTCAAGTCAGTCCCAACAATAGTGCAGAATTCCAGGTGCCTGAGGCAAAAGTTATGCCAACTTCACATTCAAATTTGATAAATTCCTTTTAGTATAGTAGGACAGGTGAGGATGAGGGGATTTCCATGATACTTAATATTTTTTTTTCTGATTCTAATCTTGACACCTGTCTTTCAAGAAGTGGATAGAACCAAGTGGTCACTTTTAAGAAGTGGATAGAACCAAGTTGGTCACTCACCAATTACTCCACTGAGGTTCTGGTTCTACTGCTTCTAACCCACCCTAGATTTGGAGTTGTAAACCACAGAGGAATGGGTCTCCTTCACCAAAATGTTGACAAAATACATTTATATATATAACCAGAATTTAATCTTCTTTGGATGCTGGTGGTCTTAATATTGGTCCCTGATGACTTACAATCAATAGATGTTTGGTTAAGAAATTCACTTGTTTTGGAGTAACAGTTATTGTGTGGGCAATGGGTATGTGGCCACTTCCGCAATAACCCCACGTCTCCTGATGGAGTGAATATTACAATCACACATTTGTTGCTATTAGCTCATGAGATGCTGGAAACCAATTTTAAAAAGCAAGTAATAAAGCACCACATAAAAAATAATGGTATAATTACTTCTTGGTCAGGTTAAACCTACTGTGATGATAAAAACCAAAGGAAACAGCAAGCATCATAAGTGGGTTTGCTGTAAATTTGACACTGGTTCTGACCTTCAGAAAGGAAAAGGCTGGAACCACCCACCTAAGCCAGGTGCACAGAAAACTATTTGTGTTGTATATCTTTACCAAGTTTCTGTAAAAGCCTATGTCAACTCTTAAGAGCAAAAGAGAATGTCTCAGTCACTAATTTATTGACCCAAAGTCTTACAGATTCCTATTTGAACTTAGGCCCCAAAAAGAAGGGATCTAGAAACAGCATTGGAAAGTAATCACCATGCTAATAGCATCTGTCCTCTAAACATAAATGAAAAAAAAGGAAGTGGAGGTCTAACTGGAACATGGACCACACTGTCCAGTAGGTAACGAAACACTGGCCATTGCTGATGATCTGTGAGCGAACACTCTGGTGGGCCACTAACCTAACCAGAAGAAACAAACCAGCCTCCACTTTTAGGCTGTGATCTTTTTCACTTTTCATCCCAAGTTTGAAGACTTCTCTAATCCACATGAAATACCAAGGCCAGATGGGTATAGGGGGTAGGAGAAAGGCTTAGTCAAAGTTATGCCAGGAACTTTTAAGGATAGTATGGCACAGTCCATATATAAGGATATCATGATTGTTTTCATTCATTAGTGAGTGTTGTTTTTGTTTATTTCTAGCTCTTGGGAAGACATTTAGTTACTACCTCCGTTTTACCTTTTTAAGAGTACAAATGGTTCTCCTAAGATATGTGCATCATGAATAGACTTTATGACAGTATGCTGTTGGAGAATAGAATTAGTCTGCCGATAGAGCAATAGTAAACTAATTTTTACTAATGAAAGTGACTTTGAAAGGTTAAATTCTCAAGGACAGAAACTTGCATGGAGATATACTCTATGGTTGGTTAGAAATGGGGACAGCTTTGTGGGTGGAGAGGATGAAGGACTAAGCCTAGAGACTAAATCATCATTGAATTCAGAGACATCCCCCAAAGTATGCCTGGAGGCTACACAAATCATTTCTAACAAGTCTACTTTTCCAAGTGGGTGCAGGCCCACACTAGCCTTGTCAGCCTTCAGAAATGTCATCTTGTGTTTCAAGAAGACACCATTTCCGCTCTGACTGACTCCCCTGGACCTTCTTTTTGCTTTAAACTGGAAGTAGAAACTGAAATTCTCCTAACTGAATCTCCAATCCTTTCTAAATTAATGGGTGTAATGGAGCTTCTTAAAATAGATAGTAAATGGGAACAAGGAAAAAGAAGTGACCTTCCTTCCACATTTTCTCTCTATAATCTGTTTGCCCCTATTGGAGACTGGCGAATTTAGAGAAAATGAAAATACATATTTAACTTTATCTGTGAAAATCACTTTGCCTGAGGCCACTGTGTCAGATATTGTCACTGGGTTTTTCAGAGGGTTGGGACATATCTGTAGGGCAGAGACCAAGCTTGATAAACACTGACCTATTCCCAGATGGAAAATTTTTATGATTACATTGGCACAATAGGCACTGTGACCCTTTAAGAATAAAATCAAACATACTAGATTGCATTTTTCAAAAGCTACCAAAAAAACTTTTAGGTAAGAATACATTTCTCCAAGTCTCCTTTCTAACTCTGGAATTAACAACTTGATCTTGATATGGTTAGGAGAGGGACACATCCATTCAATCAACTTCAGAACTTTACTGCTGCAAAGATCCCTTCTTTTCCAGAAAACACAACCAAGCTTGGAGACCGTAAGTGGTCAATGCAAGATCAAACAGCCAGTTAACAGTTAAATCAGAATGAAAACTCAAATGCTGCAACCCAATCTAACCTAAGTCCCCTACATCAGTTTTTCATGTAAGCTTGATTTAAAATAAAAAGTATCATTTATTGAGAAGTGGTCCTTGCCATTCCACTTTTGTTAACTTATTTTTTTTTCTTCAACACCCCGATTTTACAGATGAGAAAATTGAGGCTGTTAATCTGGGGTGAGGAAAAAGAAGTGTGATTAAATTGCACCTATGGAAAAGGACATCAAACCTGCCCTTCAGATAGCAATATCTTAATTACAAGATCAATGTCCTATAACTGCTGTCCATTTCACACCCAAATGGCTCTGTCATTTTATAAAATGAATAGTAACTAACTACAAGGTCTCTGCTTCTTCAGGGGCAATCCAGTGTAAGGGGTGAACAAGTGGGTGGGCACTGGAGACAGACTGCCCGAGTGTGAATCCTGGCCCTCAGGGACTTCTCTTAGCTGCAAAAATGGTGAGGATAACAATACAGGCTTCATAGGGATGGCAACGACTTAATGATATATAATATAATGCTAAATACAGTCTCTGGTACATTCTAGTTGTGCATCATTCACTATGGGCTACAATTTGGATCACATTTTCATATGAGAATTTAGGTCAAGTTAGAGCACGTTGTTTTTAACCCCAGGGTTTTTTTTTTTTAATTGACTTTAAGAGAGACTGGTATTGGTTTTAAAAAATGTGGACATCTTACAGACATGAACTAATACATTAGAAGAAATGATGTTCTCTTTCCCTTCAGGACAACATACAAAAAAAACAAACAATAAAAGATGCCTCAAGCAAAACTATCCAGCTTCAACCAGAAAAAAAAATACATATATATATACATATATATATATACACACACATATACATATACAATATACATGCTATATAAAGACTAGACTCCAGCAAGACATAAGTTTAAATGGAAATTTTCCAAAATGGATCACACTTAATCCCAAAGCCATTTTTTGTGAGGTGTATGGTGGTGATGTCATCCATAAGAAAGATGAGAAATGACACACACTTCTCCATTATCACCTTCCGGCTTGCTTAATCTCACCTGGCAAGTTTTCCTTAATCAAGTAACTTGAAAATTGTATGGAATCTTGAGGCAGCTCTGAGTAACATGGGTGGAATTCTGATATGCTTTCTTCATTAACTGCTCATACCCCAGAAATGAGAATAAAGCCTCTCTTCCTGGGGAGTCTTTTAACTGAAAAAAAAAAACCTTATCGTAATTGAATGCACACATCAGTTAACTATCTTTTCGGATTCACAAACCATTAATGTCCCATTTTCACAGAACGTCTTCCTCTTTCTGGCTTGTTGAAAAGCTGGTGCTCCTGGGGCTGTGCTTAGAGGAATGTGAGATTCAGCAGGAACGTGGAGGGGACAGGAGAGAAGAAGGGAGTGCATTAAGCCCCATCTACAGGAGCAAATGAGCATTCTGGGGCTGAGCAGAGAGAACAGTGAGCAATGCTGCCCTTGCAAAACTGACATCCTCCTTGCATCCCCTCCAATCGACTGCTCTGAGTCGATTGCAAGGGAATCACAAATAATGCCATTCTGCCCTCTGAATACCAGTTAAGCAGGCTTCAAATGTGCCTACTGAGGGAAGACAAGACTTGCAAATAGGGTTTCATGGACATAAAAGGATGGTACAATGATAAGGGAGGGTGGGTAGAAAAACTAATTGCACATTTCTCTCCTGAAATACTTGGCCTGCTGCAGAGTTCCACTTTTCTTTCTCTCTCCAAAGCAGAAAGATCTTAGCAGGAGTTGAGGTGTGTCCCCAAAAGACTCTCGTCAGGTTGCTCCCCATGGCATGGCAAGTCCCTGAGGAAGAGACTCGAGACTGAAAGCTGTTCTATGCCAGGGGCAGCAAGCCTCTTGAGGGAGAAATATGCCAGCTGTACCTCTTACTGTGTAAGTCAGAAGGGTGGAAGATTGGGACTCTCTGATGATGAAAGCATTTATAATTAGACTTTGTGAGAGATATAAGTGTGCTTAAGTTCTTATTGCATGTGGAACAATTTGGGCTCTATCGAACTTTTTAAAAAATTGTCATGAAAGTATTAGACATTATTCAGTCTATCATACTCATCAACCAAAATTCTTGAATTTCAATTTAGTTAGTTAGTTAGTGCTGTGCTTCCATCAGGAAGATCAATTTCCCAAAATATGCAATGCCATCTTTTTAGCCTGATTTTGCTTTTGAAATAAATTCAGAATCTGACTGTGCTCCCTTGGCCAAGATTCTAAAATCAACTGTAACTGTAATTCCATGAACACAGAAAAAGAGATCTCTGACTCACTATACCCTGACCTTGGGCTTTGGTATTGAAGGCACAAATCAGGTCATTTGAATCCCAGGCCAATCGCTGTACAATGAAAACCACACTCAGTAGAAAACAATGTGAAAGTGGGGATCCAGTACACCTGCTAGTAATGCCATTAGTTGTGACATAAGTCAATAAACTCCCATAGACTTTAGGATTTGGAGAAAACAAAATACCGGTATTACATGAGGGAGATAAACACACACTGAATAACAGCAGTTATGAGTTTCCTTTACGTGGCAGGAATATTTTCTTGGCTGTGGGATTTAGAATGTCAACAAGGGAGGCTGGGCATGCCAATTCTCTGAGTTTCATTAGCCTGCCAGAATATTTAGAGGTCTGGGCAAGGTAAACTCACTTTCTCACATTTGTGCCGAAGGAGAGCTGCTACAGACCTATCCCAATCTGAGTATTAAATTATCTTTCCTCATGATGACACCAACACTGAAACTTTATAGAGAGCCTCTTTTATAGTCAGCAGTATGGGACACTGGATTTATTTCCCTTTGGACAATGAGATTGTAGTTAGCATAACACCAGTGACTCCAGCATCAATCCTCTGTCAAAAATAGTTTTATGAAGGCCAGAGAGAGGTTGGCCATAAAGGAGGCACACCCAGTTGTAGACATATAAACATTGAAAGAGAAACTAAAATCAATTCTGTAAACAGAAGTCAAAGCTTTCTTGAGGTCATTAAAGACCTACATTTTAATATTCCAACAGGAGGATATTTACTGAAATATCAGGTCAATTCTTAAAGGAGAGCTGGTCCCGGTGGAGTTTATTTGTGGTCTTCTGTCCAACGTCCATTAGACAGGGTCCTTGTCATTATAGAGTGGATCCAAATAAATTCTAAGAAAGGAAATGGATTCCATCCTCTCTGTTTACTTTATTACTATTGATTTCTGAATTCCCTCCAATCTCTTTCCTAACTGAGCAGATAATATACATTTAGTACCAAAGGTAATCATTCCAAAATAAATCCAATTTGCAGCTGCATGATAAAAAAGAGAAAGAACACTGATATATTAAATGCTTACACATTAAAAGGTGTGGCTGATTGTATTAATATGT
The DNA here is from genome assembly GCA_028646485.1 of Cryptoprocta ferox. Lineage (NCBI taxonomy): Eukaryota > Metazoa > Chordata > Mammalia > Carnivora > Eupleridae > Cryptoprocta > Cryptoprocta ferox. The sequence continues at coordinate 97,217,286 of CM053572.1, read as the reverse complement.
ACAAGAGTTTTAATATGCTCACTTTATGACTACATATAACTTCCTCACCTAATCACAAGTTCATCTGTATGCTTAGACATATTTTATTTCCACTATTCTATATTTTGTAGTATTATTTTAGAGTGCAAATACTAAAATAATAAAAACAAAATCATCTGAAATATATATTTTAAAATCTACCTTGTACTAAAAGGAACCATTGAGGACAATTTTTAAAAGTATTTAAAAATAAAAAATTAAAATTAAAAAAAGTATTTAAAAAGGGTTAGAATATTTAGTTGCCAGAAACGAAGTGGTTTTTAAAGCATCAAAAAGAACAAGAAGTGTATCATGTTAAAAGTATATATAAAACAACATAAATATTCAGCAATAAAGGAATAGATAAATTTAGTAAATCCACACTGTGGGAGATTATGCAGCCTTTTAATATTATGTTTATGAAGAAGTTTTAATGCGTGGGAAAATGCTTAGTAGGCTACATAAAAAAAAAACAGGATGTAAAACTGTGTGTGTATGTACGCATATATAGTATAACCAAATAAGAAAAAAAGTTTACATACATTCGTTATGCGTAGAAAAGATATGAAAGACACAATGAAAATGTTAGCAGTGGTTATCTCTGGGTGATGGGTAGTGGATAATGTTTATTTCTCTTATTCTCTCCAGTTATTTTCCAGATTTTCTATAACTATCATACATCTTGCCTCAAAATTATCTGAGCCCTCATATGCCAGGGGCTTCTATGTTGATTTTCCTTTTTGAAAACCTGCCCATTTACAAGCAGAGTAAGTTTTCTGCAGAGTCCTACCAGATATGTCCAAATGTTGGATACCCAGGGATTGTCACACTTTTAATAAAGGGGTAAATATTGAAGTTCTTCTTCAAGATAGCACAGTGGAGCAGAGAAGAGCATGGGCTCAGGAGCCACACTGCCTGGGTCTGACAATGGCTCTTCCACTTACCACTTGATTAACTCTGGCAAATGACTTAATTGTGCCATTCCGTAGTCTCGTAAAATCAAGGACAATGAAACACCTACCTCATAGAAATGTTAGGAGGTTAAAGGCGTTAATATTTGTAAAACACTTAGAGCAGTGAGACACATAATAAATACTTAATATAATTTGTTAAGTGGAATACATAAAATAAAATTCTCACTTGTGTTAATCAGAATAAAGTTGCAAATGAAGAAGTGGACATGGTTAAAATACTTGTAAAACATTTGAGCTTTTGTAAGTTTGTTGATAACCTCATCTGGGGCAGAATTAAAATTTTCAGTAGAATTCAAGTCAGTACTCAGAACTGTAGTGGTTTTAAATTTTTTTTTCTGTATTCGCCAAAGATTTATTTACACATTTCTAAAATGTTAATGAAGATGCTAAGGTTCGATGAAATACTTACTATGTGCCAGGACTGTCTGTCATGTTTGGTTTGCTACCCTATACAAGACTCTAACATAAGGTTCAGAATAAAATAGGTGTTCAATAAATGTTTGCTGAATGAAAAAATGAATGAATGAAGAATTTCACCACGGCTGCATCAAGTTGTCCAAATATGGGCATATTTCCACAAAGGGAAATGCTAAGAACTGGGGTTGAAGTATTAAATTTCTTAAAATCTAAAACTTGTTTATACTTTTATAATATGGAGACAATGAGATGGCAATAACAAAGAGCAAGGGAATGAAAAAACTTTCTGAGAAAAATGTTGCAGCTCAGCGCCCATCTGTCCTCAAGGATCCTTCTCCTAGGGCATCCATAATGAGGGTGGGAACACTGGAAGCAGAGATACCAAGACAGCAATGGCAGCGCACCAATAAACAGAAATAGTGTGTCTGGCTGGTTCTGTGGTTTTTTTCTTACCAGGTAAAGCGTGACAAGAGAATGTCAAAGCAACTGAAATCAGAGACAACACTTGAAATAAGAACAGTACATAATGGCAAATCTTCCTGTAATAAATTTCATTATTGAACGAGGGAAGAAAACAACTATTTTTAGGCACTCTCCATTGTTTTGTATGCATTTCAAAGTTATCCTTTACACATCTAATTTCTAAATGCATGGTGTAATTTTGAGCATTTTGTGGAGGTCTTGGCTCCAAAGCTGCAAAAGAGAAGTGAAATGTCCCATGGTTGTAAAATCTTGATAAGTTCTCGGTGTCACTTTTCTTAAATGTGGAACTGCTCAAACCACATAGATAATTATAGATGACCAGATTGTAACTGTTTTATTGCTTCTTTTTCCCCATAAATTTTAATTTTGGAAAGTTAAGTGAAAAATGTGGTTTCAATTTCCTACAAATTGCACACAATTTGGTTTTAACAAGAAAATAGAAAGAAAGGGTATGTTCTTTAAAGTGAATTATGAACTAAGTTTGTTTTTGCTCGCTCAACACTGCAAGAATAATAAAGCACAAAATTTAGAAAAGATGCCTTACAAAATGGAAATCATGAACTGTAGTAAGAAAAGCATAAAGTAATTTTTTATCCAAACATGGTTTAAGCAATCTAACAGGATAACACAATTGAGCTAGTCTTTCTCCCTCTGGTGAAGCAAGCTCAAGTTTAAAAGGAAAAAAAAGAAAGAATGAAAGGAAACAGGAGTAGAAGCTGACAACCTTAATGCATTGTATAACAGGAAATCTCTTAATAAGGAAAGGCTGTGTACATCCCCGACTTAGTCTTTCTGAAAGTATCACCAACTGCAGAAGAACTATTAAAAACAATTAATATTGAAATTATTGAAACACACCTAGAAACAGAACAAAAGACAAGAAAGAGACTTTCAGTGGAAAGAAATTACAGCTATCTGCTGGATTATGACTACCATTTTAGATCAACATTCTTTCCTTATTCAAGGTAGTGGTCACAACTAGCATGTTAAAGACAGGAAACCCATGATGTGTGTCTACCACACCAAAACCACCTGCTGGAATGCAAACAATGAAATCAATCAACCAGCTGTTTTTTTTTCCCTCTGTGCCAAACTTGGGTTGAATATGGTCTTTTATTCCTTAAATTGACCACTGTTTTTGCCTCACTGGCAATGTAGATTATGCCTATGTGTTGGGCAAAATAAATTATTCAGACAACAAACAATATCATGAAAATTGTCAATCATGATTCATTGATCAAATTCTCTAAGGCCCATGTTACTTAATAGTACCATATGGCTTCTTCAAATTTTCTACTTTCAAAAATGTTTACTTTCAGACATATTGCAACAACTACAAGAGTACCTGGTGTAATGTCAATACCCCTATGTTTTTTTTTTTGGCTAAAATATAATATTTGCTAATATTTTTCTATCTGAGATCAAAGTTGCAAGTATAGTGCCTCTGACTGTTAGAACACTAAGTTCTGACTTATGAAGGTCCAGCTATAAACTAGGACTTGGCAAACTTGAAGTATTACTCACTGACTAATAATCCTATTAGTCAAAACTGTAAACTTCTGGTCAACTGCATTTTTTACATATTACTGCATGAAGCTCTAGCTGAAGTTCACTATCCAAAATATCCTTTGAAGGAACCACAATTAACAAGAGATAATTTACTCTCTTGAAATATAAAAGCTGATTGTTTCTGTCCAAATATCAATAAATCTTTGGTGTTGGTGAAAGGCCATTGCCTACCTGTAGCAATCATGTTACCCAACCCTCAAGCAAGGGCTTTTCATTGAGCATAGACTGAGCTGACCACAGCTTTCACATGTATCTCAGTCCCAACTATTTAACTCATGATGTAGTCTGAACAAAATAATGGTGCAGTAACATAAGAGAATTTCATAGCAAAATTCTCAAAAACTGCAATAATCTGGCTAGAGGGAAATCCGCAGAAGGGTTTGAGAAGGAAGCAAATCTTGAAAGGGAAGCAAATTATAAGGCTTACTTCCCCCCTCCCACCCCTCCCCTGAGAGAAAGGGAGAGAGCTCTCAAGTTGGGGAGAGGGACAAAGGATGAGAGAGAGAATCTAAAGCAGGCTCTGTGCTGAGCATGGGACATGGGGCTTGATCCCACAACCCTAGGATCATGACCTAAGCCAAAATCAGGCATCAGATGCCTAACTGACTGAGCCACCCAGGCACAGCGAGGGAAGAGGCTACTCTTAAATCAAAGCTGAGGTGTTCTTTATTCATTCATGTATTTTTTAAAAGAATTATTAAAAAAAAGCCCCTCACCTATGCCTTCCACTCCCAGTCCTGTTTCCAAATCCACTATCCTTACCTAACAAGGGCCCCAATGTGTTTTGCTATGCATTTCTTATGAATTTTTTACAACAAAATGAATAAACTAAAAATATCTTAAACACCCTAAAATCTCTCATTGGGGAGGAGACAAAAGGGCAGAGAGGAAGAATGCAAATGATGAACTTGAGAAATTACTTGAATATAGATCCTGGAATACTGTAGAACACATTCTAACTAAGAGATGAAAATAATGGAAGGGACACCTAGGTGGTTCAGTTGGTTGAGGTCAACTTCTGTTCAGGTCATGATCTCATGGTTTGAGAGTTCAAGCCCCACATCAGGTTCACTGCTGTCAGTGCAGAGCCTGCTTCAGATCCTCTGTCCCCCTCTCTCTGCCCTTCCCCCACTTGTGGTCTCTCAAAAATAATATATAAAACATTAAAAAAACAAAAAAAGAAAATAATGGGAGATAGAGGGGTGGGGCAGTTTTTATAGTGTCTAATACTATATAATTTTCACATATAAATACTGCTCATTTTTAGGATAATGGAGCTCCGTAACAAGGGGAGAAGGCAGAAGACTAGAATTCAAAGGAATCCTATACCCTCAGTCCCCTAAAAACCACGCCCCTGTTACCAGTTCCCTGGTTTCCCAGGCTGATCCCACAGCCACTTCCCCAGATTTCTACCAGAGCATTGTATCATTTGGATTAGCAGCATGCCAACATAGCCTGCCCTCCAATCATTTTTGCTTCACACCTGATCCACATTTGTATCCTGAGTTCTTTGCACCACACTTTGCACATAGTTGGCATACAGTAAAAGGTAGAGAATGAAATCAAGAAAACAACAGACTTGTTTCTGATTTAGGAAATTCATTTCATTTTTAAACCCTTAAGTGTTTCTTGGGATTAGTTAGGTGAAGGCCTAAGGAAGAAAAAGGACAGGCAATGTGGGAGTGTTTTGAGATATTTGGTGGAGCTGGAATTCTCACAGAACTTGAAAAAGAAAGGCTGAGACTTGTAACAGACCTAGTACAACGCCTGGCTCAAAGCAAGTGCACATTTAGCAGCTGAGCACACACACATCAGTCATGGAAGCAAGGAGGGAGGAGGAGGACTTCGTGAAAAATGGTTGCCATGGGAGGATGTCAGGAGAATCTCCGTGAAGATGGTTGAGAGAGTTTGGGACAGGGTCCACCAGTAGAAGTGAACACAAGTAAGCGTATATCCAAACCATAGTTTGGTGAAAGATCACTTGACAATCATCTGAAATTCTAAATGAAGGAGTATAGATCAAGACAAGGAGGGGCTTTTCTATTTAAAAAGGCAATGTATAAAATCAGTTTCTTGTTTTTAAGGCCCTCTACCTGAAATTTCTTACCTGGCCAAAATGTCTATGTTACTCTGACAGCATAGAAAACTTAGTAGCAAACCTTAATAAATTGTGGAGTTGGCCCAAAGTCCTAACTTACTGAGGGTGTTTTGCCCTCAAGGTGGGTTCACACCATCTGGTCATGGTTGAGCCTCTCAGATCCAAGTTTTCATTCTGGCAGACTCTTCCCCTTAGGCCAAATCTCAACCACAGCTAAACTTTCCCAGCCTCTGGAGACGAAATGTTTGGGCTGTCTTCTGACCAAGTGTGAGATAGTTTTTTTTTTTGGTTTTGGGTTTTTTTTTTTTTTCTGTTTATGAGATAGGCCACAGAGCCTTTCCCAGGATAATCAGTCATCTTGACTGGTGACCACAGGCAGAGGCAGATGAAACTAAGAGATTCTAGATCAATGGATTTGTTTTGTACAAATCACTGAACCCTATTGGGAGAAATTTGATTTGGTTTTACTTTTTTTTTGCCCTTTTTTATTGAATGATTTACTCATCTTCAAGAGCTACTTTGAATATTTTTCTTGAACACAATCTTAATTAAAAATAATCTCTTGAAGCATAAACATAATTTTCTAATTTTCTTTTTATTCACCCATCCGTCAGTCTGTCCATTCAACAACTATTACTGGACTTTTTACTCTTTACCAGGCATTGTGCTTAAAGTGATCAAAATGCAAACTCTATTTCCCCAGCTGTCTTTTTTTTCATTCTTCAATAAACATTTGGTAAATAAAGAAAATAAGGAATGAATGAACTAAGAAGTGAAGTGGGCAAGCCAAAACAAGAGAAATACGCAGAGAGAAGTGAAATTTATGCATATGACATAGTTGAATGCTCATACAAATTTTAGAAAATTCTGCCACAGGTTCAAAATGTGGCCCACTAATTCCCAAGGCCTTGAGGCTGAGGTACCGAACATAAAAGAAACAGGTGGTGGGATCTCTCTGTAAACAACAGGACTTCAGACCCAGATGCTGAGAAAAGAAGATCAAATGGGCTCTTTCTACATACCCATCACTTTTCCCAGGCTGAGCCAGGGCTTGTCTCCTCACGACTAGACTGGAGCAACACTTGGTCAGCACTGACCCCAAGGTCAGCATGGTACAAATGGCAAAGCCACATCTGCTCACAGAATTTGAAAGCAGTAAGGGTCTCCAGTGACATCTAAAGCTTCAGAAGGCATGTATCCTATACTCTCCAAAGAGATGGTGGGATGTTTGCTGGGTAACTTGTAAGACTCATTACACTGCCACCTTAATTATCTCCCTTTCAGGCTTACCTTTGCACTCTCCTTTGTACAAATGTGTACAGCCTTCCTTCTAGTGCATCAGGTAAGACCTCTAAGTGTCTCTCATTCTAACAGTCACTGAGGAAAGTATGGGATGAATTGAAATTTGGGAAATCTGACCCATTAGACTATAATCTCCACTGAGATATAGTGGGGACTGTGTCCATCTTATATATGGTATCTCCACTAACTAACATATGGACCAGGATTAATAAATATCTATTGAATGATCAAGGCATAGTGCAACGTTTCACATTACTTTTGTGCCTAAATACTGAAGATAATACTGAATGTTCAGGATTCTGAAGCCAGTCTGCCTGAATTCAAATCTTGGTTCTGCCCCAGTCCAGTTGCATGACCTTGAAAAACTCATCTTTGATTCAGTTTACTACTGTGTAGAGTGGAGATAACAATAGTACTTGTCTTATAGTGGGTTTTTAAAAACATTAGATATTTAAAAATATACTGTATCTTTAAAAGAGTATATGGCATATAACAAGAGCCCTTTAAGTGTTAGGAGCAATAGCCATTGTTATTTATTAATGAGAATTGGAGAATTCACTCAGTCAACAAACACTTTTTGAGCTTCTACTCTGGGTCAGGCATAGTACTAGGCACTAGAAATACACTGGTGTACCAAGTAGAAATAGACTGTCAGAAAATCAATTCACAGATTGAGAAGTACTTACAGTCATCAATAATAAGAACTACCATTTCTTGAGTCTTCAATGTACACCATTTATAATGTGCTAAGTGCTTTACTCATATTATCTATTTTAATCATTGCAACAAACTAGTGAAGAAGATATGTTTATTTCCCCCATTATTCAGACAAGAAAATTGAGGTTTAAGCAGTAAAGTAACCTGTCAAAGGCCAAAGAGCAGGCCTCTTATCTACCCATTCATTTTCTTTAACCCTCATTCATTCAACATCTATAGGTACGGCTGCATGCAAGATTCTGTGCTAATGAGAGAGAACTAGTTCATATAAACAAATCACAGTGACAGCCACAAGTTTGTTTCTCAATAATCAGCCAGTCTCAAATCAAAAGAAGCACACAACGGAGAGAGATCATAATATATTAGCTATGATACGACATTTATCTTCATGAATGTGGGAAAACAACACAAAATAACCAACAGCTCATTTTGACAAACTGTTTGTGAACAAGGATAAAATTTGTATATTAAAAACAATTCAAATGCACCTGCCATTTAAAGGAATCAAGGATATAAAAAAACCCCAACAATATATGAGCTATTAGAAAAGTAATCTTAATGTTCTTTTTAATTCAGGCACTACAGAAGCTAAGTAATCATTGTTGCAATTAATTGCTTTCTTGTTGCTTGCCACTTTCCTTTCATTACAGGAAATTAAAGGGTAGAAGCAAATTATACAATATATGTTTATTCAAGCTGAGATGACTTGACATCACTTATTGTATTTGTACTTCCTAAACACTGCCTGGTTTTTCTTTTAAAACTAAAATTCCTCTAGCTCCAAACTGACTTAGCACATTCCCTGCAGTTATGTACTTGATAATCATGACTCAAAAATGTGGAGCTAGAAGGGGCTGAGATAATATGTTGTCACTCCCATATTTATCACCACATTTCCTGAATCATCCAGCTTCGTAATGATGATTTCTTTCCATTCTTTGCACTGGTTGGCAACTACATGTTTTGTGAATACCTAAGAATGCTTATAAATATTCTCTTTCCTTGCAGCCAATAAATCTTTAAAATTAAAAGACAAAGTTAAAATGACTTCTGCACTTCAACAACGTCTCCACTAAATGTTCCATATATCTCACAATCTCAATATTCACACTTTAAGACTCAGTGATGACTTTCAATCTTACTTTGTAGATAAAGAAAGAGGGGGATGCTTTGCAGTTTATTGAAAGCTATTTTGGGTGTTAGTCTTGATGGTTAGATGTTTTATTCTTTCTGCTTCTCCATCCTTCCCCCTCTATCCACCTTTATTGTCACCAGGCATAAGCCTCTTGTTCCATGGAATTTTTTTTCTTTAGAGTCAGAAATGGACAAATATTATAGAAACTACAATTTCAAGGATCTGGTGCAATGACATGGATCAATGCTTATTGAAATTTCAGGATGCTCGATCTGCTGAGAACACAGTCAGCCAGTATGGCTCATATTTCTAGATAATGATCACAGAGTGAATGGAGGATGGTAGGGAAAGTGAAGCTTCTGGGCAAATGATAGCATGACTTTAGCACAGGGGAAAATCTACGGATGCTTAGAAACAAAAACGTGTTTGTCTGCATGATACTGTGCAGGTTCAAAGTACTATCCATTTATATACTATGTATATTCTATTGTACTAATGCTACTTAAAGATGCCCGTCCACACTAATTATGTTCTACCGTATCACCCCTCTTCTTTCTTTCATAACACTTCTCCCAATTTGAAAATTATGTTATTTACTACTTAACTTGTGTATTACCTTCCTTCCCTTCCTAGAATATAAGGGTCTTGAGGGCAAGAACTTCACCTTTCTGGGTCACAGAGCTTGGAGGATGCCTCAAACAATAACAGGTATCAAAATTTTTTTTTAAATTGGAATTTTAATATTATTGCACCCTCTCCACTAAAAAAGTAACATGAGAGCAAAAGAAAAATCATGTCTCCTTAGCAATATTTATAGGATAATCTTACAGTCTAGACAGAACCTAGAATTCTTCAGCGATGAAATACAGCCCACCATCTCCAGGAGTTACCGTGATGACTGCACACATTGCCAAGTTAATTTGTCATTTAACATCTTAGAAATTGTAGATAAATTTATAAATTCATGATTTGTGAGCATGAATTTCAAAGTTCCAGGCTATACTAAGGATTTTTCTCAGAAACACTAATGCTCCTGCCTAGTCCAAAAATTGTCTGAAAGTATAAAACCATGCCATGTGAAAGCTAAATCCAACATTTCCCATAGTCCAAATGGTATAAATGTATTGTTTTCAATTTAGTGACTTAAGAAGAAACACAACAGATGCATGCTTCCTCAGCCAAGACAAGAATTCCTTCCAAACACAAGAACCCATTATATAAGATGAAGATCTGTTTGATTCCTAAATGAACCACACAGCGTTGGAATTGTCATTAGCTACTATAAGGCAACGAAGAATTTATAAAATCAGAGCTGATGTGTTATTAAGACCAGGCCCCGTGGCTTTCAGGCAATATAGATTTCAGAGCTATTTATTTATTTATTATTATTATTGCGGGTCCCACTGTCCCAGCTGCAACAATCCCAACTCTGCAGGGCCCATGTAACAAGGCGATGGTATCTGAGAAATAATGAGCGAAGGAATGCTGTTCTTTCTTTCAGAGCAATCTCAGGTGCGATCTTATACCGTAAAGGACTGGATCAATACTCCCAGCAGCAAGCCGCTCGATACCCCCTGAATTATTGCTTCATTTTTCTTCTTATTATAGATGAGTTGTGTTATTATTTTCCCCAAATCGATATTTTACAACCTTTTTTATCCGTTTCTCCATAAATTTTGTGATTACTTTAAACTGGGAATTCCGGTACACTAAATAAGATGCAGTATCTGAAAGGGACGGAATGTACTGACATGTTTTTTGTTTTTGTTTTACTCTTTTAGACACAATGCCTTGTTTAAAGGCACATCATAATCAATAGCCAAAGGAACATTTTCACGGAGAAAAGTTTAACATAACCCTGTGCTTGCAAAATGAAAGTGCAAATCCTTTAAAATATCAGCAGCCCAAACAACACAAAGCTGAAAAACACAAAAGGAGGCTCCATTGATCAGCACTTTGCATCTGAAATTTCATTCCTAATGCTTCTTCTCCCCTCCAGTTAAAGGGCCAATGCAATTCCCTTAAATTGTTTCTCACAAAGGAGATAACTCTATGCACCTTGGAGAGATTTAATTGGCTTCTATAGCTGTCTCCTGCTAAGTGTTTAAAACATCAGCAAATCAAATCTTGTAAACTCATACCCTGTTCTGCTGTCGGTTTGCTCCAAGCTTGATTATTTAGATGTTAACATTAGCAGCGCCTACACTGAACAAAAGAGATGGGGAATATAACTCCCTCCGTGAGTTCCGGGATGACTTGAGTTAATTCTATGCTTCCTATGAAATAATGTGTGTTATTTGGCAGGGAATGCACAGTGGTAACTAAATAATCATTACAGTGCAGCCAGTGGTAATTACATGGTAATTCACATTAACTTCATAATAAGCACTATATTTTTCACTATATCCATCTGAGAATGAAGCAGAATCATAGTCTTTCATTTCTTTTTAATGCCACCCAAAATAAAAATAGAGTAAAATCACTTTAAGGGCAGGAGGACAAGGAATATAACCCTGATGAGTTAGGCTACAGATTTCATTAAAGAAATACTTAAATCCATTAAGTCTAATTAGACATGACATCCCAGAATTCACAAACAGTAGTTCTAATAAACTCATTAAAAATTTTTGGTGGCTTCTTTAGAAAATGGGAGAATATTATATTATAGGCTGTTATATTACATTAAGGTTTTATAATTTTATATGGGCTCTTCTCTTTTTATGTAAAAGCCTACGAAACTTTATAAGAATAGTTCTGCTTAAATCAATGAGTCTTAAACAACAATGTGCTTCTTGTAACATGTACTTAATAATGCAATAAACTATTCTAAGTAGTTTAAAATAAAACGGGAAGCACTTCATCCTGGCTAAAAGGTATCAGGATATAGGGACTCAATTCCTTACAGCATTGCGGTATACGATTTACACTCAAATCTCCATTTACATACACGTTAGTTAATTTGAGCAATTATGAAGTCCTGAAACTGCTCTTCCATTACAACCTGGACTTGTGAAAGGATTTGCACAATGAATGCATCATATATATAAGTATACAAAAAGAATTCTGAAGAGAAGAAAGCCCTGGGAACAACTTTAATTGAATACTTATATTAGTGGATTAAATTAGGTCTGTTTTTAAATGAGCCACCCTTAATTAGCTGCAGTTAGGAAAGTGGAATTAATATATTTTACATTTTACTCATTACATTTAGCAACAATGGACATCTGGCCCTTTTTTGCTTTTCACCAACAATTGAGTGCCTTTTTAGGAAGGTCTGAAGAAAAATCTCCTGTTTGAATTCTAATACAAGCCCCATGCAAGGTTTAGAGCAGAATGCCCTTATGTGATCTGGACTATTTATTTATTTATTTATTTATGTTATTTTTTTTATGAACTGGGGTACACTAGTGATACAATGATACCCTCCTCACTGATTACTGCAGGACAGACATGACAACAATTCATGCATTCATCCATTCATTGTCAGCCAGTCAAGCAGCAAAAAGTAGCTAAAACTCCTCACTGTACCAGGTGCACAGCAGAGATCTCTTCTCAGCAGGTTTTAATCTTGTCCCTGATTGCCATCATGATGCAAGTACCTCTCTTGATCCTTATGATGATGATTTTTGCCTCCAAATCCACTAAGCAGAAGATCACTAAATGCAACAAAGCTTAGCACATCTTATCTCCTCAAAGTCAAAATGGAAGGGTCCACAGATGCCCTGTGGCTGGAAGTGAATTGTTCCCATAGATTCCCAGGCACTAGGTCGTGAGAGTATGCTAGTGGACAATACATTCAGGGACTCCATGAAGTCCCTCCCCAATCTGGACCTTAGGAAAATGACCCTCCAGTCCCAATGAGGTCTCCCAACAGTTTTTTGGTGTCCAACAGATGTTTTGTCTTAACATAAGTCTCTCACAAAAAAGAAAGGGCTCCATTTTGCATGACTCCAATTGCATGACTCCACTTTGCCAATGGTGGAAATGGCACTTGACTTTTCTGAGACTTTGATGTACTTGGAGGGAAAGAAAAGCTCTTTCTTCTTTTGTCAACAGAAAGGCAAGGATGTAAACAAACAGATCAGAACAATGATGTTTATGACACTTTTTTTTAGAAAACTGGTCACATATTAGAGGCCCAAGGATTTAAACATGCTCTACTATCTTACCTTTTTCTTGGGAGTACACTTAAAGATTAATGACCTTAAAGAATTCAAAAAGAACATGCCAAATGACTGTGGTGATGTTGGTTGAATGCTTTTCCTATACATTCAAAAATGCAATGCTTTAAATATTTGCAAATATGGAAGGCAATTCACAAAATAATTAGTAAATCTATTTCTATGATTTGTTCTGGGGGCACCTGGGTAGCTCAGTTGGTTAAGTGTCCAACTTTGGCTCAGGTCACGATCTCACAGTTTTCCTGAGTTTGAGCTCTGCATTGGGCTCTGTGCTGATGGTACCAAGCCTACTTCGGATCCTCTGTTTCCCTCTCTCTCTGCCTCTCCCCTGCTCTCTCTCTCTCTCTCTCTCTCTCTCTCTGTCTCTCTCTCTCAAAAAATAATAAACATTAAAATAAATAAATAAAATAGGTGATTTGTTCTGGTTCTATATGCAAATGAATCACGTGTTGGTTTGGGAAAGGCTCTTCCTTATTAGAGCATCAGCTGCTGCTTCTGCAAAATAGGAAAATTGGCCTGCGCTATTTATGAGGGCCTTTCCATCTCTAAAATTCAGACTTATAGAAGTATATTCTCTCAAATCCTTTTTTGATAAGATCTACCACTAACTGAGCACTCACTAGATGCCATGCAATATGCTAAGCTTTTCATATGCATCATCTAATCAAATCCTCATAGCAATCCTATGAGATATAATCCCCATTTTACAGAGAAAAACAGAGCCTCAGACTGGGTAAGAAACTAGCTAGAAATTGACTGAGCCCGGACTCAAACTGGGGTCTGCCTTGACTCCCGAGATCTATAGTCATACAATTTTTTTTATAACTAAATGAGCCTAAGGGGAATATATACAGTGTGGAGACAAGCTCTTGGCTGACATGCCAAAGAAAAGACTCTGGCATAAAAATCTACTACCAGCTTGAATAACTTTAGCCAAGTCTTTTAAACTCTACAAGCCTGGTTTTCCTCACCTATAAAGAAGTCAGCAATTTGGGTTAAGTAGGTTATCTTTAAGGCTCACATTCCATAAATGTATTGCCAATTTCTCAGTTATTCCTTCACAGGTACTTCCATTCACTGATTTGACTAATATTTATTCAGCTCTCCCAAACTGCTAGGTATTGTACTAAACACTGAAATACAGTGGCAAACAAGCCAGACAAGGATCTTACTTTCATGGAGCTTATATTCAAGTGAGAGACACAGACTATACACAAGTAAACAAAGAATCCAGATCACATCAGCTGACATTGAGCACTATGGATAAAATACATGTAATCAAAGTGTCAACGCTAGAAAGGCAGGCTAAAATTTCAGAATCCCCCAATCTAATCAATGAATGATGTCCACAGAAAGCTAAAAAAAAAAAATAAAAAAAAAAGTGGAGCAAAAGTAGTGTGAGGCCATTTTGTAGATGTAAAAACATGCGATACCATATATGATAATCAATTACTTGGAGTAATAGAAAGCTGATACCAGGTCCATCACTAGGTAACCTAAATGACTTTAAATATACCACTTTACCTCTCTCTAAACCTCAATTTTCACACTGAAAATGAAACTAAAAACGCCTGTTCTTCCTACCTCACAGGTTAACAAAAAAGAATTGAATGGAAAAGGCTTGGTCAACTGCAAAAACTGCACTGAAGTTAAGTTAACTTAATTACACAGACCTAAGACAAAAATGAGACAGGCAGAGAAGCTCAATAGCCAAGCCTGTACTTTGGCGCTGACATATAACTTTCTGACAAGTCACATACTTTAAAAAAATTTTTTTAGTGTTTTATTTATTTTTGAGAGAGACAGAGAGAGCATGAGCAGGGGAGGGGCAGAGAGAGAGGGAGATGCAGAATCTGAGGCAGGCTCCAGGTTTTGAGAGCCCAGTGTAGGGCTTGAACCTATGAACTGTGAGATCATGACCTGAGCTGAAGTCAGACACTTAACTGACTGAGTCACCCAGGTACCCCAAGTCACACAATCTTTTATCTTTGATGTTAATAATTTTATAAGTTTAATTTTTAAGCTTTTAGATGATACTCCAACATCTTCGGAGATAACCAGTGCAAATGTTTCATTTTTCTAGTCTTGAAGAAACTGGAGAAGTACGAGACCTATAAGCTTGTTCAGAATGGATCCTCCAGAGACACTCCACCCAGACCTCCCTCCCAATAATCCCAAATAGGCAACGTGGCCTCAGTGAATATTTTAAAAATCAGTTAACACTGAAAGGGAACAAGACACATGTGCAGAATTACTGGGAAAGTCTTATCCTTTGCAGATATTTCAATGATATACATAAATAATGATATTTGGCACTAAACAAGGATCTAAATTAACTCCACATTAACTGGGGGTTGGGACTTCCTGATATGAACCATGAGCCTGATCCCAGGTGGCTCTGCCCAGCAGGTCAGGTCTTCCACCCAAGATGTAAAGAAGTGAACCACAGTTCATGTTAACAGGAAAAAGATGAACATTTACATTTGGAGGCAGAAGAGCAGAGGATGCAAGGAGAAGTCTGTTCTCCCTGTTGTTTCTGCCCTCAACTTAGGGAGGCCCAGCTTCTGTCTACCCCCTCACCACTGAGTAGTTTTGGCAGAAATTCTCCAACCTGACATAAATGGGCTGGCTTCTACCGGCACAATAAGTGCCCTGAATAATATGAGGTCTACTTAAGAGGGTGAGCATACTTGATCCAAATAAAAAATACTAGTTAGTATAGTGTTCAATTCATAACAAGGATCACTGAATGTGTCATATGCCCCACCAGTAGGAAATTGCTGAAATAAACAGAAGATTTCTCTCAAAAAATTGTTCCCTTGTTGTATATTTGAGTAATTCTAAAGTCTCTCATATGATAAAGTTCTTTTCCAATTATGTTATTTTAAACTAAGTACTGATTGGGGCATGAAACAACCATAAGCAATGGCAATTTGGGGATGTGCATAGAGTCGCCTAAAGGAGTTAGTCAAACAAAAAGGAGAAATAGAAAATTAACATATATTTGGTAATTTTTCCAAGCAGATTGGCCTTTCAGTATGACAAATGTTCCTCAAAACAAGCCTTTTAAAAATCAGTTTTTAAAACATAGCTGAAAATGGTTACCTTTGGAGATTTAGATGATTTAAATACAGCAAATGGTTACTTCTGGTGCAGGATAAAATTTCCAGTGAAAGAATCAGGCACAGGTTTAAAAAGAGCTGTGTCTCCTACAACTTAGGGGAGAATGTGATGGGATTTAAACTGGCTCTGGCTTTGATAAAAACAAACAAAAATGCAGATGTCAAAAGTTGCTATGAAGAGTTTGAATAAAAGTGTAAATTTAAAAGTGGAAAAATATTATATTTGTAAATGTTATAAATTATGTGTGTGATTTTAAATATGCTTGTGTTACTAAATTAATATATGAAATATTACAAGTAGACATTTGATAATTCACTAGTATCTATAAATATGTACACATTTAACTTGCTCCTAAAACTGAAAAACTTTTTATTAGGAAAAGAGGGGAATGCCTTAATTCAAGATCATGTTCTACTGTGGCATATACAAAGTTGAAAGTTCTATGAAAGACAAAATGTGTCTATCCAACACAAGGGAATGACTAAGTAAATCATGATGCAGCCACAAAACAGACTATTATATGCCTGCTAAAATGCATTTAGGAAATATTTGAATTAGCAGAGGAAATTTTACAATTTGAATTAGCAGAGGAATTATTTTACAATTGAAATTAAAAGCAGGATGCAAAATTATATAAGTATGTTGAGATTTACTCTGATAAAAATTCATAAGAGTAACACAAAGAAGAATATTAGAAGAAAGATTTTAAAATATTGATAATGATTATTTCTGAGGGATGGGATAATGGATCTCTTCATTCTGCATTTTTAAGATTTTCTGTATGAGTGTATATTATGTTCATAATGATATGACTTGTTTAAAATATGGAAAGCTTCAGTTCCTGTCAGTCCTCACATGTTTTAGAAATACCCACAATCTCCCATGACCAACAATCAAATTTGAGGGAATTACATAATTTGAAAAATGATTGTGCTTAAGTGGCTCCTCAGGAAGTTTACCATGCAGGCTCGACCAGGGTCCAAATCCCGGCTCCTCCTTTTATTAACTACATTACCCTGGGGAAGTCACTTCACCTTTCTACTTTTTCTTATAAAATGGGCTAATAATAGAGCTGGCCTCACACAGATTCTCAGTGGGGGTGGGGAGAGATGTTTTACATTTTAGTAACACAGAGAAGAAGACTGAGAGAGACAACAGTGTAAAAACAAAGTGTGGAAAAAGAGAAAATGGTAAGATAAAATTGAAGAAAGGCTGTCAGAAAACCAGTAGAGAGAGGAGAAAAGAAGAGTTCAAAACTCTCCAGGATAGCGAGAATGTTGCTATCCTGGGGAAGGGAGGTTGCAGGGAGGGGCCTAAATTTCCTACCTATTTGTTACAATTTTGCATTTGATTCAGTTTCAGAATTGTTAAACCTCTTAGATGAGTTCCCATTTTTATTATGGAAAGTATGGTACTAGTTCACATGGTTGAGGAAAAATTCATGGAATTCATTGACCCTTGGGGTGGTTCAGGTTGAAAACAAAGAACTCCACACTGTGGCTGAATGTGCATTTGGGAGCTAGAACCAACCTCTGAGACATCGGTGCCTCTGAGATATGAGGCTCTCAGAGCTAGATCCACTCACTTAATTGGGGTTGACTCATGAGTCCCAACCAATGTGTATGCCAAAGAATGTGGGTATAGGACTATTTACCTGTGCTGAAGGTTTTCAGGAACAAAAAGAGATCAGAACCCAAATTCAAGGTATCTATGCTACAAGACAAGGATATATCTTATTATTAGATTCTACTAAGATGTGGATTGATTATTAAAGACTAAAAATTGTTCTGAATTTAAAACACCTTATTGTTTCCTACTTATTAAGTGAAAAAACAAATGACCTAATATTATGTAAGGTATCACCCTATTTGGTAATGAGGCAGATACATGCATAGGAAGAAGAAAGACACATGCCATTAAAAATATTAACAGCTAACATTTATTGAGTGTTTATGTTTTCAAAAATGGTAGAAATGTGAGCAATTTTAATATTATTTTGATTATTTTTTATCGGTACTTCCCAAATTATCTGAAATCAGTATGTACGATACTGCAATAAAGAAAAACAAGTTTTAATGCTCTAGTGGGCGCCACATCACTTAGTTTACAATGAACAGAAAGACTAGCATCCCCACCACTGCAAACATGGACAAATAAAACAGAATATACTCCTTCACCAACATTTGGAATAAACCTTTGAGAAGGAAAAAAAGAAAAAAATGTGGTTTAGTTACCCACCCCAACACTCAGGATGTTAGAGAAAGTTTCAACATACTTAGTTAAAAAACTGAAGGGTTAATTTATCATCATCCTGGGTAAAAACAAAAACAAAAGGCTTGCAAACCTCAAAATAGTTTATTGGCTTTGAAAACCAAATCATGGTATATCATACTAAATAGATTAAAGGTTCAAGACTTTCTAGCGTTGCATTATGTTGGCAAGAATACATAAAAGCTCAGTTCCTACCTTTATTGTTAATAGGTTTCTAATCCCTGACCAGAAATTTATAGTTTAGAAATGGCAACACATCTTAAAGATTAAAGCCATGTGACAAATAGTTCATGTCCCTTAATAACCAAATCACATGCCTTAGATTGGGGTAGCTTATCTGCCTTTTCCTTCTATATGGTTTCATTGGTAGGAAATACTTTATATCCCTATTACACGAATGATAAATGGAACCGTTGGTTACGGACTGTTATTTGCCTGGCTGTAGTCAATATGTTTTCTTTGGACAGGGATTTCTGTGATTTATCTCTCTCCTGGCCTTATCACTTATTAACTTTGGTAGACAGGAAAAAGCCAAGGTTGTATATAAGGCCTAGTGGCCATTTAGACCTCTAATGTCAGTGAAAATATCCCTTTTAATGATCCTGTTACACTAGCTACTCAAGTCCTGATTACACTCCACTCCAAATAGGAAATAAAGGTCATATTTCTTGAAAAGTATGTACATAAAATATGCAAAATAATGTGCTTCCTTCAGACCAGCTTTATTCTTTGCAGAAACGGCTTTCATTTTATAGATGTCACAGAAGTACAATGGGTACGTTTAGTGATTCTTGTTGCTGTTGTCCCCATTATGGCACCAACAGTGTTTAACTTTACAAATGCCAGAGGGTTCATGATCACCTATCACATCAACATATATCAGATCAGGAGCAATCGCATTTTGTGAAAAAACTCCCTTCAGCACAGGAGACAAGGCTTGGGACTTGCCCTCTGGATTGCAAAAGCAAAAAGAATAAATATTCCCTCTGCCTTGAATTCTTTTCTTTGTGTGTAAATGGCTCATTTGGAGTAATATTCAAGACATGTAGACAGGAGCAGCCTGTTAATTTTAATTTTTCTTTCTTCTTGAATCTTTTCCAATTAGGACACCGCTAAGGCAGAACTGCTAGTCAAGTGTTCATTACACAGCCCTCTCTCAGCTGAATCCTAGTGAAAACAATCTGATATAAGAGAAAACACATTCTTGCCTTCCTTTCCCTGATTCTTCCTGAGTTTGCTTAGGCCTATCTTTCTAACAATTAACATATGCGTAGAACATTACCCTTTGCAGAACATTTTGATGCCCATTTTTTCCTTCGCTGATACTCACAAGACCCTTGGGATGTCCAAAGGAGGAATGGCCCCTCCATCCATTAAGCTGAGGAAACCAAAGGCCTGGTAGCATTAAGCCCTCTCTCTTTCCCTCACCCCTATGTCGAACTCATCTCTAGGTCCTATCTATGTCCCCCTCAATACCTCTCGAATTTTCTCACTTTATTCCATCTCCACCCATTACCACCCAAATCAAAGTCGCCAAATCTCTCTTCTAGACTACTGCAATGACCTCCTAACAGGTCTCTCAATATCCATTCTGGTTTTCTAAGTGCCATCTAGCCAGAGAGTTTTGCTTTTGTTTTTTCCAAAATGCAAATCTAGTCATGTCCATTGTCATTTCTGACACTTCATGGACTTTCCACTGTTCTTAAGATGACAACTAAACTCCTCCCCATGACTTATAAGACTTTACATAGGCTTGTCCCTGACCACTTCTCCAGCCTTCTTTGTCACCATTCTCCTCTCTCTTAGTTCTGCAGCCTCACTGGAATTTTTCAGCCTTCCAAGATGTCCCATTCAATGCCTTCTTACATGCTCCTCTCTGCTGGAACACTCATTCTCTTTCCTCAACCCCACCCTTCACTCACCCTTCACATATTGCCAGTTTAACTCTTAATCATCCTTCAAACCTCAGCTCATCTTTTCCTAAGAAAAAATATCTCTAACTGACCAATTGGGGTTCCTTTGTTATATGCTTGTTGGAACTCAGTTCCTATCTTTTTGGACACTTACCAAATTTAAAATAGTAACCTTATAAACATCTACCTTGTCTCTTAGACCATAATATCAGTGAGAACAGGGATTGCTGTCTTATTTTGCTCAATACTGTTTTAGAATATTGTCAAAAGTGGTTTTGAACATTGCCTAGAATAGAACAGGCTATCCACAAATATCTGTGAGTTGAATGAATGAACAACAGGAAGTGCTAAAATAATAATTAGAGCCCAAGTCTTTTGATTCCTATTCTAATGACTAGAAAGAAACAATTTCTTTAATCATGATGAAATCTGGCACTTATTTAATACCAAAAATTTTTTTTCTAATGACCAATTCTTTGGATTTTTCAAAAGAAACATTCCTACTATCTGCTTCTCTCTTTTTGAGTTTACTTTTAGGGAGCACTCACACTGTACCAGGCACTATTAGCACTGCATTATATATACTGTCCCATTTCCCTCTCAGGTATAGGTACTATTAAAATATTTCCATTTTACACGAGAGAAAATAAAGAATATTTATAATATGGATCCAACCTCATTTTTTCTTTAACAGGAATTGCAACTACTGTGTTCTCCTGCATGTAAAACTTCAAGTAAAAGGGGATAGATTCTTAATTAACAGCTCTTATTTACATTCCATGTCATCCAGAGCACAAAAATCAATGAGGACCCATTGATCCTGGCAATTCGTCAATCAATTATTAGAGAACATCTATTGCAAGTAAGATATGAGTCAAGTTGCTTCAACATAGTATGTATCAGGGAAGGGTAATTCTTTCCTCATAGAGCTTGTGGACTTTTTGTAATTTGTGTACCTAAGAACAGAACAAGAGATCTAAAGACATAAAGAAGTGAATAAATAAATGAATGGTCTAAGCACATGCAACAGAAAAGATCCAAGGATATAAACTTTTGTAGTCAATCGAGATGAGCCATAGGGAACATCAAGTCTCCTAGTACAATCGGCTCATTTTACACTGAGGAAACTGGAATGTGGAGCATGGAAGCAACTTGTCCCACATCTCAGAGCCAGTTAGCAGCAGAGCTGGTGTTGCCAGGCCTCCTCGATCTCAGCCCAGTGCTCTGCCCACTATTCTAAAATGGCCAGAGAATACTTCAGAGGGGAAACAGAGTCTGAGCCTGATCTTACAGGGGAATTACCAGTCCAGAATTGCTAAATATGAAGTGTCCTTGAGGCCTGATGAAAGAGTGGTTTGAGTGGAGCTGAATGCACAGAGAGCCGTAAGCTTGGTCGAGCCTAGGGGTTGGGCCACATCTCACATACAGAGGGCAAAAGGGGAAGCTTTCTCTGCAGGGTAAGGCTATTACAGTGGCTTTTTGGAAGACTAATCTG
This sequence comes from Cryptoprocta ferox, assembly GCA_028646485.1. Lineage (NCBI taxonomy): Eukaryota > Metazoa > Chordata > Mammalia > Carnivora > Eupleridae > Cryptoprocta > Cryptoprocta ferox. The sequence continues at coordinate 97,195,590 of CM053572.1, read as the reverse complement.
ACAATGAATTAGTGTAAGAAGAGACCAAGGAACATGAGATTCATTAGGTACAAGCTCTTTACTTCTGCCTTATAACTGATAATATTCTTTATCCCCAGGATGACAGCCTTCATTTGTGGAGGAACTTTTCAAGAACTAGAAACAGAGTCTTCTGGCCTTGAACCTTTTGAACCTGAAGTTGAAGTAATTATAACCTAAACACCTTTGAAAGGGCTGGTGATAGACTGTATCCATGTTACTATGGCCTGTAGAGGAAGGGCTGAAATTTGAAAGGAAGCAAGAAGACAGGTGTGTGTTTTTCCTGAAAAATCAACACGAGAAAACTTTATAAACCAGGTCTGCCTTATGAAAATATTGTTTGAGGCTATTCCTGAGAAAGTATTTATTGTATCAAAATTGTTATATTCATATTTATAAATCTCTTTTTCTTGTTCCCTTATTCATAATTTGCTCTTTTTATTTGTGGTTAGTGTGTGTGATTAGTGTTACTAATCACTAGTGTGTGATTAGTGTTACTTGTTTCTTTTATTTATGGATATCTACAGTTTTGTTACTAAAAATCCTAAAGTACATTTCTTAGCCCTCTAGGAAATGATGGTGAAGATAAACAATACAGGTAAAATATTTACACCACAGTAGGGACTCAGCAACAAAAGAAAGGATTAATGAATAATGGTAATAGCTGTAATTTATTAATGGAAACTACTAGTATCTGGCTAGGTGTTCATACTAGCTCATGAAAGGTGCTTTATATACATTTCCCTGATACTAAAACGAACCCTGGTAAGGGATTATTCCTTTGCAAAAATGAGGGAACTGTGGTTCAGAGTCATCACATGATGTCCCCAAAATAACCTCCATAGTAAGTGGTAGAGCTGAGCATTTGATCTATACCCATCACCTCCTGGACCCAAGCCCTCAATCACTATGCCATATTGTCTCCTTGAGAGTGAGAGAGAAAAGAACGGGAGGAGGAAAGAACAGGGGGAAGAAGGGGTGGAGGAAGAGAAAGGGAAGGAGAAGAAAACAAAAGGAATAGGGAGAAAAAAAGGAAAATTTGAAGGACATGGTACATGTCATCAAGTTCCACAGAGCCGAATGTTAGCCAAAATGGCCCCTCCTACATGCAAAGCTGTTTTAAGTATGAGGTACAAACAGGAAGTATTTTCAGGAAGAATTTCCATTTCAGAGTTAATTCTGAGACTAATATACAGGGATTTGGGTTAGTCCTTCCACAGGGGCAGGAAGTTTAGTGAACAATCCTTAGACTGGCAGAACCTGGTGATAGAATTATCTGAGAAGCAGCCTACCCAAAATCTGAGCTGTGACATGATCATTCCACTGGGGCTGTCACCAACTGGCAGAGCTGACTGTCAACAGCTCTCCATGCACACCTGACCTAGTCAAACACCATCCTGATGGCTTATACTTCTAGTTAAAGTTTCCCCAAAGATAAGAGCCTTTCCAGAGGAGGAAGAACTGCAATGATGTAAAACTGCATTTGGATTTGGCCACTTCTTATCAGGAAAATCAACTCCAGAACTTCGAAGAAGCATCTAAAGTCTCCTTAGAATCCTTTATCAACTCTCAAGGTTACTTAAAGCTTAGCCGAAGAGATTACAATTCTAAAAGATCCAAGACTCTTAAAAGATGTAACTACGGCAGGAAAACAAGCTGCAAGAAGAACAAAGGTACTGTGAGAGACTTCTTTCCATGGAAGTGGAGGTTTATGGTGGATTTACTTACTATATGTCTGACTGACCACACCTCATTAGAGGGCTTTGAAATAGTCCTGTCATTAGAAGGAAACATTTTTCCTTCTATTAGGAAACATTATTTAAAATTTAAAGTCAGCTCTGCCCTGAATTTACATAAGAATAACTGGACATGATAAATAAGATCTGGGAAGTACTATTTGTTCTGCTCAACTTGGGATTCACTTTGCTCCCTCACTGGGCAAACACAGAGACCTGCACATCTGGCGGCTAAGAATGCCTCCTGTGTCCCTGATCTGAAGAACCAATGATGGAGAGCAGCGTTCACACTCCTTATAAGTGGAGCCAGCTTGCAGGCAATCTGTGTTTAGTCAAATCCTTTCCTCCTCCCCCAAAAGTCTGCCTTTATTTGCATAGATTAGGCCATGCTGTTCCTGACTCAATTAAGGATTCTTAGAAACTTCCACATATATACACCCAAACTCCCTCACATACTCAGAAAACTGCAACAATGCTGAAGTTTGGGTTGTGAGGTTCAGTCCTAGAATATTTCCCCCTTTTTTTTAAGGGAAAAATTCCAAGTGCCATTCCACCAAGAAACAGTAGGGTTGGCTTACTCCATCCAAAAAGTCAAGTTCACATCTTGAAATGCTATGGAAGTTAAAGAAAATGAAGTGGGAGCTTCTGCAGGCAGATAGAAAAGGATTGCTGCATGTTTACAATGACCTGAGTGGTTGTTTGGATATAAAGAACAGAAAGGATTTATGACCCATCTCTGCCTTGGTTGGTAAGTAGTGACAAGCATAGAGGTAAACTGAGTAAATCACATGGGCCAGCAGCACCAGGCATGAACAACTGACCCTACGTAGCAGCATTTAAGGCTAATCAAGAGGTCATGTGTAGCTCACCAATTAAAAAAGATTCCCTTTTGTTAGAAATAATGTAATATCACAGCAAGCTAATATCCAACTCTATCAGTGGAGAAGTTTTTGTGCTAGTTTCTTCAAAATTTTATTTTTCAACATGGAGAGAAGTTAAACTCTCTCCTAGATACTTAAAAGACTAAGTCTTCTTGTCTATTTCTCATAGTTTGAGGCAAGATCAGCAAAAGCATTTTTTCATACGTTAAATTCCCGCACACTTAAAGCATGTGCATGCACAACCAAGGATTTATCTCTCTTATCCTTAACTACTTTGCTAGACTTGCAAATCTGCTGCTTTTATCTTTGATCTTAATTCCCGTATGATACAGGTTTTCCAAGATGTGATTTCTTAAATTGATGGCAATTTTTTTAATGGTTAAAAAAATTCCAAATCATAATGGGTCCCTAGCTATTTTCTTTTGAGAACTTAAGTAATTTAGTGGGGATGATTTTTTTTTAAACTTTTATGGCCAGGTGGCTCAAGGGGATATTTTGTTGAACACTGATTAAAAATAATTTCTTCTAAATGAGACCTGACCACAAAATGGAACCATTAATGGGCAGGGATGTTGTCACCAAAGCGGAATCATGCCTGATTGCCTCTTGTACCTCCTACCACACAAGCATTTTCTTCTTCTTCTTTTTCTTCTCCTTTTTCTTGTTCTTAATAGCAGAGTAAATAAGCAGCCAGCAAGGCCTAAATGTTTTTGGCCAAAAACAGAGTCCAAACTCCTCAGAGAAAACATTTGGCCTCTGTGGTTTTGTAATATGTTCCAGAACACCGAGTTCAGTGAGGAACATTGTGAAAAACTCCCATCCATCGGAATGATGGTGGGGAATGTTACAGTATCAGAAGTTTCAATTGGTCCTTTTCCTGCAGGCCCATAATGAGGCTTGTAAAAAAAAAAATAGTGCTATGTGGAAGTTCTCATGGGAAAAATGAATGGCAAGAAATCCTAGCTTTAAAAGAAACAGCTAATCTGCTAGTTTGATTGTTCTTCAAAACTTACGCTGAACCAATGAGCCTAATTAAAAACACTTGGCCTACTTCTATAAAGCATCATAGCTTTTTCTATGCTTCGTTTGTATACACCACAAAACTCCAGATAGACTATTATTTTTTCAAGTGCTCACTAACAAAGTGCTGACTTTGTTGGGATGGCTGAGCTAATTTCTTGAACTCAGTGTGAAACCTTAGCTAAACAAAATTGTGGTAATTTTCCTTAATTTGTAAAAGTGATTGGAGTGCAAACAAAATTTTCCTCTTGGGTCAATCCTATAATTTTCAATTAACTAAAACTAATCGTCAGGCAGGCACCAAACCTGCATTTTGTTTAAAGGGCTGGGAGGCATTTCCAAGGGTCAGGATGCATTAATTGTTTTTATAATTTTGAGAGAGAAGTAGAGAGAGACTAAGAAGCACAGTTGGTTTTGTCCTTAGTATTAAAATACAAAAAGAAAGATGCTTTGAGGTAAAATGTTACAGCAAAATAAAAGCTGTCCATTTAATTGTATGGTTATAATTAGGATATGTTAACAGAGTTATCTCTTCACTGCTTTGGAGCCTCTTTGCATGAGAGCAATTTACGTGCTATACTTGATCAGGCCTTACGGTCGTCCATTGAATGAAGACGGTAACGCGGGACAAGTTCTTGGAGACAGTTATGCAGGACTGACAATACAAAGCAGGGGGCCTAGAATATCACTTCTCTTAGTGTGGTCCCTGGACCAAGATCATCAGCCTCACTTGGGAGCTTGAACTAAATGCAGAGTCCCAGGTCCCACGCAGAGCTACTGAATCAGAATCTGAATTGTAGAAATATCCCTGGGGGGTTGGCTAGCACACTGTAATCTGAGGATCTCCTAAAGTACACATTTGGCCCTTAGGTTGCATTCTTGCATTTCCACAGAGAACCTGCTTGTTTCTTACCACAAGGCAGGTCCATGTGCAAAGGCTGTTTTGGGAGGGCAAAGTGCAGTTTACAGGAGAAGAAAGTGCCAACTTAGAATGAAATATGAAAACTACTAATTCTCTTTAATACAAATGCTATGACCAGGCTAGAAGAAAGCTGATGCATTAAAGCACATCCCTAATTCCATAAAGCAAATAAACCCCAACACAGATGGCTCATCATGCAGATTGACTCAGAATTGTCTAGCACTTCTTCCCCCTTTCCTTATTTCTCATGCTGCTTCTTCAGGTTTCCAACCACTCATTTCTACTGATTCTATCATTCAACACGGACACCCAGGTGAAATCTTAAATAATGATGACAATAATAATAATAATAATAACAGCAAGACACCTGATCATATATATGGTGAAATGGACAAAGAGAGAGGGTCTTGGAAACTAGATTTTAAAATAAAATGCACACGTATACATATAAGATAAAGTAAAACACCCACAAAGCCAGGAAAAAGCTCTGTGTCCACCATCTGCAGTGGTTCTTACCTGTGTAAATGAATCTTCCTGGTGTCCCTTTGCAGAACTGTTTTGATTTGTAGGACAATGTGACCTCTACAACACCAGGGATGTGCCGAGGAGGGGTCTGCACACGGATGGCGTGAGGAGTAATCAGCTAGGGAAGACATTGGGGAGAAAACTGTCACTGCAATATGTAGAGGACTCATTTCACAGCCTTCCTATCAGCTCTCAATAAACATAGCTTTAAAACACATAATTAACCTGTCAGTGTTTACATACTATCTTGATGGAACCTGTATCAAAGACACTGACAACAATATTTACAAGTGCTCTGAGCACAGCCACGACTTTATCTGAGTTTCCCTACAGAACAGGCACTCTGCTTCCTGGTATAAAAAGTGAACATGGCCTAATGGAATGATTCATCCACTACAGGATATCCTTTGGAAAATCTCTGTTTGAGGCAGACACCCAAATCAGAGCTGAGCTCTGCCATGCCTCTCCAGAAGTGGGTGGGCCTGGTGTTTGAACTAAGCCCTTAAACATGTGGAAAACACAGAAGTAGGAAATCAGTGGGCCAAGCACTCTGATTAGCTGCAGAGCACACGTATGAAATACCCCTAAAGACCATTTGGTGCATTAACTACCAGAGGCACAATCAAAGAGCTTTAAAGGGGAAACCAAAGAATCTGCCTCCCTGGAATAGCTTAGAGATCTGGCAGAACTAAGACTGTCCATAAAAGGGAAATGGAAGGTTGGGGAGGGGGCTGCAGAATGATCACTGGTCCATTATGCAATGCCACGTGCACAATGAGAAAGTTCATTTCTGAACCCTGTTGGCAATCAGATTACACTGAGAAGCAGAATTTCTTTTTTATTACTCTTATCTTTGTTTATAGAACTGAAATGTCATTAATGGTCATAAAACTGGCATTATCTGGTTCTTTGAAAAATCCAGCCCTGGTATTTGACTGGTTGACCTCTGATGGTGCTGGATTCTACATGTTCTCTCTCTGGTATCTACAACTGCCCACTTCTTGACTCCTATCAGGTTCATTTAATTCAATATTTGTGGTATTGAGTCAGTATATAATGGATTATCGGTTGAGTTTGTACTAACTTATGTTATGAGAATAACTTAGAAAATGCTTTTGTTTTAATGTGCAAACCAGACCCAATTCAAACATTTTGCCCAGAGAATTACAGATAACACTATGAAAGAACCACATGTGACACCATAAGAATCGAGGGGTCAGCCCCTGGGTCCCACCTGGGTAAACTGTCCTAACACCAAGTCCTGGGGGAAAGAATCAAAAAAGTTGCTACTGTGAAAGTCCACAGGTAATTTCTGTCAAATGCTCTTTCTTGAAACATAAAGAAAAGGCCATCTGCATAAAAATCATTTTAACTTAGTATTTAGATAACTGCCTACCCCTGGGGCGCCTGGGTGTCTCAGTCTGTAAAGCATCCAACTCTTGATGTCTGCTGGTCATGACCTTGCAGTTCATGAGATTGAGCCCACATGGGACTCTGTGCTGACAGCATGGAGCCTGCTTGGGATTCTTTCTCTCCCTCTCTCTCTGCCCCTCTCCACTCATGCTCCCTCTCTCAAAATAAATAAACTTAAAAAAAAAAAAGAAATGCCTGTCCTTTTCCATAGAATGTGTGAAGACACAGAGAAGATATTTCAGTAAGATCATGCTTATGTGGAACCCCTAGAGACTGAGTTCATATCCATGCCTGAGAGTTTTGTATGACTAAAGTTTTAACCTGAAAAGCACACAAAAAAGTATCTACGTAAAATTTTGTCCTTTTTATACTTAATTTCTTCCAAATTCATTGTATTTTTTCTAAAATAAAGTACATGTACTTTAGTTTAATCTTGATAAATCAAGATCGTCATTTGAAATACTTCATATCATATCTCGCTATAATATAGAAAAGCCTACTGAGTGACTACTGAGGTATGAGGGGCTGTTTTCCCATCACTAAATGACCCTGGATAGCTGTGATTTTTAAATTATTTCTATTTTGTTCAGTTTCTTGTCTTTTTTCTCCTGGTGTCCTTTGCACCTTCTAATCTGCTCTTCCAATCTATAAGCATCAAAATCAGGAAATCAAGTTCACTAATGTATAGAGAATAGAAGAAAGAAAGAGGCTCTGAAGGGCAGTAAAAGATGAACTTTGAAAATCAGGTGCATGTTTAATTTCAACTGGTCAATAGTGTTTTTGCAATGTTGGGAATTAATACTTGGTGAGTATCTAGGAGGTATCTATTACATTGCTGAGGAATTTACATACAGATACTAATATGGTCAGAATAATGACCAAATCATTGTTATTATTATCCTTTTTTTTTTCAGATGTGAAAACACAATCCTAAAATGACTAAGTTGCTTGCACAAAGATAAGCCTTGTTAGCACAAGTTAGAGCAAAACCTGACACTGATGCAGTGCAAAAGATGGTAGGGACAAACACTTCCTACCTAACCATAGAGACAAAGTTGTTCATTGTTAAAGGAAGTAACAAACTCAAATTTTTCAGATTAAGACTGTGTGGGTGTTTTTTTCTATCCCCATGCTATATCCATTTTTCACTTGCTGCCTGGTCCATGGTTATGTTTTTGATGATGGAAGTCTCCATATTGTTATATTCCAAATAGGTGGTATGCTTCTATTTTTAAGAATTACTTGGGATGTAGAGTTAATCCACAACAATACTTAGAACTTTCAGCCAGTTAGAAAACACTTCACCTTCCCTCCCTTTCAGGGGAAATCAATTTTAAAAGATGGAACTATATTAATAAATAGATGAATAGAAACATCTTTTTAAGTATAAGGACTTATAACCTATGAGCTGCCACACCAAGGAACCAAATTTATGGGCTTTCCGAATTGATTACATAGGACTGCAGTGAAACTACTGACTTAAGAGTGAGGTGTTGGCATTAAGCAGTAGGCTCAGGAAATTGACACAGACTTTCATTTACAATTTCACTTTCAATTTTAATCAATTGCCCTAACTAAAGCAGAGATTCCTTCCTGAAATAACTATCCTTCACAAATGAGGTAGAATATGAATTATCATTAAAGAATGAATTTGTTGATGTTTTCCTTGCTGTGGATGTTAGTCTGCAAACACCCTCTGGCATTGACACATGATATTGATGGCTTACAGGGGGAAAACATTTTTTCTAACCTCTATCAATTTGAAAGCATAAGCTTATTTACTAACCACCGAAGAATCATAGACTTTATTGCTGGAAGGAATGCTAGTAATCATTTAAAACTAGCATTCTCATTTTAACAGCTAAAGACACAAATGTCTAGAAAAATCTACTGGCTTCAAAAATTAACCCAACATCTTAGGGAAGAACAGGGTCTAGATCTGGAAATCTAGAGTCCAAGACAACCAACACCACCCCATCACCAACCCAGGATGGATAATTTCCCACACTGTTCTAGCGTGGTTGAACTAGCAGCCACTCCAAGCAACAGAAGGAGGAAGGGCTCTGGTAAATCTAAAATTCCCAAACTCCCATCATTGGAATACCACTTTCTCAGTTTAGACATTTTTGTATACCACCTATACAATTAAGTACTTAATGTTTTAAAAATCAATTACATTTTTGTTTAAAATAACTTATTTTAAAAGGAAACTTTATATCACTACCCCAGCTGGAAAACTGGTGTCCCGGCCCAAATAAGAAGGTATTACAGATGGTAATTTTAAAGTTAATATGATGTTCTAGCTAAATAATGTTGACAATCTGAAGGAGTTTATTGAACGGGGAGACTAGCTTGTGTTAGATATTATAGACTTATTTGCCCCAACTGAGATGTTTTCCCTTAACATAAATCTAAAGGATTAATAGACAAAAAAACCACAATAACTTTCTCATTATACAATTCAGTTCTGCTCGATGTCTGTGTGAAATCCAAAGTTGTCTCCTGTACGACCAGAGACATATGCTCCATACTTTAGGAAATGCTGTTCTAAGTGATTAGAGAACAGATTCACTCTTGACTTAACTTCCTTAAATTGCAAACCAAATGAATTGAGCTAAAAATAAATATTCTTATGAAACTCTAGCATCTGACACTACTTTCTCTCTTGTTGGAAGTCTACTTTCCTCACCTTTGTGACGCAAATTATAAGACCTAAGACATGCATGTCTGATGGTTTACCAAAGCCTTTTCACATTCACTATCTTTTAAAACCCATCCCTGCAGGATATGTATTCCAGATGAGAAAAGTTGAAGGTCAAGCAAGTTTAACTAATATTGTTTGAAACACTAGAAAGAAAACCACTATCTTGTGCTTGTAAATAAAGTGTTTTCTAGAGTTCTTCTCTTATTCATTGGTTTCCTCAGTTGCCAGCGTTTCCTTTCTTCCAACATAATAACTATTGACATTTTACAAATATTGTTCTACATTTCCTTCTCTTTTTACTTACCTATGATTTCTTAAGTTCACTCATTGGCTCAACCACTCAGCTAAACTGACTTCTAAATCTACACCTGTAGCTCTGATCTCTTTGACCAAGCACCAAACTTTTATTAGCAACAGAGTAACAGAATCTCCCCAACATGTCTTACTGCCACCTCAATCTCAATGTGACCAAAGCTAAATTTATCATCTTACTACTTATAAATGTATTTTTGGCTCCTGTGTTCCCTCTCTCAGTTAAGGGAATGCTATCCTTTGAATCATCCAAAATAGAAAATTTAAAATCATCTTTATTGCTTCTTCCTTCAATTTTTCTTTTATTCATTTTGATTTTTCTTCCACTGAACTCCACTGGCTCTTTGCTTCACCACTTTCTTCTGTTCTGGTTGTCGCCATTTCTTACCCCATATAATAGTATCGTTGCCTTTTAAGTGGTCTCCCTCTACTTCCACTTTTTCTGTCAGAATTCTCTTCTTCAAATACAACCTCGTCATGTCGTTCCCTTACGCAAATGCTCAAGTGCCACCTTTACATATGGTATATAATCCAAATTCCTTAGCATAATATTCAGGGCACTTCAAAGCCTGACAGCCAATCTCCCTTTCTAGTCCTACTTCCCACTTTGCCCTTCCACATTCTGGAGAGTGGGGCATGTAGACACAGGAACACACCATAGCCTTGCCTAGCACCTTTGCTTTGTTCGTGTTATTCCTTGCCTAAACATTCCCCTACTGATATTCTGCTTGTTTGTTTAGACTGTATACTCTCTCTTTTAATAAGTCTTATCTGATCTTAAAAGTCAGAGTTACCTGCCCCTTTATATAATTATGAGTTATATATAGTTTGCATAATTATAAATTGATAAGAATCTATATCATTATGACATTTATACTATAACACTTAATATCTGATTTTGCTCTGTGCCATAAAGATTTTTTTACACACCTGTCTCTCATCAGATAGTTCCTGCAATCCGTGACAGTGACAGGGTCTAATTCATATTTGTATCCTCTAAAGTATCTAACATAATGCTTTACATACAGGATATTTCCAAAATATTTCTGGAATAAATACTTAACATAAATTAGGCCAGAATTCTACAGAAGGCTTGACTCCATTAGGCATAGTAGTCCTTATCCATAAGCATTCACTGTTCTTCACCTGATAATATTTAACTCTCATTCCCTAACTAAATTGTGCTTAAAATGAGTCATCCAACTGGCTCAGCACTCAGGTCCCTGCGTGAGACCACTGCTCAGATTTCCTCTAAGTGGCAAAATAGAAGAGGATGTCTAAAGGTCTGTGACTCTTGTGAGAAGGAATAAGATGAAAGGAAAGAAAAAAAGGTTAAGAAAGTAACACTAAAAGAGTAGCTCACAAAAGAACAACGCTAAATGTTAACAGTGTTTATTTCTGGACTGATGCCATTATATGTGATTCATCTTCTCTTTTTCTCCCCCACCACGGTGTGTGTGTGCATTTGTGTGTATATCTGTGTATGTGTATGTGCTTGCACAGGAAAGAATCACGTAAATAATCCTGGAATAAGTAAATTTGTACATTCACAGGTATTACTTTTATTATGAGAAAAAATATTACTAAATATCAAAAGTAGCATAATATCAGTTTGCATGTGATTATACAAGGATTAGATATACATTTCCATGGAAAAAAGGCTGAAGGGAAAATCATCAAAGTGCCCAGAGAAGTTACCACTAGATTGCAAAGTTACAGGTAATTTTATTTTTCTCTGTGTACCTCTTTGAATTCTCTAACTTGTCAACAATAAGAGTGCATTAATACTATAATCAGAAAAAATAATTTTTAAGTGTGGCATTCTGATTAAAAGATACACATGCTCTCTGCGAGGCCCCGGGAGAGGCTGCCAGTACACCAAGGACATGCGGCAGCAGTGACCATGCTCCCTCCAAGCTTCTGGTGTGAGCATTTTCTCTTCCCAGACTCAGGGCACAAGAGCCGAGGAGTCCTATTCTGGTTGGCCAGGTGAAGCACGCTTGTGGTGAGAGATGGAGCACATGCACGGAGCAAGTGGACAGGGCCTGTCCTCCACAGAAGTGTAAGAAACAGGAGAGAGGAGGGGTGCCTGGGTGGCTCAGTTGGTTAAAGTTCCTACTTCAGCTCAGGTCATGATCTCACAGCTTGTGAGTTCAAGCCCCGCTGAGAGCTCAGAGAGTGGAGCCTGAATCCAATTCTATGTCTCTCTCTCTCTCTCTGCCCCTCTCCTAGTTGTGCTCTGTCTCTCTCTCTCAAAAATAAACTTATAAATAAATAAATAAGAAAGAAAGAAAAAGGAAAGAAAGAAAGAAAGAAAGAAAGAAAGAAAGAAAGAAAGAAAGAAAGAAAGAAAGAAAAAACAGGAGAGAGGAGCTCCTCTGTGGATAAAGGGAGGGTGTGGAGGGTGCAGGGAGGTGGATGCAAACCTCCAAAGAGGCAGTCTGAAATTTCTGGAAGCCCAGAAGAAGGGTACAGGAGTGAACAATTCTCTAAATAGCTTTTGTAAAAGCCTCTTGCAGGATCAAAAGTCTGACCCACATGGTAGGTAAAGGAGAGAACCTAGTATTTTAAAACATTAATGGAAACATGTTGCAGAATTCTGGGTAAAAAGGATAAGTCTTCAGTATTACTGTCCTCTCTGAGAGCCAGTAGCCCTCTAGCTCACACTAAATGGAGGACAGTGGTGACCTTGATGGTGGCTTCTGCAACAGTGGCCTTTTGCTGTCATCTAACTCTGTGCCACATGTTGTGCAAGGCTCCTTCTGTGATTTCTGTCCTGCAGCATTAGGGAGAGGGATGGGCATCAGCTGGCTCACAGATATGGAAGATGAGTTTCAGGCAAGTTAAGAAATAGTCTCAAGAAGTGGCAACTGTGTCTGACTGATGGTCACCATTGTACAACCACAGCTGTCCCTCCCAACTACTGCTTATGGCTTCTCCATAATTGTTGTTACGAGGACTTTTCACCCTGTCTCTGCTATTGACAGGACGGAAATGGTTCTCAGCTTTTTCTACATCTTCAGAGGTTCTGGGAACATAGTAGGCACTCAAATTAGCCTCTTTCATTGTTCAGAAACTGGCTGAAAATTATTTCTCAGCAAAACAAAAAAAGCAATTCCAAGATAAGCCTTTACGCATGTTTTCTAACCAATGGGACTATATGAAATAAATGCAACTTGAAGTTCCAAGCCACAAAACCAAAAAAATAACTGGGATTACTAGAAAGCATACTAGTGATTTTCCTTACTAACCTTAGGACTTAATATTTTGGCCTTAATCACTTTCAACACTAAAAAAAAAAAAAAAAAAAAAAAAAAAAAAAAAAAATTCCAAACAGCAAAGACTTAAAGGGAAGGTGTAAAAAAGAAGGCAAGGCAAAGTTTCGTCCCTGGAGAAATAATTAATACTCAAGACTAGAAAAAGCCTAACATAGGCTCTGGCACAGTGATCTTTAGATGTTACCCACTCAAGGTTCTAACATAGGCTGACCCATCTGCTCATTGTCATGCTCTGGGCCTCAGTTTACTCATCTCACACTGCACCGGCCTATCTCCTCTGTGGGAGTACTTATAATAATGTTAAATATGCTTTGTGTTTGGGTAGCACTTCTCTAGGGACCCTAAAGCACTTTCCAGATTAATTTTTTAATTTATGTATTAATAATTCTCACAGCATTCTCCCTCCTCCTCAATTAGGATAATAATATCCATCTCTTTTGAGATAGGCAGGGGGTGCTGAGTGATGGACATGAAGCAGACATTTAAATAAGAAAACTGTAACATAAAAGCATAATTAAATCTCCAAAACCAAATCGACTAAGGATTTTTAAAGAGACACCACAGTAGTAGTGACCAAACAAGCAAACTCATTTTTCCTCCACTCTGGAACATTTATTTTTCTATAGTTAAATATGGCACTTAACAAATACTATTTTCAAGAGTTCCTAAAGGAAGCTGAAATATGAAAAGTGTGTTTTCATGGTGATCATACTGGCTGAACCTCCATATACATCCCCACTCCCCTGCAGTGGATACCACATAAACTGGGGAAGCCATCTCTTCTCCTGAGTTCCTCCGTGCAGTCTGGTTGTTCCCTAATCAGAGTTTGCTGGGTTTTGTAACACAGATTTTTTCATTCCCAAGAATTGTCTGTCTCAAAGGCAGTATATGATTTCTCAGAGAACGTGAGAGAAAGCCAGTGGAGGCATTTACTGTTTCACAAACATTCTGGTTTCCTTTTGTCCTTACAAGAAAATAACTTTAAACCAATGTTTAACAAAATATGTGGGGTCACATGAATTCCCAAAGATAAACTTTATCTATGAATGTCAGAGGAGACTTGAGACGAAAGTCTCGGGAACGGAGTTAAATAGGGGATTTAAAACCTGGCTTTTGAATAGTCGGCAGTATTCCTTCACCGTGTCTGAAATTTCTCTCATACATATAGAGATAGATGCAGATACATATAGTAGAGAGATGTAGATATATTTTCCTATTCATTGTCTGCATCTCCCAACTAGACTGTAAGCCCCATGAGGATATGAACTTTGCCTTTCTTGTTTTCACTATGTTTGCAGTTTTAATACTGACTCAATAATACTTGATGAACATTGAATGAATAAATACTGTAATGCTATTAACTACCACAAGTAATTTTGTGTAAAGAATCAATAAAGTCACTTGTGAATCTACAAAGAATAAATAATACCACTCCATTGAAAACACTTTTTACTGAAAAATTCTGTTACTTTTATCCTCCACCCCCACAAAAATACTTCAAGCTTCCTGGTATCCTAATGAAGCATTCACCAAAATATACTATGCAATTCTTCTGACCAAAAAACTAACCAGCTCACTAAATCAAGGCAGTTAATTGTATAAAACAAAACAGCAACAAGATCATATTTCAAAATAACAGATTTGGGAGAAAAAAGGCTAAAATAAATACATTACACTTCAACTACCTTTGGTTTTGTGGGCTGATTTATTGATTTATTTATTTTTTAAATAAACTTTCTCTAGCTCTTTCCCAGGATGTAAATCTTGTGCCAACTGGGCCCCATTAAAGACTGGATCCCATCCTGACCATCTGGGAGCTGGAAAAGCACTGGTGAGTTCCTGAGGTCCAGAGTATTCCAGAAGGAGAGGACTGGACACCAGTAACACCAGCCTCTGTGGTTTGAAACTACACAATGAGCTCTTTCTCAAGGTTTGTTTTTCTAAATTCAGTTAAGAAGGAACATCATTCCCCACTCGGGCCTGGCTTAGGGTCCTGGGTTGCTGCTTATTTATTTGAAAATTAAAATATAAACGAAAAAGCAAATCCAGATACATTTATGGGAGAGACTAAATGTTTGTTATCAAAGCTGGTGGTTTGCAAGGCAGAATCTTTGCCTATGGAATCAGGAAAGAAAAATATAAAAGCCAAAAGACTGGTAGATGGGGTAGCAGGGAATGAACTCACCTTTCAATAAAATACTTTTTAAAGTCTTTCAAAGTTCTAAGGAAAGGGTATCAAAGCTATAAGGTACTAAACAGAGATTCATTTTAACATTTTTTTGGTGGTATAGGTCACATTTGCATACTGTATACACTGATACTTGCACATATATTGGATAATTCCTCATTTAACACGTCCCATCAGGAAGGGAGTGTTACACAGAAAACAAGAGCCAAGCCCCTTTTAATACCATTCACGACAGCTGCTTTCACTGGAAGTCTTCAGAGGATGCACTGCACACGTCTTGCTGTTTTAGAGAGAATATATTGAATATAATTGCCATCTCTGTCTTGATGACTCAGGGCCACTGCCATTATGAACAGTCATTAATGTGCCACACAGTAATATAGTTCTGCGTCTGCTTTTTAGGTTTTCCATTTCTGCCCTTGACATTAAGTTGTCATTTCTGCTGTCACTGAGCCTGCTTCTAACAACCTGCCTCTAATTCACTCTTTCTAATTTGCTGTGACCTGGGAAAACCAATAAGACAGTTGTTAAAAATTACTGCTCTGGTTACCCCTAAGTGTGCTACTTTCTATATTTACTTTTTTTTTTTTTGAGTTGAGGTCACGTAACAGTTTCTTTGGATAAGTAACGTTTTACTACATTCTTAATAGATGGCTAAAAGATGGCTCTGGAGTAACACAGATTATGGTTCGAGTCTAAGTTTTGCAAATGCCAACTGTGGAACCTTTAGAAAGTCACTCAACCTCTCTGGCATTCAGTTTCATTATCTGAGAAGAAAGTAGGACAGGGTGGGGGCTAGCAATCTAATTAATCTAAGGATTAATTGACATAATGCTTATAATGAGTTTAGGAGAAGGTCTCACTGATATCAATCACTTAGAAAGTGTTAGTGTTGGGGTGCCTGGGTGGCAAAGTTGGTTAAGCATCCGACTTTTGATTTCTACTCAGGTCAGGATCTCATGGTTCAGTTGGTGAGATCGAGCCTAGCATCTGGCTCCTCTCTGTCAGCAGAACCTGCTTGGGATTCTCTCTTCCTCTCTGCCCCTCCCCCATGTGCATGTGTGCATGCATGCTCTGTCTGTCTCTCTCTCTCTTCTTTGATAAATAAACTAAAAATAAAAGAAAGTACTAGTTTTATTATTACTTAATCCTCACCATAACCAACAGATTCACACTAAGGTATTTAAGTGTATCCTTATTGCACAATACAACTAAATATAAACTACCTAATCACAAACACATTAAGAAGAACTAAACTGCAATCTATCCGGTATTGACACTTTGAAGCATCATTGAATACAACAGTTGCTAATAAGAAGCATTTGTTTGAATGAAGGAACGAAGAAATGAATGAATAGTGTCACCCAACAGTATTTTGTATAAATTAATGCCTCTGACATAAAGATCTGTGCTAAACACTGTGGGAGATTAAGCTGAATTTAGCATGAATCCTGCCTTATGGGAGAAAACATCCCCTTAAATCACAATAATTAAAGATAAAAAGTTATAAGGAATATAACGTGGTTATGATAAGACCATCTAGGAATTTAAGATGAAGAGAAAATATTCAATATCTGAACTGTAAGGAAGATTTCACAGACAAAAGTGGTATTTTACTGGATCTTAAAGGGCAGAAGAATTTGGGCACAGAGAGGAGGGAAAAGCATTATGGAATAAGGAATGGCATAAGAAAGGCAAGAATACAGAGGGAAAAAAATCAGTATGGGTGTAAGGAGCCACTAACAACTCAGTGTGACTGAAGCATAAGATGAGTAGTGTGCAAGGATGTTGAAAAGAAAGGTCAGAGCCTTTAGGGGGCATGCTTGAATCCCAAACTAAGGAGTTGTGGTTTTAGGAAAGAGGAAGCCAGTAAGGTTGTATAAGGAGGAAGGCTTTAGTTCAGACCCAGCAGGGAGCCCATTCCAGCAATCGGCTTTGAGCACACGTATAAAATGAACACAACGCTATATAGATATCCATTTTCTTCCTAAAAGTCACATGACTGCAGCCAGGTGTGAATTTTGTCTTTGATTTATGTTAAAATTAGAAAGGCATCACACTTCTGTGGTTTCCATTTTCAAATGATAGGCGCATACATGTACCTCCTGAAAGCACTATAAACAACTAATGGACAATGTCATCTTAAAGTTGTTTTTAACCATCCCATAATTATCAACATAGAGGACAGATTTCAAATGCCTTAGTCATTAAAAATAAAACTATGGACTAAAGCTTTTTTAAGAATAAGGTGAGGATGGTTGTAACTATGTAACTACATTAAAGAGGCCATTAGAGTATTTTAAATCTGTTTTCTAAATATGCTGGCTCATTTAAAAATGATTCCCCATAAAATAACTTGGGCTTGAAAGGTGTTCTTCAAAGTCACATTCAAAGTTTAATGCAACTGGTTCAGACTGCTCCTTTTATTCCATACAAATAAAGTTTATAATTTTACATTAAGCATCTTCCACTTAATAGGTGATCAATAAGTACAGGTTGCATAAAGACTTGGCAACTTATATATTTAGGAAAAGTAGGAAACCCTGAATTATTTTAAATCCATGCATTTTCTCAACTTTGAATTAAACTTAAACATGTAAGCCTCAATATGCATAAAATAAATGACACAGCCATTTATATACCATATTAACATTATGAAATTTTGAAAGCTTATTTGTGATCATGTCATTTTCTACCTTTCTTAATTTTATTATTTAAATTTTATTTGAGAGGGACAGGAAGAGAGAGAGAATCTTAATCAGGCTTCATGCTCAGCATGGAGCCTGACACAGTGCTTAATCTCATGGCTGTGACATCATAACCTCAGCTGAAATCAAAAGTCAGATGCCTAACAAACTGAGCCACACAGATGTCCCTCTTAATTTTATTTTTGATTTGAATGGAATTGTACTGCATATAAATCTGGTATAAATAATAGTCATTAGAGTGTCAATGCCATCATGTATAAAATTTGGGAGGGTTTGGTAAATATAAGGAAGTTTATTAAAAGACTAAGGAGATATCATGAGAAAAGCTGGTACAAGAGAAAGCTGAATCGGGGGTGAGGTTGGTGTCTGGAGAACAGGGATGTAATCCCAGGACTAAGTAGTAGCTAATGCGTTCCCAGGATAAGTCACTGTATGACTCTAGAGCCTCTTTTTCCGCATTTCCAAAAAACAGCTACACCAGATGACTGGAAATGTTCCTCAAAGCCCTCAAAATTTTGTGATTCTACATGTGGTTCAGTAAAAATCAAGACCAAACAAAAAGGCCTGGGAAACTTTCAGTGGGAACATGTATGAGTTGTAGCCATTCATTCTTTAATGTCACAGAGGATCAAATGCGATTTTTTATTTACAATCCTTCCTTTGAGCTATGTGTACAAATGATAATGGAAAGTAGAGATAGGAAGAAAGAAAGACATTGGGAACTGCATTTAAAACCTTGTTTTCCAACTTTTGGATTAAAGTTGGAAATCATTTCTCAGCCCCCAAACTGCCATCTATTTACCCAACTATATTCACCTATAGGTTCCCTCCCCTCCTCCACAGAAGTTTCTTTTGACTTCTCCCTATCTCTAGGAATGCAGTTGAAGAAAACATTCATCTAGATGAAAAAGACAACGCGTAGCCCCTGTGTGAGGCTCATTGGTTCACACAGTGATGAAACTCTGGCTTCTCCATCTGAGCTAAGTGGTCCTGGCAATCTTTAAATATAACTGTCCTGCAAAATCACATGGCATCTAATGCCAAGTGTGCAGTGACTAAAACCAGATGCAAAATATGAGAGAAATTCTGTTCAAAGCCTGCAGCATTGAAGAATAATGGCTCTACACATTCCTGGTCTAATCTGAATAATACTCTGCAAATATTTCAGATGATTTTCTCACATCTACCCCAGACCAATCACTTCGACTGGATTTCATGATTTTACTTCATTAACATGAAATCCATCCATCACTAATATATCCTCCTATAAGGTGATCCCTGAAAAAAGGTTCTATGGTCACAAAAGTTTGGGACATGTCATATACTTTATCTTAGGTATTCACAGCACATGTCCATATCTCAAAATCTTTGCAAAGTCCTAGAACAAGGAGCAGTTGAATTTATTTGACTCAACATTTCCCAAACCTACTCCCTCCCTCATTGCCCATGGGGAACCTGTTGATATCCCAGAGAACTGGTGTATTCCATAGAACTATCCAGAAAATGAACTCGACCAATATTGTGGTATAGGCTCAGGTTTATATCAGATATCAGAACCTGAAGTGTAGAGAGTAAAAATATTGACTAAAGATATATCAATAGGGAGATCCAATTTTGTGGCCAATTAAATGGTTTTGATGAAGTGCAATAAATCCTTTTGCAAATAAACATGGTATTTGTATATTGCCAGTATGTTGTAAAAGTAAAGCACAACACTGAAGAAAAGAAGCTACTTGCTACTCATTATCACTGTGCTTCTTTGAGGGGACTTTCAAGAGAGTAAACTCTAGAAAAAAGGAATTATAAAATTGTAGCTAATTTCAAAAAGGATTTAGTCTAAGCTTCTCATCTTCAGATGGGGAAACTAAAGCCAAGTGACCAACACTGACTAAAATCTAGATTTTCTGACTGAGCAATAGAAAGACTGCAATTAATACCCAAGCCTCCTGACTGGTTCCTTGTCCACTGCCTCCTCATCCAATCTAAACCTTTGCTTGGATCACTGTCTGCATGAAGTTCCCTCCATCCTCAGCTCCTCACCAATCTCACCAGCGTACTTTCTTTACAGGTATCTTAAATACCTTAAGCTGTATAAATTCTCCCAGAGATTTCAGTGATTAAATCAACAGATTGTCAGAACCTAAAATGTCTAGCACAGAGATCCATTCGTACATAATAGGAGCTTGACTAGTTATTTGAACAGTCTTCTTCTGACTATACCACTCACTGTGCCTTCTAGAATCTTGCCTTGAATTTCGAACTACCAATTTAATATTGGATTATAACAATATATTACATAAATCCCTAATTTGCTTCATGGGAGCCAGTTGCCATTCCAAATAAAACATCGGATCCCACAAAGCCTAATTTTGATCACCCAAAGTACCTATCCCAGTGCTAGACACCAACAGAAAGCCAAGCATACTCATTGCTTAGAAATTAGACGAGTTCATGGGGTGCCTGGATGGCTCAGTTGGCTAAGCATCCAACTTTGGCTCAGGTCATAATCTCATGGTTCCTGAGTTCAAGCCCTGCATTGGGCTCTCTGCTGTCAGTGCAGAGCCCACTTTGGATGCTCTGTCTCCCTCTCTCTCTGCCCCTCCACTTTTTGCAAGAGTATATGCCCTCTCTCTCTCTCTCTCTCTCTCTCTCTCTCTCTTTCTCTCAAAAATAATAAACATTAAAAAAATTAGAGGAGTTCAGGAAATATTATAATAATTATTAGTTCTATAAACCAGTAGCAGGAGCCCCTCCCCTCCTCCAAATCATATGTTAATGAAAAAGCAAAAACAACCAAATATATCTCTGATCAAGAAAAAACTCAACACACATTAATCACGAGCACATGTCAACCCTGTTGATTTTCCTGGGTTTATATACAAAACACTACCAAGACTTTTTTGGTAAGTTTTTTGGGTAAAGGCAAAGTAAGAAACATAAAAGTACCCATATAATAATGTGCTCTGTAGAAAGAATAAGGAAGAATAACAAAGATGGCAAACCAAATTCACAAGAAAGCCATGTATTTCACCCCAAACTTGGGAACTCACAGAAGGCAGCCCTGAGTTAGGAGCAATGGAGTGCCACCTTTCTTTTTCCCTGACCCTCAGGGGGCAATCAGTAAGCTAAACTGAACTACTCATTTGCAAAAGATTGGGTTGGTAGGGAAAGAGCACAGATGAGGGTAAATTAAGCCAACCCTATTTTCTCTCATTCTTTTTAAAATTCTTTAGCTAAAAAAAGACTCCAAATAATAGCATCAGCTGCTAATCTAAAATGTTATCTGCTTGTCCTGGCCCACCAGCCTGCTTCCTGAGTGCTTTGGGCTATAGAGTGAGGAAATGGAGAAGAGATAAAAGTCTGCTTAAAATTAGAAGTATCAGATCTTAGAGGTGGCATAACCTCAAGAGATCATGTGGCCAGGGAATGAAAACTTGGATAGATAGTTCTATCTAGAGATGATGCCCAAACAGGTTAACTGTCTTGCCTAAGGTCACTTATATAGACAAAGGAAAAGGTTGTCTTCTGCCCCTAACACAAGGCATGTATTTTTCATAGGGAAAAAAATTCTTCCTAGAAGCCAATGGCTCCACATTCAAGCCTATACAACTAGAAAATGAAGGGATCCCAAGTCTACCTTAACCTGGAAGGTGATAATAACTGTTAAGATACTTCCCCCACACACTGCAGTACAAGGCATTAATGGCAATGGTGAGCATTACACCCTTGTCTGATGTGGTAAAACACTAGGGTAAAAATTTCAGTGTAGGCTAAATCATGGACAGCGAAGAATGTGAGGCCAGGGGGTACCTGGGTTGCTCAATTGGGTGAATGTCCAACTTTTGATTTCGGCTCCAATCATGATCCCAGGGTTATGGGATCAAGCCCCACTTTGAGCTCCATGCTGAGTGTGGAGACTGCTTAAGATTCTCTCTCTCTCTTCTTCTGCTCATCACCACCCCCCCTCTCAAAATAAAAAAATAAAATAAAAGGCATACCTCTAGATTTAGAGAGGATTATGCTTAAAAGAAGAAAAAAAAAAAAGAAAGTGAACCCTGGAGTCAGACTGAGTTCAAATCCCATCTCTACTTCTTGATAACTTTATAGCTTATTTAACTTTCCAAGCCTCGGTTTCTTCATCAGTAAAATGAGAACAGCATGGTATACAAATTTTATGAGGCTTTCACGAGAGCCATACCAAATACTTAACATACTACCTGGCAGGAATGAAGTGCTCAGTGCATGTTAGTGAATATTAGTCATACTCTACACAGTTTTCCCTGGATCTTTCAGAGATACCCTCTCTTAAATAGTCACAGCACTGAGTTCTGATTTTATCCAATGGAAGCTTGGAGAAATGGCCCCAGAACTGTTTGATATTTTTTGCCTGTACCAAAATGAAAGGTGTTTATGTAGTTTTATGTGATTAAAAACAACAGCCACAGTTACTATTACTATTGCTACTATTACTACTTCTACCACTATACTACCTGGATTACTATGCATGTTTTTTTCTCTTATTTCTGTCCTTCTTCCTTCTTCTAAGACTCCATTTGCTCTCTCAGTAACTTTGCCTTTTATTTCCTTTGTAAAAATATACACTGTAGTACAAATGCCATCTCTAGCACTATCTGTCTGTGTGATAATGGGCAAGTTTCTTAACCTCTCGGACACTTGTCTTACTCATATGTATCTAACACAGGGGTATCTTGGGGATCAAATAAAATAATACCCATTAAGTGCCTACACATGATAAACCCTTAGTAAATGTGAGCTACTTCTCATTATTACACAATGGCTTTTTGGATTTGAAGTAGTACCAAATTCTCTCCTTCCACTAAAAGGGAGAGGACATCATGTCTGTCAAATATCCTGTAGGAAAATCTAAATATATAGTTTAGAATATTTACAAAAAGTTCACCTCTGCAAGGCTCATTTTCCTGAATGTCAAGACTATTATGATAGCACCCCAAATTAAAGTCCTCCATTCAGCCACACCCAACTGCTAATGCTGCAGAGGATTTACTTATTTTGAAGGAATATCTACATTTTGGAAACCACATGGTAGGTTTTTACCAGGAAAGGGTCATCGTTGATTTATGACGTACTTACACATGAGAGCATTTTGGGAGGAGGAGGTGAAAGAAGGAGCATGCACCCCCCATCCTCACCTCCTAGCTGGACTCATAAGATTTGTCATGAGGGGTTTCTGGTACATGCAAGCCAATGGCAGTGGAGGGACTGAGGAAGAAGGAGGCCAAATCTTCATGACTTGCATCAATTTTCTTACATGGAAACAGATCCTTTAAAGTAATTCAGACAAATCTAAGTCAGAATTTAACTTTCCTTACCTGTTCCCAGAAGGGGACAAGAATGTGGGGGAACAGAAAGGAAATACAAGGACCTTGACTAGGAACAAGGTGGAGGTACAAAGAATGATTTCCTAATATGTCAAAGTCCTTGTTCCATAACCAATGCAGTATTGGGCTAAGACAGACACAAACTTTTAAAGGAAGCTTCAGACTAATTCACCTTATTCTCAGAGGTTCAATAAGACTTACTGACAGTTCTCAGGCCTCACTTTGACTGCAATAATATGGAGCAAGAAGTTCAGATTATATTTATTCTTCTCCTCTACCAACTTCAATGATAAGCAACAGAATGAGGGATAGAAAGGGATGAAGATAAAACCCACAACCTGCCAGAAGCTGTCTTTGTGAGGACTGCTGTCTCCAGCGGGGATGAAGGCACTGGACTGGCAGCAAAATATGCCCTGTATGTGATGCTTCTAATTTTACAACCCAACAGTTCTAACAAAGAATGGGGTGCAGTCATCAGGAGGAGCTCAGTCCACCTTTCATGCCGCGATGTTCTAACTTGGACAACAATTAGTTTGGTGGACTGAAAAGCCCATCTCTGATTCAGTTTTACGAGAGCTTTGATACCCCAGCCAGGTGCATACTGCTACTTGGCAGCGTGGGAAATACAAAAGCAGTGGCAGCACAGGCTGGCAAGGGGCTGCCTGAGTGGGTTACTGCCGGGGAGAAGTGCACATAGAAGGCTTAAAAAGAAGGACAGCTTCTGCTTTGGGAAGATAAACATACGCAACTATCACAGTCTTAACTCTACTCACTTCTATGGCCCACCTAGAGAGAAAACACAAAGTATCTAATGGGGCTAAACAGTGGTGTCAGGGGAGGGCAGCTAGAAATGGAAATAAAAAAAATCTGAGTTCTAGCTCCAGTTCTGCTGCTGACTTCTTTGTGTGGCTACATACGTGTGACCCACACTTCATGGGCTCTGGACAGCTGCTTTGGGGTTTTGTAACCACATCTCTAAGCCTTACTGCCCTTATTAAGAAAAGATATGTGTTAAGAATATTTACCCCATGGCACGGAGGGAAGATTAAGATTATCTATGTCAAGCACTGAGCACAGTGTCTAGTGTACAGTAAGTCTCAATAAAGTTCAGTGGTTCACACGACTGCTTGTAAAGCAAGAAGGATGAATGAGCTCAGTGGTACCTTATAGCTCTAACATGGATTTTATTCTAAACTTTTGGGAAGTGAAAGAGAAGGGGCTCTGGGCATGCTGGATAAGAAATCTAGGCTCAGAATATAGAAAGCAAAGGCAAGTTTTCTATGCCATCTATATAATGGTGATGTTTACATTTTATAATCTTGAGTTAACATTGATTATTGCCGGAAAAGTCAACTGGCAGGTTAAAAGAATGTTCACGGTGCTTAGAAAGCACTATGCACACAGAACAAAGTCATTTTCATGGGGCTGCAGACACATACTGGGATGCCTGTGAGCTGTAAATTCCTGGGGCTGGATAAAAGCTTTTGGTTCTTCAAGGTTCCCCTGGCCAATCACTCACTCTTTTTTTTTTTTTTTAATATTTTATTTATTTTTGAGAGAGAGAGAGAGAGAGAGAGACAGCGTGAGCAGGGGAGGGTCAGAGAGAGGGAGACACAGATTCCGAAGACAGACTCCAGGCTCTGAGCAAGCCATCAGCACAGAGCCTGACGCGGGGCTCAAACCCACAAACCGCGAGATCATGACCTGAGCTGAAGCTGGACGTTCAACCGACTGAGCCACCCAGGCGCCCCACTCACTCTTGATAAAGAGTCACTGAATAAGTCAAGAACCACCTACATCTGGATTATTACTGTCATATGAATGGTGTTCCTTAAAGATGGGCCTATCACAGGCCCCATCTACAAATATTCACAGGTTACTACCTTGTCAAAGTTTGAATGGGGCTTTTCCTATATATTTTGTGACGTTGCATTTCCTTTCCAATTCCCAATACACAATAGGACCTTCACACCACAGCTAGCCCAAGAGGACAAATGACAAAACAGAAGCTCCCCTGGTACTTAACGTCCAGAGGATAGAAGTCATTCCAGTAGACAGTGGTGTCTCCAGGTA
The DNA here is from genome assembly GCA_028646485.1 of Cryptoprocta ferox. Classification (NCBI taxonomy): domain Eukaryota; kingdom Metazoa; phylum Chordata; class Mammalia; order Carnivora; family Eupleridae; genus Cryptoprocta; species Cryptoprocta ferox. The sequence continues at coordinate 97,170,452 of CM053572.1, read as the reverse complement.
CACCCAACCCATGTCTCCTAGTTTCCCAGAATTCTGTAGACCAGAGCTGGCCCACCCAGGGTGGCACTACAAAATTCTACACACTCTATTAGAAATTCAAGTGTAGACAGTATCCTCAACTAGACCAACCTATTAGATATTAATGTTCAGACAACACCTACCTCACTCCAGACCAGCATGGTACCGAATATGACCTGTAACCCATCAAAGAAATTGTCCCCTATGATGATCACAGTCGCACCTCCCGTCGTCCATCCTTCACTCGGGCTGATGGCTTTGATACAGGGAGTAGCTGCTTTTCAACACACATGAAAAAGAGAAGGAGTCTGCTGTTAGAACCAAACTTTAATGATGGGAGACTTGAGAAAAAGAAAAAAATATATCTTTTATCTTTTCACTAACAGGAAGTCCCTCAAGATCTCAGAATTTCCTAGCTGCTTTAGGACCTGAAACCTAAGGGTGCAATATCAGTTTTTAAAAGCATTTTTTTCATTGTTTCTATTGACATACATATATTTTACCCAAATCATTTTCAAACATGAAATCTTATGATATAAAACACAGAAGCAAAATTTAATTTATGAGATGCTAATGATTAAAAAAAAACTAGGTGACTTCTTGGAACACATTGGAAACCTTATAGAATTGCTTCATGATTAAACATACTTCCCAAAAATTAAATCGATAGATTTTTAGATAAGCATTTCTGCCCAAAGGGAAGTGAGAAAGAGAGGAGGCTGGAGCAGGAAAATATTCTTGCTCCATGGCTTCTACCTATAACACTAACACAGCAACATTTCTCATTAAATATCATTAAGATTTTTTTCAACAAATGACACAGATCCCATTTTATAGATGTAAAGTATGAAGGTCACTCAGGGTGAATTATGTAACCAAATAGCTGAGTCAGGGCCGAACCACAAAATGTCTCATGACCTTTGCTTTGTTGTCATTCCCAGGCATAAAACTCTAGAAAGGACTTTAAGAAAAAAATTCATATCTCTTCTCTTTCCATTATAAATGGCCCTTGGAGATGGGAAATAATTTGCAAATACCATGATTCTAAACAGACTGGAGGTGTTTTGCCTGATGAGGATGGCATACTTTCAGTGGAATTGCTAGGCATAAATGTAATTGTAGGATTATGTTTTTGAAATCTCTCAGAGGGCACCAGTGGTTTTTAACTCCACAAAGCCATGCTGTTGTTCTCATGATTACTTTTATGAACAGAAAGAAAGCAAAATTCTAAAGCAAGGGAGATATTGTGCAAGGAGAGGAAACGAGACCCTTCTCTTTAATAAAAACTGTACTAAGTATCCAAGACTGACTTTCCAAATATTGAAGCCAATGAGAGCACCAGTTAATTTTAACGGGAATAAGCTGGAAGAAAACTATTGGCCTTTGTCAAATTTGGCAAAATGTCATGCTTTAACTTTTGCAAGAAGAAAAGAAAATATTAAGCCCAGCCCAGTGGGACCATCGCTCACGTGCCACCACACAAACAAGTAGAATCGGTTTGATTTTGATTCAAATTCATCTTATAAAATAACAGAAAAATTAGGAAATATCCAAACTAAACATTTCATGTTGGCTGAACTCATAGTAATGCATTTATAACTAAAACTGGGTAGTTCAGATGCCTTTTCTCTCCTTCACTTTCTCCCAAAAACAAAATAATTAATCAAGAAAATGTAAATGATTCATAACTTGAAAATTCTTGTCCAATTTTTAACACACATAAAGGTTGTGATCAATGTTCCACAGGCACAGGGCTTTTTCTTAGGCAAAATTTTTCTTTAGAAGTAAAGATGTTTAAATGCATGATTGAATATTCCCAGACCAATGGTAGAATATGATGGATTTCAAGACATTTATAAGAGAAAAAAAGTACATTTAACAATTATGTAGAATTCCTAAAATAAAAGCAGTTTGGAAACATTCTAGCTTATGTCTCAAAATCTTAATTCTTAATTTCTATCTCAGTATACTTAGTTGCTAAAATAGAGCAGAAAGGGTTCCATATCTCTAGATACTTCTGAGAAGAATAGGATCTTGTTTCTGAACTGGTCTTGAAAGAGTCCTGCCTAATGGGAAAGTGTGAAATTTAACAGTATCACTAAATGCTGACCCTGTGACTATCCTCATCAACCACAAAGTAGTCTTGATGTTTATTATCTGTATTAGCTTTCTTTTAATTTTAAAAATTTTATTTTTGTAATCATGTAAGCATACTTCTTTATGTAAGTAAGGAAGGAATATAGCATTAAGTAAGCTATACTCCTTCAGGTTTACTTAGCATTGCACAGAAGGAGGCAGAAGACCTTATTGGATCTTTGAGAGACTCTCCTATGGTAAAGATGTTCTGATAGTATGGCAAAGCTGTTTTTAGACTTGACCCCCTCCCATTTCTTTCCATTTGTCATCTGTAGGATAAAAAAAGGTATGGAAGTATACATCTGTGCATGTTATGTGCTTTCAAGTACTTCCTAAGGAAAGTGATAATGTTTTCAAATTCTGTGAGCAACCAACCAGAAACAAAGCTAACTGTCAACTAGCTAGAAGAAATAAAGATCATCAAGCCTCCAGAGATAACAAACATGGTGAGGAGACAATATGTGACACCATCTTCTTAGCTTTTTAGAGAAAAGAACCCCTGAAGGAAGTACTCCAAGAAAAGAGTGATATACCCTTTGATCCATCCTTCCTCTGTACTCAACCATCCACTATCTTAGCTTAGAGACTAGACATCATTTCTAGAACACGTAAGTCATGCAGACTTTTCTAAAGTTAGGCTTCAAAGGGTTCTAAAGGTGTTCTGTGGTATTTCCCCACTGGGAAATTTGGAAAATATATAAAGGACTCTGGGCTGTCCCACTGAGACACAGAGGTGGGAAAGGAATGTTAGTGGCATTTAGTGCCTGGAAGTCAAGGATGCTAACTATCCAACAATGCATCAGATATTCCCCCCAAATGAAGAACTCTAAGATGTCAATAACACAAGGTAGAAGACACTGTGAGTAGCTAAACAGATCAGTTCTGAGAGCAGTTATTAAGGACTCACAGAGTCTTGCCAAGGCAAGAAACAGAAATGAATACAGCAGCTCAGAGTCTCAAAATAAGCATGAGATGAATGGCCCCTGACACTAAGAACTGGGGAGGCTCTAACCACTAGTACTCCCTACAGAAATGCAGGCCCAGTGTGGTCTGGTTTTCTGATCTTTTGAAAGAAGCTGGGAACTAGATTTTTATGTGAATTTCCCAATCTTTAAATACTGGCAACTAATTCAATTGTCTTAAACGTGCAGGCTGTAAACAAAATGTTTATGGGCTAAATTTAAGGCCTAGGCCACCATTTTACACTTTTATCCTAGTCACAAACAAACCTGCCAGACTAAAAGCAGCTCAGGAAATACCTGCAAATGTACCTAAACTACAGGTACCCAAAAGTTCACTGCAGTAGAAAATTCAAGAGTCTAGATGCCCCCAATAAGAGAGTGGTTAAATAAATTATGTTATATCCATACTACAGAATATTAGGAGTGTCATCTGAATGGATGGAAAAGATCTCCATAAACTGACATAGAAAGATACCAAAGTATGTTAGGTAAGTAAAAACACAATTTATAGTCTTAATCAATAATGTGATTCTGTTAACTTAAAAAAAATGATATATATAGGAGCCTGTATGTGCACCTGTGCTTGTGTGTATGTAGTTACATGTGAACAAAGGTCTGGAAGGATGTACATTCACTGTCCCCAGTGGATCCATATGAAAGAGCAATGGGGCCGGAGTGGGGTGTGGGGACAGGGAGACTGTTCAATTTTACTCTATAGAAAGCCAAATGGTTTGAATGTTTTCAATGAGCACACATTAAGGTAATGCCTTATCATAATAAAATTAAATAACAGAGCATTTAATTCTGTAAGAGATAAAGGTTGTACTATTTAGAACACATTGATACTAATTTAAAAAGAAAAAGAAAAAAGCCCAGCTGTGCTGACTAACAGATCGAGCCTCTCCTTGTCTCTTCTTTTTGGGTAAGCTTTGCTCTGAGAAAGCCCAGACAACATCTGAAGCAGCCGAGGACTTGTTTTTCTTTCATTCAGGATATCCAAAGAGACATGGAGAGAAAGACAAGGAGAGGTCATTTTTAATAGTCAGAGTGGATATATTCAGTAGAATTTGAAGGTGAAAAGATTTGTAAACGAACTCAATCCAGCCCAGGAGTGTTATAATCAATACAATTCTATCTCCATGAAAATATTATAAAATAGGGGAGAGGAGTGGGTTTGATTGAATACAAAACCACTTTTACCAACCAAATCTTGATTTAATTAATAAATAATTTAATTAATAAAAGATTCTTCCTCACCAGTGAATTTTCACTGTGGTAACCACAAGGACAGTAAGCCCATTCCTGGTTCTAAATCTCATTAAAAATAAAAGTTGAAGTTGATTTTTTCTTTGCCTTTTTGTTTTTTTGTTTTGTTGTTTTTTTCTTTTTACCTCTTCCCCCACCCCCAACAGCTACCAAAGTAGAGATTTTCTTTCCTTCAAACTATGACAATAACATGATTACCCCACCACAGTTTAGCATAATGGCTCTGAAATGCTCGTGGCACATTGCAGAGTTAAAGTGGAAATTATTAGGTAGCTCTTCTTTGTTATAATAATGATCACTCCACAAATAAAAGCTCTTCTCCCAAAGGTACTGCAAGGCACAAAATGCTAATTCTGAAGATTATGTGTGTGCTTTTATTAAATATTACCATGCCCTGCCTGTTTGAGGGCTTCTCTGCTCTGATTGTTTTATGAGTACCATGTTAATGTCATTCCCATCTTGCTAGCAGCAGGCACACATTTTAGCGTTTGTATGAGAGTTGATCAAAGGCCACGTGCTGGGGGAATTGCTGAGAAAACACGGACAAGCGATAAAAATCTAACAGATTAATTGGTTTAAATTTCATTTCAGGGTGTTGAACTTTGGCTCGGGACTCTAATACTACATCGTGAGTCAGGGCCTAATTACCAGATTTCCAATTTGCTTCTGAACAATGGTCATGGTGAGAAGAAAAAGAGAGGGAAGAATGAGAAGAAAAAAAAGGGGAAAAGAAAAGAAAGAGGGAAGGAAAGAAATCTTTCAGCCTCCAGTACATATTTAACAACTAATGTTCTGTGTGCAGACAGCTGCACCAGGGGACATTTGCTATCACCTGCTCTACCTCCAGAGCATTTATATTTCCTTCCAATAGTCACAGAAGACAGAAGAAATCACGGATGCCCTCAGCAGTTTAAGATTCTCTGATTTACAGAATCAGTGTTACAAGATGCAAGTGCCTGCTCACTCGCATTGGAAGCATCAGGCTCTTTTTTAGCAAGGTGAATTTGTAAGTTAGAATTGCACCTTAGCCTCCAATAGAAATGATCTATTTCATTGATAGAAGGAAAGGGACGGAGAGCCATGTTTACCTCAGGGTTTATGGGTGGCCTTGGGAATAAGGGTTAATTGAGCTCAGGGGTGCCTGCCCATTGAGGTGAAATAGTGGTATGTGCAGCTATCAGCAGGGTCCTGGGGCTGCTCATACTTTTGCCTCTGAAATCTTTGTACTGTGATCAATATCTCACTTGTTTGGGGTAGCCATATAGATGACCTGGGTGCAAGATTTATCATCTCTTATCTCCAAAATGAGGCTTTTGTGACAGTTGATGTCCTATAATGGAAGTCTCATTAGTGATACATTGTTTTGCCCATTCCTGTATTTAAATATGCTGGGAAAACAACACTTCATCAGTTGGTAAAATGTGTAAATTTAGAAATGTTCTAATCCCATTCTAAGTCTCAAGAGAAAATTCCACTAAAATAGACATAAGCTGATTTCCCATTTCTACTATGTATGGTATATGAAAAGATGTAAACTCTCTTTTTCCAGCATTCTGTTAACCAGAACTCTCTATTAATGAGCATTTCTATGGAGCAGATAACTGATGCTTATAATGGAGGTGAAGATGTTGGCACCAGCCCTTACTGGCTCTTGAATAAAGACAGAAAGATGCAATTATGTTAAGTTGATTTAACATTCAGAGTATTACAGTATTTGCAAATGGGCAACAGCTCCAGCTGTTCAAATTCCACCTCTCTCACTCAGAATGACCTTGAAGCAGTCACTTAGCCTCTCTAAAGCTTTTACCCTCTCCAAGCAGTAATTTCTGCTCTCAGACTTGTGGCAAAATGCAGAATGTGTCTGCTTGTGTTTTGTTGTTTTACTATGTGCCAGGCACAGAGCATGCTAGTTGCTGCTATAATAATTATTGTTATCACCAGTTCTCCACAAGCCAGAGTTCATTTACTCACTAGAATATCCAATAGTCTCATCATTCCAGATTGTGTACTTGACTGTAAAACTTTCCTAGGAACTTTCAATACAGCAACTTGCTAACCTAACCAGCTAAATCTACTGAGGTTGTGGATCGGGCATCAGTTCTTCTAAGGCAGAATGTTTTTTTAAGGCTCTCATTTGCCTGGAATGAATATTAATGGAGATCTTTTCATAAATAAAGAACTAACTTTACTGTTATTGTCCCAAATTTTTAAGACATGTGAAACCCATGAGCTCAGCCCATTTCTTTCTTCTTTTTTTTTTTTCTCATGATTGTGGGACCATGACCCAAGCTGAAACCAAGAGTCGGATGCTTAACCAGCTGAGCCACCCAGGTGCCCCAAGCTCAGCCCATTTCTATGGGACACTTGTGACCTCAGGCCTTTATCCTTTTATCTACTTGATTTTGCTGAAGTTGTGCTTGAGAGCAGGCCTATTCCAGACATGCACGGGGACAATGCATAGATATATGCCCTTCTTGTTAAATCAAAACAATTGTTCTTACTGGGTTTTTAAAGTGAAATGATTCTTTTCCTGACTACTCCCAGATCAGCAGTACCAATACTTGAATTCTTGGATCCTGACAGCCGGTAGCTACTGGCCAGGAAGGAGGACAAGCAGAAGGTTTGCCCTTAGCAGGAAGACTGACCTTCTATATTTTCACCATGTACAGGATGCAAATCTACTCTGGGTTTACCCACTTTCCAACCAGATGCCTTGGAAACCAATAGCAGTTATAATGTCTGACCTGAACTCTCGCACCAGCATGTGCAAACTTCATTTTCAGAACGCTAACCTCACCACAGACTCCTAATCAGCTAACAAACAAATAAATAAACATGACTCTTGAAGACAAACAAATAAATAAACAAATAAAGCTCTTAAATTACTAGACTTATTTCTGCCTTCCCTTATTTTTTTTAGTAACTGCTTTATGAAGTTAAGCATTTTATTGTTTATTAGGATTTTCATTTTGTTTTGTTATTGATCTTCATTTAGTGCCCCATCCACTAGCATATCTAAATATTACTTGGCAAAGAATAATATATTATATATGCAAAAGAGATTCTGTGTGTGTGTGTGTGTGTGTGTGTGTGTGTGTGTGTCACTTTGAAGAGAAATGAAACCCATGATACAGAGATTTCTCAGTACCAATGCAATTAAATCTATTAAATATTAAATAAGGAGATCAAGAATTTCAAATGTTTTTCATTCTTTATTCCAAAATGACTATTTGGCAAAGTCCTTCACTTTGACAACATGAATGGCTCTCACAGAAAAGGAAAAAAGAAAAACCTCACAGTCAGTAGATGGAAATGTAGATCCAATGTCCATCTACATTAACACAGAGTTAACTTAGCAGGAATATCTAGGTGTATCTCAGCTTAGCTAAGTTCCAAAATATGCCCTTTGCTAAATGCAGAGCAAGCCCAAATTGTATCTGCTCCCTGTTTAATTTTCAGCTTTCTTATTCTATTCTGAATCAGCGAAATTTTTCAACAATCAGTGGACACAGATCTGAGCAAGGGAAGAGCAGAAATTCTAGTGCAACAATTGTAATCTGAATATTCTAGGGCAAGTACTTTTAGATTCCTGAGTTTGTCTACCTGAGATCCATAACTGTGTAGGTTCAGTACACAGGGTTATTTAACAATTTAGCAGTGAAAAATCTTGACATTTTGATGTACCTGTAACTTCTAAATTGCACTTGAAAGACTTATTGAAGGCTTTTTGATTCAATGACAGCAACATAGCATTGTTTCATAATATGCAAAAATTGTTTGTTAACACTTTGGAAGCTCAGAATTTTATAAACTCAAGGAGGTGAGAATTTGCTGTTTTCCACCTCATGTTTGATCTGTCAAATCCAAAATTAAAATATACAAAATATTAATCCCACAACAACTAATGGCAAATATTGCCACTGGGTTTTTTTTATTTCTTTTCTTTTTCTCTCTTGTTCTAGGATCATCAGCCACACCACTGAAAAAAAATTATTGTAGAAGGTGGGAGAGTCCTCAAAATGAATTATTCATGGATCCAATTGTGATATTTGTTTCAACAATAGTAAATTCACTTGCCTCTGATTATACAATAAGTAAATAACTCTTTTCTTCCTGACAAGGAGAACTTTTATGCACAAAATTATTTTTAGCCCAATTCTCCTCATTATCCTGTTGTAAGAAAAGTTCTAGATATGAAAGCCAGGGAAGAAAGGGAAATGAAAATAACTTTCCAAAAATGGACAGCCAATATTGTGAAAAGAGGAAACAATTTTCAGGTTAAGGAAAAAAAAAACACATGTAAGTGCTTCTTCAAGGAATACTCAAGTCTTTATTCGTAGGCAATCTTCCTGGGACTGGAAAATCATAAAGTCAAATATGAGCAAGTCTAGTGGAAAATCTGTGATGTTAATCTTGGCTGGAGTCGTATTTTTAACAGGCCTTGAATGTGTGTGCCGGATTATCCAGATGGTCATACAGGAATCGGCCTGATAGGATTAAACCTTTATGCTGAACTCTGCTCCATCTGTTCGCCAAGGTTTGCCTTTCCTTATCTGAATATGAATTTTTAGCCTCCTTGTGTCTGGGAGTCGGACTAAATTCAACATTAAAAACTTATCTGTGTGCAGATAATTTAACATTTCATTAGTTAGTTGATATCAGCTTGGTCTTTTCCTAGAAAACATTTTTACAAAGAATTTTCCCAAGAAGGAATTTAAAACTATATAGGATCTTTTGTCGTTGTTAGAGGGTTTTGTCTTTTTCCTCCTACTGAATCTAGGACTTGTTCAATTCACTATCATAACAGGGGTTTACACTGATGTTTGCCCATAAAGATAGAAAGGAAGATTTGGTATCCTTTCTGCAGAATCTGACTATGAGAAGAGGTGAGATTACTTCCAACCGGATGAATGATCCAAGCAGAATATATTCATGTACGTTTTTATTTCCCATTACAAGAGGATTGATATTACTCATCATTGATGAAATTAGCTACAACAGCCATTTCTACTATTTTCACTAGGTTTTGTATGTTTTTAGGAAGCTTTTTTAGGGGACGGGTTTGTAATTCAGAGCTTCATCTTGAAAGAAACAGACTGTTTTGCCCTCCTGTGCATACATCCTCAGGAGAAGTGAAGTTACTTATTTTTCAGTTGGAAAAGTTGACTGGCAAGTCTCAGGACAGAGGCCAGTAAGTAACCAATAAGCCAGAGAGCCCTGATAGATGGTTCTGAGGTTTCCAAACCTGTGACAAAGGAAAAGGGAGGGCTGTGACTGTTGGGCTCAGTGAAGCAAACAGCATGCAAATGAATGAATAAGTTGCATAAAAGAAGGATCTTTTAGACTCCTACTTTGTGGCTGGTTTATGGCAACGTGATCATTAGATGTGCTCAGTGTAGATTTGTGAAGGAAATGCCATAGACTGTAGCCTTTGGAGCCTGAGTACTAAGAATGTAAGATCCCTCTAGCAGTCTAAGAGGGCTCCACCAGCTTTCCATAATCCCCTTGGTAACACTGGATCTTGGCTCTATGCCATCATGAATGGCAGGGGCCAGCAGCTCATCAAAAAATTCAGGCTTTTCCACACACAGGTCTAGTTATTATGTTTGCACAGTACTCTTAACTGGGCAGCCAGAGGAAGCGAGCAGTGAAACTTTGCATTCAAGCTTAAGATGACTTATGTATATTGGTACAAATGTACATATAACATCTTATAAAACATATGTCTTTGGCATATGTTTTTGACAAGAATTGTAGTCAGCTGATAAAAGGTGGTTCCCTTTCAGGAGGTAGGTGATCCTAAGTGATGAAGCTCACTGTAAGTAATCTCTTGTAAAATGAACACTCACACACACAATCCTAGTGTCTATTCTCCACATTTTTTTATAAACAAGGACAGGATGTTCAATCTCATTACTGAAATCTGCTTTGCCCAATACGGTAGTCACTAGCCATATGCTACTATTGAAATTTAATTTTTAATTAGCTAAAATTCAATAAAAATAAAAAATTATTTTCTTGGTCATACTAGACACATTTCAAGTAGTCAATAGCTACATGTAACTAGTGACTATCACATAGGACAGCACAGAGATAGAACATTTCAATCACCATAGAAAGTTCTATTGGACAGCACTGATCTAAGGATCAAGTTTAAATAACTGACCCAATAACTGATAAAGAAAAATCAGAGCTACTATTTATATGAAGTGCCATCCATATACCAGGAACTGTGCTGGAAATAATTAATCTCTACCCCCTTCACCAATGACCACAAAATCAAATGCTCACAGAGCCAGGCAGAAAGGTAAGTAAATCAAATGGGCTAGGGACAACACAACAGGAAAGGTGGGGATTGTGGCTAAGTGTACAGTATATGTCCCACCCAAAAGGGACACAACTTCTCAGTGTGACCTAAATGCTGCCATTTGAAAATGGGGTCCAACACTACCAGCTCTTCTGAATGTAAAGAGAATTTGCAAATCTGGATTTTTAGGTAAACTCTCTTTATTTTCAATTGTAAAACAACAAATACCTAGTTTCTTAAAGCACCATGAAAACCAAACCTAAACATGACTTAGAACTAGATTCAGTCCATGATCTGATCCACAAGTGTGTAAATTCTGTATTTTTGGAGGGCCAAGAATCACCTTTCAGTTATTAATTTCTTCAACTACACAACTAATACTACCACTGACTCATCAAACAATAAACACAAACCACCACCAGTGCCAATTCTGCTTTGGATCGCTAAAAGGCCTCGCCCATAACAACATATAAGTAAGTTCCCAGCTAGCCTTCCTCTGCTATGTAGAAGATTTCTATAACCAGTTTGAGAGACGAGATCCCTGCTCCTGAAGGATTTCTATTGTCATCATGCAAGACAGCATAGATAGTGACTTTTTAAAGAAACTGTGTTTTGAATGTGAGCAGCATCTCAAAATCAACCTTGCCCAACCTTTAGTAATGCACAATTCCTGCTCTGTGCTTTTCAGAATAGTAATGCTTATATTTCTCCTCACGACCAAGGCTGCTACTGCTAATGTATTTGACTGAATTTTTATTATTGAGAGCCTTATCATTTTGAGCCAGTTTCCTCTCCTCCCTGACACATTCAGTGACACTGCACTCCAGTGTTTGTTATAGCACAGATGTTTCCGTGGTGATGATCAATGACGTCACGAGCACCGGAATGTATATCATCAAATGTATCCAGACAGAAGAGTAAAGTAGAGTGGGAACTCCACTTCCATTTGAACTCCATGTTAACTGACTCAACTTCCTCAAAAATTACTCTTTGGGGTCTGAGCTGTTCAATCTGGACTGCAAAAAGCAAGCACACTGGCCTGTTTGTAATTCACTTCTACTATCAGATTATTAATTATGTGCTAAATCTCATCTACATACCAAAACCCAGATTAACCTTCCTTAGATGCCAGCTTTCAAAATGTTACTGCTGGGCTCAAAAGCTTTCTGTTGTTTCTCCTTAGCCCATGGGATCAAGTCCACTCTCGGGAGTCTGGCCAATTCTCCCCTTCCAACCTTCCCCATCTCTCCCAAACTGGAAGCAGGACTCAGCAGCAGTTGGAACCAATGGCTCTGGATTTAGGAGGCCTCAGCTCACATTACAGCTTGGGTAAATTACTTTTCTTAATACTCAGTTTCTATCACTTTAATTGGGGATAACAGTTATAAGAAAACTCGCTTCATGAGGTTGTTGTGAGGTTTAAATAAGTTAATCCATGTGTACAGAGCTCTGCACAGAGTAAGCAATAAATAATGTGATATAAATAATAAATGTGAAATAAAATGAAAAAGATGAGAAGCAGAAGGAGAAGGAATATAAGGAAAAAGAAAAGGAAGATGATCGTGACAGGCCCTCCAAATTCACTGTCTCCAAACATGATTTGCACCTGTCCACCATTTCTTTTTCAGGAAGGTTTTTACCCAAACAGTGCTGTATCATAAAGACCGGTCTTCTGCATGAAGCTGTTTCTTCCCATCCCAGGCTTCAAAATACTAACTCTTTAGTGAGCTTCTTCATGTCGTTTCCATTCATTCATCATTGACTACACTTTTCCTTGAACTTGCATCTTGGTATATATATGTATAAACCTGGGACTGCATATATGTATGCAAATCAACCTAACAGTCAACACATCCCCTGTAAGCAGGAACCACATTCACTCACAAACTGGATGGATAGTATTCTGCACTCAACCAATACCTGACAATTAACTAGCCTTCTTAAGTCTTCAAAGGGTTTCCCCATCTCAATTATTCTTATTACCAACCCTGAGTAGCAGGCAAGCAGATGTTATTCTAAATTCCACTTTACAAATGAGGTAACTGAATTTAAGAGACTCACTTGAACTTGAGACTTTGACAGTCCACATTGGTAGATAAAGTCAAATATTTAAAACACCCAAACTACCCTTCAAATTTGGTATTTATCTGAAATTTCTGCTCAGTTTGGCTAAAACATTCACTTCTATCATGCAAATACTATAGCCAAAGCCCCATTAAATCTTAGTTGTGCAATTCCTATTCCCAAGATAGAGTGTAGATATTTATTAACTTTACAGAATATTACTACTCTATTTCCAAGCAAAGTTATTTTCCCCCTAAGACTCAGCCTCACATATGAATTATAGTAAAATCTCTCTCTACCTTCTTCTATTTCCAAGCTCAAAAAATGGCATCCTAATATAATACCACAGGTGCCAATTTAAACACAGGAACACTGGAAATATTCCAGTTTCCAGGCTTAGAAGCTTTTCTATTGTTACACATTGGGCTGCTAAACACACAGAGTTTGGACATCAAATATAAGTGTAGCAGCACTTTGAGAACTTACATTTTTAAATGTAGAGCAATTCCCCTTAAGTTTCATTTTTCAATCTGGACATTATCCATCTCAGTGGTGCTCATCATAGAATTTTGTGCATACAAAGAAAATAATAAAAGTTTACTTGTTAAATAGGTTATCCTAAAACAGTACCTCAATAACATTTTCCCCAACTTTTTTTTCTTTTTTTTTGAGCAACAATGATTGAATTCCACAGGCTTTAGCTAACCAAATCGAGAAGAGTTTCTAGGATTCTGCCAAGGTTGAAAGGTAGAAGAATCTGAGGTCTGACTTTATTGATTTGTTGCACATAATAGTTACTGGAAGGTCACAGCTGGTTTGATGATTCAGCCAGAAGATTTTAGCAAAGAATGACCAAAATTCTATTTTCCTTCTCCACTAAGAAATGATAAAATACCTTGGAACTGCTGGGACACAGTCCCCTCATCCACAGTCCCACACATAGTATACCTAAAAACATCTGCCTCAGGCCCCGCACAAAGTAGGTGCTCAGTATCTGCTGGCTTCCCGCCTGTGCTCAAAAATAAGAAGATAAAGAATAATAAAGAATTAAAGTTCTCAATGTACACCAACCACTTTAATTTTAATCATTCTTCTAAATAACAGCCAAAGTCTGTTGCTATGTGTTCATTGGTTACATATGCTCGTCTCTTGAAATTTTTCTTATTTTGCCCCAAAGTCAATGAGAAAAACTTGAGAAGAGGCCCCAAAGCTGACATTGTCTGCACCTCTATCCCTGCATTCTCCTGCAGCATGTCTCCCCAGAACTACAGGGAAGAATGTGGTTTTGAACAACTGGTGTCCCACTGGTTGCAACTGTCAATTAAATAAGCCGGTAACATAGCAGCATATGTTCACATATAAAATATTGATTAATTTCACAGATTGGGATAAAAATATATTAGTACTTGGGTTCCGCTTTCATGCTTAGTGGTCAGATAAGTATTCATCCAATTCAGATCTATTTCTGCACCCTGTGGGCTCCAGAGTGTTACTTTTGTGTTTCACTTTTCTTTTCCTTCTCTGGTTACCGTCTGGTTTCCCATGTCGGTGCCTCTACTATGACTGACTAGCATATGTTTAAGCAGGACTTTAATTACTAGGTCATCTCCCAGCCAACTTGCCCAAGGCAGACTGGCAGAAAAGTCCTACAATCCACGTCTCAGACTCTCTCTTGCTCCTTTCCAGGTAAATCTCTTTTTTCTGAAGATGCTAAAATCATGCTGATGGCATCGTATTCATCTGATAAGGATGATGATCACCTAATTTCTATAAAGTTTCATTTCTGTCCACTGAGTATTTCAAGTTGCAGGGCTGGCACAAGGAGATTAAGATGGGGTGCCTGATAGTGTGACGTGATACCAGGATTTTTTATCTTAACCCAGAAAAGCACCTTCCCATATATCACCGCACATGCCAACTAACAGACCCTGGGGATTTAGCACAGATCTGGCTTTTCAATTTGCCTTTGAGTAACGTTGTGAATTTGCTTCAATTGAAGCAGGAATTATATTACATGATCAAATAGCAGGAGAATTTCTCTCCACCTCTGAAGTCCAATGTGAGGAGATTAGCATTGACTAAACAGTGGGAAAAGGCAACGGTGATGACCGCCTTATGTCAGCTACTTGGAGGTCCAAATGCTACAGATGCAAAAACCTAACTCTTCTTCTATTTGGCCATAACCAAATCTTTGAAGGATGGGCTCAGTTTCCCTTGCTTCCTAAGTGGAGAGAATAATAGTAGTGCCCTCCTATGGTGGTTAAGAGTATTAAAAGAGATGATACAAAGGGCTGAGCACTGAACCTGATAGGTAGTAAATGCTCAAAGGCTGCTATCATAACAGCAAAATCATCAACACTTAAAAGAGTGGTCTAAAAGCTAGCTTTTACTGGGCAAAGAGTTCTATTAGCCTGTTAACTGGTTAGGAAAATGCACTGGACCCGTATCTCCAAATCAAAGAGAAACCAATCTATAGGAAATTCTTAAATTTATTTTTTCAGAAATGGATCCCAGACCTAACTCACCTTCCCTATTAGCCCTCTCCCAAGCTTCTAATATTGTGCCCCCATATGGTATTTTGGACATGCTTCCCCCTCTGCCAAAAATGCTCTTTCCTCTTTGATTGACAAAATGCTACTCATTCGTATTTTAAATCTTAAGTGTCCCTCATTCGTCACACTTGGTTGAGTCCCCTTGTTTAAACCTGTCTTAGCAGTTTGTATTTCTGTTTTATACTGCGTACCATCACTGCAATTTAAGTAATTCTAAATGAATTCTTTTTTGTAATTATTTGCTTAACATTGACACACACACACACACACACACACACACTCACACACGACTAAATACCTCAAAATACTGTCCCTGTCTTGATCTCCTCTGCATCCTTATCCCTATTGTCTAATACAATAAGCAGTCAGTAAACATATGTTAAATAGATTAATGACTATTCGAATGCCTGAATGAATGAGGGAATGAACTAAAGACCAATCATCAGAGTTGTTAAGATATTAAGGAACAAAACAGAATAGTTTAAAAGTTGAAAAGTCTTCCAGTCATTATTAACAATCGCCACTACATCCACATAGAGCTTCCTAAATGGAGAAGCAGCGGCTCCTTGGAATCTGTTTTCCTAATTTTCCTAAGCTGATCTGGCCCCCGGTCCTGCAGCAGGCATTCTATGCTCATGGGGGCTAAAATTAGCACCAGCAAGCTCCCCCTGCAGTGGGCTCTAATCATGCAAAGGCCCAGGTGGATCTTGCTGACAGATGTTAAGGTTAGAAGGAAGGGTAGCAGCCAGATGAGAAAACAGAGCCACCCCCTTCCGGAGGTACCAGCACTTCCTGTCTTTTAGGCCTGGCTGGTTCCTGCCTACCCACCCCCTCCCCCATGCATCAGTTCCAACACAGTTGCTGCTCTTTCTGTCATTTGAACTCAAATTCTATCTCGGAAATTGATGGGCGATTCTGCCCCTGACAACACAATGTCAGCTTTGCTCAGTGTCCAGCTGGTTCCGTATATATTATCATAATGTGCTGCCTGGGTGGACCCCGGCTGATTCTCTCCCTTGACTCAAATCCTCCTTTCCACACTAATTTCTGCCCTCTGACATGTAGACACCACTTGTTTAAAAATAAAAACAGAGTTAACAGCTTGGGAAACATTTTGATTTTCAAAATCCTACAAGAACATTAAATCTATTCTAATGGTAAATTGAACTAAAAAGGTTTTCTTTGAAAAAAAGTTTTTTTGATTCTTAAAAAAATTATGTTTCCCAGGATCCTACACTGTTTCCTGATGACTTGAAAGAATTATTACTTCCCCAACGCTTAAGCCCTCTAAAACAGTTTCCCAAACTTCAGTCCTGATTTTGCTCCTTACCAATACCACTTACACTATGACCTACTTAATATTAATTAATTAATCTAGCTGTTATTTTTGTTTAGGTTAACTTTCCTTTTCTTTAATTCAGTCTTGCCCTGAGAAGTAATAACTGAGATCATGACTTTGGAGTGCTGTGTTTCTGTTTGTTTGCTTGCTTGTTTATCCATCAATCAAGATAGACCTGTAACTATTTAAAAAAAATTTTTAATGCTTTCTCCACATCACCTAAAATTATTTCACATACTGCATGGGAAACCTAATATAAAAGCTCACTGCTAGCCATCAAGTAGATTCAACACTACCGTCTCAGCTGAAGAAATTCAGAGAGCAGAAAGTCCAGTGAGAGTTACCTAAGTGGTTATGTGTGGCACACTCTGGGCTTTTCCAGGCCTCCTGGAACCCACTGCTGACCTCTTGCAGAAATGCTCAAGGTGAAGTTGGCCTTAGTCCATCCTGTGGAATGACCATCACCTGGGCATTTTGGTGGCCACTCACCAGGGAAGTATATGTGTAACACCTTAGGAGATAGGAGACCTCTCACAGAAATAGCTGGATTCAAATAACAAATCATCAGGACTTGAAGGAAGCTACCAAACTCCCCCTTAATGAAATTGAAGCCCAAAGAAATCAAAATACATATTTGAGGTCATGTATCAAGGTTGCAAAGGTTTTTATTTCTGAATAATATTTTTTTTGTTTTTATTTCTGAATGTGCAACTGAAAATGTTCAAACAAAAATGTTTCAAACCCACTCCTGGCCACTGACCCTAACTATCTCATCTTAATAAGATTAATGACCAGTCACAGAAGCTTTCATTTGCATGTTCATACCCCTTGAATCCTCTGATATCAAGTCAGAGAAGCTCTTATGGCAAGTTAAGTACAAAGAGGCCCTTAGTTTGGAACAATCCATTATGCAAATAAGCACAACTGGAATTATGATGATTTTGTAACCAAATATAAGATTAAAAAATTAGATTTAAAAAAGTTCTGTCATTTTGGTCCAAAATATAAGCAGAAAGCACCACTCCCTGCCTCTCACCATGCTCTTCCCTACACTTTGTGCCTATTAAAATAAGTTAAGCATGGCCCACTCATTTATTAGGTCATTCAAAATACCAAATACTGGAAGTCTTCCAAAGGTGATGGGTTTGTCAAGAAATTCATATAAGAAAACAGCCTCACCAAATCCATATCAGGTTCCCATGTTATTTGCAGCATGAGGTTTAGTAGCCCTTCAGTTCCCTAACAAGGAGACTGTTAGTATCCCAACAGCCTTTTGATTCACAGTCTCACAGTATTCCCCTGGTCTCCTTTTTCTCTACCTTGTATACATGCCAGGGAGCCCATATGGTCAACAAATGATTTCTACAGAGATGAGTTAGAACATCCTTGCAAATAAATAAAATATTACCAGCCTCCTCCTTATCTTGCCAACCCCACAGACAACATACTAGTCATCAAATAAAATCAGCATTTTTTTATTTGAGTAACAGAATGTGGCATAGCCAGGGGGAAAATAGGTTATTACTGAAAGAAAACAAGCTATAAGGTAAACATACACAGTATGCCATTAAAAAAAGAAGAAGATATGCTCTGAGTTAACTTTTGAAAAGTCTATTTAAGATATCAGCATAAGTGCCTTCCTTGTACTGAGAAAAAGTAGGAATGGTGGAATAAGAGACGGACAGAATTTTAGCATAATATACAGAGCAAGTAGTTGAAAGTACAGACTCCAAAGTCAGGCTTTCTGGGTTTGAACCCTAGATATACTACTTATTTGCTGTGTAATTGTGGGCAAGTAACTTAACCTCTCTTTAATCTCAGTTTCCTCAACTGTATGAGGAGTGCCTATAGCACTACGTGCCAGGCACACTAAGGGCTCACTGAGGATTACTGTCATTATTCTTAGTACTATTATTATGCAGAGCTACGTGGTTAGGTAGACCAGGGGCTGAGTCTCAGGTCCAATTCTAGTTAGTTAGTTTTGTGGCCTTGGGTAAATTACTGACCCTCTCTAAACCCTAGTTTTCTCATCTATAAAATGGGAATAATAATTGTGATAGTTCATCAGATTTGTTGGAGGACTTGATAAGTCAAATAATTATCACACTACTGGCACAGAGTAAATGTTCCATAAATGTTAGCTGATAATAGCCCCAAAATAACAATAGCAATAATAATGATACTACACATTACCACTTGGCCTGGTCACCACTAAGCAGGGCAGCAAAGTTCTCAGCACTATTTCTCCTTTCCCATTAGTGCCATAGGTAGTGTCAGATTCAAATAAGGATAACGCTGATCATCTGCGTAGCAGTGACCTGTGGCTCCTGAACATGCTTCCGTCTGCCTGACCCTGAGCTTGCTGGCTATCAAGTCCCCAGTGTTAGGGTTTCTGGCGTTACCCACTTCATGGATTACTCTGGATATACACTGAAAATCAGTCTCCACTTAGATCTTTATTCATTATCTTGACTTCTTGCCACGTAATTTTTTATTGCAAGGGGAGACAAAAGGCTACTTCCCCACTGCTCAAAGAAAAGGGCCTGATTTGATGCTTTAAAATCTAGGGCCTGTGAGCTCTATTCTATGACACATCTGGATATTTTCATCCCTAATGTTTGTCCCTTCACCTGTCTTTCTTTTTCAAGTAGGAAAAATCAATTGATAAGATGTAATGTGCCACTCTAAGTAACAAAGCATGACATCAGTATTTGTCTGTGGTAACCTGGACCCTTCACCAAAATGCTCTTCCATAAGTGGGCCTGGCTGGAGTTCTTCACCAAAACCAGTCATATGAAGGGCCACTGTCTAAGTGTAAAGTTCTGTCTGCATCTTTCATCCTTGTCCCTCATGTTTTGAAAGTGCATTTCTGTCAGGGAGCTAGAGAGATGTTACAGACATTCCTTTCATGATACTCGGAATCCCAGAGAGACCCCTGCAAGCTGACACCAACCTGAACTGTAAAGGCATCAGGAGTGGACCCCAAGTCCTCCAATGTCTTATATAACCCAGTGACCATAAAGCTGTGCTCCCCCTGAATTCACACTTGCCTGCCAGCATATGTGGGCAAAGAGCACTACATAGATTTTGACAGAAACTATCTATGTGAATGTGAGATTACATCCCCTTCCTAGGTCTCAGTTTCCTTATCTGGAAAATGAGAGGTTGCATTGGATGACCTTTCATACGTCAATGGCCCTTCACTTGGCATGAGCTGTCACTCACCCACTGACCACAGTGAGAGAGGAAGAGAGAAATTTGGGATGGTATGTTTTCTCTTCCTTGTTTAGTTTATTTTCACTCATTCAATTTTAGTTTGTTGGGGTTAGACAAAATATACATTTCATAGCCAAGTAACACAGCAGCCCTCCATTCTAAAGGCCTTAAAAAAGTCTCTGTAAATTCAACAGAAGTCAATAGGTAAACTTCTAAGCTACTTATGCAAAAAGCAAATCAAGCCAAACCCATCTGGAAAAAGAACTCTCAAAATGTTTGATTTTCTTCCTATTTTGAACACTTGCACTGTTGATAAAATGAGGAGTGATCAGGGGGACTGCTCCCAGATACAGCCAACTCCCTGGTGAGCTTCCAAGGGCCGGCAGGGAAGAGCAAAGTTATAAGCAACTCAGAGTGATCTTGCCCTGGGTTTTCATGACACACTAGAAGTCCATGTAATTGAAAATGAGTTCATCAAAGCCCTGCTTGGTCCCCCACACCATTTCACAATTGCCAACCACCACAGCCTGAGTGTCTCATGTGGGCCTGCATAATCTGGCCCTCAGTAGCCACCTTGGCCTCATCTCCTGCCATCCTCCCAGTGACAGGGAGCAACAGGAGTCATCCCAGTCTCCTCTCGGTTCCCTGAACTCACCTAATCGAAATAGCCTTTGCACATGATGTCCCCTCTTCCTGGAAATTTGTTTCTGTCCCTTTTACCTGGTGAAAACATACTCAGCTTTTAGGTTTTGGCAAAAATGTGATTTCCTCAAAGAAGCTTCCCTGACACCTCACTCCCCCCACTCCTGTTATGGTCCCACTTTTATGCATAACTCTCATGAGCTGGTTGTAAATTTTTTTAAATATCTTTCTTCTCTATTTACATTATAAATTCTGTGAAGACGGGGCCTGTATCTGCCTATGCTACTGCCTATGCTACTGCATCTCAGCTTGGTGTCTGTCACGTACTGGATGCTTAGAATGAATGAATGGAGGGAGGAATGATTTGAAGCCTTAGTAAGCTGAGACCTTATTCCCTGGCTGGAGATCCAAACACAGGGCTATCCTGGAAATAGCCAGTGGATTCTTTGTTCTCCTGAAGTCTTCTTTCTCCAAAGGCACCTCCAGACAAGGAAAGGCATGTGTCAATGGTTTTAGTCCAGAGCACCAAAAAACTGTGCATGCTAAAAGGTCTAGAGATGACCCAACCCCACTCTAATTGAATACATAGCAAACTGAGACCACAGAAGCAAAGTAACCTGCCCAGAGTCTCACAGCTAGTTCATGGCAGAGTCAGGTCCAGAATCCAGCTCTTCCCTTAGACAGCCCAATCGTCCCTCTGTTAGATCCAGCTGATATTTACCAGCCACTTCTTAGGGCCTCATTACACAGAAGGGAGAAGAGGGGGCCTCTCCTTTCTATTGGAAGCTCCAAGCTGTCTCTCAATTTGGAGTAATCTTCCCAAGCTTGAATCATCTTTCTCCACATGTCCATAAAACAACAAATTTAAGTGCAGCTGGGCACAAGGAGTCAATGGGGTTGGATACCCAGGGGCAACCAACAGAAGCAAAAACTGCTTCTGTCTGGAGCAAAAGGATTAAAGAAGGTCAAATGCTAAAGAGCAAGAATAACACCATATTGTCAGGGACAGCTGGAAGGGGAAACTACAATGGAGAGGTCAGAACAAACTGGTGGTGGGAAAAATCTGATTCTACTTCTCTAACGCTGTAATTACAGCAAAGAGATGGGATGAGTGATTCCATTACCACTTTCTATTCTGCAATGTGTTTTTAGTTTGACCAAACCCTACTTTTGTTTAGATTTGTTTTATGTTGGGATCCTGGCACATTTATGCTTTACATTTTTATCAATATAATTACTTTGAAGGGAAATTTAATTCATTTGTATCTCATGCCTACAAAACTAAGTTTCAATTGTTTCGCAATTTTAAAAAGCATGGGTATTTAAAAACATCTATATTTGAGGCAAGAAACTAAGTAAGACCTCAGGTTAGAACTTAACATTAAAGTGTTCACCTTCTAAAAACTCTTGATTAATAGGTTTACTGATTTTTCATATCCATATAATAACTATACAAATTCATACCGATTTTTAAAAAAGAACCTAAATATGCAAAACACCAGTTGGGGCCTCAAAACCAGAAAGAGTGCCTACTGATGACCAGCTGAGCTCTCTGACCTCCTCAGATTTCCCAGTGATCACAGAGAAGGCATGTCCTCCAACCATCCAAAGAGGGGAGAGAATAAAGGGAAGGAGAAGGGAGGAAGGGATAAAAACACATGCATGCCAAAATAAAAAAAAAATGTCCCCTAAAAAAAAATGAGCATTTAAACTGCTTGTCAGAAGGCTTTCTGACAAAGCCACTAGAGTGTATTCACAGGCATTTGCATAAATGCTGCCGGTGAGTTCACCATAGCTGCTAGCGCTAATGGTACATAAAGTAATTTAGTCACTTCTCCCGGCATTCTATGTCAGAATGATGAGCACCGGCACTTTGCCTTGTTGCATATTAGATCATTAGATAATAAAGTGTTAGCACATGCAAGCTGACAGGGTCCCTGCACTATAGCTTTTTGAGGGCACCACATTTTGCCACAGGGGGAAAGAATAGAGAAAGTGATGCCACAATTGGCCTTAAATTCAAGTAAACACAACCTGAAACTCAAGAGAACAAGAATGACAATATCAACACTCCTCAAGCCTTTAAGGATCGCTGGCATACAGTGCTCAGGAATTTGTCCAGGTGAAGGGAAGACAGGGCAGAGGTAAGCTAGGGTTGTACATTACCATGGGTGGCTACAATTCTACATCTTTGGCCCCAAGTCTATGCTTTTTCAAAAATTGAAACCCTGAGACTAGTCAGCTTCTGAGGCTACTCTCTCCACAGCATACATCTTCCATAAAGCTACTGCTTAAAGATGAAAATTCCCTAGCCTAAACTCTCCCATAAATATTCAGCCAAAGAAAATCTCAGTATTTATGAATGAAGAAAAAAATGAGGGAGAGCAATTACCATGAGCTACAGTGTGCCAGGATTCACCCTCTTTGGACCAAGCAAGATTCTGTGAAATAAATTTGCCTTTTCAACTCTCCTACTTGAAATCCAGGGGCAGTTATTTGAGCAGGTAGGTTTGGAAGTCCATAGGTCATACAGGGAGGACTGCATGAATGTAAAGCATGGTCTCTATTTCTACTTATATGCAGAAACATGAGCTATGAAAGGGAACTTTCCTCCAACTGTCTGACAAGCAGGTTATAAATAGAGATGTGCAGAGTTGCTCAAAATAATTCAGGCTACCTGTAAATGAGATGGTAAAAAGCCCAGAATGAGGAAAAATGAAGGCTCCTACAGGTCACCTAAGAGGTGAAAATAGCTAGCAGTCTCACTGTGCAGCGGCTGTCTGAGGTGGGGATGGAGGAGTGGAGCGGCCAAGGAGTAGGGGTTTGGTTCTGGAAGTCTGAAACAGGACAGGATTTTTCAATGGTAAGATAAAGTAGTACCATACCCCCAAATCAACATGCGTTAGCATTTAAGTCCACTCCCACACATCCCCAGTGAAAGAGCCCAATAGTCATCTTTTGCTGAGTAGATATTTATGTATCAGCTTGAAGTGTCTAAATGAGTGGGTGGTTATGTATGGTTGGTTGATTCATTCTTCAGAGAAGCAGATTTCCATGTTATTGTCGTTACAAGGAACCTCAAGGTATCTACCCTTTTATTCTTCTGGAGAAGAATAAAGTAAGGCTTTGGTGAGAGCTAGGACCCCTAGCTGGAGAAGATAGGACATATCCACATCCCCACTGTTGGTTAACTATTTATGAACAAGTGAAATGTCATCATTTTCTTGAACAATATGTTAATAATAACATGGCCACTTGTAGACTGGTAAATTGGAGCAGAAGAATAAAATATTGCCTTTAAAACTTAGAATAATGTGATATTCCAATTGAAATATTAATATGTATACCTAGAAGCAAGAATATTTGAGCTGGGAGGAAGCCTAGAGACATTTTGGTCTAGAGATCTCAAACTGTTAGGCTATGGCTATATTCCTCCTATGTGACATTTCTCCCTTCTTTCCTTCTAGGTTTAAAAATTTTATGATCAGTTATCAACAATTAAAAATTAGGGGTTTTTGTTCTTGCCACACTAGAACATATGGCCCCACTGGGCCCTCAGTCCTTTTGGCCACAACTGTCTGTGGGACAACAGAGCATGTGCTTGCCCTTCTTCTGCAGTCTCCACCTAGCCCACTTCCCCTATGAACATGACCTGCCCCCACTCAAGGCACACAATTTTTTTTTTACCCCTACAGACCATCACCTTTATTTTACCAAGAAGTAAACTAAGGATCCCAAAAGTAAGGTGATTTGTCCAAGGTCACATAAGGTCAGCGGTGAAACTAAACTTGAATTTAAATTTCCTGGCTCCTATGTCAAGATTCTTTCCTCCACATCATAACGCAAAGTAATGTTCCTGACCTACATGTTCTAGTAGTGTCCTTTCTAGCAGGTTGTTCCTGTTGGTTTGTCTTGTTTTTCTTTTTTTTTTTCAGTGGAGGGATGATTTGGATGGTGTCATGTGGTCTGTCACTGACTTCCCAAGGCCAGGAATGGGAACTGGGTGTAGTCTGCACTTGGAGGACATTTTGAAATTGTGAAGCCGTGACTCGTAGATTTCAAAGTGACAGTCAAGTCTGTCCTTGGACAGGGCAGTAACCATTGTAACTAACCAGCCACAGTCAAAAACAAGACTTCAGTTTTTAAGCCACTGCTCTCCAAATTGTGCCCAGTGAGTATCTACCTATTTTTTCCTCTTCCTTTCCTCTAAATACTTCTAGTAATACAATGCCTTACGTGACTCCAAGGGTATTAAAAAGGCAACATTACTGTAAAGTGAGGATCAGAATAATTTCACATACAGGAATGGAACTAGGAATGTAATCATGAGCAGGTGTTTCAAATGGCCTCCTGCAAAAAAGTAATATCTATCCATCTCAGCACTAATGAAACCATAAAGAAGCAGCTTTTGAAAGATGATGGTTTACTTTAAAAGACTGTAAAACTGGATGTGGTGAAGAATCCCTTCTAAGAGTGTTACATCTGGCTAATTAATAAAAAGTACAGTTTGTGTATTCCTTAAGTGCAGAAAAAAAAACAGGCAAAACTAATGATAGTGGTAGGTTTATTAAATTAGAATGCTGGCAGGGAAGGGAGTTTTCTACCCTATGAATTATGTCATCGACAGCTCATGGCCCTTGGAAAAATCAGACAATCAGGTGGTAATTTGTGCAGTAGTGTTTTTAAGAGAATCCTGCTGACCTAGGAAACAAGAAAGTGAAGTGGAGAAATGGGTTTAGAGTTTAATTTGAAGATAAGAGAAAATCTAGCATGGTGTTTGGTATCACATATAGTCTCAATAATTGTTTCGTGGAGGGTTAGTTGGATGGATGGATGAAAGATGAGTAGATGGATGGGTGGATGAAGGATGGATAGGTGGATAAATAAGTGGATGGATATATTGGTGGATGGGTGGATAAATGGATGGATGGATAGACGGATGGATGAAAGGGGAATGAATGGATGGATGATGGATAGATTGATAAATAGATGGATAAGTAGATGGGTAGATGGATGGATCAGTGGATGGATGGTCAGATAGAAGGATGAATACATTACATATACATGTAGTACAAAAACAGTCAGATGTGCATTCAATCTAGCCTGTGGTTCATTTGAGTGGTATTCACCTTCCTTGATTCAAATTTTTATCTGGCTTCCTCCAGTCCTCTCAAAGTTACCACTGATGAGCCATAAATTCAAGACAAATGTGATTTCTCCTCAACAAAGTCCACCTACAGAAAGCAGACTCTATCATGTGCTGATGAGGGGAAGACAGTGCACAAGGCACAGTAAGGACATTTAGTTTGGGTTTCAAATTCAGAAAATGCCTCTGACCTAGATTTTGGACATTATCTCCAAATGAAGTTTAAAATAAGTTACAGAGGTACACCAGCAGGATTGTAAAGATGATAGAGTTCATTAAACAACCAAGTCAGTTATAAACCTAAAATGTATTACAATGTTTATTACCCTCTTTTGGCCTTCCTTTACTTTTCAGTCAAGTGGGAGCTGTAAATAAAGCAGTGGTCCAGGTCTCCCTCTCTCTCAACCTGAAGGAAAGATGCATCAGCCCATTTCTAGGATTGAGAGATGTATAATGAGAAAGGCTGGGCCTCCAAGATATCTTCCTGTGTCTAAATACTTAGTATCAATAATGTTCAATAGAACATTTGAAATTCCAAACAGAGTAGAAAATGTGGTGGAGTTGGAAGAAAGAAACCAAATAGATTCACAGTTAACGTAGCAATGCCAACCAATGAAAATGATTTGCCTACCATGTTCCAGATAAGAGGGCGTACCTTCCGAGGGGTCAAGCCTCCGAGCCCTCCGCCCATGCTTAGAGTTATTATGGACAAACATGTTATCAGAGACTGCCAGGACATGGCCATCCACATTGACTGTCGTAGACACCACGACCTAGAGACAGAAGAGAGAAATGAATGAACATTTTAATATAAAAGCATGGAGGGTAATAAACTCAAGTTAAATAAATAACAGCTGGGAGCTGAAGAAAATTGCATAGCTATTTCACATAATAACTGGTGCTTATGCTGTACAAGTCTAACAAGAGGAGCT
Organism: Cryptoprocta ferox; assembly: GCA_028646485.1. Lineage (NCBI taxonomy): Eukaryota > Metazoa > Chordata > Mammalia > Carnivora > Eupleridae > Cryptoprocta > Cryptoprocta ferox. The sequence continues at coordinate 97,143,872 of CM053572.1, read as the reverse complement.
ATTGATGAGTGGGTCTTTGGCATGGAACGCTTTTGATGCAGTTTTAAGTAAAATTGCACAGTTTATAGTTATACAGCAGAAGGTACACTGTTAACCATAATTTTAACAAGAGGATCTTTATTAGCATATTTTTTTTTACACAACGGTGGTTGTGTTTCACCTAAATTACCCTTCAGTTTAGACACTGAAGCAGATATCACAGTTGATCATGCAAATAAAAATCTTTTGAATCTTTAAAATATTTCTCCCCCCGCCCGCACTGCGTCAGGGTTAAGAGGATAGAGAAATGAAAAAGAGAGGTTTCAGTGAGAGCTGGGATGCAGCTTTCTCTCCCAGTATCTTTCTGATGTTTCTTGTACTTTTTTCTTCCCACATTACTTCGGTTGATCAGACCAAACTTCCTTCCCCACCAACGCCCACCATCACCCTCACCCCCTCACCCCCGTCACCTGCACCAGCACTATCCCTCCCCAAAAGATCCCTGCTAATGAAGGGTGTTAGACCTGTATTTCGAAACCAAAAACAAGCAAACAAACAAAACAAAACAAAACAAGAAAAAGGAATGGTGCCATAGGCCCAAGATATAATTCAGGTACCTTGGCCATCTCATAACTGAGTCTGAACCCAGTTTGCCAGAAGGGACACAGGCAAAGGTGTTTTCTCGGAGAACTTTGACTAAAACAATGAGAAGAAATGACCTACACTTCTCCTTATATTAAACGGGGAAGAGGATTAAAACTGAAACCCACAGAGATATGTTTATTCATGCGACCTCTTACAACCAAATATAATAATTGTCTGTAATTGCAGCTTCAGCTCCCACCTCATGCTTTGACATGGGAAACAGCAATCAGCCAGCTCCCGTTTAATCCACCTATTATGTTGACTAATTAACTTTCCTCGACAGTTTATTTCTTCCTCCATTATCAGCCCCTGTCAGCCGCAAGCACCCTGCAGCATAGGGGGAACCTCAGGCTCTTTGATTGATCACCGATAGATTGACATGCAGATTAATTTAATTAGAATCACCTCACTTGAGAAATGAAAGACAAAGGCAAGAGGGCTAATAGATCTGCTCTCATAATGAGGCGAACCTCCAGAGCCGAGGCTGAGGATTTCTGATTTATTTTGCTCAATTCCCCAGTTGCTTGGAAAGACTCTCACTTTAATTGTTCTTGGTTTTGAGAGGCATTAGACTCTGAAGAGGTGAAACGCTTTACAAGGATTGGCACATACTGAGGCCCCAGTTTCTGAGCAAGTCTTTTCACCGACTTCTAGAATCTGGTGCAACACCTCTGTTTTGCTCCGTGAGCCGAGGAGAGGGCATGACACTGGGTCTTGGCCTAAGCCTGCACATTGTCTGCCCTGCCTGGCGCAGTGCCCCCCTCAGGAGTCACGTCTTCCCCCAACCCCCATCAGCCATTCTTGAAAGTTCTACTGTCAGAGTCTTTGACCTAAACGCATCTGGGCAAAACATGGCAGAGTCCCCTTCTGGAGGCCTCAAAGATCTTGGCAGTGAACTGCAGGATGTGAACACACTGCTCCCAGTGGTATTGTGGCATTGGTTGGATTTGATCTGATTTGACTTAACCTGGTTATTAGCTTTTGCTCGTTTTATCTTCCACACCCTCCCTTCTGTAGACCCGAGGCCCTGCTCCTTGAGTGAAGCCCCTAGTGTCTTTCTGAATTGGATGTAGAAGTCAGGAAACAACACACGTGGTCATCCCACTCAGGGGCCTCCCAGGGATGACTGCAGGGCAGGGCTTCTGGGAGGTCCTCCTATGGTACCCTCTCTCAGAGTCCTCTTCTTGACACCTGGCCAGACCTGGATCCTCCCCTGATTTTATTTTTTAATTCCATTTTATTAAAATACAGAGTAAACAATTGAGAGTCCATTCCAGGACTTAGGGTATTGGCCTCAGTCATTGTGAAATCCAAATTCCAACTAGGGCAAGTCATTCATGGGAGGACTCAGTACACTTGAAGCAGCAGTTTGCAAAGTGGTTTTTCTCTTTCTTCATGATTGACCAACCAGATCTGACACAGCCTGAAGACTATGTGTATGCCTCATCAATTGTAGGGTATTTTAAAAGAAGGAGGAGGAGAAAGAGAAGAAAATGATCTATTCTTTTATTTTCAAAAAGTATTATGTGCTAATGCAGAGTCCATATTATTTTAGGCAACAGAAACTCACTCTTCTTTTTAGTTAGGGAGGTGGGACATTTACAATTATATAACAGAGCTGGGTCTTTCAAAGAATTTTTGATTTACTACGAGACCACAATTGAGTGGTCACTGGAGTCGTTAGCTGAAGAAACTATAAAAGGAATCCCAAACGGTATCTGTTTCCAGTGTCAGGAAATACAGAAAGTTGTTATTCTAGACGTCTGTCTTAAGAGGGAAAAAAAAAAAAAAAGCAATGACAATTCACCATGCACCTGTAAGACAAAATGCTACAGGCTTAGGCTTAAAATATTCAGTATCGTTTAAAGATGTTGTCATCTAATTCTTACATTAAACAAAAATGACAAAAACGGTTAAGTGAAAAAAAATAACAACAACCACACTCTATGTGGTTTTTTTTCTTTGCAAAAGAAATATCACCAAGACCACATGTGTGACAGATTCATTTCACTGAAATTTCAATTAAAATTGGAGAAGGATATAACAGAATCTTCATGTTTTTAATTTCTGGAAAATAAACACCTAATATGTTCCTCAGAAACTCATGACAATACATGTTAATTCCCCAAAATAATTTCTCTCATTCCAATTTATAAATGATCAAGATATCTTTAAATAAAACATAAACTGAAATTAATCCACAGAACAACTTGTAAATTTTTAAAAATCTAACTGTGAGATGCAAGGGGGGGGGGGCACTGAAGTGTCCTTTAAAAATAGGCCCATAGTGGGAGGGAAAGGGCCTTTACAGTTTAACACAAGATTAATGAGGTGCTGACACATTCATGCAGGCAAGGGGACAGACAGGCCTGCCAAATCTTCAACCTTCCCAAATTTTGTCAACAAAACACAGCTTGAATTTGGGACAGGTAAACATGGAAAATGATTTTACATTTGGACTCAACACTTCCCTCTCTAACCCATTCCTCACTCTCCTACTCAGGGAAAGAAATAAAGAGAATTTGAGGAAAAGGTATATTTAAATTTTTATGATATCTGTTATAATTAAGTCTTTCCTTTTTAGAATTGTACTTTCCAATACAGTAACTACACATGTAGCTATTTAAATTTAAACTAATTAAGTAAAAATTTAAATTCCATTGTTTCTGAGTCTCCATAGCCACGTTTCAAGTGGTTAGTAGCCGCATATGGCTGGAGGCTACTTTTGGGCAGGACAGATATAGACCATTTCCATCACTGCAGAATGTTCTACTGGGCAGTGCTTCTGTAGAATGGTTTTGAAATAAATTGTTCCGATTTATTCATGAGGATGTCCAAGTTATATCTCCTAAAATAGGTATTAGTCTAAGTGGACATGTTTAAGGTCATGTGCAAGTATATTTTTATCACTATATTTTTTAGAATCAATTTTCTATTTAGGGCATAGGTTTCTAATACAGCAATCCAGAGATGTACTGATGAACACCTAGTGTGTTCCATGATACTTTCTATCTGGGTCCAGCCCTCCAGGTGAGAGCTCTCAGCATTCGGGAATTAAAAAGAGAGGGGCGGGGGGGGGGGTGGGGAGAGAGAGAGAGAGAGAAATCTGCAGGTACCCATGGACTTTGGAGATTTTACATTAAGACTTTCAGTTTCTTGTCTCTCCTCAGTGGCTCAGAATCTCCTCTGTTTTATACTGGAACTAGATATCCCTAAAGATTGTTATTTTTACAATTTTACCCTCTCAATTTAGAATTGGGAAAAAATTCAACACAAAATTTATGGTTCTGAACTCCCAATCTTTCCTAGGTGATGTGACTCTGGCCAGGTTAACTTAACCCTAAGCCACAGTGTTCCTGCCTCTTGAGCAGAAATAATAACAGTACCTGATTCTGTGAGGCTTACATTATCTAAAGTGGCCAGCATGGTTCCTGGCTCATACTGGGCACTCAACAAATGTTAGTAGCAGTAGTGGTGTAGTAGTTGCTTTGCTGGTGATACTCCACAAAAAGTTCAAGATATTGTGTTAGGCTGATAATCTAAAGCCTAAAGAGGACCCAATATAAACTGTTATCTTAAATAAAAGGATCCAGAAACTGTATCTCATATGTTCACTGCTTTATCAGTCAAACAATGAAATCATACAATTTTAAAGACCTTTGTGCTCACAAAATATAATAATATCATTTAGGCCTCGTGTGAATTGCAAATTTCACTGGTTTATATAATTTTACTTTCTAGAACACATTGGCTTCTTAGCTTGTTATATTCTAGGCTTGAAACTGAACAAAATCTTACTGCTTTGAAAATAATCTATAATTTAGACATCTTACCAATTCAGTCTAGTTTCATATGAATGAGGGGTTCTCTGGGAGTTTTGTTATTGGTATTTCCTGCTATCATTTTTCAGGCTGCACCTCTTTCTTCATATCAGGCAGGAGACCTTGTATGTCCCACTAAATTATCTAAGATTTGTGAACTATAATCTCTGTCTCATGAGCAGATTTTCAAGAAGATAAAAGGAGCTGAAATCCAGTCATGGGTGGAAGTTCACATTAACAAAAGTAGCAGCTCATGTAGAGGAAGGATTTATGACAAAAGCAACCAAAAGAGTTGAAATCTGTATTTTTAAACATTTCCGAAACAAATATGGAATCAAGGGAAAGATTAGATCATAAAAATATTTTCAATGCTTAAATTTAGAATATTTTAGTTACCTCCCTCCAAAAAATAACTACTTAAACAAATTAATTTTGAATGACTATAAAATTATAATTCTTGGTTTTCAAAGCTGATATGGCAACCCAGTGTAAGGAAATTGGTGCTAAAGTTGGTCTGTTACATGGCTTTCTTGTTTCTTGGTTTAACTTATTCCATGTTTGCATTAATTCGGGACCCCTAAAATAAAGCATTAAATGCACGGGCTTCAAGTACATGGAATAGAAAGGCATTAAGCAACATTCCATGGGCTAATACTCAGTAATAAAAAGAAACAAAGTATTGATACACCTGGATGAATTTCAAGAGAATTATGCTGAGTGAAAAAAGCCAGTACCAAAAGATTACATATTGAATATTATGAACTTATTTCCCCCCCACACCCCCTCAAAATTTACATGTTGAATATCTAATCCCTAGTACCTCAGGATGTGACTGTATTTGGAGACAGGGCCTTTAAAGAAATGATTAAGTTAAAACAAGTCCTAGAGTGGGCCCTAATCTCATATGACTAGCGTCCTAAGAAGATGAAAATTTGGTCACACAGAGAGACACCAGGGTGTGTAGGCAAAGGGGAAAGACCATGTGAGAACACAGCAAGAAGGTGGCTATCTACAAGCCAAAGACAAAGGTCTCAGAGGAAACCAACCCCACTGACACCTTGATCTTGGACTTCCAGGCTCCAGAACTGTGAGAAAATAAATATCCATTTTTAAGCCACCCAGTCTGTGGTATTTTGTTATGGGGGTCATAGAAAATGAATACACTGCATAATTCCATTTACTTAACAGAATTCTGAAATTTAAAAGTTTAAAAAATGGAGAACAGATTGGTGCTTGCCAAAGATTAAGGACAGAGGGAAGGCGGATGTAGCAAAAAAAATGATAGAAATGATCCTTGTAGAGATGACAATGCCCAATATCTTTATTGTGGTGGTAGATACACAGACTTTACATGATAAAATTTTACAAAATGAAAAGCATACCCATATGTAAATGACTACAAGTAAAACTAAAGAAATTTGAATAAGGTGGTGGATTTGCCAATGTTCATATCCTATATGAATATTGTATAGTACTATATAGTATTGTACGATAGTTTTGCAAATATTACTATTGTGGTACTGGGTAAAGGGTACACATGGGATCACTCTGTATTATGTCAAACATCTACATGTGAAATTACAATTATATTAATAAAAATTTGACTAAATAAAAGGCATCATCAATCAAGACATCCTTTTATAGGTGAATGGAAATGCAAACTGGTAATCTATAGAAAGGAATATTATACAGCAATAAAAATAAATGAGCTATCAAGTCATGAAAAGACATGGAATTTTAAATACATAGTGCTAAATGAAAGAAGCCAATCTGGAAAGGCTGTATACTATATGATTCCAACTATATGACATTCTGGAAAAGGTAAAACTATGGAGATAGTAAAAAGATTAATGGTTGTCAGGAGTTTGGGGGGAAGGTGAGGTGAATAGATGATACTGTAATGGTGGATATATAACATCATGTATTTGTGCAAACCCATAGAATACATAACATAAAAATTAACAATTGTATAAACTATAAACTTTATACTATAATAATACTTGATACTATAATAATGTATCAATATGGCACATCAATTGTAATAAAGTATTAGACTAATGGAAGATGTTAATAATAGGGGAAATGGGGGGCGCCTGGGTGGTTCATCAGTTAAGTATCTGACTTCAGCTCAGGTCATGGTCTCACAGTCCATGGGTTCAAGCCTCACATTGGGTTCTCTGCTGTCAGCACAGAGCCCACTTCAGATCCTCTCTCTGTCTCTCTCTCTCTCTCTGACCCTTTCCTACTTGAATGCATGCATATGGGCATGCATGTGTGCTCTCTCTCTCAGAAATAAATAAACATTAAAAAATAATAATAATAGGGGAAATGGGGGAGAAGAATTGAGGGAATCTTTGGAAACTCGCTATACTTTCCCCTCATTTTTCTGTAAAATTAAAACTGCTCTGTAAAATAAATTCTATGTCATATTCCTACCCCCAACCCTATACAGCCCACAATCTCTACTCTACCTTCCTGCTGAACCACTCTTTACAGACTCCACAAATAATTAGAGTCAAAAGGCCCAGGAAATCACCCAATCTAATAGCTTCCAACTAACAATTTTCAAATATAGTAATAGGAACAACACTGCAGAGAGGATATCCTAAATTCACCCATAGGAAGATAGCATGCTATCAGTAGATAGCATACATTCAGTAATTTTCATGGATCAAATCATGTGCATGTGGAAGCACAGGATATTTCATGCCCCTGAGAGAACTCTGAATTGATGGAATCACATGGCTTCAAATAATTTTAAAATGGAGTGTGATTCTTAATAAATGCCATTAGGATAAAAAAAGAGGTTGTCACATGAGATTCATAGGAGAAAATGATAAAAGAAATTCTCAGTAGTTATGACACTGCAAATTTGTCCAACACGTCTTTTTTAAGGCTTGGAAAACTGAGGTCCAAGAAGTTTAAAAGCATCCTCAAGGTCATAAGACAAATTAAGAGCAGAAGCAAGCCTCAAGGGAAACTTTCAGACTCCAGTTCCAGTTCTTACCCACAACAGCCTCTGGACTCTCAATACAAACTCCTGGCCTAAGCCCTTTCTCTCCTGAGTCTGCAGGTATCTTCCAGTATACATCTCTGAGGTCTGTGTGATTGACTACACTTTAGTATTATATACATAAAAATGGTCTGTAGCAGTTAGGAGTTAGGTCTTCATTAACTTTGTCCTTTAAAATATCCTTGACTGCTTTGGAATGAGATCGTTTCTGAAACCTGCCTGATTGCTAGTTTCTATCTGGTTGAAAGATCCCAAAAAACTCATTAAAAATTATGGAGGACGCATGAACCTACAGGATGTAGCAGAGCAGAACTGTGGGAGAATGGGAGTGAGTAACTGAATTAAATCTACTCTTTAAAGCTCAAAGCAAAAATATCTCCTCTTTTAACAGTAAGACAAGAGCAGGCACTTCTAAATCCTCAGATACTTACACTAAACTAATTTGGACCTTTGGAAACTAAACTCAGCTTCTGTCTCCCGAACTGTGACACATGCTCACATAAAAGCTCATCAGTGACCTGAACCTTGTTCCCCTCTCTGTGGATCAGGATATATTTGATGACTCTTGATGGTGTCATTGGCATTTAACAGGTGCTCTCCATTTTTGCGTTCCCACTGGTTATTTTAAGTAGCAGTGAGCCAAAACATACAGAATTGCCATATGTGTTCTCTACCAATGACTCTATGACACACGGATATGGAAACTGGGAGCAAGAAAATAGCATATTCGTCAACAGCTCAGATTCTAGGGTCAGAGTGCCTGAATTTGAACTGCAACTCCATCACTTACCAGTTTGTAACCTTAGATAAGTCACTTAATTATAGGAATAAGTTGTGTGCCTACTATACTCCAGGAATTATTCTGTGAACTAGAGAAGTAGCAATGAACCAAGTACTTAGTGCTTATCAGGGACAAAAAGGGGTTTTCCAACAGTAAGTAAACAATAAAAGCAAATTTCTGAATGTGAAAAGTTCCAAGAAAAAAAAATGGGGATGGAGTGATACCTAGGTGAGATCTATTTTTGATTGGGCGATTAAAGAAGGCATCTCTGAGGATGTGACATTTTAGCTTAAATCTAAGTAAAAGAAGCAGCCAGCTATTCAATGAAATGGCAGAAGAATTTCCTGGGAAGCTAGAATAGTAAGTGCAAAGATCCTGAGGCAGGAATGAGTTTGGTGTATTCAAGAAAGAGAAATGAAGGAAAATAAGGAAAGCCAATGTGCTCCAATGCTTGTTTGGAGCAAAGTAAACAAGGGAAACAGCAGAGGAAAAATAAGCAAGATTACCCATGCAACACACCTTGTACAGTGTCTCACACATAATAAGAGCTCTGTAAGTTACAACTTAAAAAGTGATAGAATGTACGGATATCTTTTGTTGGTTAAGTCTCAATAAGTATAAGCATCCTTAGAACCAATATCCATTGGCAACATTGATCAAATCAAACACTGTTAAACATCCATCCTTTAATGTATTTTGCATTTCTTCAATAGCAGCTGTACTTAATGTAGAAATTTATTTCCCTAAGTGCAGAGCCACCACACATCAAATCACATTCATAAGGATTCCTTCTCAGTGATGCATATTTTCTGCCAAGGCCCAGCATAAGGCTCTTGCCAAGATACATATTTGCCCAATAAGCTGTAATGGTTTAATATATCAGGTTGAAAATCCACCATTTGTATTTACCATGTTATGTGAATTAATCCTGTATTCTGAAACTATCATTAGAGCTGCTTTCAGTATAATTAATCAGCATGGTGCATCTTGAAATTATTCTGTATGAAGAGAGTGATTGCAGCTCGGGCCCCTAGCATTCTGTTGGTAAAGAATTTAATTGCGAGATGTGCTATTTGTCAAAACAATATAAAACAGGGGGTGGGGGATAGTGGGAGAGAAATAAAAAGGATATGAATATTTCTTTCTTTATTTAAGTGCCTTTAAAAGCAGACCGAAACTGCAGAGGTAGGGCATGTATTTTAAGAATCCTCTAAGCATACCCTATAATATATTGATTCAGAGCCTCTGTGGGCTTTTGAATAAATAACAAGGATTCTCCAAAATTTACAGAATTCACAAAAAAACAAAAGCAGAGAGTTGCCTTTTGCTGTCATTCCCCATGTCATCACTTTTAAAAGAACACATTTTTGGTGGGAATTTAGGATGAGTAACCTGGTGGTTTCTCCTGGTGGTTTCCCATCCCCCACTCCAACTAACTAATGAGTGAAAGAAGGTTGTTTGTCTCCTCCAATAAACATGAAATAAGCATGAATTTAGACCTTGCTGTCCTCTCTGCTCAGAAAATTCTTCTTGTGTTTCTCAAGATGGTTTATTCTTATCTGTTAGCTCTGACCTTAAATGTCACCGCCTCACAAGTTTTCCCTGGTAGCCCTCTTTAAATTAGGTTCCCATGCCCCATCCCACCTGTATTCTCTCTCATATTATTAATACTTTATAGGAATAATTAAAATTTTTAATGATTTATAATTATTAATTTGTATACATTGTAGCAGCCGATGGTAACTGTTACCCACACATTCATTTCCTCTCTTCCTTGGGTTGTACAAATAGATATTTGCAGGTCTCTCTGTGGTTATATATGGTCATGTGACAGACTTCTAGCCCATAGAATATGGGCAGATGTGACAAGGGTCATTTCTAAGACCAGGTTTTTAAGAAGTCCATGAGCCCCCACCATGTACTCTTTACCCTTCAGCTGGATGGATGGAGACAATGAGGTTCTAGGGGATAGTGGAGACACAAAACAAAAAAAGCCCCAGTCCCCAAATCACTTCATGTACAAGATCTGTCCACTGACCAAGAACACTTGCCTTGTACCATTATGTGAGCAAGAAATAACCTGTTGTGTATGAGCCATTATATTCTTTGTTCTATTTATTATAGCAGCTAGTATTATCCTAATAGACCCCAACTAGAATATAAGCTTCATTAGGACAAACACCCTGTCTTTCTTGTTCATCATGATATACTCACCATTTACTACACCAATAAATACTACTGAGTGTACACATGCATGAAGGAAGGAATATATCTTAAATTTATGTTCATGTATAGTCACAGATCTAACATTTATACATCAATCTAGATTTGTAGCCAATGGAAAATTTTTGTTGAAGAGATAAGATGAATTTGGAAATTATACTAGTCTCCAGGTATTATGGCATCTACTGTGATGACAACCTGTACCCAATTCTTGTTCCTTCCCTCACCATCCTCATGCTGCCAGCCCCAACAAGGAAAGCTATTGATAAGGATTTAAATCTTAACCTGGAATTGTCTAGCTCCTGTCAGTTAGAAACCAGACCTGTGACATGGTTTTAACACCGTCCTTTGACATTAGCATCTTTTTAGTGTCAAGATGAAGAAACAGGCTCATTTAGTCAGTGAATTTCTCCCTGTCATGAGCTGTTTCCATCCTCGCTTACCCCCACCTTTTCCCTTCCTCCCTACTTCCTCACACCCACCAGAACTGAATGAAGCCTGTATCCACTGTTGTATTGAAGCAAGTTTGTTACCCAAACCACAGCCTGGGCATTTCAAAAGAAAACATCTATTGTAAATTAAGAAGAAGAAAAATATATATTGTACCAGATTTTCTACAAGGTTTATTCCATAATGCCTTAAAGTATGAACACAGCCGAGCTCTGCAGAAAGTGATTAATTTCTTGAAAGCGCTAAGGTCACACTAATTGACATGACCTGTGTAATTAAGTAGTCTCTGTTTACACACCAGAAGCTCAGCTGCTGTGAGGCTGAGTTTGCTTGACAGAATGTCTTTACATGTCAAGAGATCAACAACCTTTCTTATGTCCTCCTCAGTCACCTACACAGGCCCCTGATTGCTGTTCAGAGGTGACACGCTCTGGCATGGCTGTATGAAGATCAGGCTGTCCTGGTGAGCATACAAAATGAGATGAGAGTAAAGTGGCATCCATGACTATTGGAGAGAGCCCACTTAATAGTCAGGAGAGCACGTTTTCCATCAGATGTCTCTAGGTCTTAGGTTTTCAATATAACTGGGAAAAGCCACATTGAGGTGTCTCAAGGGTAGACCAGAGTTTTCTCATGCCAAAAAGACACTTTTTCATTCCTCCTCAGAGGCAACAGTAACATAAAACCAACTTCCTAATGGTACACTATGAGAGAAATGATGGAAATTATATATCTTATTCACAGGCAACCTTCAACCAGTGTCCCTATGACACATCTCTGTCAGCCAGGATGGCTGCAGGGAAGACTGATCTTTTCCCTCTAGGTTCAGTCCTAAGATTTGGGAACTGCAGTATGATTTCTCCCCAGAGTACTCTGAGATATCAGGGGCTACTTCACTCATGTTCCATCTAGGTGATGGGTCTTTCTGACTCTGGAGAAGTAGCCAAAACCTCCCTAGGTAAGTGAAGTACAAGCAGTCTTCTGAGTAATAGCTTCTTTTTCTAAAGTTCATACAAGTAAAAATTGACAAACACTGTAGCTCTGTTCAGAAGCAATGCTCAAGTTCTTCTCCTTTGACACAACTCCACTCTCTACCTGATGAACTTTGGTGGTATTCCAATGTTCTTCAGGCAGATGGTATCTTTAGGCAAACAGCTGGCTTTCCTGAGATTCCAGCACACATCTGTTGGGTAGCCACTATGGCTCTTAGAAGTTGAGAGACTTCCTTATTTTCTCTGCAATAAGTGTGTTCCTACAGATTCTGGACAAGTTCTTTACTGTGCTACATTAGATAACATCTGAGACATGGGTTGAATCACTGCCTCCTCACTACTTAGTAAATGTGTGATTTTGAGCAAGTTCCTTAACCCCTCTAAGCCTCAGTTCCTCATTTATAAAATTACATTTTATAAATATAATATTTGCACATTTCCAACAAGGATGTTGTGAAGATAAAATGATAGCTCATGTAAAATACTTAGCACAATACCTCTCATAAAATAAATTAGTTTTATCATCATCATCATCATCATCATCATCATGGCAAATGTCCATAGATGTACATCATGGTACACATATGGGCATGTATATTTATATGCACATAAATAGAACACACTGAATGTAGACAGAAATATAAATGACTATTTCCCTAGTACTTAATGTAATCAGAAGTAAACCAAGATAGGGAACATAGGAAGAGAAAGCTTGTGGTGAAAGCACAAAAAAAAAAAAAAAAGAAAGAAAGAAAGAAAGAAAGAAAGAAAGAAAGAAAGAAAGAAAGATGATGACAATGGAGTTTGGAGCTCACTGAATAAAAGTTTCTAAAAGTACCCAACAGGCAGCTCAACAGCTAGGTCTGGATCTAGTTGTCAGGTCTCAGGGAGCCTGACTCAAGAGTACTGAGTGCCTGACTAGTGGTTCAGATGCTGAAAATGGAGAAGATACTCAAGAGAGAAAAGATCTGGACCTCAAAAGAAAACTTAGGGAACAGCAACACTTATAGGAGAGCAAATAAAGAGCATACCTTAGAGAGGGCTGAGAATGAATGAATGTTGTTGTGGAATACAAGGAAAAGATGAATTCAAGAAGGATAGAAGGGCTACAAGCAGGAAATGATGGAGAGAAACACAAGAGGAAATAATCATGAAAGAAACAAGGTTAGAGAAAAACTAGAAAGGTTCAGTAGGCATATTTTAGGTGTTACTTTAATTCTATTGAGGCAATTCATCCATTCTCTAATTGTGTAAACACTCATGTGACTACATGCATAAGACCACATGCTAATTGTAAAAAAAATGATAACTAATGAGACATGTAAACATACACAGATACAACACAACAAGGAATTTGTCCTTGTTGATGGAAAGAGTTCTTCTTCAATGCAAAAATTGACTGTATGGTGGCCAAGGTTACTGCCCCTATTTAGAGGAGTCTATCTACTTTAGGACAGTTGGAGTCTTAAAGGGAAGAGCATACATATTTGAAGGACAGTATGGACCTTGTGTCAGGCAGCTCTCATGCCTTATAAAAGAGAGCACTTGTTGGGATGGTCGCACTGTCACCAGGAAGAGTCTGTCAGAAGTCATTAGGTATAGAACTGAACCAATGAATTCCAACAAGGGGCAATTTTGTATACCCACCCCAATCAGAGAACACTGACAAATGTCTGGAGACATTTGGGGTTGCCATGACTGGGGTAGGGGCTGGAAGAGGTTCTATGGATAGAGGCCAGTAACAAACTGTTAAACATCCTACAACGTGCAGGACAAATCTCCCCTCCGCCACAACAAAGGATTAGCCAGTCTAAAATGTCAATTGTGCCTAGGTTGAGAAACCCTGTACTGAAAAAACGACCCAGTGTTAGTTTGTCAAAGTACTTTCTCTAAAAGCTTACATTTATGTTTTATCATTTGCAAATTAGTTATGCATACAAAATGTTGTCATTCGTATGTTGTGAAACAAGCAGAATGATAATTTTTACTCTATTTTAGAGTTGAGGAAACTGAGGCTTTCCAGAAATTTAGTTCATGCCCCCTCATCTCAGTAGCCCTTCTACTAAATGAAGAACAACAATTTTATCTGCAAAAATAAAGCTTTCTAGACACTATAAAAAAATAACAGACTGAGTTGGTTTCTCATCCCACATAAGAGCTATATCCTATAATTTAAGGCTTTCAGACATTTTACTAGCAGGTCCTGTGAGGCAAAACAAGGCCTCAGAAGTCTTATACAAATACTCTCTTAGGTCCCCAATGTCACCAAAGTCTACCTTTAACTCTGCTGCCCTGAGAAGCACAAGAAAGTTGATCCTGATATTCATAAGTCATGACACATGTCTATTAGACATGTTTATTAGACATGAATTGGTTCGTGCCTGGATATGCCTTGTTTCTAACCCGAGCTTGGTCAAGGGAGATAGATGGTTCATCTTGGGGCCAAAGCAAGATGCAAAACAGTTTATAATGAAACCCAACCTCATGTTTCAGGACACTGAGCAACATACACCTAGTGGCATCACATGTTTTGTTAACCAGCAAAGCTAATTTGTGTAGAGCAAACTTTACACAACAAAATCCTACATGGGAAGGAGAGCACCCAAGTCTACATACTTGGGGTCAGCAGCTAGTCAGGAGAAACATTTTTCAGGAAATTAGGAATCCAGGGATTCTCTTCTCTCAGCTCTATCAGGACAAAAGGTGGCAAGGCCAAAATGATTTTACAAAAATACTTCAGAATCTTTAGAGAGAACGTTTTCTTTCTACTGAATTTGTTCTTTAATGAGACTAATAAGTCTCACCTCTCAAAAAAATCATCTTGGAGGCAAAGAGATCTTGACCTCTAAAAATCAATGCTCAGGGCACCTGGGTGGCTCAGTTAGTTAAGTGCTGGACTCTTGATTTTGGTTCAGGTTATGATCTCATGGTTTGTGGATTCTAGCTCAGTATCACACTGTCAGTGCAGAGCCTGCTTGGGATTCTCTCTCCCTTTCTCTCTGTCCCTCCCCTTCTTGTGTTCATTCTCTCTCTCTCAAAATAAAAAAAAAAAACTTTTAAAATTTTCTTTAAAAATTAAATTAAAAAATGAAAATCGATGCTCAGAATCATCCCATCCCTTTCTTCCATCAGTGAATGTGCTAAAATTTTTCAAGATCCTCTCAGAGATCATACATTTCAATCTACAACTTCAAGCTGACTATACCAAGAATATACTTTAAACACTATGCTGTTTTCACTGAAAGACCATATGGAGATAGATAGATATAGATATAGATATGGATATAGATATATCACTCTGATAGGAAGACTAACATTGATCATGCAAAGAGCCATAAAGTGAGATGGAAAGCAACACAAGTCTAGAATCTTGCTCCATAAAGTGTGGTCCATGGCATTGGCATCACTTGGGAGCTTGTTAGAAATGTAAAGTTTCAAGCCCACCTGAGACCTCATTAGCAGTTTAACAAGATCCCCAGGGGGTTCTTGACACTTTTGAGTTTGAGAAGCAGCATTATCTAGAACTTAGCAACCTTTCTTAAAACCCAACTACCATTTTGTGTCTTCAAAAATAACACTTTACTTTCACATCTTCTTCCATCAGTAAATGTATAATTATATGAGGTGAACATACCACCCACTTGCGGTGGCAGATCTGACTGCTACTTGAGGACTTTCACATGTGCTGTAGAATGACATTGCTGACAGAACTGAGTGTTACCCAGATCACTCTAGATGTGCCCACCTGCATCAGGGTCCATTTTTAATAGACAGTTACTGCAGACAATTTCCATGATTGGAAAAGGAGAACAAAGAGAAAGGAAGGATGAAGAGGGTGTAATTCTAAAATAGAACAAAGCTCTTATTTAACAGTTTTCCACTTGTAAAACTTTAGAAAGAATCCATCATTTCTATGTACTTCACTTACCCTGAAGTGGTTTAAGCCTAAGAGTCCATTCAGGAAGCCAAACTATGCTCAAAGGACATCACTGCCTCAACCAGTGAACACAGGCGGTTCAGTCCCAATTCCTCTGTCATAAAAACAACTCCTAGAGTGCAGAGACCTGGGGGACCAGGAGCCTCACCTGCTTTTTACCTCTGGGGAAATAACTAGACTCTATATCTTCTTCTGCCTAAGACTTTTTTTTTACCCTCTCCTGATATTCATGCCATTATTGAGATTTATGAAAGACAAGATAAACCCACCTGGAATCTCCTCATGTCACGTGGATTTCCTGCATTCTTTAGGCAATTTTGGTTACATTTGAGGAAAAATTTCAAGAAGAACCTGTGAAAAAACAAATTATCATGGTTAGCATTTCAGTCCTGACATGGAAGCGGGGAAGAAAAGTAGCAAATCGCATCTGGGATGTGTATTCTATTCTCCGCAGATTTTCTGAAATATTTAGAATGGTGTTAGAGTCAGTATTTTGTTTAAAGATTTAGCCTTTGTTTTGCATCCAAGCTGGACTTTCTCTGAGAAGGAAACACTCTCAGTCCTGCCAACAGATTTCACAAAAGAATTAAGCCCCCAAGGAAGTATTTGTACTCAGACAGAGGGAAAGTCTTCACTGTAATTTAAGGTAGGTTCCAATTGGGTATAATTGCCTGAGAATTACTCATGGTCCCCAACAACATGTAATTTAAGCCCTGTAAATTCACAGATGATGAACCAGCAAAATGCATGCTGGATGATTATGAGGAGATGGTAAACACTTTTTATTTTAGCATCTCCAAATAAAATCTCCTAATTAGTAGTACCCGCGAGAAGTAGGTAAGATTCACATACTGACTGAAGTCCTTTGACTTCTCAAGTATTTCCTATCTGTTTTTCTTACACTGCCTACTATAGATAAAAGCTATTTGTGAATGAATCATAACCTCACTGCCACCTTGGTCCCTGACTTGGTTTTAGGGTGATATTCATGGGTTTTACTAGCTAGGGTGACCAAAAGTCCCAATTTGCTAGGAACAATCTCAGTTTACACCAGCTATATTACTGTAAATATTAATGGTACCCATGTTAACTCTCAGAAGTGTCCTGTTATGGATGGTAAGTTAGAGGTGACCTTATCACTTTCTGAGTTGTTTCTTACATTGTAGTTGTTAAAGTCCATCACAGAGAGACAGCAGGTATCAAATGTGTCCTATTAGGAAATTCATGCTGGCAATCTATGTGTTCTTCATTTGCCCATGTTTGGAGAAAGAAGCATTTTAAAGCCACCCTAAGTTCTTCATTCTCTTTTACCTTTAGGTTTATAGATTTCAGGTCCAAATATTTTCCCGAAACATCAGAATGCATTAAAATGCCAATCAGTTAAATTCTTCTGGAATTTTCTTTTCTTCACTTTTCTCCCACTTCAAGTCACCTTTTCCCACACTGGAGTACAAAATTCTCACCTCAATACACACAATCAGTGAAGAACTATCAAGCCATGATGCCTCAGTCTGAAGTTAGCTCTGAGCACAAAGTCTATTAACAAAATAACACAGGGGTCCTCAGTAAGGAGAACATAGCACAAAGTCACACCAAGTTTAACTGGTTTCTGAATACTGAACTGAGAGAGGTCCCAGAAGACTCTCTTTCCTCCCTGGACTCTTAGAATCTGTCAACAGAAGAATATGTTGTGGGAGCAACTCTTTGAAGAGAGACAATAACTTTGTCAACTAAAAGAACATTTTAAAGTACACATATCTTCCTGAAATGACTCTTTCAACATCATGCACCATTCAACCACCCATCAATAAAAGGAAGCCTCTGAATAATCATTTGCCCCTATTTCCAGGTTCTTTTCATAGAGGCCCAAGTTTATCAACACTTCATACAAGATAAATGACTAGCGGAATACCACTGAAGCCCAAATGTGTAAAATGGAATTGGGCTCTGGCACCCCTTCCCCAGTACAAAAAACAGCACTGTCATTCCCTCTGGCAGTCAGCTGGTCCTACTCATGTCCCCTTTCAATAGGACAGACTTGGGAAGGGAAAGACGTTTGAGGGAGTGGTCATAAACTTGAGTGCCTCAGCACTGTGCTTTCCTTTGAGCTCTCAGAAGGCAAGTGCTGGGTGGCCCTGTGATCACACATGACTTTCAGAAGCTGAAGTGGTGAAGCTCAGGGACAGAAAGGCTGCCATCTTGCTGGCATTTAAGCCAAAGGCACCTGAAATGTAAAAACTGGCTGCCTCTTTCCAGCACAGCTAGTTGGAAGGGCATATTTAAAAGCCACGCCAAGCCCCAGGAGAGGACTGATTGCCACAAAACTGACAGTGAGAATCAGTGTGGTACAGAAGAAAAGGCACAGCCTTTAGAAATATCCAGAATGGGGTTCACATCCTAACTTTGACAGGTACTGCTTGTGTGATTTGGATAAGTACCCGAACTCACACTTTCCTTATTTACAAATTGGGTATAATGACAGTCCCTACCTTATAAGGCAATTGTAAAAATGAACTGTGATAATGCCTGGCACATGGTAAGCACAGTGATGGCACCAGTAATAATAGTGGCTCCCATGCATTAGGTGCTTAACTTGTTCAGCACGGTGCTAAGAACTGCATATACATTTTTCCCATTTAATCCCCCTAAATCCTCCTCTGCTATTAATCCCATTTTATGGATGAAGAAATTGAGGTTTAGAGAAGTTGAATAACTTACCCTAAAGTTAGTGAGTCTAGAACTCATATTTGGTCAGAGCCTGTGTTCTTAAGCAGTATAATTATAGTAGTTTTAGTAATAACAGAAGTAGTGCAGTACTAGTTGTACCATCAACAGTAATTGTACCACAATGACATTTGTGCTAATAAGTGTTAATAAGAGTAACCATACAAATAAGAATAATTATTGGTATTATTATTTCCATAACAGTAGAATAAATATTGTGGAGGGAGACATCATCGCCATTCTCCCTCCAGCACCCCCCACGCCTGGTTCTCCAGGGCTGATAATATTGCTTCGGGTGTGTGTTTAAGACATTTGAGCCCAGACCCGACAGCCAGATTCAGGTTGTGTTAGAAGAAGCTGTCAGCACACCCTCTGGCATCTTCGAGTCAGACAACTGCTAGCCACCATGAGGGGGGCCATCTGGTGCCAAAATGGATTTTGAAAGGCAGGCAAACAGGACGCTAGTTCTGCCAGAGAGAAACAGAATCAAGGGAGCAGGGGATCTTCTGCCTTAATGATGAGCAGGGGCGAGGTGCCTGTCATCAGCCCATCGTTAGCACAAAAGCTATGCCGGGCACACACCGGATCCCTGTTACCCTAAGCTGCCCTGTCGCTTGGCATGCTGGCAGAATCTCCTGCTCGCCCTCTCAACAGCGGATTGCTTGCTGAAATTGAAGGCTTGACCATCTGTCGCAGGGAAGAGATGGCATCAACGGGTGCCTGGGGCCTCATACAAGCCCTTATGTGGCAAAGACGCTCTGAAGGGCCTGTTCTTTTGGGGAAAGCCAGCCTTACCCCAGGGGGAGCCTCAGGAATTCTTTCAAAGTTTCCCCTAAGTAGATGCCAAATGCCTGACCCTTTCGGATCGCACTTCCTTAAAGGAACTGAGAGGACTTAGAAGTAGGAGTTAAAAATATCCCCACGGAGAGACAGAGTTAGATGTAGCACACACATTTTGGGGATGATTTATCAGGCTGTTTTTAAGGCATTTGTAAACTGGGATTGCATGCATGTCTGCTGGCCTATGGAGAAGATCTCAGATTTTCAGGGGGCTTTTAACAAAGCGGAGGTTATTGTAACTCAAAACCTCACTTTTGTCTCATGAATTACCACATTTTATGTGGTGGTATGTTTGATAAAGTGTTGTCAGGAGAAAGAGTGTGGCAGCCTTATCCCAACCGTGGGAAATGGACTGGAGGCAGGACAAAGCCCCTATTGACCCTGTAGAGTTCCAAGGAGTTCCAGAAACTCCAGGAAACAGTCCAAGCAGAACCAAACTCCAGCCTTTTAGAGGGATGCAGAAGGTAGGGTAAGAAACCCAACACCTTTCTGTTAACTTTCAATATGAACAACATCATCTTATGTCCATACAGTGTATTATACGATTCAAAGCACATCTCCAGTATCTCACTAAATCCTCATAGAAATCCTATAAATTAGTCATGACAGCAATCACCCACCTATTTAAAAGGAAGAAAACTAAGACTCAACAAAATTAAGGTATTTATCTACAGTCAAAACTAAACTCATACCCTATATTGGTCAAAAGACTCCTTATGGTATGTTTTTTTTCCCATGAATTACAAGACATTATAAGTGACCTTAACCATCACTTAGTTGAACTGTTTTATTGTGCATATGAGAAAATTGAGAGATCAGAAGACATGAGAATAGCCACACAGTTACAACAGTTATAATAGCTGGAACTGCAATCCACACGTTCTGACTTCTAGTTGTATGATTTTTTTCAAGATAATGTAGCTTTTCAAAAACCAACCCAATAAGAGCTCAACAGTTGAGCCATTGAACTTTTTAGTATACTACCTCAATTAGGAAAGTGATGGTCATAAAACCTAAAGTGACATCTTATTAAAAGTTGTGTTTAGGTTCACCAATCAGGCTAATGTACAACATTAGCTCATCACTGAACATTAACTGAACTGAACACACACATTTGTAGAACAAAATTATTTATTCAATGGTTTACTTGTATCACATTTTACCAACTAATAGATAGTATATTGAGAATTCTTCTGTGTGACTAGCACCGTACTGGATACCAAAGATAACTCAAGGCTCCCCCAAAAGGAAAATTCTTTGACTTAGCCAAAAGGATCTGATCTATGTATATGAGGATGTAAAATAACAACGATAATAAAAATCATCTCTGTATACACAGCACATGACACAGGACTCAGAACCAAGTGGGATTTCAGTAAATCTATTTACCTAAACAGAATTCAAGACTCCCAAGGGGTAGAAATGAGAACACTTTATGATAAAGACAGCACTAGAGAATTTTGGACAAGAACTTGGGGTGGAGATAAGATAACCCTGGGTAAATTTCTGCAGTGGCCTTATGAAAACATGGGAATAACAGTTCTTCTCTCCAGGACCACTGTGTGGTTTTTGTCATAATCCTAACTTTACTGTTTAATTAATTGTGTGACTTTAGACAAATTACTTAACTTCTCTGTGCCTCAAATTTCTCATCTGTAAAATGCAGGAAATAACAGAAACTGCTTTAGAGGGTTATTGAGAATAAAATGAGTACCATATGTAAAATGTTTAAATAGTACCTGGCATAGAAAAAGGGATAATTATTTTCATCATTTATTTCTGGCAAATGCTCACTACCTAGCACTAAGAATGTTCAGATTTTCAGATATAAAAAGTATTCTTCTCCCTTTGAATGTTAAGGTTAAGAAAAGAAGCAAAGACCTATGTAACTGACAAGAACTACAGGTTTCATTGAATGGCCTACAAAAAGGAAAAAGAAGAAACCAAGGAGAGACAATAATGACTAGAGCAGTTTTACCCAAAGGCCAAGACACATAAAGGAGAGAGGTAGCAGCTTAAATCATGGAGGACTCAAGCTAGTCAGAACTGAAGGGCGCACACAGTAAAACCAACCATTAGGTAACAGATTGTAGGTCATTAAATATTATGCAAAGCATTGCAATAGATCTAGGGTGAGCAGGTTGACTTTTTACCTCTCCCACCCAAATTCTGAAAAATCACGTTTGGATGTTTTCAGCTGCTGTCATAATATCTAGGCTGGAAAAGAAAAACATCAAGGCATACCTAAACCAAGACATAAAACCCCTATTTGCAGGCTTAAGGCTCCCCAAAAGTTCCTCTGACTTAATGCCCACAGATGGTTATGTGGCAGATGATCCTTGCCAAAGAGATTCAGGACATGGAGTCTCACTCTCCCCCAATGCAGGAAACAGCTCTGTGGAAACAGCTGTGGGGTCCCTTCTGTGTGAACTTCAAGCTGCTCCCACACACACTAACTGGAGGGTAGAGAGGGAAATGCCTCATGAATCAAAGGGCCTTTTTGGAGAAGTCCTTTCCTTAGACTGTCCCATCATCTTTGCTTTGACAATGAAGCACAGAATCGCCTGCCTTCGATCAAATCTACTACCCAGCCATAGCCAAGGAAGACTTTCCAGGAGTATGAGTATTCTCCCAAATTGAAAATGTTTAACGAGAAAGCAGCTATCCCTACCCAGACCTCTCAAGCTGCCAGGGGCTGTTTCAGAAACACATCACTGTCCCGTGGTCATCCTCCGTGAAGAGGTAAACAAGACTCCCATGGCCACAGCCATGAAAAACAGATCTCCCTTGAAAACAGGGGAGTCGAAACAGCTAGAAAGAAAAACCTCTATTTTCAATGCCAACATTTTGGGTTCCTAGTACACAGAAGAAGTTGTAGAGTACAGTTCATCCATGTGAAAATATGATACCCATAAGTCTGCCAAAAATCCCAAGGATGCCACAAAGGCGGGTTGAGGAGGCCAAACCTGTATAAGGGCAAAGGTTTCTCACCACCAGGCTGACCTCCTTTCCTTTTTTGATATTATTTTTTTTATTTATAGTTTATTGTCAGGTTGGTTTCCATATAACACCTGGTGCTCTTCCCCACAAATGCCCTCCTCCGTGACATCACCCCCCTTCCCATTTGCCCCTCCCCCTTCAGCCCTCACTTTGTTTTCAGTATTCAAGAGTCTCTCATGATTTGCCTCCCTCCCTCTCCCTAACTCTTTTTCCCCCCTTCCCCTCCCCATGGTCCTCTGTTAAGTTTCTCCTGTTATCTTTTCTGATATTAAAATGCACTAGTGGGAGAGTATCTGCCTTGACTCAAACCCCTGCAGTTCTGTTTGAGAGCAAGGAAGGAAGAAAGAGACAAATAAGAACACTGAGGGGATTCTTTGCAGATGAAGCAAATTCTCTTCTCTCTCCCCACAGTGGAAGATGGAATGGTACCAAGTTGTGGCACTATATTGGGGATCCCTAGGGGAGAGCATGTGGCTATCCGTATTACTGGCCACTGACTTCAAGGAGTTTACTTTTTCCTTTGGCCAAGATCCCTCAGATCTTGGGCATTTCTGGAAAGTATTCTCAGCCTGAAAGGATGAACATGATCAACTTGAAAAGCATCCGTTACCTCAGAGTTTGGCCTTGACGGAAGGACATAATTAGTGGCAAGAATTTACAAATAAATAAATAAACAAATGAAAGGTGTTGGGATAGAATAGCAGCAGATTAAAGAATTTAAAAATAGCTTTAAGGGGGTGTCTGGGTAGCTCATTCGGTTGAGTGTCTGACTTCGGCTCAGGTCATGATCTCATCATCCGTGAGTTTGAGCCCTGTGTCGGGCTCTGTGCTTAAAGCTCAGAGCCTGGAGCCTGCTTTGGATTCTGTGCCTGCCTCTCTCTCTGTCCCTCCCCCACTTGCTCTCTCTCTCTCTTTCTCTCTCTCTCTCAAAAATAAACATTAAAAATTTTTAATAAATAAAAATAGCTTTAAGAAAAAGCATTCATTGCACATAGGTCTCCTCATGCTAGAAGTCAAGTCTGAAAGCTAGGAAAAAGCATCAAGATAGTAAAAAGGGAAAGAGGGGGACAAATAACCAATGGACAACTGGGAAAGAATAAATTGAAATTTTTTAGAAATGACACAGAGAAGGGAAGCGAGAGCAAGGATGCTGCAGCTTAACACCACCTAGAAATTAAGTGAGAAAGTATGACACATCCAACAAGTTGTAAGCTTGTGTGTTGTAGAGAAGGCATTCATCTTCAGGGATACTCTTTTACAAAGATTACTCAAGTGCCAAGTGTTTCTTGCCAAAAATGCATTATGGTACAAACACCAGCCCTTGGCAGACTTTGGGAGCCATCCTAATAGACTGATATGCAGCAGGAATGAGGCAGATAACAAACTCAAGTGTATGTTTGTCTTCAGGGTTCCGGACAGACTGAGGACATATCTGTCTTAAACCATTTTAATTACAAGGAACATGATCTTCAAGGAATTACCCAGCACAGAACTCCTGCAGACCAGGGGATAGGATTTGAGACATTCATTAGGTCATGGAATCCTGAATCACTAGTACAAATCCTTTTCCAGGCCAGAAAAGAGGGAAATGCAAGTAGCAACATTGCTTCAATAATAATGTCCCACTCCAAACAGCCAGGCATAAAAAGTGAGATAGGAGGAGTCTCAATGCCTCCACTTGGTAGTTATTATAGCAAATACATGAATATACAATGTGGAGGTGTGGAGACCCTGTTCTGGGTGTTTTAAATGTCTTAATTCATTTACTCTTCACAACAACTCTATGAAGTACTATCTCTATTCTCATCTCAATGATACTGAGATAAAATACTCAGATAATTCGCCCAAGGTTTCCTATCTAGTAAGTGGTATAGCTGGGATTTGAATGTAGGCAGTTTGGGTTTGAAGCCCACATCCATTAAACTACAGTCCTTTGTATGTTATATATATTATATTATAGCAGTACACATCACTGACTGTATCTGACTATACTCTTATTACCATTTTCAGATTCATTCAAAAGTAGAGATAAAGTCAACATAAAAATTTCTGGTATTGTCACTAGAATATTTCCAATTAAAAATTTTAATTTGTTTCAGTTTTGCCCATGACCACTCTTGCCTATTTCAAATGCATTTTTAAAGACCAAGCCAGTGGGTGGGTCTGGTAATAGAGCCAAACCAAATTTGGAGAATGATGCCCAAAGCAAAACCAATATAATCTGGGTCTCTTGGGAGGAGTCAATGAACACCATTTCAAGGGTTTATTTCTATATTATGTAGCTACCAGTCTCACAAGTCACTATCTTTGAATGTCTCTTTTGTAGACGAAAAGCCACAGGTTGAAAATCAAAGGCTTTTAATACCCCTCTGTTTAACACCCATGTGCTTAAAATTTTAAAGCAGATTCATTCAGAATCTGATGTTAGAATTTCACTTTTCCTACTGAGTACTCAAAAGGTTTCGATATTAATTTCCCTTGTGAAGGTGACAGATGTCAGAGAGAGATCAAAAAGTTCAAATCCATAGTAACTGAAGCATGTGGGTTTTTCTGAACACTCAACTCCCTTTTTCTTCAAGATGTTATGAACATTCACTATCATTCATTTACTCAACCAACAAATATTCCTCAAAAGGCTACATGAACCAATTCTTCTCCTTTAATACCACTTGCATTAAGATCATAATTACTTTGGTTCAAGTTTTCCTCCAAAATAAAAATAAAAGAGAAGGAAAGCACTTAAAATCAAACTTCCAGGAAAACTTCTTGACTAGTATTTGCCAAGAAAGGTTGAAGAGCCATGGGTCAGGGAATCTTTCAAGTTCCCAATGATATCCATATTCTACCTTTCCAGACACATTGGCCCTCCAACATTCTTTGCTTCAGTCACATTGAGTTACACCTGTGTCCTGAACATAAAGTTTCCTTCCTGCCTTCACCATAGACTGCATTCCTGGGTCTGAAATGCCCTACCTACTTCCATACCATCTCAGCTTCCCATAATTCAACTTTTCTTAACAGAAGCAGCTTAAATGCCCTCAACCCTGAAACCTTCCCAAATATCCCAGCTAGAATTAACCACTTCCTCCTCCATTCTGTTACAGATCTTGTCACCATTGGTCTTCACATCTTGTACTCCAGTTTCTTAAGTAATCATGTGCTTTCCCATAACACTGCAGACACTTTAGGGCGTCATGCTATTTGCTGCGGCACCTAGTATGGCTGCATAAAGAAAACAGAAAATGAATATCTGACTTAAATTGACTGTAAATATTAATGGCAGTAACTTTAAATTATAGCACACAGATTATTTGTTCTTTCCATTATTCCTATGTTTTCTGAATTTTCTATAAATAGGACTACTTTAAGAACGATAAACAACCTTATTGTAAAAATTGAAGTATCACTCGGCATAGAACCTAGGGAATGTTGCCCCCATACTGTGATGGATAAATTAAGAACTAAAAATGATGAGTGTCTTTGCCAAAGTCTTTATGCTCTAGATTTTCCAGTTAATTCAAATGAGAGGAGTTAAGAGCTACCCATCTTATACTTTGTAAAATGTAGATCATTTATTAGTCTCACAAATGCATAATTCATAAAGACAATCAACTGGGCAGATTCCACACTGTCGATGTCCTCAATTTCCTACTTAAAAAATTCTCAACATCAAAGTTTAAAATATTATCTCTAAGTTAAACTTGCCATTGTTCTTAAAACATTTAAGCATAACCCAAAGGTACAAAAGAACATGTAACTAATCATGTAACTCTCTCCAAATTTTATATACCCTTGTAATGACTTTGTTGAAAACCAGTGGTTAAAGCTCTTGATGGTTTGCTCTTTCTTGGTTCAGACTATGTCCTTAACTCATCCATTTATTCATTCAGCCCATCTTCCACTCAATAAATATTTACTAAGCACCTACTATGTGCTAAGTGCAAGTACAGAGAAACTCTGTCCCTGCCTTTATGGAGATTCACCAAAGTATACTTCCCAGGGCCACCTGCATCAGAATTATCTGGGAAACTCGCCTTCATGGGAGTAAGTTAGGGGGTAAGATACTCAAATAATTTTCATGTACATTGAACCTTGAGAATTAATACCTAATTTATTTTTTTAAATCAACAGTAATGTCAATACCATGTAATAAATGCAATAATGGAGATACACATCAGTAATAGTGAACTGCAGAGAAGAACTAAACATCTAATTGTGTATCACTAAAACTCATCACAATAACTTATGTAAAATCACCTTTGAATGAAAAGAACAATTGAATTCCCCTCACCCATCCCACCTCATCTCAACACAAGCCACAGAGAAAGGAGTTTCTGGTTGCCAGAGTAAGCAGCTATTTGACAAATTTTTGCTTCAAAGAAAGGAAACAATCTCACTTTTCTACCAAAAATATAAAAAATGAAAATGAAAAAAGCCATCGGCTGAAAAGCTATGTCCCAAGAGAAAAATCATAGTCTTGCTAAAGTTGAAAATTCTTTTGAAACCTGTTTAAATCATCATCATCCTTTTAAAAGTCCCCTCCACTTGTCTGTTCACTTTTCTAGACACATTTTCCACAGCCCTAATCTCAGCATCCCATCCTTAGGGCTCACACGCTATTGGGGATAATAAATTTAATTTGAGCTATGGCTCTCATGGAAAAAAATTACTGCATTCCAACACGTCACAGAAGCCAACTTCAGACAAAAACAAGTGACTCCTTAATTTGTATTTAAAGCTCAGGATCAATCTCCAAATAAAAATGACCAGTGAGCCTCATGCCCACAGAGCACTGACAATAATCTTATGAGCTCCAAATTATTCCAGTTTATATTATAATGATCCAATAAGTCTGTGTGTTCTAGTCCATAAAAATATAAAAATAAATTTATCATTTTAAAATCATAATGCAAAATAGAGTCTGACACTTTATTAAGCACTATTTATCATGATATCATAAGGATGCTGACGGAAAATGAAACTAAAGCAATATTGTAGACGAACAATGGCAGAATTTAGTCTTTCTGAGGGTGCCTTGTAGCTCACAGGTCATACCCCCGTGCCCTCCCTACCACATGTCACTCTTTAACAGCTTAAACCAGAAACACTGTAAACAAAACTGCAAAGAAGCTGTTATCGTGAAAATTGGTCAAAAACTTAATAAAACAAATAATACTAGAATGGAATGAGAACTTAGAGGTTATCTAGTCCTGATATTAATAACCTAAAGTCCAGTGGATGATCCACTGGATTTCTTGAACACCCCAACATTGCATCCAAAATTTTGCAACACACTTTTCTGTGGAATGGGACCAGAATTTTCACAAGTTGTGTAAGGAGTCTGGGAGTTGACTGCCCAGAATCCATTTCCCCCTATTTGGTAACTGTCCTCTATTCTCCTTTTGAAAAACTTCCTCATCATCACCCAAAAGTCCTTGTATCTCAGCAGCACAAATTCATTCCGAGCTTAGACAAGAGTGGTGCTTGTGATCCAGGTCTGACTAGTCACAACATCATATCCCCCAACTGTGTGATTGCTTAAGAGTTGGGCATGTGACCCAAGTCAAGCTAATCAGGCCCAATTCAAGCTAGTCATCAGATATTTGTTTGAGTGGCTAAAAAAACATTGGGTCCTGGTCTATAGAATTGAACTGGAAAGATAGAAAGCTGGGGTGCCTAGAAACTGTACTTAGAGATGAATCCATAATAGAATATAATCCATTGTGTCATCTAATAGAGATCATAGGACAAAGAACTGGGATAGGTGGGGAGGAGAGAAGATGGGGGGAGCTAACATCAAACATCAGTCTTCATAAAAGGTGGAGGTGTGAAGATGGATATGCTCACACAATAATGAAGCTGAGAAGGGAGCAGAAGGGAGGGTCCCAAAAGATGTGTAAAAGTAAGAGAATATTGTATTCTGTCAAGCCCTGGTAACTTCAGGCTATACAACTTCAATATCCATGGCTTCTTCTTAAGTCACTAATATATATATATATGTATATATATATATATAGTAAAATATATATATAATATACATAAGTCCAAACACTGATGTTACCTACTTGGAATATATTATATATATAATATATCTCATATATTATATATATAATATATTATATATAATATAATATATTCCAAGTAGGTAACATCAGTGTGTGAAATAAGCTGCATGTACAACCACAGACGGTATACCAGAAACTATATGAATGGAAGAGTAAATCCCTTGTCTACAATGGACAGCCTCAGCTATTCTCCAGCCAACTGACTCCATGGAGAACATAAGGACAGTGTTGCCAGAGCCTCCCCTTTCAAGAGAAGCTAGAAACACAGATTGTTAAGTGTGGAATGTGCCAATCTTCCAGGCGATATAAGGGCCAGATAAAACAAATCTGGGAGAGGGGTCCCTGTTTGCATCTCTAGTTCTAAACTATAATAACCAAAGTAGCAGCAACTCATTTGTCTGTGAGACTAGGGTAGGACTTCTTTGTGCCCAACTTTGAGTTTTAAAAAATTATAATAAAAGAAGAACCCTGTGGCTCTGCTAAATGGGACTTCTCTCAAAAAAAAAAAAAAAGTAGTTCCTGCTTTTAAAGCAATGGCTTGTTTTCTTTTGTTTTATTATTTCTGAGAATCCCTGTCACCTGAAATCCAGATGTGGTCAAGCTTGATTTTGGCAGCTACCATGTTGGGTGAAGGGAAGGCTGGGAAAAGTGCCTGCAGCCAGAAGCAAAAGTGAAGGCAGTGCATATTTACCAGCATGCTGCTGTCCACAGACACTGAAGAGAGACACAGGGAAAACCTCCCATGCTCTCCTGTTCACAGCTGGATTTCCCAGGGCACTTAATTCAATCAGAAACAGTAAGTTTTAGTAGCATTTTACAACCAATTAACCATGCAGGAAACAAAACACCTGACTCAGTGCCTTCCTCCGGCTTCTAAAGAGTCTGTGGCCCCAAAAGTCAGCAATCTGGAACTTTCTCTATGAAAGAAGACACCATCAACTGAGGACAAGCAACTTTTATCCCTTCTTACGTTTAGTGAGAGGACACTTGAATCTGCCCAGGCCTCACTGGCATAAGAATCAGTCCTATTTTCATATAAAGAACCCCCACTTCACTCAGTATGTGCCAGGCACAGGTATTTACAGGAATCATTCCAATGAATCCTTACCATGACCCCATTAGTTAGGTCCTAATAATATCCCCAAATACAGATAAATATACTGAAGCCAGTGAGGTTGGTAAAAGAGCCCAAACATAAATGGCAAAACTGGGATCTGAGGTCAGGATACGTCCACAAAAGAGAGCAAGACTGTATTATTGGACTCAGTGCTTATGCTTGGACCCAATTAGAAATTAAACTCTGTGATTAGAACAGCCTTCTGGTATTATAGGGATAAACTTCTTTGGGTGAAAAATAGATATTAATATTTGTGCTAAGTTCTATTAGTAATAATTCTTCCCTAAATCAATAGTTTAAAAAAAAAGGCTACAGTTTTAAAACCATGCTTCACTTAAAAAAATATTTATTTTCTAACTTTTATTCAATTAATCTTCAAAAAACCTTGAAGGACGTGGTAGGGGTGGGTAAAGTCACCTCCATTTGGTAGATGAGTCTACTGAGGCTCAAAGAGGTCAAGTAGTATGGCCAAAGTCATCCAGCTGATTAGTGGCAGCCTCTGTTCCAATTCCTAAGCACTCCAGCTGTGGGGGCTTCCTCTCACTTCCACAAACATGCCAAGTTCCTCCCTACTCTGGGGACTATAATGATCTGGCCTTAGTTCTTTCTCATCTTTTAGGTCTCCCTTACATTACCTCCCCAGAGATGCCTGCCCTGCTTCCTACCTCAATGAGCCACCTCCAGTCCCCATCACTTTTACCCAGAACCTGATAGCATTGGCATCATCTGAATGAACAAGTAAGTGAATGGATGCCTGAGGGTTTCCCAATTTTCTGATTTTTCAAACTTTTAATAATGACTAAGTGAAAGGACTTCCTCCTTAGCACTTCTAGTCAGATCCCCTTGTGGAGTGACAGATGAAAATAAAATCTGGTCCCAACAATATTTAAGTGCCCCCATGTTAAATTGAGACTATGATGGGACCTCTCTGCCAAAAACACACACACTTGGTCTTTAACATCCTTCCCGGTAGACTCAAAGCTAGATCCTTAAGTATGGAAGGAAGACCCACACGACATGGGAGAGAGAAATAAAATGGTGATAAAGGACTAGTTTCCCACTAAAGCAAAGCACAGAAGTAGGCTTAGAAGAAGATGCAGCTGGGTATGAAAGGCTGGAGGAGAGGTCCCTAAGTTTTCCTCCTGAGTTTTCATCTGTCATTCCAGGCTCTGCTACTTATGGTTGCCATGTGTCATGAAGAGGCCTCTGACTAAAACCTGACACAACTCCCCTCATCCCCAACTGGGGCCAAGGGTTGTAGAGAGAGAGAGCACCGCACCTGCTTGAACTCCAGTCTACTTCCAGATCCATTTCCCTAAACCCAGAGAGTATTTTGAGTCTTACTTTAACCAAGAAGGCTCTTCCCTTACAAAGATAATGATGATGATAAATTGTTCCCAAAGGAACACGGCCTGGGAAAATAGGAGATTTCATGTACTTTTCCTTGAACCGGGGGATCAAATTTGCATGCAATCTCTAATGTGATGATTCTTAACCAAGATGACTCAGGAGTCATTTTCTTCTGATCATGGGTGATACTCTTTTTAAGGGAAAGAAGGCTCAAAGTAGCCTAGTTTTTACTAAGTTTTTACCTAGTTTTTACTAACTACTTTACTAAGTGGTTAGGCTTTAGAAAAAAAGTAATAAGTAAAAGCATAGCTAATGTTTATTGAATAGTTACCATGTGCCAGGTACTGTGCTTAGTGCATACTTTGTTTTAATCCCCACAGTAGCCCTGCAATTCCTTGACCACCCATCCACCCTCCAACTCTGCCTCGATTTTCCAAGTAAGAAAACAGCTGAATCACAGAGAGATTAAGTAACTTGCCCACCAAGTTACTTAATTTTCATGGCAGGTATAGACAAGATTTTGAATGCAGTCTCCCTAGGCAACCTGTGCTCTGAGAGCTGGAACAAACCTCTCCAGGAGCCCAGGTTCTCTGTGCTACCAGGAGATGCACCAACTGATATAGTACAACTGATATGGACCGGATTTCTCTCAGTCCTTAGATACCGTGTGAGAAAATCTTTGCACATGCCTATTGATTTAAAACAAAAAATTAAAAGCCTCCTTCCACCTCTGTAGCACCCCTTTCCTTCATGATCTGGACCACACCTACCTCTGTGACTTTCTTTCTCCCACTCAGCCTCCTAGCTTATGTTGCAGCCACATTGGACCACTTCTCCTTCTCCTCCTCCGCACTGTCTCTGCTTTGCCAACTCTGCCTCTTTGCACATGCTGCAGCTCTCTCCTCACGTAATCCTTCTTTCCCTCTCCCATCCTTCTCACTTAAACAACTACTCACCTAAACAGTCAAGACCAAGTTCAAATATCCCATGCACTGGGGCACCATCCTGACTCTCCCAAATATCCCCAAACTTTCTCCTGTTTTCCCACCATAATTATAATGTTGCACACAATCAAGTGTTGTTTCTCTGTTGTCCTAATACAAGTTCCCACTCACCCATGACACCATAAATTTTTGTAAGATTAATGTACTGAAGACTAAAATTTCATCAACACTCCAAGTACAATCTTCTTTTGCTGCTATTAATTGTTGTAGTAGAATCCTGCACTGGGCTATTTATACTCTTTGAATTGCTCACATTTCTTCTCTTAGAAACTAAATGTAAAAGTAAGCATAAGTCCTTCTATGCTTTGAGTAAGACAGTCCATTCACCAACAGTCTCATGACAGTGTTGGGTAGTGGTTTTCCACACTAACTATGGAGAGTGTAAAAAAATCCATTTAACTGTGATTTCTTGCTTATTGCTAGAAAGCTTTATAAGTTGCTTCTTGGTCTCACCTAGTGGAAGGGTCACTGCTTCAGCAGGGATTGTGACAAGCCTCTGCAGAATTAGAGTACTTTATTATCACATTAGTACTGGAAAAAGTCACATAATTAACAGAATTTATCCTCATTTACTCTGTAAAAGCACTAATATTCAATCTCTCTGTCTCTGTTTAATTACTTTCTTTAACACAACTTTTTTCCCCTGGTTGACCCTTCCTGGGCTCATCTACAGAAATGTGTTAAAACTTTTTCTCCTTCGACTCCATTTAAGTCGCTAGACTTTATTCATTTGAATAAGCATAAAAGGCGCACCAGGGTCTGTCATAGTTCACACAATGCTTTTGAATTAGCAGCCGCAATGGTGTCATACTTTTATGGAGATCCTCTGTTCAGAGTAAGTGATGACAGTCACCAGAATTGCTGTTAATTGTAATATGACACTGGCATTACACTGTGTGCTATCTAGTGGTAAACTAGCATTAGTTCAGGTTCCTAAGAAATTCAGAAGCTGAGACACCACAATTCTTTAAAAAGAACAGTAGACCTGACTGACATAGGCTGCCTTCTCAAGTAATGCTTCTTCAGACCCATTTGCTCAAGAGGACAGGTGAAACACACACACACACACACACACACACACACACACACACCAAAATAAAGTCACCATGAGACAACAAAGTCATCACCAAATAAATCCGGAAGGTGCTACACTTGCTCTTTCTCTCTCCCGATTTTTTTCTTATAGGCAACAAAGTAATGAAGAAACCACGGTTTAAATGACAAATATTTAGTAGAGGCTGAGCTTCTGCTCCCCTTTTCTGAAACACAGATTAAGAAATTGTGTCTCTGTACTTCATGTTGAGACATCCACATCCTGCTCAGAAAGATGGGGGTCCAGGGGGAAGGGAGCCGATCTTTAGTGTTGAATAGTTGGTTCACTTCTAATAGTAGGTAAACCCTTCCTGATGAGGTCAGGGGTGGGGTTGGTTGAGTGACGTGAGACAATGGATCAAATAGGCTGTTGTCCTAGTTCCTTAGATGATGAGCTCCAGGTACTGAGGATATAGTTAGCCTTCTACTGTGCAGGACACATGGATGGCTTATGAGACATCCACAGAAACCTTCTTTTCCCTTGTTTGCCTATCAAGAGAAGAATCAGCCCCACTCCATTTTCCCTATAAGAGACACATCTCAGTTGGAACATGAAAAAATAGCACATGAGAAGTCCTTCTCATCTGTCCTCCATTTTATTCAAGTGACATGCAGGAAACTATATTGGTCTTTATCTCAAAATAGAATAACTTTATGAGCCCACACACATAATATGTATGGCCCATGTTCACTGGGAAAGAAGAATCCTCTCCAACATCCAAGTTTTAGTTCAGTCATTTCTTTTGCCTCTAATGTCTTTCTCTCCAAGAGAGAGAGGGATCCCTCCATCCTTCCAGGTCTGGCTAAGAATTCTTTTTCCTCCAATAAAACTGCCCAGAATCTCCCATTTGGAATTAATGTCCTCTTCTTCCATACACCTAAGGCATTCAAGGTCTGAAGGTGTCTTTCATATGGTACTTACCAAGGTCATTTTATATATAGGTTATCTATGCATGAATCTGATTGGATCAATTGGCTGTAAAACTATCTGAATGAATTACTGGAGTTATGGCTTTGCCTAACTAACCTCAGTGACCACATTCCTGGTTAAAACTGACTAATTTATTTTTTACTCTGAAACTGCCCTTCACTTAACTTTTGGTCAAACTTGTCATCATTCCCTGAAAGTTTGCTAATTCTCCCCCTCCAAGCTTCTGAACATTCTGTCCCCACTGCTTG
Source organism: Cryptoprocta ferox (assembly GCA_028646485.1). Classification (NCBI taxonomy): domain Eukaryota; kingdom Metazoa; phylum Chordata; class Mammalia; order Carnivora; family Eupleridae; genus Cryptoprocta; species Cryptoprocta ferox. The sequence continues at coordinate 97,109,660 of CM053572.1, read as the reverse complement.
AAATTCTGTCTACTCAAAGGAAATAAAATCCATTCTTCAAGGCTGACACCAAAGTCTCCTTGATTACATTGGCCAAAATGGACCTTCTAGATTCCCACAGGCTTTGTTTATGCCATACTGATCCCTTAGCGTCTGGTAATTTCTATACGTATTTACATTTTTTATCTGCCCAACTAGATTGTAAGCATCTAAATGGAGAAAACATTATTTGGCACAATCCTGTCTCCTCCACAGTGTTCAATAAAACTTTGTTTGTGCATCATAAACACCCTCTATATGGTGAATGAATGGACATTAATCCAATATTTTACTTTGGGATCTCCAGAGAAATAAGACAAGTATTGATGGGTAAACTCCTACAGTACTGGCAATAAAACTTCTACTTCTACTACTACTATGAAAATATCATCATAATTACTATTATTCTTGTTCTTATTAGAGTTACTGTTGAGTGCTTACTATGTGCAATTTAATTTACTGAGCACTTTACTAATATTATCTCATTTAATCTTCACAGCAACCCTAAGGTAGCAACTTCTAAGGTAGGTAGTATTAGTAGTCCATTTGTCTGAGGTCACAAATCTAGTAAGTGAGAGTTTGGATTCAAGCCCAGGTGTGACTAAGGCCTACATCAATGTTCTTGTTCACTAAATAATTTGTATCCAGTTTATCGCTATTCAGAAGGTATTCAAGATGTTTATAAAGGGTGTCTTCCCTTGCCTGCCTATTCACCCTGGTTCTTAGGTACAGGAATGAGGATCTGGAGTATAAAAGTGGCTCCATTCAGGCTTTGGAGACAAGTCACCATCATGTGGAAAGGAGCCATCTCTCATAATTTCCACTGGCAATGGACTTGGCCACCATCTCAGCATGGTTCTCTTTGGTGCCACTGGAGCACTTTTAGAAGGACAAGAAAACCCTCTCAGCCTCTTGACCCCCTCACTGCCATGCTTTTTTCAGTCCACGTGGTCAGCTTGAACTTTAAAAGGTTTTTGCTTAATGCTTTACAAGATAGACAAGTGACATTTCTGATTGCTCAGGGTCACCTGCTCTTACTCTCCTTCACTCCTAGCCCATGGAACATCCTGTGTCTCCACTGCATGCATGCCTCAGGGTATAAATGCCTTTTCCTAGGAACCCTGGCATTGCCATCATTATATCCACCTCCAACGCACTGCACAGAGGCAAACTCGGTGCCTCTCACCCTCAGCTGTTCCACCATGTCACTTTCACAGGCAGCAGGACACACATTCCAGAGCCGGATGGATTAACCTCCAAGATGACACTCAGTTTTAGCTTTAGCCTCCCTAAATCCTCAACAAAAACTTTAACAGCCAGATCTGATTTAGGACCTTAACTGTAAATCTCCTCTCTTCTCATGCACTCACTAAAGGGATGAGTATAATCAATTCAGATCTTTTCTAGTCATTTTTCCCCTATGTTTCCTGGAGAATCCAATGGGTGATGGGTAAGAACTTTTATCATCATGAACCTCATTTAAAGGCAAGCTAAAAAAGAAAGAAAAAAGAAAGAAACTGGAGGGTGGGGAGAAACATTATTAAATGGCTTCTATGATTTGGTAAGCACAGAATATGAAACACGGATGGGAATTTATAAAAATATTTGAAGCAACATCATTCATTTATCAAAATGAAGCCAACTTGCTAGAATGTTTAAAAAGTGGTAACCAAATTTGTATTCAATTCTTAGAGCCATGTTGATTAGCAACTGAGCCCTGCCATGAGAACAGATCTCCTTTTCACTCAAGTGAGGATCTGCAGGGATATTTTCAAAAGTAAATAAATGGCCATGAAGAACAAAAAAGATCAGTAGAGAATTGAGTCTCTCAAGAACATCCCTGACAAAATAAACCCCATGTTTATGTATACTCCCTCAATTGGCCTAAGCCAGAAATCTCCGATGCAACTTAAAACCAACTGCACAGGAGTTGAGAGAAATGTCCGGAATTAGCTTAGTCAAATGCTGCTTTAAATAAATGCTCCTCTGGTGCTTAACAAGATGCGGGTGCCAAAGAGCATAGTTTGACCATAGCAAATCCCACTGTTTTTTGCCATCATGCATCACCCTATCTTTTCTTTGGTTATATGGCATTTTAAATGCAGACACATCTTAAAAATTCCAGTTGGTATATTTTAAAATAGTGTCTAGCTTTTTTCTGATTACAAATGATGAGTTATCATTAAAAAAAGTTTAAATCCTCAAAAGTAATAAATAAATAAAAACCATCTGTACCTCATCTCCTTCCAGTCTTCCCACGTATATACAAATTCAATAACAACGTACAGTTTTTATATCTTTTTTCATGTTAAGCCATCTTCAAAATGTGATTTTTTTTACTCTATAACATTTCATCACACATAACAGATATTCAAAAAATCTCCCATTGTTTGATTACTTTCAAGATTTTGTTATAAATAATACTTTGGTGAAAATATTTGAACACAAAATTTTATTCACATATCTGAGTATTTCCTCAAAATAATTACCTAGGATAAGAATTGTCAGGTCAAAGTGGCATATTATTTTAGAATGAGTATAAAACAATTTTATTTGAAAATGTTGATACGCATTAAAGTAATTGGAGATTCAGCCAAACTAGGTTGGGGAAACTTCAAAAAGTAACCCTTGAGTTGCCCAATGATACAAAGAAGTTTCGATAACTTAGGTCCTGGGGTGTCCATGTTTATAAAAACAAATAACTAACTAACTAAACACAATGAATATATTGCATATCCACAGATCCAACCTGTTTCTACCCGTAGTCATAGAATGTATTAATATGAATGACAACATAGTCATCATCTTGAGTTATAATTAGCCATAGCCACCAATGGAAGGAGCCTAAGAGAAGCCCTCTGTGTGTCACTAACACTGCTCTTACTGTGCCTGCCACAGGGCTGAGAGAAAGACTCAGCTCCAACAAAGCCAGTTACACGCTGGACATGATAAGGGTTTCCACTAGGCCCTGCTATCTTGCTATCACCAAGGTATCATGTTCAAGAGTAGAGTGAGAGAAAGCCCATTTTAAGAGATCTCTGCTAAGGCTGAATGGAATCCTATTATCCCCCAGAAACCTCATCCTTCGTAAGGTAGGCATCATATTATGAGCTTACACTTCAGGGAAAATTTAAAGCAAGTGACCTATTATATGGTTATCATTTTCCTAACATCATTCCTGGAAATTTTTCAACAAGACCATTCCAGCAAAAATAGCAGTCCTTCATTAGGCTGACATTCTACGAGTGAATTCCACAGACCCTACTTCTGATGCCTGAAGTTATTCTGTTTTCCTGAGACATTAGCCTCAAATACAATTGACAGTGCCTCAAATTTGTACATGGTCTCTTCTCACTGTCTCATGGCACAAAAGCCACTGCTAGCTCTAACAATCCAGTCAGCTACATCTCATCCCATGTCCAGTATGTTCTTTTATGCTAAAGAACTTGATTTCCTAAACCCTCTTAACTCTCTCAGGCCTCCTCAAATGCTATTTCTTTCCCTGACACAGCCCTCACCCTACCCACTCCTAGTCTAGAAGATTCCTCTGTATTTTGAAAATTATCACAAATGTCATCTCTCCTCCTAACAATCCTTCCCAAGTTCCTCCAGTCAAACATAGAATTTTCCATCTCAAGATTCCCATGGCACATTCATCCAGAACCGTTATCTATCGTGTTACTTTGTGACTCTCTACTTACTTGCTGATCTCCCAACTAGGGAGTAATATCCTTGAAGATCAGATCCATGTCTTTTTCATCTCTGTATCCTCAGAATCTAGGATATAGTTTATAAATATATGATTAAATCTGAAAGAACAATAAGCATATAAGTAGCATGATAAAATGCTACCTACAACTGAGAAACCAAAATAAATGTAAGGAGGGCACAAAGAACCCCAGGACATTCTAGCTGTGAAGTGTGTGTGCAGAGCATCATGACTTATTGTAAAGAACCACATGCCGGAATGTTTACAAAACCAAATTGTAATAATGAAAAACATCCACAGTGTTATACTATGTGGCAATAATCTTAATTTGTTTCATGAAAGGGGGAATATCATCTAATAATAAACACAAGTTCTGTAAAGTCTCTCTGATATAATCCAAACATTTTTTTCGGGCATTCTAAACATATTTAACATAAATGGTGCCAGAATCTCATGCTAATACACATGAACCCAAAGTTAAATAGCAGAAATTAGAGAATTCCCAGCATTACTAAGGGAGAAAATCAAATCCATTAAATCAAGGGTTATCTTAGATATGAAGAGAGTACTGGTTCTCAACAGACCAAGATCAGGTATTAAGGTCTTTTAAACTCTCAAACATTCTCTTGTCCTTCTGATAGGAAAGAAACAAGGACAACTACTGTAACACTAAAGATGCTCCCAGGTTGCAAGAATAGGCAAGAAATATAGGAGTTATCTAATGTAGCTTCCCACCCAAAGAAGAGATGGCCCCTTCCCCAATGTCCCTGATACATGGTTACTCTGGCAACTCTGCCTGTCCTGGGAGCTGGAGATGAAATGCAGAAAACAGGAAAGCTCCCTCCTCTCATGGGCCTGGCATTCTAATGGGGAAGAAGGACAAAAAGCAATAAAACAATATCACAAGCAAACAAGATAATGTTGGTTATTGATCAGAGCTACTGGAAGAGGAAAGATGGCAGACAGGAAGTGGTTGCTGGCAGAATGGAGGGAACTTTGAAGAGGGTAGTCAGGGAAATTCTTGGAAATGATATGTTGGCTGAGACCTGAAGGACAAGAAGGAGCCAGCTATGCCAACATCTAGGGGAAGAGTATTCCTGCTAGCACAAAGGCCACTGTGACTAGATAGTAAGTAAGGAGGAAAGTGATGTGAACAGTCCCAGAGGGAGACAGGATTCCCCAAGCTGTGACAAAAAAGTCCCAAAATGGGAGGCAGTGCTTCCTATACAAACTGGTCAGCACTATGAGGATGTTCTCTCTTCCTGAGAGCTGAATTCTGCCCTTTGTCCTTTACCTTTAGAAATTCCCATTTTATAATTGGGGAGAGGGAGGGAGGCAAACCATGAGAGACTTTTGAATACTGAGAACAAACTGAGGGCTGATGGGGGAGGGGGAGAGGGGAAAGGGAGTGATGGGCATGGAGGAGGGCACTTGTGGGGATGAGCGCTGGGTGTTACATGGAAACCAACTTTACAATAAACTATAAAAGAAAAAAAAAAGAAATTCCCATTTTAACATTAGCCCAGAAAGCAACACTCCCTTCTTCCCCAAGATAACCCTTCAATAGTTTAAAGTGGCCATTTGATCTTTTCAGGCCTCTTTTCCAGAACAAGCAAATCTTATTCTTCTACCACCTCGGGACACGATTTCCAGATGTTCCACCTTGCTATTCATCCTTTTCTAAATACTCTCTCGTCAGAAAACATCCTTCCTGAACCATACCTTCAGAAATGAGCAGGCCCCCCAAATGCTAAGGGCTCTAGCAGGTTGGTTAAGATATGAAATCAGACAAACTAGGTTCGAAATTGGGCTCTACCACTTATCAGTTGGGTGACCTTAAGAAAATCAGTTAACCTCTCTAAGCCTCTGTCTCTTCATGTGTGAAATGGGAACTATAATACCTATACAAGAGAATTATTGTGAGGATGAAATAAAAGAATATATGTAAAGCCCAAAGGGCCATGAATAGCATGTAGTAAATGTTCAGTAAAGTTTAGTTATTATAATTTTTACTAGTTGTTTTTGTTGTTGTTGTTGTTGTTATTATTATTATTATTATTATTATATGGCCTCCGTCAGTCTCCAAGTTGGTCTAAAATCCTTATCTGTTCAAATGAAAGTTAAATACACATTTGTTTATACTTTGCCTTGCTTTGTTCTCTTTGTGGTAGTGGGGTTCAGGGGAACAGATTGGTGGCTAGAAGCCATGCAAAGGCATACTAAACCTCTTTCTCTCGATGTCTTTTGCATACAATACAATAGCCCTAATCTGATCATGGGAACAGAGAAAAGCCAATAAAGAGCTAAATCATAACATTGGAATGCATCTAGACTCCAGTTACTGTAGAAATAAAACCATGTCCATATGACTCAGATAATCCTGCATATACTGAACAATGTTTGATCACCTTCCTGGGGGCAAGACAATGTTCTCATGCATTCTTTCATTCCTCATAGAAGTCATTTCATAAGTCCTTAGTAAATACTTAGGAGTGGAGGAAAAGGGAAATCAGTTAGAAGTCAACCTAGACTTACAGGATCACATTTAATGATGAAACTCACACAATCTTGGCTCTCAAAGGGACCCAAATAGCTGACATCATAGGCACAGTAACAGAGGTCCAGAAAGGTAAAGGGCCTTGCCCAAGGCCACCCCACTAACTTGGGTCAACCCTAGGACTTTTAATCTCTTCCCATAAAATTATCTTGAGTGAAGCAGTCAGAGGCCTGAGTCCCAGACAGGTCTCCTCTGCTCTCCTTCAAGGTCTTCTTGCAGAACTGACCTGTGAGGCAGAGAAAGTCAGGTTCCCCCATCTCCATGGTTTGTATCCCCAGCTCATCTGATCTCAGAGTTCCTTAGGGAGTAGAAAGTCAAGGCTGGCATTCCCAAAGCTGCATAAATCTCTCACCTAAGGAACATCATCATTTTTCTTTTGTCACAACTCTTCCAGCCTAATATTTGACAGCTCCGATCGGGACTGTCCAAACATTTATTAAAACATTTTAAATGATGAATATATCCAATTATTACTATTAATGCAGCTAATACTGACTAATGAGGGGGAAACGCAGGAGCTGGTGTCCCGCAATTCATTACCCCTGCCTTGTCAACAATTCAAAGCCCGAAACCTAATCATCCATACCAGGTCCTGTTATATTTCACACGTCACTTTTAATAAGTCACTCAGTGCCTATAAATTAATGTAACATGTCGGCGTTTATGAGTGCGGCTTTGTCGCTGTTAACAAATGATGTTCTGGCCCAGTCTACAACAGCTAGGCAGTGACGAATGATGGAAGATGATTTCTTTCCAAACTATAAACTATACACTGGGGACTCCAGTAATAATACATACATACATACAAATATATATATACACACACACACATATATACACAAATACATATATATGTGTATATCTCCACATATTACATATATCTAAGCACACACAGAGATATCCACACAAACTAACAAAGCATGCCAACACACACACAGACAAGAATGTGGAATAAACATGATGCATAATTTGTGGTGAAGAGCTGTGCAATAACCCCTATACTTTCTTCTCCAAATGATTAAATATACAGCACTGGGAACCATGACAGTCCCATAAATGTGGTCAGTGTCAATTTCAAATTTGTTATAAGTTCTGGTCTGTTGCTCCTGGCCAGGTTTCAGGACAACCTGACATCCCAACTAATAATGAAGGCCCAGTGGTGTCCGTGTGAAGGGGTGGGGTCAATGTTATAATGAAAATGCCAGCAGTTAGAGAAAGGGTCCACATTTTTATGGTAAAATTAATGACCACCGGATGTTGAGATGGAAGAGAGTACTCATTCACTTCTAAACAACCTGAATAATTTATATTTCCTTCCAAGCCATGACTTCATATTATACATAATCATTGGCATGTAATTTGAGTGTATCCTAACCTCCGTATTTTCATTGAATTCAAGAATCAAGGAGAGAGGATACTTCCCTACCAGGTGTCCTTTTTTCTTACTCTGCCATGCCCAAGGCAGCTCTGGCACTGACAGAGAGTCTGGATCTTCACACGTGTAGGTTGAGTACAACACACAATGACAAAACTCCAGGGGCAAAGAAGACCAGGAATTTCCCTGCGAGTTCATCTATATTCAAGGCCATAGCTTCGTGGGCTGAGTTCTTAGTGTAGACAACAAGTCTCTCTACTTGCCTTGATTTTGGAAAAACACAATGCTTCATTTTTTGGAGTGTATCAAAACTTCCATACCATTATATTTTAATTATTATTATTTTCTTTCTCTCTGTCATCCCATCTTAACTCCAGAAATTAATTTGTTTTAATAAACAGTAAAAATAGCAAAATTTAAAAAACTATGTTTTTGAAAAGTCTGAAATGGGTCCTATAGGATCCTTATTATATCTCCTCTCTGACAGGTTTTCAACCACTGGCTCTCAGGACCCATTTCCCCTTATCTTTTCAACTTGCCTATAAAATCCAGACAATGCCATCACCATCTTATGGTACAAACCCTACAAAAACTTTTTTAAAAACTTCCCCGGAAGGTTGTACATCTGTATTTGAGAATTCTGTATGTAGTTTTGTCCCAAGGATTTAACTTGAACCCAGTGGCCAAGATTCAAATTAAAGTTATCCAAGAAACAAATAACAACAAAAAAATAGATTCTACAAATGTTTTGCCACACTTCCCATTCTGCCATTAAGTTAGTATTCATAAATAAGAACTTTAATTTAACTGCCTACACAAAGATTCATGTTTTATAAACCCAGAGTTTACAGACTTTCATTTTATGTGTGGCTCAGAGTTTAGGTCTTCCAATCTATAGCCACGAAACATTGACATACTAAACATGCTTGCTTTTTTTTCTTAAAAAGATCACTCAGAAATTTAAAGAAAACTAAAGTAAGCAGTGCCAACATGTTTTCATTACATGTTTATTACAAAAGTATTTCAGTTGGACTTGGTCCAGCAGGGACTACATTGCCCAATTTGTTTTCTCAGGGGTCTGTGAAGGTCTAAGTCAAGTCTAACACCCTTCACACACCCTCAGAGAATGGAGAAAAACTGACAGTGATGCAAGGGCATTCTTTTTCTTGTTATTTGAAAATTGAGCAAGGTCCAATGCTCAGGAAAATGGTTTGAAAGTACAATCTGAGGTCACATACCACTGGAAAGGCTAGTTGACCAATGAGTTGAATGATGACTTGGTGCTCCAGTCTACTGGGGCAGAACTTTTGGGCACTAAAGATGCTGAAAATACTTCACAGCAGGCAAGAGCCATGACAGTACCTTGCCAGGGGTGGTGGTGAGAATGGCATAAGCAAAACTTGAGGTGATTTCAACATGTGTGATGTTGAAAGCATTCACTTGTAACCTACTCTTGAAAAGATTCAAAATGACTTCATAAAGCCAACTCTCACAGCAACTGAAGGAAGTTTTATGTTCCCTTGACAAAGAGGGAAAGGGAAAGAAAAGAAGGATGACGTGTAATTTTCCCTCAGAAGCCTGAAGGGAGGGCTGGTGTCTTCTGGAGTATGTCAGAAGGAAAAGGCTTGCGGTGTGTGTGTGTGTGTGTGTGTGTGTGTGTGTGTGTAAAAGTGAGGCAGAAATGGAAGACACTAGAACTCTGGGCACGATGTGGAAAAAAATGCAGAACGCTGTCTGCTCTGGTCGCTCTATAAAGATATCAACCGAGGAGGAGACAGCTGAAAAGCGCTTTTCCCAGCAGAGGCCTTCACAAGGCACAGCAAAATCCCGCTGGGAATAGGGACAATTTGCATAACAATGTGCTGTTGCTTATCAGGGGACCCAAAGGATTGGATACCCTTAGAGAAAACACCACACTTTCCAGTCCAGCCCATTGTAAAGAAGGGCATTGCCATTCAGTTTGTGGGGGCAGAGGAGGGAGACCCTCCCCCCTCTTTTAGTATTACTTTACCACAGAGAATCAATGAAACTCTCATAGTTCCTCTTCCAAAGCATTTGTTTTGCCATATTGGCAGTATTCTTTTATTTTTGCCCCAACTCTGGCACAGGTCCTAATGTGGACTCCCCCCAAATTTATTTTGTTTTTATCTTTGGGGATCCACTCAACTCCAAACTTTCCTATTCCTTTTTCACTTCCCTATCCTGCCTTTTCATTCAGACAGGGATTTAGAATCGTGCATGACACATTCAGTTCTCCATCTTGTGAACACTGGAAAGATTGTCTTTATTCTTTCATGAAGATGATTGGAGAGTCTATTCTCTGCTGCACTAGGGGACACCTATTTTGTTTGCCTTTCTTTTGAATTTGAAAGAGGCATACCTAAGAGTGATATTTATTCCTGCTGTTTTGTTTTGAGGACCAGGTAGAGGTGGTTGAAGAAAGCCAAGAAAACCCAGAGAAGCCATCATTTTAATTTCACAAAATGCCACACACTCATAAAGAAAAGGATTTCATGATCCAAAGCTGCTACTATTTATCAACAAGCATTCCACCTGATGCCAATAAGGGTGTTCTTGCCAAAGCCCATTGTCTAGGGCTAGATACAGAGGGCCGAAAACAAGTGTACATACCTTCTGCTTCAACCATAGGTGATATAACGCTTGGCCATATTACTAGATATACAATGTATTATTAGAACTGAGATGATATGAAGATCCTGACCTACTTTCCAAAACACTCAGCCCTCCTGGAGTCCTGCATCATTTCTGGATGTCATAATTTAGGACAGACAAGAGGAACAGTCAGTAGTGGGAAACAATAAAATTTCATTTAGCACCTACTATAGACCCTGGATGACATTAAATACTTTCAACTATTATCACCATTTTAACTACGAGAAACCTGAGGTTTAACCACATAGCCCATGGCCACATAAACAAGAGCATATCTGAAACTGAACTGATGTCTCATTGACCCAATGCCCTTGCTCTTTGCATTTGTGTATATTTAGCATAGAGTGGTCAAGAGGTCAGAGGACTCAATACAATGTCATAGGGAGAATATTTGAAGGAACGTGTAGTCTGAAGGAGAGAAGCCTTGATGAAATGAGGTAGTGGTTTCCAGTATTTAAGCTAAAGCTCTGTGGCTTAAGCAGCAGCTCTAGTCTTAACCAGTCCATTAGAAAAAACAAGGACTAAAGACAACATTTCATCAAGCAGATTTCTGTTCAACAGAAGGAAAAAAACACTGTAATGGTAAGAGAACACAACCTTATGAGATGATAGGTTCCCCATCATTGCACAAGTTCAAGAACAGACCAGACACCACTTGGCAGAAATATCAACCCCTTTCTTATTGAATTATGTTCTAGACACAATTGATCCTCTTGGAAAAATGCTCTACAACTGAATTAACACAACTGTTGCTATTAGGAAAAGAATAATAATAATAATAACAATAACAATAATAATATTACTATCAGAACAGGGAGAAAATAGTCAGCCAGTCATTCTTATATATGATCACATGTCTACAAAGGCAGAAATAAAAGGTATTCAAAAAGCAGTCTTGTTTAGGTTATGGCAAATGATGTTCTGACTGTATACAGGCTTCAGGGATCTGAAGCCCATCACAGGGGCTGTATGAACAGGGAATGAAAGAACTGTAAAACATGAGAATAGAAAACATGGAATTTAATCATGTCTTACTACAGATGGGGAGATAGAAGATCAGATAACTTGATGGACTTCCTCAATGACACACATTTCATTAACAGAGAGTTGGGGCCACTACCTTCCCCAGATTTGGCCTTTTGGCCCAGGACCTCTTTCCATAACAATTCACCAAATTCACCCTTTTAAATTGCGCTTCCACAAAGCACAAGGCACCAGTTTGGAATAGTCAGAACCAATGGGATGAAAGCCTAAAAGAAGATAGACAGTTACCAGAACAGGTGCAGTGGTACTTGCTAAAACTGCAGCTGTGGCTTTTCCAAAATGCAGCATGTTGGCTGAGAAAAAATTTTAAATGCTTCACAACTCAATTCTGTTGCCAAAACAGACACTAACAAGTAGCCAGAAGGGACACAGTTTTCCCAGCCCCAAGGTGGCCTTAAGCTTCCTTCTGTCTTTAGACAAGCTTCCCCTATCTACCCAAGTAGGAAGGTTTCAGTCTGCTCTGATTTGGATGATAGGATGAAGGTAAATAAGAATGTAAGACATTCACATCTGAATTTTAATTTTAAAACTTGCTTAGCACACAACTCACTCTTGTCAAGTGAGTTGTCACAAGCTCCTAAGAACTATATAATTTATTCCTGGGCTACCCCCCAGTGTACAGACATAGGCATTTACTCTGCAGGATACACTGAGTAAATGAAACAGTGATCTAATTTCATTTTCAATCATACTTCACTTTTCTGTGTGTATATTTTTAAGGAAATATTAGTTAATCAGAGCCCTGCTATCTAGCATTAATTCAAATACAATGGATATGTGCTAAGCTATTAGGACATGCCAGGAGTCATCGCTGGGCATAGGCCAGAAGTCGCCCACAGCACCGCCTCTTTAGATAACAAAACAAGCTAATATTCTGGCTTTACTGAGAAATGTAGCTTGTCCAAGTGCTCTTCTGCAGAGAGTTACCCTAATTTCCTATACTCCTCTCAACATTAATCCACAAGATCCACTGCAGTTTACAGCAATCTCCCAGAGCCCTAAAAACCCTCATTTATTAATGATAGTCAATTTCACCCCCTGCACCATCTTACTATGGTGGAGATGGGACTCCTGTACCTTTAGAAAAAAAATTTTCATCAATACATGTGGCTCTTCAGTTAGTATGAAAGGAAAATTGAACAGAACCCCATTTAGTTAGTGGAATCTATACCATGTGAAGACAAAGATAGTTGAATTGCATAAAACTGACTGCCTTCACTTCCTCCATCATCTCTGTTTCTACAGCCTCTTTGTGCCCATCACCCAACCCTGCCATTCTCTTTGGCTCTGTTGAATCCCCAGCTCTCTGGAATGATTCTCCACCGCTCTGGCACTATTATAGCATTCTCTGAACTTTAGTCATTCGTTAAAGCATAATCATAATTTTTGCCATGTTTACATAATACTTATATGATCTATTTAATAACTTATGGATGTCAACTCGCTTCTTTTTACTCCCAATAAATTTTTTTAAATGACACTTTCCATTGCTCTTATGAATGCAAACCAATGCCACCTACCTTAGATAGAGGGAAGCAATACAAATAAAAGTAAGTGAAAACAAAACAAAACAAAATTTACTAAATTTTGGCTAAACACTGTTTCCTGCTAAAGGGCATTTATTGAAAATGGAGATGAAGCAAGTGTGAGAGAGGTGTTAAAGACAGATTAGCACCAAACTGGGACCTTGGCCTAATCAGAAGGACTAAAAGAAATTTTACATGGAATTACTTCCTCATTACCTGATCCAGTGTTATGCAAAGCCACATATGGGTACCGCTTAAAAATCACCTGCCTGCCAACTTAAAATCATCCCCTGCACCACCAGCAGTATGCAGGTGTATTTTGAGAAGCAGCGAATTGGCTGATAGAGGTGTAGGAAAGTGCATATCATACGTAGAAGGGAAGGCAACCTGTGTGACAGAAAGAAGGCTAAGGGGAAAAGATTGATCAGTCTTGGGAGAGGAGATGGAGGAAGGTTTGTTAAATGATTTGTATAGAGTTGGAAGTCCCTAAACCAGCAGAAAATTCATGAGTTTCCACTGGTGCAGGAGAGAACTAAAATATATCAGCAGTAGGTTATGAGCTGCCATGAATTTTTCTATCTGTTTTTCCTCTTGAAACATGGAAAATGGCAGTGAAAAACCAGAAAAGTACACTCCGTGGTGAACCAGGCTTTTGATATTGATTAACATTAGCATGTACTTTTGAAACTAAATAATACAAAAAAAAAAAGAAAGAAAGAAAAAGGAGATACAACTAGTATATTCCCATCCTTGAATAAATTTCAAAACAGTATGATGTATGTGGAATAGAGATCAAGTTGGCAGAAAAGAGAAAAGAGCATTAGGAAGGCAAAATAAATAGGTGCAGAGAAACTGTCACATAACTGAATTGAGACTCAGTATTTAATTAGGGACAGCAAGCTTGAAAGCCTCCTTGGTAAATGTCTACCTAAACCAACCACGTGTTGGTTAACACTGAGACATACAAACTGATCAATAGTACAAAACAAAAGGGCTCAGGTATGCATGTAGAGTCATACATCATTTCAATAAATTATGCTGTGTGTAAAGACAGGTTTTTTTTAGAACAATCATTCTGGGATCAAGAGCTAAATCATTTCAGCCGCATCTTGATTTCTGCAAAACTCGGCAGGAATTATGAGGCTTAACAGCATCCTGACAATTAGCATATTATAAATACAAAAATGATATATTAAAGGGAGAGGAGGGAAAAAAGGCCAGCGTTTTACACCTACAGTAATATAATTCCACTACTTAATGCAAAGTAACAGGCCTCAGAGTGTTTGGGATCCTCTCGTATGGTGTTATCTTCTCTATCAGTAAATGAGACTATGTGAACAGTACAACCTATAAATAATTCAAGGCCTGAGATGGCAATTATAGAACCATGCACAACTAGCATGAATATTTTATGAAGGCTAAAACAGCCCTCAGAATGAATCATGGAGAGATGAACACACACACACACACACACACACACACACACACACACCAGGCAGTTTTGGCCAAATTGTATTCCAAGACAAGGCTTCTCTTTGATCTGGGCACACCTTTGTTTTACAGAAATAGTGCTCATAGTTACATATTTTTCCTTTCTTGAATTTATTTCTTAAAATTCAAACACAGAGAAATGGGGGAGAGGATTTGCCGGGAGGGTAGAAGAGCTTGAAATAGAGGAAGAAAGACAAGCCATTTTTAACCTGAACTTGGGCAGAGAATTCTGAGCAATTTTTTTAACCTCTCCAAATGGACTCCACAGAAAGTATAGAGTTCCAATGCATCAAAATTGAAACTGAAACCAGTATCACTTCTTTATGACTCAAGCAAAAACATATCCTACTCGAAAACTTCTCTCGTATAAATAAGCTTTTATTTCTAATTATTCCTTGAGGAATACCTGTAATCCTTGCTTTCACTGCATTTATAAGACAAAACAAATATTACTGAGCCATAAGCCTGAGCAAACAAGGTACTATATTTAAAGGAACAGCCCAAATGTCATACTTTACTAAGAAATAAGCAGTTCTATAAGTCCCAGGCTGCTTCTGTAACCAAAGGATGTGCATAGCTGAAAAAAACATGAAATCATATGAATTCATGTCTTGATTTCACTGTGCAATGTACTTGTGCTATTTGAATAAGAGTTAATATTCATTTGAATCTTGAAGAGATTAGTATTCATCTTTTTTCACCCGTCTCTTATTTACACATACTCAATAATATCCATGTGGTTAGAGAAAACACTACTGCCTTCGCTCAGTCAATTTCAGCATAACCCACTTGCTTAATTACAACCTAAAACTTTTCAGACTTTTTCCAGTTTCTTCACACGAGACCTCCAGATTTATGATACTCTTGGTATGACTATATGCATTTTCCTCCTGGTTACAACGAAAAGAACCTTTAGAAGTCTAAGATCTTAATACAAGAAAGAATCTTAGATGTAATCTGGTCCAACCCCTTCATTTTACAAATGAGAAAAGTTTACAAATTAGTTGAAACAATAGGACCAATAATAATATAAGATATAATAATATTGGAAACAATACAAATCAGTAACAACTTCAAATATTTATAGAGATCTTGCAACAAAGGCAGGCAACATGCTTACAGACTTTTGTCTCCCCTGGTTCTCCCTAATACCTCTACTAGGTACGTCTTATTGTTGCCCCCATTTAAAGATGAGGAAATGCAGGGAATAGAGGCTTGGAGAGGTTAAGGGTATCTCCTACCCTCAGTCCCATGACCCTTCCTGTCTGCTGCACACTTTGAGAAGGCATATCAGAATTCTCTCCTTAAGCCTTTTATGATATGGAATCATTGATTTTTACTGGAGACTTCCTAAATTTAAGAAACACTGATGTTTTCCATTTTATTGTGCCTGCTGCTTTGCAGGACTTCCAAGGGCAAAGAAAAAAACAAAACAAAAAACAAAACGGAAGCTCCTACAATTTATGCAAGAACGTCAAGAAAAACAATACATTTTCATAAAATGTTTGGCATTCCCCTATCATTCAGTTTTAAAAGTTCTGAGCTACTGCCCTATTAGGTGTACCTCTCATGCCGGATTCAGGCCTGAAAACACCTCGTGGAGACTCCTTATAGCCCAAGGCAAGAAATTGAGACACCACCTATGGCAGCAGCCAATGGGCAGGGTGGTCTTGTGTTTTGATAGTCCTTTTTTGAGTTTATTAACACAAAGGAAATAAAAAATAGCATGATTCCCCCCCCCCCCCCACACCTCTCTGCTCATGCCCAGGTCTGGACTTAAATATCGGAAGGATAACACATGCAGGCCTTCTGATACTAGTTTACTAATCTGATATAACAGATTATTACTCTGTTTTCTATTTCCTTTTAAGTCCTCACTCCAAAATATGCAGGACTTCAGACCACAAGGTCAGAGAAATACCCTGTTAGGTTGTAAGAGTGTAAAGACCTGAGGAAACGAATTGGCTTTTGGAATGCATTTCCCTCAGACCTCTCCCTCTGCACCTCTTTTTCCCACTGAGCCCAGATTTCAGAGCTTCTATCCTGCAGTTCCAAACCCAAGCATGAGAAGGTGTTCAGAAAAGAAAACCCAAGTAACAATAAAAACCACTCTCCAGACCCTTGCCTCCTTTCTTCGTGTAGACTCTAGGGAGCTGGAGTGTCATTTATTATTTACACGCAACTGAATGGGTTAATCTTTTCTTTTCCTTATTTTGACAACCATGTTTATCTTTTGAAAAGGCTAGCAGAGGCACAGTGTGGCACTGGAGTGCTAACTGCTAACACATGGGCTGTGCTACATATCGGCAAAAATTTCTTTCATACTTGCACAGGCACCCCGGCCAAGATCAACACTATGAGTTTGATTTTCTTCATCATGAATTGACAGCTTATTTATCTCCATGGAAGAACTTTTTAAGCCCTTTAGTCATCCAGGCAACTTAGGAGGCATTCAGCTGACTGTTCAAAAATATTATTGTAGCTTCATAAGAAATAGAGACTAAATTATTTCATTCCTGTTAAGCCATTCTCCCTTTAAAGACACATTTTGGTGACCCTGAGTTATGATAATAGCCAAATACCATAAACACACATGCATACACCCCCCTTTTAGTCAGTATTCTATTTTGAAGATCATTTTAGACCTAATATCATGCTGATAGTACAAACTTTTGTGACGATGTACACTTTCCATGGATTCTCTTTCCAATAACACTCAGGAAGCCTCATTGGAATAATTAGGGAAGAAGTCATTTCCTTTTGCCATATCTTGGTTTAGAAAGAATAGCCTCTGATGCCTGTGAAACCAGCAAGAAATAGAAGGCAAATGCCAACTCCTGAGTCACAATGGAAAAGAACATAACCCCATGTGACTGCCGCATGGCACCAAAACCAAGTGCAACTCCATCAGGCTCTCTCTTCCAGAGAGAGATTGCTGCTGTTCCCGGGAGAAGTTTAAATAAATTTGCAAGCAGAAAATGACCCAGAAATAGTAACAAATTGGGTATGCAAATGCAGAATCCAAAAAGCATTTTCACAAGTACCAAAATACCTGCAGTTTTACAACTAACAATAGTGACAATACTGACCTGCTAGGGGATGGGGCAGATCTGTATTTATAACTGTCAGAAAACACACACACACACACACACACACACACACACACACACACACATACACATACACACCTGTAAATAAGAATCAGACTTTGGCATGGGGAGAGGGAGAGGAGAAAGCAAAGTTTATTGGATAGATTAGAGTGACTTCTGACTACAGAGCCTCCCAAGTCAAAGCTGGTCCCACCTCTTTGGGAGAATAGCATCAATTAAGGCACCAGTTTTGGGGGTTATGACTTCCACCTAACAATTGCAACAACAGAAAATATTTACTGAATCCTTGCTGTGGGCCAGGTGACCTGCTAGATGGTTTATCTCATTTAATCTCATTATCTCATTTCATCCCTGCAGCAACTGTCTGATATAGCTATCTTCTATTACGTTTCTTCATTTTTCAATGAAGAAGCTAAAGCTGAGACAAGTTAAGTAATTTGCCTGAGATCACATGTTTCTACTATTAGCTAGCCTAAATTTCTTCACATATTCCTGGAGTCCAATAAATGCAAGAAATTAGATTCCCATAATTTCAAATTTTAAATTAAAACTCCCAGTTTTTTCTGTCCAGCCTTTCTTCCTTTATTCACTCTTCCCTGATTCCTACCATTCACCCTGCCTTATTATTATCAGATATGTCCGTTCTGTTGCCTACTGTTTAGTGCATAAATGTCTGGAATAGGATGGTTGGTCTGTGCAGAATGAAACTGGGGACTTCGATGCTATCAATATCCACAATGGTGAACATATAAACTGGAGGCACCTTTTGTGTCTCTGATGAGGCCAAATATGATTCGTTCAGACCTAGCATTTGCAAGCGCATATGCCCAAGGGAAAGAATGCACGTATCAAGGTGAGCTTGGCAAAGAAGCTGTCCCGAGAGGAAAGTCCAAGTGGAAATGCTCTTGTGTATTTCAACCTGAATGTTAATGAATGTGAGAAAAGAAAGGCCCAGAGCAAATATTACAGAGTTGCAGAGGAAGAAGCTTTGCAGAAAAGAACATCATGTGGAGGGCAAGATTGAGAAAAATGAAATCATTTTCCAAAGTTGGAAGTTTGAGTTTATTAGAAAAGAGAAAAAAAGCAGAGGACGATCTAGCGCTTGATTAGCCTCATATCTCTAATGTGGTGTGAATACATATAATTCCAATAATCTCAGTGAGATTGTGAAAAACAAGGGTACAATCCAGGCCACATGCCCTTTTCTCTCTACCTTCTGAACCAGACTGTTCTAGAACATTAGGACAGGGAGGGCAGTTAGAGAATACCCAGTACCATCACCTCATTTTACACACAAGTTGCTGAAAACGCAGAGGAATTACATGATTGGTTCAAAATCACACAACTAATTATTGTAGGAAGCCCAGCCACCACAAGACACCAGCCCCATGGATTCCTTTGCCCTGCACACTTTTCAAACTGCCGTGGTGCCTCTTTTAGGAGGTTCTCAATAACTCTTCTCGAAGCACTGTCAAACTCCAGGCACTCTGAGAAAGGAATGAGAGAGCTGTGCTGTCCACATTCAGACCTCAGGCATACACAGGACTCCACCATGCTGCCCCCACCATCCAAACCTCGCTCGACAAGCCTACGAACAAGAGAAACTGCAGTTTTAGAAAAATCGGTAAGGATACTATGAAAGCTCAGAGTTAATGATTTTTAAATGAGGAGGGTGAGTCGGAAGTGCAGAGGAAAATAAGTTTGAAGGATTTATTATCAGTCTGGCCATAAAGATTATTAGGTAAGACATGCTGTACACACACACCCACACACACACACACACACACACACACACACACGTGTATGTTCCCACACTTGTATGCCCAGCGCTGTATTAACATATGTACATATTTGTTCAACAGAATCCTTCAAAGTCCTCTCCCTTAGAGTCATTTTCAGACATTTCTCAAACATGATGCAGATCAAAATGCAATATACAAAGTCAGGTAATGTCCCCGGCATCAAATTAAAATAGCTAACCGGCCAACAGATGGCAGCTGAAGCAAATCACTTGCCGATTTAAATAAGAACGGCATTCAGTTCAGTCATGCACATTTTTCCAGACAGAAGTTGACTGCTAAAATGAAATCAACTTCAGAGCCCAGTTGTTTGTAGTACGAAGGGGAAATTACAAAAAACAAAAATGCCTCCTTTGTTCCTGGAACCTGGGGTGATTCACAAGCATGGACATCCCCAGGTCTTTTGATTTTAAATCGCTAAGGTGGAAATGTCATTCACCCAGGAGGTTATTGATTAAAATAAAGAACAGGAATGTTTTCTGCATGAACCTCCCTTTGGCTGGCAATGTTACATCACTTAGATACTGAAAGGAAAGAAGAAGGAAAAAAAAAACGGCAGAGAGAGGAAGGTTCAGAACAGTCACAGACCAGGAATAAATAACACAAAGAAGCTTTCTGGCCTGAGGATAGAGGCAGAGGTTGGCATTATTTTACATTAGAAACACTTCGTATTCAAAACGGTAATTGATAGCAGTGAAGTGTTGGGGAAAAGAGCCACTTGCGTTCAGGCAGGCTGCCCTGCCAATCAAACTCAACCTTTCTTTGAATGAATAAAAGCTTCATTGCCCTATTATGCTGATACAGTCAGACAGGACTAAAGTAGCCTGTTTGTCAAGTTTATGTGCACTGCCCCAAGCTACTTAGATTCTGGTGCTTAAATAATTCCTTCAAAATCAGCCTGATTTTGGATACAGTTCTCTTTTTTACCAACACAGTGTAAATTTTACCCTGGAGTTGCCCATGACTAGCCACAGATGGGGGGAGGGGTATATTTCCCCTCCTTGTTTTAATACAAGGAGGGCATTTGGCTGTCTTTTGTTTAGAATCTGTGGCGCTGAAGTGTTCTGCACACAGTCTGTGTGTGCTGAAGGCTGTCTGAAGCCTGCAGACATTTGCCAGATTCTGTATTCCCAGCTCTACAGGAAGTCAGTGTAGAAACGTCTCCCCACCGCCTCTCCTGTCATCAGGGATTTGGGGTAAATAGCACCAAACCTTGCCTGCTACTAAGTGATCAATGCAAACTGAAGGGCCTGGGGGGATTTTTGCTTCCTAAATCCCAATCCTTCTCTGCCTCCAGCAGCACTTCAGTGCTTTGGGCACAGAAAGGACTGGAAGGTTACACAGCGCCCCCCTACCAGCAATGCAGAGATCCTGAGGAGGGTCTGTAGACACTGAGGGTTTCAGGACCTCAAGAGGACTGACAATGAACCTGTCCTCCATCCCTGCCTTCACAGCCCTATGTGCCTTTGACTTCTCAGTTGCTTCTGCTTAAAAATGCATGTGACAAAATTGCTTTGTATTTGCAAAGAAGGAGTCGTGGGTAACAATGAACATGCAATTGGGCTGGAAATAGATTTATCAGGCTTCAAGGATTATTGTTTGCTGAGAGATGGTACACACATTACTATTTCACAGTTCAGCTATGACATTATTAACCTACTGTGCAAGGATTTTATTGCCAGATTGGTCCATTTATCAAAAATAAGAGAAACTCAAAACCCCATAAGGAAGTTAACATTTCAGGCAGGCTTGGCTTTCATTTAATGCCATTAATCTATCTATTTACACAAGAGCAAGAAATGTTCATTTAGTAACGTCTCTTCTTTTGGTATAAAAGCTGCGTGACGGCACTGGATGCAAGCATGTGAATGTCATGCTCATTGTCACAGGAAAAATGAGTGTTTTCTCCTTAAAATGAGTTTGAGTCCCCAGGGCCTGCCACATATACTGGGTTGCCATGTGCTAGAAGCTTGGTGTTCAACCAGCAAAGGAAGGACTAACCCCAAGTACTGAAGCATTTAAATGTCCAAGCTGTAAAGAAAGGTGTGGAGGAAGGTGGATGCTCCTAATTATTTTGTGACAACACACAAGATAAAAATACACAAAGTTTCTTAAAGGAAAAAAAATCTTATCCAACCTTATCACAACAATGAACCTTTATAATAAAAAAGAACAGGAAAGTGATGGCAAACAACTCAATAATTCATAGAGATACAATTGATTTTGGACTACAAAGATAGTGGTCTTTTGACATAGCTTCTCCAATAGGAGGTTTCAATAACACAAGGATATTCATGGAGCAATACGCACGATCGTGTTACACATCATCGAGTACCCGGCAGTGTATGTTCTCCCTGAGATGTCACACAGCCCTGATGTTCATGCACAAATCTGCATGACGCTGTTAGAAATTTACTCTCTGTGGGTAAAGACACAGGCCTTAAAACAAAAGGGGGGTGGTAAAATGACTCTGTTTCCAATCCTCAATCTTTCTTTGGTTTCCTCCTTCATTCTTTGTTTTATTATTTCTTTATGGAAGAGAAGACACTCTCTAAGCCCATAAAATGTCTGCAACCACTAATGTTGATCCTATCAATCTTTTTGTCTTCAAAAAAATGTATATACATATACATGAAAAAGTGGAGGGAGGCCATTGAGAGAAAGAGGGACACTCATTTTTGGTGTTTTTTAATGTCTGTGTGTGTATATACGTGTATATGTGTACATGTATATATGCACATGCATTTCAAGAATGATGTCACTTTCAAAAAAGAATGTCTCTTGTGACTGCCTCCCTTTACTTTATTATGTACATATATGTATATATACATACACATATCAGTATAAATAAACACATATCCAAGCTACATGGATAGTTCATAAAACAGCCAACAAGTGCTACTGAGCCTCTCTATAGACAAGGCAGTGTGCTCATTGGAGTAATAAGTACTCCATAAATGGTAGCCTTGAATCAGTACCAGGAACTGTGCATGCCTTACAAACATGACTGTATTCAGTCCTCCTAACAATCTGGTAAGAGTAGTTAGCCCTATTTTATGAATGGGGAGGCTAAAGCTTGGGCAGGTTGTGCATCTTCCTCAAGTCACACAGCTGAAAAGCTGCAGACCTGGGTTCTGCCTGCCTCCAGAGCCTGCACTCTCCCTCTTCTGCTGCAAATCACCTCACTCTGGCACACCCAAGGAGCCAGAGAGAACACAAGGATCAGGAAGTAGCCCCTGCCCTGGAGGAGCTCACAGTCTAGTATAAAAGCCACGTACACAATGAACTAATATGGCAGAAACAACCGCCATCTCAGCAGGGTGAAAAGTTAGGGGGCACATGGCAAGCTCAGCACTGATGCAGGGCAGAGCCCGGAGGTTTTCCTAGAGGCTGAGTTTGCAAACAGGTGCGCACACACGTGCACCACAACAGGTACACTAATGCCCTGCCCCTTTGGAAGTTCCTGGCACAACACTGTCATTTGTTAAAGTTTTCTCCTCTGAATGCTTAGTTACTGCTCTAGTATTTTCAGAAGCTTCTTTTGGTTTATGGAACAGAACAGCTATAGTGATACTAACTAAATCTCATCCATTTCAATTATTATGAGTCCTCTTAACAAAATACAGCAAGTGAGGTGACATCCACCTTTTGGGCTGATCAAGCTGGCTAGATGGTGGTACTGTTGGTTCTGTGATAGGGAGAAGATCAGTTAATAATGAACATCATCCAGGGGTGTTATGAGGGGCAGAAATGGCACCATAACACTGTATTATCGCCATATTATCTGAGGTCTATTGAGCACCTGCATATTATCTGAGGTCTATTGAGCACCTGCTAGCACTTTGTCCATGTCTGCCCATCAAATCTTCATAACTACTGTGTGGGGAATATACTAGCTCCTTTACAGACAAGGAAACAAGGTCCAGAAAGTCTAGACAAGTCATTTATATGTCCTGCTACTGAGTGGCAGAACTGGGATTCAATCCCAGCTCTGTCAAGTTCCAGAGTCTATGTTCTTAATCATTATTCTCTGCCATGATATTCTATATGGCATGGCACAAAAAAATGTGATTGAATTTAGTGGGTCTACTATGCAAAAGTACCTACTGAAGTATTTCGTCTGTGCCCTCCCCATGACTTCCCAGCCCCCACTCCAAGTGGAGTTTGAAGGAGGTTGCTCTAATGAAGGAGGAAGAAAGGAAACAGGCCTAGGAGGAACCTGGCCTTGCTGGCAACACTCAGTGTGAATGGGAAGGTGTGCCGCTGCCTGTGCCCAATCCTCCTGTCCTAATCCTTAAAAACGACCCACGAGTGCCTGCCTTCCAGATTAACTACAAGGATATAGCTGTTATCTATGCAGCCTATTAGAAAAAGAGTCATAATTTGAGGTATTTCTGTCAACAGTGTGTTTCACTGGAAAAGCAGTATGGACCAGCAGCTTAAACCACAAATTTTAGAAGCCCAACAGACATGCGTTGCATTGGCATATCAAGGGCTGGTCTGAAGCCAGACACTCTGTGTCTTCCAGCAATACTCATCAATAACTGACAAATTCCATGCTATTTCTGAAGTATAACATTCCAAGTTAGATGGATGGGCATTTGCTTTGCCTTGGTGCATCTGAGTCCAAAGGATTACAAACATGTTACTATACAAAAGCATTTCTGCATGGATTTAGGGATAAAGGACAATGTTCACCATGGGGAACCCCAATCCCAGAGCCTGTGACTCTCTTAGACTAATTTAAAGTAAATAATGTTTCGGTTTCTCTTCCAAAATAGAAAAGATTTGATCCTGGCCCAATACTGATATAAGACAGTGCTGCTTAACTACTAAGAGATCAATATTCAAGCAAAGGTATAGCCACTTTGGGAAAATGAAAATTTGTTTTAATTACAAAACATAGATAGGATGGTATATTCTCTTTACAACAGGAGGCTACATTTCAGAAGGGGACGCCATAGATGTAAAAAGATAAATTTTTTCAAGATCCCAATTTGAAATATTTAGCCTCTTTCTGCACACAGGCTGGCAAAAACACGTTGGTACTTAATAAACTTTTTTTTTAATGACTGAGCAAATAAATGGCTTCTGTTCTGTTCTCCTCATAACTTTCTTTTAGACTTATCAGACCACAAAGTCCCCACTTTTGTTTGAAAAGTATGGTCAAGAAAACTAATAGGTACATAGGAGTCTGCTGAGTGGTAACAAGTAGGCCAAAGATACATCTTTTTTCTTTATTATTAATAACATACGAAATCTTTGATGTTAAAAATGAACCACAAAATCTACCATAGGTTAAAATCCCTAATTTTAAACATAGGTTTCACTTTCTATATAGTTTCTTCAGAAACACTCACTATTCTGATTGAAGTGTATGTGCACTGTTGTGATGTCCCTGGGTCTAGAATGAGGGAGTTTTATGCCAACGCTCATCTCTGGAATGGCAGGTTGATCAGAAGTAGTCTTAACCTAATTTTCATATGCCATACATTAGATCATCATCTTCCAAATGTTTGCAGACAACTATTAAGAAAAACCTATGGAGGAGTTACCATTTTGAATGACCACTCTCAAGGGCAGATTCCACCTTCATCCTCAACCAGCTCCTGTGTCGTTGGTAGCCTCCTTCATGCTCCCCTATTGATTTTCGCTCTAGCCTGGTGTTCTAGAAGTGATTTCCCCTCCATTTTCTATCTCCTAGTAGGATTCACTTCATTGGGAGATTGGGTTCTGAAACAATACATTTAAAGCACCTCATATTTGTGATTCAAAAGGGAAGAAAAGTTTTAACCTTGAGCTCTAAAACATTTGTCAACAAATTTCAAGGGTCTGAGGTGAAGAATTATTTCTGTTTTGCCTCAATATCAATTGCAAAATTCAAATGGTTAACCTCACTGCTGGGCTCTCTGTTTCCCAGGGAAATGGGATGATTTCTCTGGTTAAATCTCTAAATCTGACTGCATGGTCTTGTGCTGGCAGGTGAAGACTCGGCAGGAGTCACACTTTTTGTCATCAAAACCTTACAAATGATTTATTTAATTGGGAAAGAGAGCCACAGAAAGCAGCATATATTGACAGCTACTGCTTCTGAATTCTTTTTCCATTTTTCCCTGTTGGTAAAGAAATAAGAGGCTCTTAAAAATTCACTTCTTTTTCTTCTTCTTATGTATGTGTGTACCTGTTGGGTATGTGGAGTGTGGAATCAATGCCTGGGTTAAAATAAAAATATCAGAGTATTGACGATGACTGGTATGTATTATGGCTAATAATAAAATGTAACTGGGCCAAATTGTTCTCAGGGAAAGTTGTATACATTTCTAAGGGACAAGAATGTGAACCAAGTCTATAGTCAAAAGGCTAATATATCTACACAACTATAGACAGTTTTCACACCCAGCATGCTAAATGTGTTTGAAGAGTTGGCAGAAAACATTGTCCACGACTCTATCTTTTCAATTTACAATTTATACCTCTATCAAATCCCAATAAAAATTATATTAAAGACCATGGAATGGGTACTGATATATTTTGAATAGAAGGGAGAGTCTGTAGTTAGAAAATGAATTAACTGAAAGGGTTTGATTTCTGTCTCCAGGTGGATTTGTGGATTCGTGCTAGCCCCTCAACATCTCTCCCAGAATAAAATTCTCCTCAGGCCTCTCCCACCCTGCAGATACTCCCACCACCTATGGACCTAATTCTCTCCCTCTTTCTTTCTTTCCACCTTCCCACCAGAGTTTCCTCCTGGTACTTCCTCTACAGTAGATGTGTCCTTCTAACCAACAAAAGTAGAATTTTCTTTTATTTCTCCCACCAATTCATTGAATAATTATCTTCCTTTCCTCTCGACATCTCACCAATGTCTTTAGACATCAAATTCCTACTGATTATATTAGTGTTTTTCTCCAAGTGTGTACCTCAATGAGAAAGATCTGTTTGCATCATTACCAAAACTACCCTGATTTCCCATAACTTCAACCTTGCTTTTTAGAAAGTGGCCAGCATTCCATAAAGTTAATTCAGTTAATGCAGTATATCTGGCCCATGGAAGGCATTCACTAAATGCTTGCTGATGGACCACTAGTATCTAAATTAAAATATGGGAAAACAATATTTGCAAGCAGAATATCACTAGGAAGGAAGGACCCTCAAAAACTCTGCCAAAGACAATATTTAAGCCTAGCTTTTCAGCTGGAACAGCTGAAGAGATTCATATTGTCATTCTACTTTGATTTCTTGAGGTTAAAATTTTAAAGTGAATTTGTCCAACTTCAGCTATTTCTCTACTGCCTAATGTTGTATATTGGACCAGCAGGCAGGGGTATCCCTCAAAGATGTTGGCAAAGATGAATAAAAAGCCTGAGACTAAATGCATCCAAGGCAACTATGATCCTGAGCCAAGAGAATGCAATTTTAAACTCTGCTATCCCCAACTCAGTAGTGAAACTTGACAACCAAAGATTCCTAGAATTTAGAGCTGAAAGGCCTCATCAACTATTTGCTCAAACAATTCCCATTTTGCAGATCCGAGACCCAGATGGATTAAGGGCATTTGTGAAAAGACAGAATGAGATACTGGCAGAACCAAGCAAAAATCTATATCTCTACTCACTTTTTCTATTCTTCATCTCCTGTTAATTGGATATAATATTACCCTTCTAATCTCCCAGGTTGCTGTGAAAAGGATAGAATGAAAATATATGTGCTAGATGCAAAAGAACTTTGCAAAGCAAAAACTCTCATACAAGGAATATTATAAGGGATGGAACAATACTGGATTTTTTTCCTAAATGCTATACTTAAATGATTCTTAAACTGTTTAATCCTTGCTGTTCTCACCACAAGGCCTTTATTCAATGTAGTAATTATGCTTTCCTACAGAGTAAGTCAGAGGTCATCTCTATTTGCTCATTCATTTAAAAGCCCTTCTCCTCATATTTGACATCTAAGCAAATAGTCATCACCCACTTAACTTCTACAGGCGTCTCAAAACTATGCAAACTTCTCACTGGGCCCCTATTAGTTTTTTTATTTTTCTTTTCTAAAGACACAGACCTTTTCCCTGTCTAAATTATGGGACTCCTATAGCATTATCTTGCATACTTCAGTCACTTTTTCTTTCTCATTGTTACAAATGGAGACGAGAACAGAAAGCAGCACTATAGTTACTGTATATTCAGTACTCCTATTTACACTTTTCATTTTGTCTGCTGCCACTGTTTTTAGTCCCTCCTCTTGCTCCCATCACCCTGCTGCTAAAGTCTGGTATCAAATAGACGAGTTCTATATTCTGCAGCTGAGATCATGCCATTTTCTCTTGACTTGGGAATGGATCACTCTTGAAGCGTTTCTATTTAACATTTTTAAATAAAACTTAATAAGCTTTGATGGCATTAGTTCTGCCCTCCTTCTAGGCAAGTCTTCATGACATGATTTACTGCTACTTAGTCCTCGTGTTCTTTCTCCGCATCCTGGGCTAGTGTCTATCTTAATTTAGGCACTCAAAGGGCCACTATTAGGTTTCTTCCCCCTGCCTGAACCATTAAGGACAAGTAAAACACCTTGAATCTAGAGTGCAAGACAGAATTTAGTTTGTTTGGCTAATCCTCCAAACAGACTAGTATATTAGTCTCTTTTTCAAGCTACTCTAAAGTCAGGGGACATTAGAGCTCATAATTTCCCATTGCACACACAGGTTTGGGTTTGGGTTTGCTTTGAGTACAACAATGGCTTCTGATTTGAGGGACCAGAGTGGCATTTTTAAAACCCCATGTCACCCTCTTTCTACTGCTTTGTTTTGGCTTTAAGACACCATTCTTATATTTTGCTTCTGAAGTTAGAAAACTCAAGTACAATGAAAATTGATTTCAATAGGAATTGCATCTCTGTAACTCTGGGAAGGAGCTCATCCTTCTCTTGAGGTAGTAAATTCCGTTTCCCTTTTTATTGATATGTATGTGTATTTTTCCCCTAATGCTCACTTCTCTGCAAGCAAAAAATAAATCCCTCAAGCAGCATTCCCCTGTTATTTACTTGGGAATCAAAGCAAACCCAGTGCTAAAGCTTTGCCATTGTCAGAACCACCACTTTCCTAGGTCTGAAGTTTGGGCTAATCTTTATTTCTGTTATTTTTCCTTCTTAGAACCAGCTAAGCAGTGTGTGTGTGCCCATGCACATGTATGTGTGTGTATGCATGTATATATGTGTTTGTATGTGTGTATGTTCATGTGTGTGTATGTGTACACTGTACACACACACAGTAATTACCTACTCTTGGCTTAGTAAATTCTCCTTGGCAATCCCTTGAATATCCAACTCTCTAAAACTTCACAGTTTTGCAAATTCCTATGGACTAGGAATCTTTTGGGGACTTCATTTTTCATTTATTTCATCTCATTGAAAAACAAATGAAGCAAAGGTCAATCAATACTGGCTGTATATACAGTATATATATATACTTATTTCCAGCTATTGTTATTCCAGTTATTGTTCAATCAAAAGCTACCTTGTTCTGTATATATAGTCAACATAGTTTATACTGATTTTTATACAATTACTCTGATTGTGTAATATATCAGGGAATATTATCTTCCAAAGAGCTTTCCTCCCATTCTATTCCTACACACACACACAAACACACACACACACACACACACACATTTATAGTTCTTCTGGTAAGTTTCACATTCTGCTCCACAATATTTCCTTCTTCCACCTATATACCAACTAATGCAGCATGTGTTATAAATACTGTTCTCCCATTTCACAGGTAAGAAAGAGAAAAGTTGCAGTAAAAGGACCAACTTGGAACTTGGCCAGGGTCTGCAGCTGTTTTTTTGGTGCATATGTAAGCTTTAAAATTCCTTATTCCAGGGGCACCGAGGTGGCTAAGTCAGTTAAGCGTCTGAGTTCGGCTCAGGTCATGATCTCATGGTTCGTGGGTTTGAGCCCCACATCGGTCTCTGTGCTGACCCCTCAGAGTTTGGAGCCTGCTTTGGATTCTTTGTCTCTCTTTCTCTCTGGCCCTCCCTTGTTTACACTCTATCTCTCTCTGTCTCTCAAAAATTAATAAAAACATTAAAAAAATTAAAATTCCCTATTCTAATCAGACCTTAGGATATGACTTTTACTCGTAAGATGCTTTACAACAACAAAAAAAATTGGCGCACTCAGTTTCTATTCTTTATTATCCTTGATTTCAAGCCATAATGATTTTGCTCCCTCAGCATTTATTCCAAGGTCCCCTTTTACCTCAATTTTTTTCTAACCCTTACTTTATACATAAGGTTATTCCTTTGGTTTTATTTCCACCAGCCTGACACTTTTCTTCTTTGCTGATCTTTTCTAAACAGTTTATATCCCACAATATCTATTCTTCTCCCCCACACACCATTCATTTTCATTACCCTTCCATGATTTGGCTATACCCATCATTTCTGAAATAGAGAATGCCTGAACTTCTTTGAAAATCCACATGTCAAAATGTAATAAAAATGTTTTCATTGCTACATTGTTTTAAGGGAAATGAATGGCCTGTTCAACCACCAATTCCAAATTTATATTCAATTTTAGGAATATATATTATTAAGCCTTTTTTCTTTTCCCTGGCTATAAAAGACTCGCGTTGACTCTGTGGTCTTGCATGGCTGGGATTAGGAGTTAAGGCATTCCTTATAAATCAGTGTAATCTTTATAACAGGACATTGCTATATTGAGAACTCCTCTCTGTATTGTGCATTTTCAATTATGTTACATGTTTCTACTTAGTAAGCCAGCTTAATTCTACGCCGTGTCACAATATTAGAACATGTCCAGGTTGGAAAAGGGAGCAATCTTACTTCTCTTGTAAGTTGTTTAGCCTTTGGCACTTATAAATCCCCCCAAAAACACTGGGGAAATCCCTTTTCCTTGCTTTTAATATGTCTTTAGATTTATGACTTGAAGAATCTGCTCACTTAATCCTTTGCAGAGGCCAAGGTTCGTCAGTGTTCTAATAAAGGTTCAACAAAGGGAAGGAAGAAAACAAAAATCACAAAATCAGGTGTTCAAAGAATGCTTCAGACTTAAAATGAATTTCCAAGTATATTCTCCAAAAGAAAGACAAGAATAGACAGGAGGCTTTCAATTACTCTGCATAAATCTAGCCCCATTTATCTTGGGCTTTATTCCTAAACAGTTCAGCCAGGACGGGCAGCAGGACAGAGGCCGAAGGGCTCTTCAGGGACCAAATTACTGTTTCAGAATGGGGCTTGTGTTCCAGGTGTAGGACAGTATTACCCGAGAAATGTTGCAGAGATATGGTGTTCTTCAGAGAGCTCTATTAAAACATTTAAAATGATTGAAGCGCATGTCATTAAGAAAAGGGAAGAATTGAGAAGCTTGATTTAAAATGTGTTTTAAGCCAAAATACTAAAAGTCTTGCAAATGGCCAAAGGGGAAAAAAAGTTGCTAATAAAAAATTAACTTGCTATCTAAACTGCAACTTCCAAGTTCCCAGCAGAGGGTCCTCAGAGTATTTATTGCATAAAGAAGTAATTTAAACTTGCCCATACAATTCTGAAGCAAAAAAAATACAATCCTGGGATGTATGGTATGTATCTGATTTCTGTTCTTTTTTCCAAGCTTATGTTAAAGAAAAGGGTGTGTAATTTTTTTCTTCAGTTATTGAAAATCATCAATATTCACAAACAGAAGAAAATATAGGATAGAGGGCAGAGAAATGAAGAGCAAAATTCTGCTAATATCTAAATGTGTCTTTATCCTTCTCAGGTTTACTTCTTTCTCCCCTTTTTTGTTCATACTTCTTAAAACTATCCCGAGTTCAGTCAAGAGGCAGATTATTCTCCACGATACTAAGAAGGTCCCAAGGCAAAAGTACCTGCACTTCCCTGTCTATAGTTATTTGTGGCATCTAGAGAGTGACCCATCCTTCAAAGCCCAAACTTGGTATCAACTCCTCCATGGTCTTACTGCAGGATTAGTTGTTCTTTCAACATCTCAGAGGAGAGCAGAGAGTATGGTTGGAAGAACATGGGCACTCAGCCATTTACTGTGTCAGGGGGCAGGTCGTCTAACTTGTGTGTAAAACAGAGCTCCTACCTGCCCTGCCAATGTCAATAGACTTGTGCTCAATCATGTGGGCTCCTGTATCCGAAAGCGTTATAAAGTACACATTCCTCTGCATCTCCGAGTACACAATCCCTTATCTGTACCCTTTATGGAACCAGATGTTTCACAATTCAGACTTCTTTAGATTTTAGAAAGGTAATAGACACATATACCCCACCTACTGCATATTATGTAGCACTCCATCAGTGAAATGTATGAATATGAACATTAAATGGAATAAGCAGATTATAATGAATATGAAAATCTATTTCAATCTATGAGAATCTTGTCCAAATTCCCTCATTTGCCAATTGAAGAGAATGGGTTATCATTTTTCTTTACAGGACTCTAACCATCAACAAGTCAGATGTCAGTAGAAAATGTTGGTCACCAGTGCTATTCACTAAGCACTCACTATGAGCAAAATACTCTGCATGGCAGTTTGAATGTATTCAAAAGCAGTAAAAAATATATTTGGGAATGTTGATAATAATAATAATAAATTAACATCACCTCAGTTAACATTTACTGAATGCTTCCTATGTACTCTAAGCATTTGACATGCATTATCTCATTTAACACTCATGACAATCCCTAGTATTAAGCTTAATCTGCAGATAAGAAGAACTGAGGCTTAAAAAAGGGAAGTCACCTGCCCAGGTCAGGGACTGAAGACAATGCTGTCATTCTAGCGGAAGACCATCAATAAATAAGATATTTCCTGAGAGGGTACAAATAAGCAATCTGAATAGAGAGGACTGGCCTAGCGAAGGGAGATTTTGAAGCCTACCAGTTTGATCACCCAACCTATAACCTGGATCCCTTGAGACAGAGATGGGAACCTTTCCCAGTCTGTAAACATATCTGAAGTTTGAGTTCATCAACCAGCTGTTGACATGCAACTTCCAAGTTCTAAAAATAATCCTCCCGAGATCAGCCATGTTATACATTTGGAACTACTGACACACACAAACATTTTTTCTTCTTAAATGTGTTCATCATACAGAAAAAAAGAGAGAGAGAGAAAGGCAAAGAGGAGGAATTTCAAAGAAGATGAGAAAGAAGAGAGAAACTCCAAATTATTCTACACAACAGACAAGTAAAAGAAAAATTAAAGGCAAAGGCAGGTTGAATAAGGAAAGATCTTTTAAACACAAAGACAATAAAAGAAGACAATAATAATATGAATTGTTTACCCTTCACAGAAGGCAAATTCCAAATCACTTGCAATCAAAATAAAATATTCCTTAATCATTTGATAAAGAACTTTCGAGAGCCATGATATTATCCTCTGTAGAGATCAGATCTCAGAATATTCATTTATCTACTGTTCAGTAGTATTTTCTATATCGATATTGAGTAGGTTGGGCTTTTTTCTTTGTCTATTACAGATTAGACAGTAAAAGCTAGAGGACAGAAGCTCTATCCATATTTTATTGTATCCCTTAGTCTTCATACACATCACCGTCAAGAGTACTAGTTATAGCTACAATTTCCGAAGACTCATAACGTCCGATGTGCTGGTTGTTTTTCATAATTCTCTCATTTAATCTTGTTTTCAGGGAGTGTTATTATCCACAATTTCCTGATGAAGAAACCAAAGCTTAAGAAGCTTGAATAGTTTGCTCAAGATCACACAGCTAACTGGCAGAAGCTGGGACTTGAACTGTACAATTTCAAAGTTCTTGTTTCTCTGATGTTGTGCAAATGTGTTGTACATATTGAAACATATAGGGTATGTTCACATGGGTGGTTGCTTTGTTTTCAATAATCTCACCATCTTTTTTCACTGTTCCATAAAAATTGTCTTTGTTAGCCAAAATGACTCTAATGAGCTTTTGAAAACCTTTTTTATAAAAAAAAAAAACCCACAAAGGTTTTCACTTTTGATATCTGATTTCTCTCCTTTTGAGATCAGAAGAAATCTGGATGTCTCGCCTCTACCCGACCTATCTAGGCGGCTGAACCAGAGTTTCAAAGATGTGTCAAGGTCAACCAGGCAGCAATGGAGGTAGGGCCAGAATGTGGGCCTCTTGACTTCAGCCCAAGGCACATTTAACTCAAGAGTCATTTTGAGAAGTCAGTTTGTATTTATTAATGGTCTATTAGCCACTCAGCAACACTGTGGGCCAACTAAAATTACTCTTGTTCTTACCTAGCTCAAGAGAATAGCTAATATACACATGAAATTAATAAATGAACTGCTTGAATTGATGATGCTAATCATGTGCAACAAAATTTCAGAAAAGCCACCATCCAATGTTGGAAAGAGCACTGGCTAGAGCCACAAGACTTAGCTTCAAATTCAAGTTCTGCCACAGTCTCCACGACTGGTTTGGACAAGTCATTTTCACTTTCCTCTTACAAGATGATTAGTTTGGGGAAGAAGAATGATGTCTTGTCTCAAGCAGTGAAGAGCGGTGTAAGCTTCAGCAGTGGAACATGGGGATGTTAATAGTACCCCCACTGGAGTGCAGAAGGGAAAAAATGAGACGACTCACAGAAGGCGACAAAGTGTCCAGAGTTGACTGACAAACACTACCTATTACTATTTGTGATTTTAAGGTCATTGCCAATTCTAAAGCTGTGTGAAAGAGAATATTTTGTCAGAGTTCAGTTTCTCAGAAGACTCTAATCTCTTGCTATTTAAGGGTCATGAATTTCAAGTTTATCCTTGGTCTTTGAAATTTAAAAAAAAAGTATCAAAAATGGTGTTATCATATATAAAGTATATAATCAGCTACTGAACACCAGAGACATTCATCTTAGATCTGAATAGCCTCTGGTGTTTTTTTTTTTTTTTCTGATATCTCTAGGTGCTCTCCTTTTATCAATATTTGCATCGGGAACTGTTCCACATCATTACTAAACGTTTGACATCAGACTTAAAAATTTCTGACGCTGGCAGAAAAGTTCCTGCCTCTCACTATACTTTCTCAGAAATTACTCATTGTAGGCAAATGTACCCAAGTCCTTGAAGCATATGAGATGAATCACCAACCAGAATCAGAAGTTCTTTCCACCACTGAGCCTTAAGATACTTGCACTCATCTTACAATAGGATATTTCTTTCAATTTTCACACTGTAGCTTTTATTTTTTCAAACTACCTGATATCAGAGGTTTTTCTAACTGGAATATTTGCCAGCCTTAAAAGTATAGAAGGCAATGTTGAATATAAATGGACATCACATGTTCATTTTCCCCACGTCTGCTATTTTTAAAACCTCAGACTTTCCATCGGTCATACTGCATTCAGTGCGGCTGCATCCTCACATTAAGCAGTGGATTATCTTTTTTTTTTTCTCAAGAACCAGAGTTGCAGAAGCAACTCTAAAGAGCATAAGTTACTACACACTATAACAATGAAGCTTTAGAAGGACCCACATCTCAGGGCGGTGAGAGGCTATCTAAGGTGGTGATCCTACCAGCTCTGCGAATATAAAACTCTTGAGATGAAGCTTCAAATGGCCCTCTCCACAGTGGCACCTCAACCTGCTGACACTCCACAGTGACAAGGTTTCGGCACACAATGCCCCAGCCATTCTCCTAATGAATGCAGAACTGGCAGCAGCCTAAGATTTTAGACTTACAGCATTCTCCCAATACTATTAAATACAGATAATCTCTCAGTTCTTGAGTTACATAATCATGTTTCTTGATAATTATGTGAGATTAAAAATTATGTGGTAAACTATTACAATGGGTGCCTCTTTAAAAATTAAAACAACTTATGTCTTGCATACACCCAAAAAATTCTGCAACTCTTTGGAAGTTAAACCACATATACCAAAATAAAAATATAATACACAACCATTTCCTGGCACTGAAAACATGCCATGGCCAAAACTGTCATAGATACCTATGGATTTAACATAAAATACATATGACAGGGTAAAAGATAATCCTGCTATGTTTACCATGCTGCTTGTGTAAGTCTGCCTGTCAGCGAGCAATTTTGAGGCAGAGAGACATTCCTGAATGGTGGGAATCACATGAAGTAGTAATCTCATCTGGAATTTAATAGTCCTTTTTGTGTGTGTGATTTCGATCATTTTCCTTTTATGAGAGCCGTATGCACAGACTCTTGATTGCTTCTGCAATGGAAAAAGAAGAGGATGTCCCTCTGAATCCCAATGATCTACTTTGGCCAAAATCAGACACCAAAGCTATTAATAGGAAGACCACTTGCAATGTGGAAAAGCCGATAATGTAACAACCAATGCAACTGGTTAGAAACTCAGTACATTCCCAAGTTGACAGAAAAGGGAAGTTCCCACTGACAACAACACAGCTAAACCCCTTCGTCCATTCTATTTAAACCAAAGAATAAGAAAGAGATATTTAATGGAATAATTTTCTATACATTATGGGTGGTCAGAACCATGTGTTTTAGGATGGTTTTTTCCATGAAGAAGGTGTGGTTTTGTGTGCAAACTTTTTAATCCTCTTCCCCACATCCCCTGGGCCATGTCACACAATTAAAAACTGTGGGTGGGAGAAGATGGATTGCTCATTGCCCTCCCACTCTGTGCTCCTTCTTTTGGATGGCATCATCGGACCCAGATGACAAGCCGGGAGGCGAGAGGCTTCCAGCAGCAGCATCTGGCCCTCTGGCAGATGGTCAGGCCCTCGGGTTCCCGGCCTGGGCTCCCTCCAGATGTGTCTCATGCTTCTTCTGTTTGTGAGCTTCCCCCTTCCTCTGCAGGGCACTTTTCACACAAGTCATTTTGGACCAGAAGAACTGGCAGGTTCTTATCTAAGAAGAGGATCTTATGTTTTTCCCTCCGGGGTTATATTTTACACAAAGATGTCTGGATCCAAAGGCACATATGAATGGAGTACCAGGACCATCTCCCTGGAGATCTGGGGTGCTGGGCAGAGAGGTGGGAGTGCAGAAACAAATCACATTGTGTCTTTACTTTCTACTCCTACTTGTTCTTTCCTAACGAAATCAGATTTTAGTTAACCCTAAGGGCAGTTCGGAAGAGGAAAAACCAATGAGAAGAGGATTGTCTGTCACCTGGGATCAGGGAGAGAGCTCTCTGGGTGGTTCTGATTTGGTGGCGACATGAGCACTGGGCCTGGGGACTGGAAGCATGTATACAGCTCTTGTTTTTTTCCAACAAGGCAGTTGTCATCTGGTCCCCACCTACCCCTAGCTACTCCCTTGATTGACTCCTTAGTCACGCCTTAGCAAGGAGGGCCCCCTAAAGCAGAGCTCTAAGGTGACTGCCCCAAAGCTTTGGTGGTTATAACAATACCACAACAATATCCACCACAACAGCAACTGCTATTGATTTGACATCAGGTACTATGCCAGGTACTTAACATGTCTTAGTTAATCTAATCCTCACATCATTGTTATGAATCTACTCAGGCTACAGAGGAGGAAAGTCAAGTTGAGAAAAGTTAAAAAGGGCCCCACACATCATAAGTAATAAACCTGGGATTTGAACTGCGGTCTTTCTGATCCCAAAGCCTGTGTTCTCCCCATTATACCACAACACCTCCCCAGTTGCTACTTACAGTTTATAAAAAAGGTGATGAGATACCCTCATCTGTCAATGAGATAATAGAAAATTCTAAAATCTTTGCACTGGAAAGAATCTTAAACAAAGCAAGCCCACAAATGATGCTGGGACTATCCCTCAGATTCTTATAGTCCTCTTCTAATGACATACTTGGTGCCCTCAAGACAATCTGTGCTACTCTTACACTACTGAACCAGAAGTGTCTTAATTAATCAGAGTTGAATTCAAACTACTTGTTAACGTCCACCACTTGAATATCGTTCCTGCTCTTACGAGTAACACAGAACAAATCTTTCTCTTATACATCTCACCGGACATTTGGACTTTGCACCCACTCTTTTCTCCACTGGGTTGACTGTGGGATAAATACTGCTAGATCTATTATCCCCCATATTCACCTAGCACTACTAAAAGTTGCCATCTGAAAAATTAGCTTCATTATTTCTTTACCTTGCTTATTATCTGTCTGCCTCCACTAGGATTTAAGCCCATGAGAGCAGGGATATTGTTTACTTTGTTCACAGCTACACCCCCAGCTGCTACTTGGTAGGTAGTCAACAACAAATGGGTGCTGTATCTGTGTCTTCTAGCCCAAGTGAATTCATGCATTCATTCAATCATTTGTTCACCCATTCATTCATTCAACATCCAGCACTTACTAAATAAGTACATCTACCAATTATATGCCAGGGAAAGTGTTAAGTGATAAATTAAGTCAGTCAATAAGCATTTACCATAATAATAATTATTATAGCTAACATTTGTTAGGAGTTTACCAGGGCATATGTTGGGTGTTTTACTTAGGTATATGATTTAGGTATTCTTTTGGCCTTTTTTTTAGAGACATGAAAACAGAGATTTAGAGAGACAATAACTTCCCCAGTTTTATATCAACATTAGGTAATAAAGAAAAGACTTGAAACCCAAGTTTTCTGATTCTAAAATTGACACTCTTAACCCTGATAGTGCACTGTCCCCCATTTGCTGAGAATAAAGAGTGCCTGCCAATGTATTATTTTATTGCTGTGGGAAAGGAGAGGAAATTCTTCAGAAGTTAACAAGAAGGACTTTCAAATTAAAGAGACAACCACAGGATACAATCAAAACTCCACCCCTAAAATAATTAGTCAGGCAAGGGCACTGATGGAACCCTACACCCAAATCCTAAACCAACTTGAGTAAGGGAGTGATCAGAGTAGCAAAAGGCCAAAAAGACTTCTTGTCAGACCAGGGCAGATTTTAGCATGGTCCCCAATGACACATGATGGTTTGGCAAGGGTTCCCAATGGGGAGTGGTCTGACCCAAAGCCCAGAGAGGGGAAAGGTTCTAGGCAAAGGGTAGTGAAGGACTTTGTTGGGCATGAGTGAAAGGGGAAAGAGAGGAGGGAAAAACAAAGACATTTGGAATGTACAGAAGACATTTTCCTGAAACAAAGAAGATTCAAAGAGCTGGGACCTTCAGGTAATGAAAGTTCAGAGGACAAATTAGCACCGCCATTAGGTTGAGACCCAGGTATCAGGAGCCTTGGCCGTCAGTGAGAGGAGAGTCCCTTTGGGGAGGAAGCCTGTCACTGTCATGTGGGATTGTGATTTTAATCCACAAAGCTTCCCTTCACCAGGTCAGCTCATTCATTTATAAATAAGAAGATTACTCACTGCCTACATGCATAAACAGCTTTCTGCATCATCCTTGGAGTATTTTCCCCGCACCTCTGCTGCATGTCTCTTTTCTCTCTTCCTCTTCAAATGCTCATTGTGTCTGGGTCAGGAGGAGTTTCTCCTACAAGCCAGCATCAATTAACAGTTCCAAGTCAGGCCAGCCATGGCCTCCCTCTCTGGCTCCTCTGAAGGGCAGTCCCTTCATTAGGGGGCATGGAAGGCCCTGGCAGTAGGGGGCCTTCATGCTGTGTTCTCCCTGTCACAAGCCTGGCAGACAACAGGCAGGGTTTGGACTATTAACTCCTGTTCAGGAGGTGGATTTCTCTCTCTCTTTTTCACTCTTTTTCACTTAAAATAAATGCAATCTGCTAACTTTCCAGCCATTAGTGGTGGCTGATTAATTTTCAAAGTGAGTTCAGTTTTAAGCCACTTCTACAAATAGACACTTTATTGAGTCAAAGAGTCAGGAAGGGATTGTTTTTTAATTGTATTTGATCCAAAGACAATCAGCAGCTTCACAATCTCACCTCTCTGTATTTTCTGATTAATTATAAGCACTATTCCCCCACTTGTGTTGACAGAGCGCTTCATAATTTTCTATGCCCTTCTGCACTTACTGCTGGTGTAATCCTTCCCCCATACCCTGGGAGGCAAATGGGGCAGGTATTATAATCTCCATTTGATAAGGTGAGACATGGAGGCTCAGAATGTCAGTTGAAGGACCCAGTCTCACACGAAGAGGGCAAAACACAAAACCAAATCCCGGCTTGCTGACCCCCATTCCATTTTACTTCTTGTTGGGCCACACCAGCAAATCTGGCAAGGGAATTTAGTATGGTATGAAAGAGCTCACAGAGTCGATTTAAGAATTTCACTTCTGCCTTTTGGAGTCTCAGCTTCCACATCTATAAAACAGGAAATATGAATAGTAGCTACCCATTGTGCCTACTCGAAACAGGGTACGAGGATCTAATGAGGTAAGCCATGTACAGCTTGGGACAGAGCCTGGAACACAGCAAGCCTCAACAAATTTGAGCCACCGTCTTCATCTCTGCCACAGCCTAAATGCTGCCCATCATGGCATGTTTGTTTTGTCTTCCTTCAGGCCCTAAACTACAAAGCAGAAGTCACAAACTCTGAGCTTGTGGCCTTTGCCTTATTTGGGATACAAAACATTTTTGGTTTTATTTATTTATTTTTTTTTTACTGGCCAGCATTTAAAAATTGACAGCTTTCACAGAAAAATCAAGATGTTCCAAATTTCTTGAAAAACGAGACATTCTAGCAATACGAGGTCCACATCCTTTTGTGGCAATATTTAGCTGAGACTTACAGACTGTCACCTTAGATGGGGCACATGCACACCAGTTCACCCCAGTCCCCACCACTCCCTAATGCCTTATTATTCAATTCATTTATATAAATGCCCAGCTCAGGCAGCATTTAAATTTGCCTGTTCTCCAGCACTAAGACAATAGTGGGCCCTGCTACAGAAACCGAGATAGCATGCCCTGGAGCCAGACAGATGGTTTGCACTGGCCAGGTCTATGAATTTTCATACTAACCATAGTATTTCAGTGCACTCTGTTTACCACCCTAGCTTCTCACAAGCAAATCTGCACAGAGGGAAGAAATACATTGAGCCCATTTTGCTGCAGAAAACTTTAACTGAAATCAAACTGGAATAAGCTGAAACTAAATGAGGATTACAGAGTTAGGCTTAGAGTGATAGCTTTTCCTTTCTGTAAAAATCTCCCAATTTGCACCTATTCACATAAACATTTCTGCTGTGTGACTCCAAACTGCCCTCAAAATATATTTTGTGACTTGGTAATCAAATTTGCTTATGCCATAAAGTACCCTAGCTCCTATGTGAATATTTTTTAGAGCCAGAATTGAGGAATATTGACTATTACTGGAAAATTAAAGGGCCTTGCACTCTCTTAATCATGAGATTAGTTGATTAAACAGCCGGTTTGTTCAAGAGTTTGGACAGTGGCATTTTGGCATCGTGGTATAACTGGATGAGGATTAAGTCATTTCTTAGCTTTTCTTGGGAAAGTCCTTTATTATTTACAATATTTACTTCAAGGAAATCTTGGCGTGTCTCATATTTATCTTACTAAAAAATGGGCCCATAAATGCATATCACCTTTCGAACAAAGCCAAATGTTGTGCTACTAATTTGGTTCATGAAGTATGTAATTCAGTTCCCTTGCACAGGGGCAACATTTGTCTTCTGCTTTTATGAAACTACCATGAGACAATTTTTCTTCCTCATTATTGAAATATGCATTGCTGGGGCTGGGGCAAAGAGGATTTAATGACTAAAGTTGTAAAGGCGTTCCAGTGACACTTCCTCTCTATTCTGCTGCTTGCCACAGGAAAAATTAAGAAAACAAGGAACCTGTAAGGAAACCTTTGCCCTTTTCCCATTTAGTGGGTAGCAGGAAGGATACAGGGATACAGAGGTAGGGAGCAAAATAAAGCTGTAATTTTTATGAGATTATTTCCATGAAACACATGGTTTCATCAACAGGAGCTATTTATAAATCACTCCTAATTGATGTTTTCATTTCGCTCAAGCATACTTGTAGTCTCTTTGACATTAGCAGTATAGAAACTTTGCCCTAGACATAGCCAGGTCCCAGCTTTGCCACCATGCGAAGGGTAATGTAGTGGAGGGGGGCGGGGGGTAAAAGCAGAACCAATATATAATATGGCTCCAGCCAAAGCTCCCCTCTTTGCCAGTCTGGGTGTTGTTTCATGTCCATTCCATACCAGAATATTGTATGTGACATTTTCGCTATCCCACCTGTAACAGATCGCTTGCTTGGAAGCAAGCTGCCTGTCTTTCCAACCCTAGCAACGCAGAAAGAAGTCAATAGACTCTGGGCAAAAGAGATGTGGCATTTTAGAGACCGATCATACACACAGAAAAGTGTTCTTTTTCCAGCCAAACTATTCCACACAAAAACAACTTCAAGTTCAGTTTAACAAGACGTGCCACCAAAAAGACGCTGTAACCTACCTGAACATGCTCAGTATTTGTCATAGGTTGGAGAAGGATGATGAGGGTGTAGGGAAGGAGGAGAAACAATTTACATGCCAAGTACCTGTCACGGAGCCAACACTGTGCTCTGTCTTTTGCCTCAGTGAATCCTGGCACCAGCCCTGTGAGGAAGATACTGTTATCATCCCCATTTTACAAATGAGGAGAATGGAGAAAGATGATAGAGTAAGTAACTTGCCCAGGCTCATGGAGCCAGAAGGAGCAGAGTCCAAGTTGACACTACAGAACAATTTGCTATTTTGTTATATTCCATTTATCATTTGATGGAGTTCTACCTTAAAAGGGTTTCTAGGGCACTGTGGAAAATTCAAAGAAATAGAAGACACACTGTCCCTGCCCTTCCATCCTATACCATTGGGAGGGGAGATGTTGTAGAGACATGTGATGCTGGCTACTTTTAAACAGGAGCTGAGTACACCTCTCTCACATAACTCTGCAACCTCTGTAGGATAAGGAACTCATTTATTAAGATAATATTGATGAGTACTTATGGGCCAAGATTGCCTGAGTCTGGAGGACTCCCTGGAGTTGGAACTCTCAGTGCTAAAACCAAGAAAGCCCCAAGCAAACAGGGCAATTGGTTACACTAATAGGGCCTAGAAATTGGAGATACAATAGCAAACTAGACAGACATCACCCCTACTTTCAGCCAGCAGTCAGTCTAATGGAGATCCAGACAGATAAGGGGCGGCGGGGGGGGGGGGGGCAGGACATCAGACAAGGAGAGAAGGATTATACAGAGAAATAGCACAGACATACAGGATGTTATCTGTATTCTTCTCTTAGGTCTAAAAAGCCACCCAAATGTATAAAATGTAAAATCAGAAGCAAATATAAACATATATATGTATGTATATGGCTTTTACAAATAATTACAAACATACATTTATTAGTGAAGTAAAAAGATAAAGCCAAAATTATGCACAAAGCTTAAAAATACAAGAAAATGCTTATGTACTTTAAAATACTATTAAATGCTCAATTAACATTTAGAGTCATTTTGATGAGTACACAGGTACTCACCTTTGGAGATGTCCTATGTAAAACTGCATAGGTTGAAAAAGCAAAATTTTCTGAATATAAGCAAGGGGTAGGGATATAAATATGTTAGTAAGGCATATTCTGCTTCTATTCTCATGGGTCTCCTGGTTCTATAATGAATTACTGAGTAATCAACATCACTGGTTATTTTAAATGAAAAAGAACAGAATCAGTTCACCACCATCACTCAAAAGTGTATCTTTTTAGCAATTATTACATTACAGTAGCAATTAATGTCAACAATATAAAAAATTCAAATGATCAGAGGTATAACCAACCAAAACCAACATAATCATCCCCTGACTTAATGTATACTCTTTTGTCCTC
Source organism: Cryptoprocta ferox (assembly GCA_028646485.1). Lineage (NCBI taxonomy): Eukaryota > Metazoa > Chordata > Mammalia > Carnivora > Eupleridae > Cryptoprocta > Cryptoprocta ferox. The sequence goes on along the minus strand of CM053572.1, from coordinate 97,066,614 downwards.
AAAGCATTTATCAGGTAGGCAATAGATTCTAGAAATCACCTCAATGGAAACCCCTCCCCGTATCACTATGTTGAGTAAGGTAATTGAGAAATTAGAAGTCACATTGATTTTTATCAAAAGTGTGACTAAATAATTGCAAAAGAACATGTCCAAGAAAACATTAAGAAACTGAGGTGCTAATCTTCCCCCCAATACCCCACCACCAAGTTTAGGCAGACGAAAGTAACTGAGCTGGAATATGGCAACAGATAAGCAATGCATAAATCCTGAAAAATAGTGTCAGTGGAAATTCTGTGCATCCTCTCACTATCCCCATCTTTACTTACAACACACATTACCTTGTACACTTGCCAGTTATTTCCCAAACTATTGGAGTGTGACACATGCACACATATGCACCATATTATCTTTATGCACAAACTAATTAGCTTCGTACATGCTGCCCATATTCTCTCTATGTGCAGCTATACATATTTGCACATGTATTCTCTGCTCACAAAGTTGTAGTCACAGGTATATTATCCTAAACCTTGGCCCAGGAGTGTCAATATATTACTATAATCCTTGTCTACAAAAACAAAGTCCTGACTAACCCCCCTCTTTCTGTCCCCATATTATCAAACTCCTCTGCAAGTTGAGGCTTCCACTAACTCAACCCCAGCTACAAGGCTAGAGTTGCACTGAGTCTTTTCTGGGCTCCTTAAATTAACCATTCTGGGTCCTAGAATAGGAAAAGAGCTTTACCGCAAGAACATGGTGCATTCCAGTCAGGTGTGCGTTGTTACTCCCAACTTCGTTTTAAATATGGCTAAGAGGCCTTGAGAAATGTAGATTTATGCCCAAAGAGATGCATTTGTGCCTCCAAACACAAATTCTGTTAATCAGGTATTCCAGCCAGGAGCTAGGAAAGAGGTGGTGTGATTATTCTCAGGAAACCTTGGTGACTGGCAGCCAACTCCTACTGAGAACCAGAACTGGTTGGCTCTTTGAAACCATGTAGAGTGCATGCCTCCCTCCCCTTAACTAAAGGCTGCTCCATACTCTACCTGTCCAACGGGGCTGTGGTCAAGCTGTTCCGCTTACCATGCATCAATGCCACTTTGTTCAGATCGACTGGCTCTCCTGACAGTGACCCTCCTGCCGTCTGTATTATTTAAAGGAGATTTATGGTTGGGTGTCTCGTGTTGTGAAACACGAGCTGTGACCCCCGGGCTGGAAAGCCAGCAGGAAAAAACATTAATATTATGGCACATGGGAAATGAAACTCATAGGCAGCAGCAGAAAAAGGACAACAGAAATGTGAGAAGGGAAATGTATGGACGCATCATAAACCACACCACATTGGATTTTCTTTCTGATGGAACCCCAAAATATGCCCCAGTTAGGGTGGTGGTTTTTAAACCTGGTCTTATTTTTATTTGTTTTCTTATGTTTTGTTTCAGAAGACAAAAACAAATGCCACACAAGGACTTACCTGAAAAAACATTCCAGTTTACTAGAGCACCAAGAACCCTGGTTGCATATTAAAGAGCATCAGATAATTTTATGACCATTAGGACCATTTGAAGTTATGCATACTAAATTGAGGGTAATCAAAACTCCTGCTTCAGGGCACACTCTGGTCATCAGTAGGGTCAGGAAGAATTCACCCCTCTACTGACACCTTGCTCTTCAGAACGAATGGCACTGGGCATTATGAGGGTTTTTGCAGTTACAGATTAAGTAAGAAACAGGGGAAAGACCAGAGCCAGAACTAGAAGAGGAAATTTTAGGGTTTCTCTTACAATCAGATGTATATTTCCTGATTTCCCAATTGCATACATTTTAAATGAGGAAGCATTACCATCCTAATTGAGCTGTGAAATAAGTTGAACATTTTATTACCAACACTCACACTAGCCAACAATTTATTTGTCCTTTGGTCTCAGTGTCCTAATCTGTAAAATGGAAACATATTCACCATTCCAAGCAGAAACAGGGGGGCCACCCACCAAGCAGTAGTCCTTCCAAAGATGAAAGGGACTATTCCAGCATCAAGTGTCATGACAATTTTAAAATGTCTTTTACATGTTGATCCAACTTTCATAAAAGCATAACCTCTGTCAATATTTCTGTTAAGATACATTTAGCTTTCATTAATAGCACTTAGAGATTTCTGGAACTGAACAAACATAAAGATATGTTGAGGGGAGTGGGACACCATTAACTCCTAAACATACCTCTTGCTTGGAAAATGAAGGAGACCCATGAGCTTCAATTACTTTGGTGAGATTAGATCCTACACTAAAGAAACAGGTATGCTTAATCTCTTCAGCAAAGATGATTTTTTAAATCATATATTTCATTTAGATAAAGTGCATTTTCTTTGCTCAAAGAAAAATTGATTGATGCATGCCCTCAGACTAATTTCAGAAATACTTGATAATCTCTTTTCCAATCTTTAAATATTTCTCAAAACATGGTTTGGGATTATCATAAAAACAGACACATATATCAATGGAACAGACTACAGCGTTCAGAAAGAAACTTATGCATATATGGCCAACTAATTTACAACAAAGGAGTCAAGAATGCACACTAGGGAAAGGACAATGTCTTCAATAAATGGTGTTGGAAAAATTGGACAGCCACGTATAAAAGAATGTAACTGGACCACTATCTTACATCATACACAAAAATTAACTCAAAATGTATTAAAGACTTGAACGTAACATGTGAGACGACAAAATTCCTACAAAGGCAACAAGCTCCTTGACATAATTCTTGGAGACATTTTTTTAAAATCCAACACCAAACCAAAAGTAAAATAAACAAGTGGGACCACATCAAACAAAAATGCTTCTGCATAGCAAAGGAAATCATAAATAAAATGGGCAAAAATAATTGCAAATCATGTATCTCATGAAGGTTAATGTTCAAAAAAAAAAAGAAAAAATCTCATACAACTCAACAGCAAAAAAAAAAATATATACAGATAACCAACAGGTATGTGAAAAGACGCTTAACATCATTTTAATCACCAGGGAAATGACAATCTAAACCAAAATAAAATATCACCTCACACCGGTTAAAACAGCAATTACCAAAAAGATAAGAAATAAGTATTGGTGAGGATATGGAGGGAAAAAAAAACTGACAACCTCGTGTACTGTTGATGGAAACGTAAATTGGTGTAACCACTATGAAAACAGTATGGAGATTCTTCAAAAAATTAAAAATAAAACTACCATATAGTCAAGCAATTCCATGTCTGGGTATTTATCTTTAGAAAATAAAAACACTAATTCAAAAGCATATATGTATCCCATATTCATTGTAGCATTATTTCCAATAGTTAAGATATGAAAATAAGTGATCACCCATGGGTGAATAGATAAAAAAAAAAAAAACTGTGGTATATATATTCAATAGAATATCATTTGGTCTTAGAATAAAATGATATCTTGCCATTGGTGGCAACATGGATGGAGGGCATTGTGCTAAATGAAGTAAGTCAGACAGAGAAAGACAAATATGGTATGATCTCTCTTATATGTGGAATCTAGAAAAAAAAAAAACCAACAACAACATAAAACATAAAACCACCTCAGTAGATGGAGAACAGATCAGTAGTTCCAAGAGGTCTGTGGGGGGAAAGTGATGTGAACTGGGTTTTTTTTTTTTTTGGTTTAATAAACTGAAAATATTTTAAATAAATAAATGTTTCTCTGAATAAAAGGCATTTGTGATTTATGTAAACACCTGGAGAATGTGAGCTCCTTCTTCTCTAGATGCACACCACAGCAATTCATGCAGGATTTGGTAAAGTACTGGAATGCCCCTCAAACAAAGGCTGGCTGAAGCTTGTTGCAGTGATTTAATAGGATATTATAAAGTCCAATTTGTGGCCCCAAGAAGAAACACTGCTCTCCTCAAGTACTCTACAAAATTCCAAATCCAATTAGCTCCTGTTGATCCGGAATTTTACATTCAAAAGAAAAATAAATCCCCTATGTTTAAATATAATGCCTATATACCTGAGGGAGGAGCTGAAGCTCATGCTTGTAGCCCAGCAAAGAGAATTTCCTTCTACTAAAAACTGTAAGCCCTCCTTCTATATTCGGTCATCAAAAGCACATCCTGAAATCCCAGCAACTCCCAGAAAACTTTCATCAATGAGTCACTCATCTGAACAGGGAATCTCTACAAATCTCCTCCCTTTCATTAAATCACTGAATGCCAAAACTAAACGCACCACCCATTTACACAAAATGCTTGGAACTTCTTTAATTTACTCTTTTAATGTTCAGTCTTGCTCATTCATCTTTGTGTGTTTCATGCCTAACTCAGTATTACTAACTAAAGCTGTCAGCCTGCAGAGGTCAGACACAACCATCTCATTCTATCTCTAACCAGCCTGGCAGTTCACTAGTTACAACAAGATGATTAACAAAAAGTATTTCATGAAGATAGAGATTTTATTAAATTGGCTATAATCCTCAGGGTGAAAAAGGAAAGAAGAAAAGAAAATCCATCTTTTCCTCCACCTCTCCTAAAACCAATCTACAATCCCTAACTACCACAACCTCAAGAAACAAGGCATTTTTACCTATGATAGCACAGAGTATGGCAAATCACTTCACTCACCCCATTGCACCTTTTCCATTCCTGGGAGTGCCTCAAGTAGAACAGCATACCTACTACTCCTACTCTAATCCTTAGCTTAGAACCACTGGGAGTTGAGAGTGTCAGAACCCATTCCAGGTGCCCAAGTTGGCAGCTAAAATGTAACCACTAAGCAACACTGATATTAGATTAGCTGATGCTGCCATCCTATTGTTATCCAATTTATTCTACTCTGACATGGTATGAAGTGATTCTGCATCAACAATGTTTAATAAATATAGCCGAACCTGAACTCTATCACCATTTCCGTATGCTTTCACAGACAGGAAACTGCTCTCTCTTCCATTTTTCCAAGTTGATGTGTCTAGTGGGTGAGTAATGACAGTTTCACCTCCAGAGTCTATTTAACTATAAAGAACATCACAGAATGACCTAGATATTTGCTTGGAAAGCACCTGCTATTGGCTCAGGGTTCATTTAACTAGTCTGGGCTGTACTTGTCTCAATGGGGGTGTAAGTCCTTCCTCATGGGTCTTTCTGGGTGGATCCATAGAGGTCCCATTTCTTCACAAACACTGGAAACATCATCAACTAATCCCAGTGACTTACCTGGCCAAAGTTCAAATTCCAGAATGCAGTTAATGCATGGAATTCCTATTATCCAGAGCTTAACCCAATTTAAAATTTAATGCAGTGTGTAGGTATAATCTTGAACTACTTTTTAACTACTTTGTGAGTCTTGTCTCCCAAAAGTACTGTATTTTGTAGGGTTACTTAACATACAGTATATGCTTTCCAAACTTACTAGATCCTAAAAATCACCCAAGCACCACCCCAGACCTCCTGAATTGGAGTCTCTGGTAGAAATACATGTATTTGACTACTCTTGGGTGATTCTGATGAACAGAAGAGACTGGGAAACAGAGAGATCTCAAAAGCTTTTTACAGCAGCCCCACAAAGAAAGCAGGGCAAATGTACAGAGAGGGCTGTACCTCAACCAGGGGACACGGGGTACTGTGTGCTCCCAATGACATTCTGGGAGAGACTACGTGAAAAACCGAAGAATTACAGATATAAAAAATGGAGCTCAGAGAGGTTTATTCCCTCCGCCCTTATTTCTGCTTCATTAGTTCTATCCATGTTTTATCCATCACTTGTGTTCTTATCCTTTCCTCTCTTGGTCAGCCCCCATTGAACAATACGTAGCACTTTGTAGGTGACCTAGTAGTTGTTCTTGCAGATAATAGGGATGTTGACTGCAAAAGCTGTTCCTGAGAGATTTTCCCCAATATTTCCAGAATATTGGATGCCTGGCATACTCGTGCCTACTCTCCCTTCTTGGCATCGCTTTTCGTTCACATTCTGATATAATCAACATCCATTCGAGAGAGCCTCCCACTGCTGAGGAATTAATCACCAGAAATACTGTCCGTGAGGATATAATATACAAAATATCTGTATAATGCAGCTTCTTAAGCAATTATCCTATACCGCTGGGTCACATTACGCAATGTAATATTTCCCATAACAAAAGTAGAGTTAAGGGATTGTTTTTAATGTGTACTCGGTTAAGTTTTACTTTAATCTTTTATGGCATCCTTTTATATTATTTTACTATTGCATGTCAGCAATCAGTGACAATTAAATGTTTAAAAACTTGCATTGAAAATTAACTCTCATCAGAAATAGGATTAAGACTGGGGCTTTCATGGTTCTAAAGCTGAACCAAGTGGAGGAAAAGATGTTACACGGGGTGGTGGGGGGGATTTCCCTTGACTCAACACACGCCAGTGGGCTTGAATGATTTCCGAGAATTTTCCATCAGCGTCTCTAAAGTAGCCTTTGGTGGTCTGTTCTCTCCGAGTGATTCCTAGTACTTCCAACCAGGAAGGGCTGCACCCCAACAAGGGGACACAGGGTTCTGTGTGCTCCGGTGAAATTTGGGGAGAGATTGTGTGGAAAACTGAAGCAGGTGGAAGACTGAAGCGTGAATAGCACTCTGCACCAGTTCTGATTTCCATATGCCCTGGGGCACGGGAGGCAGCAGAAAGGGCCCTCAGGATGGGTTTGGCTAGGCAGCCATGGACCCTCAGTCTCTGCCTGTTGGATACCTCTCAAGGACACAGAGCCCATTCAGGATTGGAGTTTGTGGAGGCTTTTCAATCAATAACATATGGTCACGAAAGCACTAGTGCTATACAAACAGACTGAAATAAATATGCTCAGCAAATAAAATATCTGTATGTGAAACAACAAAGCTTTTAGTTTAACTGCAGAAAATGAAAAACAAGTCTACTTGAAACCAGGCTAAATGAGCAACCAGTTATTCAATGTGAATTTTTGGAGATGAATGAGCTGGCAGATGCTTTCTTCAAATCATTAAGAACAGATATCAATAATTCCTAAGAATTGGAGGCAAAATTCACCAGAAGCAACTCGATGGGGTTGGGGGCCCACCCTTACTTTCCCTACTAGGACGGCTGCAAGGAACGCCAGGCCATACCAGCTGTTTAAAAAGCCAAGTGGCTCCTTCCACACCAGTTTGTTAGCCTTTATCGTACATGCATTTTTTTTTCCTTCCAGATTCGTGATCTCCGATTAGGTAGGTGGTGGGGGTGGCTCTAAATATACCTTCCTGTTACCCAAGACCTGGATCAGAGAAGGTGCTTATTAATATCATGGAGATATGATTTTTAATGATCTCTGAAAACAGCCTATATGGGTGTGAATAATGGCACTGTCTCATTGCATGCGTGGTTTGTGCTTTTGTCTCAGACAGGTTCATTTTTCACTGGAGGGGAAAGGTTCATGCCGCACGAGGGGGGTAACCAGTTGATGTTACAAGGCTGACTATTAGGCCCCTTGCTGTTCCACATGTCACAGGGAAGGACTCCAGCCGGCAACCTTAATGCCTACTTCAGCATCTTGAAGAAATTAATGAACACAGCTTCTATGGCAAAACATTTCAATCAACCCTTACCAGCTGTGCCTACATTTAAGAAAAAGAAAAGGGAGGGGGGATGCCCAGGTTTATCAAAAAAAGTTTCTTCGAAAGATCAACCGTGGTTTTGGCTGTGTGCAGGGCCGTGGGAGGTGGGGAAAGGAAGAGCAGAAGGAATAAAGGTAGAAGGGTGCCAGCACCGAGTGCCAAAAGATGTGCTCTGGCCCCTGTGTTTGTTGAACAAATTAAGCACGTTCTGGTTTTTCACCTGCTGAAGTAGCGGCAGTGCATATGGCCTAGAAGTTAAAAATAAGGAAATATGCATACATTACCATACTTAATGGACGACCCTCTCCATTTAATATGCAAATTTCCTGAAATATTACTGAATGCCGTCTGTTCTAAATGAATAAATTTGAATTGCAATTAGAATAATCCTTTATAATTAATGAAAACTGTCAATTTTAGTTCATAAGTAATTTGATTAACAGGATGATGGGACACTTATCAAGTTCACTGGACTGCTAGGGTATGAGAAAACTGACAGTGAAAGTGGGGCGGGCCAGGCACTCAGGCTCCACCAGAGTATTATCCTAAATTATTGATAACACAAGCTAATGAACTTCAGAAAGTGAACTCTGGGGGCCTCGTTTAAAGGGACAGCATCGGAGGGCGACGGGCAACGCGAGATGGAGATCTTTCAGAATGCGCCTTTGCTGGTATTTTGGGCTCATAGGAAAATAAATGTTTAGAAATGCCAGGGCAAAGGAAAACATTGGCTCAAAACACAAATTTACCGTTTCCAGCTGTTGCTGGAACAAAAGGAAACAATAGTCAGAGGATAAATGTAAGAAGAGACAATGCAAAAACATGTGGAATGAAGTTTATGGTAATGCATCACAGACAGAGGATGTAGCCACAGCAGTGGAACCAGCTGTGTTTCCCTTCCCTGTGTCTTCCTTCAGCTGAACGAGGAACAAGAACTTTTTAACTGGTATTAACTGGACATTTATAAAAAGGAACTGAGCTGGAGGGAAGCCTTGGAGACACACACACAACTCTAAGTTATGGCACAAATAGTAAGGTCTCATGTGGCCCTTAATGCAATAGATGCTCAACACACTCTCACTGAGGGAGGCCAGGAGGTCAAGAAGAGGGTTAATGTTACAAGAAAATGCTGGCATTCTTTCTTGTTGTTGTTAATTAACATGAAGACAGAGTAAGTTAAAAACAAGAAAAGAAGCCATAAAATAAACTTACTATATCTTTTCCTAGAAGTTGATTCCAAACCTCAGTGCAAAAGTGCCAGTTGCATCAAGATTGGGTCCACATTTGAGAACTTTCACATTCACTGGCAGGTGTGAAAGTTGATTAAGAGTCTTCATGTGAGAGTCTCTGCAGAGCAAGCGTCTGGCTTTCCTGATTCACAGTATCCCAGCAGACCTTGCTTTTCCATGCCTTCCACATCTGTAGCTCCTGACAAGTACAGGTGACTTCCTTTCCATCAAAGGGGGTTCTGAATTTGGTTGATGTTTGCAGAATGGAATCAAATCATAATTCTTTACTTCTATCTAGTTTCCTATACCCACTGAGAAGTGCCTTAATCCCAAGAATGGGAAGTTATCTATCCAAAAGACCCTTAGCCCTGAATCCTTAGATTCTATGTGGTGTTACCCAGTCATGGTAATCTCAAGATCATCAAGAAAAATTTTTCAAGAATAATACTAGTCATAATAGTGTGTCATTATAGAGGTATACCATGAGACCTCCTAGGAAAATACCAAAGACTTAGCAATCTCAGTTCCATCCCTGGGGGCCACTACACCACTCACCTCAATAGATATGATGGAAAATTAAATCAAATAAACCTATTACATTATAATGATAAGAACAGTAATAAAAAACAGCCCCCATAATTTATCAAAAATTATTCTAAATACCCAACATTGTGCAAAGTTATTCAAGTCATTAAATACTTAGGGTAGCCCGGGAAGTACACATTATACCCATTTGACAGGTAAATAAATCAAGGCTCAGAAAGATTAGGTACCTTGTCTAAGGAAGAAATCTCAACCAGGAAGTGGCAGAGTCAGGATCTGCATCCCGAGTCTGTCTCTGGAACCCAAGCTATTAACCTAACATGTATTCTAGACTGATTTCCATTTTATAACAGTGTGCTTATGTGTGGGGCATATTTAATTCCCCCACTTTTCAATTACATTTTCATTTCCTTGCTCTGGACCACCATGACTGCAAAGTTGCCCATGCCATTTGCAAGCCAGCTCAGTGGGTATATATTTGGAATCATTATCTCCCCCTTGCATAGAACAAGCAGGTTACAAATGCTGTCTATCATTCTGCACTGTGTGCTGCAAAAAAAAACCAAAAAACAAAAAATGCTTTAGCATCCTCTACCTCCCACAAAGTGTCTCCTGAAATCCATATATTTAGAGCTCAGTATTCAGAACATGACAGGCCCCAGGTAAGGCTCCCTCCTTGGACTCTGCCCTAGAGCCACATGTGGCCATGTCCTAACCAACCAACTTCAGCTCTGGAAGATCTGTAATAAAACCAGCTAGCTCTTTGACACTCAATAAAAGAAACAAGAAACCAATGATGTTCTTGGTTATTAAGCTTTCTATTAGACCTAAATAAAATTAAGCAGCTGGTGGCCCTATGTCTCCACAAAATTAATATTAAAAACTCTCTTTGAGCCATTTAGATCCTTTGTACATACACTCCAAGCCTCAAGCACCCTCCTCCTTCCCAGCAATACAGGCAGGGCTTTTTTCCCCCTCCTGGCTCCCACTTGTCCTTTACATGCTTCCAGCACCCAGAGGATTTCTTTGTTTTTCCTTATAACCTGCCCCACCTACAAATCCCCAAGGTGATAACAAGAGAGACGTACCTGGAAATTAACCCCACTGAATACTGGTGCAGGGAGGTCTTTTAGAGATCGTCCAGCTCACTGTTTCTCAAGGGTCGTGCAAGTACTGCTGATGTTAGGTGATGTGCTTTTCTTATTTAGTGGTTTTATATTTATTTTCATGTGTATTAGAAAAGAAAAACCATAAGAAGCACATCACACTTTTGATTTCACATATAGCATTGCTTAGCTCAAAACCTAAGTGAATATTTAAGTACAAAATAGTGAATAAAGACAGACATGGAGTAAATAATACTCATCTACAGCAAAGGTCACAAGGGTATTCTGTGAATGACAGAACTTCCAGGTCACAAGGGTATTCTGTGAATGACAGAACTTCCAGAAAAAAACTGTTCTAGCTTAAGCCCTTCTTTTTCCTCAAGGGTTGAACTGGAGTTTAGAGAGGTGCAGGCAATGCAGCAAAATAGAAACAAGGCTGGAGCTGGAACTCGGAAGTCCTAGTGAGATGCTCTTTCCTCTACCCAGGGACCTAGGTCTTCATCTGGTTCACTTTGGGAAAAAAGGGGAAAGTGAACTCCAAGAAAGCTGCATCCCTGCCCCTGGGGCCATTGAAATTAAGGGAGACAGAGAGCAAGTAGTAGCAATATGTTCTTTAGCCAGAGCAGCTCCACTTGGCTGAGGTTTAATTTGGGGGATCGGTATCTGATTTTATTTGAAGTGTTTTACCTAAGATTTTTAAAAGGATTCCACTGAGGCAATGATTAATGTCTTCAAACTACTGGAAGCTCCTGGATTTGGTCTTCTGGTCTTCTTGTACCATTCAATTTTGCTCACAGGGAGGCAGATTGATCCAAAAGTATGGTTCAGCTGCTCCCAAAATATGGCTCAAGGACCATTTATAATATGGTGGGGTGGGGTTAGGTGATCTGTTAAAATGGGAATACCTGGGTCCCACCCAGGACTTTATAGAAACAGACTCTCTGTGAATGAAGTCTGATAATTTGCATTTTTAACTAGCTTCCTAGGTGACTGTATTGTGAGCTAAGACGTAACAACCAACATGGTGGAATGATGAATTACTATCAGGGCAAAGAGAGAAAGAGAGCTAGTAAGAGATAAAAAAGATGTGGCTGACACAGAAAGACTGAGAAACTGAGATTCAATGATTTACTGATCTCTCAGTGGAACACTGCTTTTATGACTAAGCCATCTTATGATAAAATTATCTTAGTACTTAGTAACTAAACCTATCTTTCACCCATGCATCCCCACCCCCACACTTAATCCTTCCTTTACAACAGTTTCTTTCTGAAGAGAATGGTGTAACCATGAAGTTATGACTTACTAACCAAATACCCAGAGGAGTACTGTGTGCTGGATGAGGCATTTATACAAAAAGAAGACAAGTCATTGCTCAATAGGCAGTCTACTCTGGTTCAAGGTCAACACACTCACTTGAAAATGCATGCTTTCTCCAAATTGTAGCTAAGGGTGGCCTTGTATATAGAAATTAGCTACTGATAGAGTTTGTGTGGCCTTTTAGCTTATGCACTCATTATCAATGGAGCCAACTCTCCCAATATACCATGGCCTAGAGTTCTTTGTAAATGAATGTTAAATATTTCATTTGGTGAAAGAACAAAATATTTTTTCTTGGCAATTCAGCTCTGGATTCAGACTCCATCTGTTTACCACTTGTTGGACCTTTCAAGGATGTGCAGACACCCTCCAATGCTAACATGGGTGGTCACCTCCCAAAGAGCAAGAAATAAACCAGCTTTCATTAACTGCTGGTATTTATGAGGATCTTACAATGAAATTAGAATTTTTTTAAATGGCACTCTAGAATAATAGCAACCTTGTAGGGGAAAATGGTGATTATGTTGCTGGAGTAACGTGTGGTCTAAGTACCCATGGGAAACCCCTGGGCGGGTTCTTATCTCATAGATAAGATCTCCCACATCTGAGGGGCCAATGAAAATCATCTCATTGTCTGTCACGATGATCTGAAACATGGGACATCATCACCAAATGATATGCTGCCAAATAATGAAGAAACATAATGACACCAAATGGGGAAGCAGATCTTCCTTCAACCTTGAGAATGAGAAATTACAAACTGTCATTGTTTCAAAAAGATGTATACCAACAAGGGTGTTTGTTTTTCAGAATAAGATAGCAAGGAACTGGCCTAGGAAGAAGACTTGAAATAGAACTACACCTTCTCTTTTACACCCCAAACCAATATAACACTCTATGTTAACTATATTGGAATTAAATTCTTTTATTAAACAAAAACTGTACCTTCTCTCAACCAAAGGCTCATTAGTTGCATATGTGGGCAGAAAGAGTCAGAATGTTCTGGAAGCAAAGACAATTGGGCTTCATTCATTTATCAAACATCTATCAACTGCTAAGTACCATAGGCATCTATTATCTCATTTAATCCTCACAAAAACAAATTATGGTAGATTTTATTCCAATTTGCAAATAGAAATGTGAATTAATTAAGATTAAGCAACTTTCCAACTGAAAAGGAATTTAAAGATAGGACTCTGATTTCTAAATTGTGTTACCTGGTATATACATTGCACAGAGCCCCACAAAAGTACGGAAAGAAAAACTTAGAGAAAAAATGGCATCTTTGAAAACATTCTCTGAATCTCTCATAATGGAAATGACAGTCACAATTTCCAAAAGCCTCTTACACTGTGTGTGTGTGTGTGTGTGTGTGTGTGTACACTTTCATTAGATCTTCTTATCCATCCTGTCAGGCATTATTACAATTCTTAAGTCACAGACAAGGCCACTGGGAGTTCAGTTACATGCTCAGGTTTACACAATGACTAACCAAACTGGGATCTAAACCCAGATCTATCTGACTCCCTGTGCCCTGTGCTTTCTACCACTCTCTTCTGCCTTCTCCTAGGAATAAAATCTTCCTTTTTCATTCCTTTCAACTGGAGATGAGGACAAAAACAAAAACAGAATCTTAAAGAGGCTAAAAAGAATGTGTTACTCCTGCTCTCAACACTTCCGTTTTGCACCACACGGACACAAGGTCCATGTCCACCGTGAACATAGGGGACATGAAAGCCATGAGCAGCAAACAAACCCTTTCCTGAAACCACTGGAACTCTTGTGAGCCAATTCCATGTAATGGACTTGCCTGCTCCTTCTCCTTTTAACGCTGGCTATTCCATTAGTATGACTCATTAACATCCACGTGGAGAAAGGACAGAACTGGAGAGAATGCCATGAACACTGAGGTCCTTGAGTTTTAATTTGCCTAAAAATCTGTGTGTTGTTCAAACAATGTAGAAATTAGCCATATGGGAACCTAGTTTGGGTACATATCTTCATCTGTCACCACATTTGGGGGGGGGGGAGAACACTACAGAATCACTGTAGTGTTCAGGCTTGTGGAGAGGAAGAAAAGTCCGCTTGGAAGCAAACTAATACTGAACACACGTTTATGCTTCTGACCTCACAATATGGTAACAAATGATGGTTCTGCAAATAGACTTGGGAAAATAAATGGATTATTGCAGAGAGGAGAACCCCAGTGAGGGTGACGAGCTTCATTTCACCTACGTTAGTCCTTAATTCTTAACAGGACAGCCAGCACAGATTCTCCACAGCTTGCCTAAATAGATGAAATCTACACCTTATTCTGAATTCAAATCTTAGACCCAGTGCGTGTAATACGGTGCCTTAATAGCTTCCCAAACTCTCATTTGGCCTCGGTTATACAACCAGCTGACACTGAAAATAATTAATGCCCTTTAGGACTCGCATCTGCTCCTATGGTTCCAAGTCAAGGTTTTTAATTGGGCTATTTTGGCATTTGGAGACAATGGCAAGGTGAAATAACCTTTCTTTAATATTTTTGAGGTCAGCAGATAGTCCTGCCAAAGGTCATCCTTCAGGTTCACAAATGAGTCATTTGTATCACCTAATGCAATCTGTGACTTGCAAATTGCACTGGGATGTGTTAGCGTGCATTAATTAGTCCATGTGATGAATACTGAATTCATCATTACTAGCCGGAGCTTGTAGAGATGTGCCAATACTTGTTTTGGCGGTTTGTGGTTGCTTATTTTTATTTTACACTCCACTTCCAACACTAGTCTGAGATCTTCAACACTCCAAGCCCAGTAATTGGCACACTGGAGTTAACCCTCTCCCTATGTCTTGGCTGGGACCTGGGAAAAGATACCCTGACATAGAAATATTGAGAAGCAGGAAGCAACCTTAGTCTCTCTGTCTTTGGCTTGGCTAATCTGTAAAACTCAGCATCAAAAGATGATTCCTTTTCCCCTTTATGATCCACAGCATCCCCGATCTCCTGAGAGGGAGGGAAAGAAGAGAGAGACTCCTGGTTCAAACCTCTTGCTCCGAGCAGTGCCCTGAGTTGCTCTGGGTCCTCTCAGCTGCTTGGCACCTTCTGCCTATAATGAAGGCATTATTAATTTGAGTTTCAGGGGATAGAAAATCAGGATGTGGACACTGTATGGCTATACCATCTGTGCGGTTGACATATATTGATTCATACCTTCTTCCCATCTGTCCTTGACACTGTGCAGCAACAGAGGTCACAATCTTCTCTTTCCTGGAATTTCCCCCAAACGCAACTTTCCACTCAGTATTCTCTCAGTGATTTTCTTTGGTTGTTATTGTGCGCCTCTAAGGAAAACTAGTGGCAGAGTGTCTGCATCTGTCATCTCCCAGTTAGGTCCCTTTGACCCAACATAACAACAACCAACCACATCAAAAGGGGTGTATGAAAACAATAGCTCCTCCACTTTGCCATAAAATGGATCTTCCATTTTACTAGAACTAATTCTAGTTCTCTAGAATTTTGTGGATAACAGAATTAAGGCATCACTCTAGAAATTAACACATTCCTTTTGTACAGCCAATGAAATTCTACTCAGCAGATTGACGGGTTGGGAAAAGTAGATTTACAGGAAGTTATGAAGCTGAAAACCAGCAGGCCAGTATACCCTGCTCTACATGAAGGACACTAGGAGAAATAGAATCTCCAGCTAATGGGATATTTGCGTATTTATGTTTAATATACATTTTTTTAGAAAAAGAAAAGTATTCCTGTGATGGTCACTTCCAACGTGAGAAAAACCGGAGCCAGATTTCAGAGGGAATTTGTTTCAAGGACTATCATGTACTGTGTTTTACTCCTTTTTTTTTTTGGACTACTCTATCTAGATGAAATTGAACACACAAATAACTGAATTCACAATGGACTTTTTTGAGGATTCAAGTGGCCACTTCTATCTGCAAAGTAAGAAGGGGCTAATTGCAGCCCAAGTGAATGGCTGAGGCTGCATTAGCCAATTAGGTTGCCTGTTAGGGGGAGGAGCAATGGCAATGCAGAAAGCCTCTCGGTAGAGCCCTGAGGCCCTTCCAACAGACTCGAGAAACCCCAGAAACAGTATTAGGGAACTCCATCAAAGCAGAGGTAGGCTGCTCAGACTCAGAAAATTCATTTTTATTAGTTTTTCCTATAGCTCTAAAGGTCTCCAGTCCAGGTAATAAATACTACACCACCCTTCCAATGAGGGAATCATTTTTCTTTTAAGATTTTAGCAGGTGCCAGTAAACACCCACATTCTAAATAAAGTAAATGTCCAATCCTGCATATCCATAAAAATCTCCTTTCTCTGCCTTTCTCAGAAAATTATAGATTACAATGTCTCTGACATTTTCAGCCCATATTAAATGTTGAAAACGAATCTATCTTTCAGTTATTCCAGAGAGAAAATATTGCAGCTTTCAAAATATTTTAAGGAAATTTCCCTTGCTTTGGAGGGTGGATCTCAGATCATGCAGCCAATTTGATTTCAAAACAGGAAATTTTGTTTTGATTAAACTTTGTGGCTCTGCTGGCTTCTGCAATACTGGCAAGAAAGAAAAGGGTTTGGTGGGGGGCAGGATTTGAAAATAGCCACATTGTACCAAAGGAATATACTTTTAGCTCCTTTAAATCAGTTCTAGAGGAAATAGAATTCAATCAAGAAACAGTGGAGAAATCACAACCTTTCTGGACCTCAGATTTTCCCAATGTGTAAAACCAGAGACTGGTCTAGTTCATTTTGAGGTCCCTTTCAGATTCAAAACTCCAGAATTCTAAATCTACAACACTCACAGTTTATGAAGTAGTGATAGACCAGCCAAGCCCTGGTCCCTGGCAAGCTAAGGAAGACTCACAAGCAATTGCTCTGAGCTCTAAGCCAAACTTGTGCGGGGCTTATCAGCACCACCCCTTTCTCTTAGCCTTTTGGGTTTCCACATCATTTTACTAGAAACTGAGTTCAGACAGCCTTGCACTGTTTTAATCACTTGTTGTTTTAAGCTCTTGAGACCCTCCCCATAGCCCAGATGTATCATTCACAAAATTGTCCCTTGTGAGAATTACACGAGAAAATCATATGTTCTTAGTTACCTAACTTTTTATCCCCCAACTTTCTGCTACTGGGTTCGCCCTCGGGGCTCTGGGAGCCCATTAACATCTGCTGTGCCCCGTGATGGGTGAATAAACAATGGGCCAAGAAGACAGATTTTTTGGTAAATGGTAGCTTCATTTTACTGGTAGTTTTCCTGCCTTTTCATAAGGAATGCTCACTATCTTCCTTATGTAGGATCACTGCAGAGAGAAAGGTGGTTTCAAATGTGGTTTAAAGAGCGTTGTGTCTCTAAACATGCAAGCCTTTCAGTGTGTTGCTAAAGTCACATCATAAGGCCGAGGCAGAAGACAAACCTCTGAATGCCACTGGGCAAAAACTCTCCTTCATCTCTTCAACAAAGACACCAGAAGCAGGGAATAAATCCCTCTCCCTTATACTGGCTATGGCAGAATGGTCCAGAGTCACTGGTTTGTTTCATTTACCATTCTCCTTAGAGCATACAGAATGATGTTTTTAAAATGATTAACTGAATCACAAACCATTACTCGTCCCCACCAAATGGTTTCCACTGCTTTTAGAATGAAATCCAGACCCCTTACAATGGCCTAGTTCCTGCCTACGTCTTTAAGCCCCTCCATGATATTTTTGCCCAGCTTTCTTTTTGTTTCTAAAATATACTATATTCATTCCCATATCAGGGACTTTGAAAATGCTGTTCTCACTACCTCAAATATTCCTCCCCATCTGCTCACTCACCACATGACCAGCTCTGCTTCACTAAGTCAGACTTCCAGAAAGGAATTCCCTTGACTGGCCAATCCAAAGTAATTCCCACTCTTGGTCATATATCAACTCTCTATTATATCAATCTGCTTTATTTTCCTCAAAGCATGTATCACTTTTGTCTTGTTCATTGTCTAGTTCCCTGCTGGAATGCAAGAGCTAACAGAACAGAAACTTGTCTGTCTTGTTCACATCTCCATTGTCAGGAATAAAGCAAACATATAGTGGGTGTACAATATTTGTTGAATGAATAAACAATGTATAATTGGATAAGTGAATAAAAAAATGAATTTTTTAAACAAGGGGTTCATGGGCACCTGGACTTCAAGAAGTCCTTGAACTCTCAAATTACATGTAAAATTCTACCTACATGTGTTTTTCAGATAAGAGGTTCTACAGCTTTCTTCAGATTCCCAAAGGGTCTATGATTCCCAAAAGGTTAGACAGACTGTGGCAGAGCCTATTAGTAATAGGACTCCTTATTTTTAGTTAATCACAGAGCTGCCCTACATTTCCTGGGCTCTCATGTAGTCAATGTGACTACTTCTGTCAAAGGAGATGTGCAATGGTACGTGCCTCAAGTGCCTTAAAAGGAAAGAGGTATACCTTTCTTCTTTCCTCCCTCCTTCCACCAGCTCTACAGTGGAGGTAAAGGCTGGAGCTCCAGCAGCCATCTCTGACCATGAGAATTGAAGCTATACACAGCAGAGCAACAAAATAAAAGCCAGGGACCTAACACCATGGAGTACCACCTAGCCCTGGACTATCTCTAGACTTCCTAAACAGAAGGAAAAAATAAATTTCTGTCTTATTTAATTTACTGTTATTTGGTGGGCGTGTGATGGGTAGAGATGAGAGAGTATTACGTGCCACCTAATTAATTATCCCACTCTTTGCAAAGTAGGAGATGCTCCCAGTGGAATCGGTATGTTAATACAATAGGAGCAAACACGGTCCAAGGTGCTACTGCTAATACTCACCTGTCCAGAAATAAAATTTGGTAAATTAGAAGTGGGAAGAAATTAGAAAATAGATCCAAAAGGTACAAGAGGAGTTTCTTTCAATAAGCCTCAAACTTGGAGATTTACTAGAAGCCAAAATCATGAATGCAAATAAGTTTTCAATACATTTTATTTATACTTCCGCCATTAAAATGTGCCCCTAACATATGAGGTACATTTCTAACAACAAAAAAAAATCCTTTCCATAACTTTTTTTACAGAAATAATGAAGCCTACCTATGCATATTTGGCTGCATTTCAACAATTATACCATGTACTCTAGCTCATTTTTATTCAGGTCAACCTATAAACCAATGATGATATTTTTTGCTATATAAATGCATCCACATGGTGTCAAAATTTTAAATGATATTTTTATATATTGATTCTGAAGGTAACAATAAGAAGTAATGACATCACCATACAAATTAATATTAACATGTTCCAATCCTGTGTATTATTAGAAATAACTATCATAGTTAAATTAAATTATTGATCCACAACAATGAAAATGTCCAGGATTTATTGTACAGTATATGTGTATGATAGATTGTTTAATAAATTGGTCCATAGAGACTTTAGTAATTTATTAATTACAACCCAATCGATACAACCACAAATAGAGGACATTATTACTATTTACAAAGTAATGAGCCAATGGAAAAACAAGACTTCCTTGTTGATGTAAGGAATGATGAGAAGTAAAAGCAATCCAAATCTCTTAACTGTCCATACCTTGGAGTTAATTTCAGGAGGCTACACTCCATCTGTATAGTATAGGTCATGGCTGAGATGAGAGTATGGAGAAAGAATCACAGCTATATTACGTTGGGCAAGTGACTTAACTTCTTTGATCTTTCCTCCTCCTCAGTCATAAGTAAGGATAATACTAGTCCTTAACTGTAGCAATATTGTGAGCATTGAATGGAATAATTTTGCAGTGTCTGCCAAATAGTAAGCCCTCATTAAATGTCAGTTACCATCATCCTCATTGTCATCATTACCATGTTTCTCTGTGCTCCTTTCTTAACTGGATTTCCCATAATGAACTCAAGAGATTTCCTGAACCTTGTTTTAGTTCATAAATCCATGAGGGCACCACCACCATTCTGTCCTCCTTTCTATCTTCCGGAGTCCCCAGTGGTACCTTAAATGCACTGCTGTCCTCATGCCAGTGGACTGAACTTGGGTGGAAAGGTAAGGCTCTATACCCCGATGGACACACAGTTTACCATTTTCTGAGCCTGTATCACCATCCCTTAATTCTAATAACATGGGAATTTAAATGGCTCAAAAACAAGAAATGCCTCTTACCTCAATACCAGTAGGCACAGCCCATATTATGCTAAATGCCACTCTGGGTCCTTCCCAGAAAACACTGGCAGCAGCCAAGTTCCCAGAGGCAGTCTGCACCCAATAGATAAGATGAGGCAAAGAAAATTGCACCAGACGAGACAGATGACCTTGCTGACTTGTGTTTAGCTAACAGTAAGCATGGCTACCACTTACTGATCACTTACTATGTTCCAGGCACTGTTCTGAGCACTTTGTACAGATTCTCTCATTTAATTCTTGTGACAAATTATACAAGAGAGTCACCATTATTATTCTCTCTTTACAGTTGTGGACATTCAGTCTTAGAGGATTTAAATAGCTTGCCTAAAGTCAAGCACAGCTAGAAAACTGCAGACCTTGGCTTCCTACCCAGATGACCTGGCTAAAACCTATTTCTCAGAACACTATACTGTGATGTTCTAGGAAGTTGTTCTAAGCATTTAAACATGCATGCATCCCACCGTCTTCTGCCAGAGGCCTCTGATGGCAGTATATAGAGGTAACCCATACAATGGTTCATTAAGATCTCAGAATGTCAGACACATGGGGGTTCAAATCCCAGGTCTGACCCTTACCAGCTTGATCTCTCTGACTCATTTTTCTTATCTGTAAAATGGGGATGACAGTGGGGCTTGTTTCACAGGCTTGTGAGGACTAAATGATATGTTTGAATAAAGTGTTCAGCACACTGCCAGGCACATAGTAAGTGCTCAGTATATAATAACTATGTGGATTCATTATTCTCTCCCTCCATAAGAGATACATTAACTAAAAATTAAAATAGAGCCCTGTAACTTATCATATTCAGCCTTGAAACCCTCCTCCTCACATCTGGATGATAAAATGTAATTCTTATGAAAAAAGATAATTTTTCAGCACGATGTTCCCTATCTGCAATTACATCAAAATCACATTAATTGAGCTATAACACTGTCAGGCTCAGCAGCTGGAAAGCGCATCCATACATTCTAAAGAGAAGGCCATTAATTCAGCTCTCTACAGCGCGGCAATGAAATTGGGATGTCCGTTCTCCAGCATGATTTACTGTCTTTCAAGCTGCTTAAGTGGGAACCTCTACAAAAAGATTTAAGTTAAGTGACTCTTGTGCTGCTCTGAAGCTCATTTATTATTGAATTAAGTTTTCATTTCGTTTAAAGGGAATAAAGAAATATAGTTTTATTTGAAACAAGGTAAAACATTTAAAAGAAATCGGCTATTATGATCCTGGAAGCCAGTTTATATATCTGCAAATGATCTCACTCTGCTTATGCTCTGCTGAAAAGCCAAATTTAAACTCATAAATATTACTAATATGCATATAATTTGAGACTTTTGCATGAGAGCTCATCCTTACTTTTCATACTTTATCATTCCTCTCTTTAAAAAAAATTTTTTTTAAATCCAAGGCAATTAGGGAATGGGCTAGAGAAAGCCCAAGCAGAAATAAACACCCATTTTTGTAAAGTCTAGATTTTCTTTATGACATGGCATGGAGGGAAACATTGGAGGGAGAAGAGACAAGCAAGCAGATACATGTTATAGGTCATCAGCATGTGGCAGAAAAATCAAGGTATGATAGGCATATAGCATTAAAAGATTTACAGCATCTTGGTCCGCAGATGAATTGAGTGTGGCGGGCAAATAGAGAATAATTCTCTACTCGTGGAGGAAGCACAACTTCAGTGCCTAAATTATCAGCCTTTACATTAGACACGGGACAACAAAGCCCCTTTAGAATTAGTAATCCTCTCTGTCCACTGTCTTGATAAAAGAGACGGTATATGTTTCCTCTTCTAAATCTCATATTTATATTCCCTATATTCCCTATATCAAGAAGTCCCTAAAGTACTAAGCACTTCTGAACAAACTATATTTTTAAAAAATCCACTAGGACCCCTATAATGGTGTCATTTACACTCCAGTCACATGTGTCTACAGCACAAGACCCTTCACAATTAGGTATATAAACTATACCAGCTCACTGCCTAATTAGCAAATTATGTTGAAAATAGCATCCTGCTAATTAACGGTTATTATGGCATTTCTGAAGCTGAGGCTTTAATTATCACCAACCTAATGCTTGTGTACAGAGAAAAAAAGAGCCCCCCCTTTTTTAAATGATCAATAAGTGCAAGAGATTATTATAAGGCAAATCTGCTGACAGCTGATTAATTTGTTTGATGCAAAGTTGCTGCGTGTTTCATATTATTTTATCGGAGTTGCAGGAAAAAGGTACATAATTTGGTTTCATTAGCAACCTCTGCGATTTATCACTAGAAAATGCACCCCCCCCTTTTTTTTTTTTTGTTTGTTCAATTCCCTCTGTGTTTTTGCCTGTACCAGCATCAAAGTCAAGAGCAGGAAGTTTTAATTAAGTGACACTAATGAGGTCGTTGAAAATGATACTTCAGCAATTCAGCATGCTGTTAAATGTGTTTATTCTATAATGTCATCAAAGGTGATTGTTTTCCCTCGTAATAGATAAAATTCATTACCATAAGCATTGTACTTCTGAGTGTTGGAAATCTGAAATGCAAGTTAGTCAGGTGGATCTGTTACATTTCTTTTCTTTCACTGCCAATTCAAATTACTGGACCTAAAACAAAACTTTAGCAAACAAGGCTCACTCTGCTTTATTTTAAGTCTTCCCTGTTTAGTAATTAGCAGACCTTGCCAGTAAGAAAGGAACAAAAATGAGCATGCAAATTACTAATCAAGGAATGCTGGAATCAAAGTGGGTGATGAGGGAGAGAAAGATGTTCCTCTGAGACTGGCCATTGTATCTCTGGGTCGTGCTGCTCTGCCGGCCCAGAGCTGTGCACCTCCTGGTTGCATGCCTAAGCAGCCCCACCGCCCGCAGCAAAGGCACTGCTCTATGATTCAGCATTTGATTCGAAATGAGGACATTTTGGATACGTTTTCCTTTAAAATGGTTCCACCCTTCCAAACACAATTATGGTTGTATGACCCATTTTGGGAAATTAATTATCACATTGTGAATTTCCACGCTTCCTAAGAAACTGAAAATGATTTTTCACATTTCTGAGAGATTGGGGGGAGGCAGGAGAGCAATAAAAGTACTCCATTTCACAGATAGGGCAAACTGAGGAAGGTAATTTATCCCAGGTCAGAGGGAGAGCAGGCAGAATTATCCCTGTTCTTCTGCTTCTCCTCAAGTCATACCACCTCTGCAATTCAAAGCATTTTATCTTGATTTTCTCAGGTTCCTCAATAGCCCATTTTCATATCTTGGACAAATTTAAAAGTTCTAAAATGTTTCTACAACAGCCTGTTTTACTTGGAGTGAGACTCTCACTAATGACAAAGTCTTCATCAAACTAACAGGTCTTATAGCTTACCTGGATTTGGACAACAGTGATTCTCTCCCACACAAAGTTTATCATTTCCAGAGTTTATTTGTTTTTAATGCCAAGGGAAACCCATTCTGACCTACCATCTTTCATTACTTGCAGCAGGAACTGTTCTTCCAACAACACTAATTTGCTAATTTATAGTTAGTTTGCTAATTTATAGCAAGCTATACAGAATTCTGCACTTCTTTACTGACTGCCCAGCCACCAATCAAGACAACAAGTGTTTGGGGGGACTTTTAACTATCATGACTGAGAAATGAAAGTTGCTTTGCTTCTTCAATGTATCCCCAGTTTGGCCTGGTTTGATCCTTGGGCAGGGGAATGAAGTAGATGACCTTGTGGAATTTTTCGGGGTACTCTCAAAGACTGAACTATATTAGCCAGTTCCCTAAAACATCTCAGGAAAATTAAACATTCAGTATTTTTGTGGAGCAAAGCAAACTTTGACTTAACTTGTCATTTTTCAACCAGTTAGCTGCAGAGGAAGCCCAAAATGCTCTAGTATTACAGAAAGGTACAAGAGGTCACCAGCTTTTAATTGAAGGACTAAACACAGGAAAAACATTAGAATGACTCAGAAGTCTTTTCACCACCAAGAAGGTGATAAAGAAAGTTTTAATACCCTATCTAATGTGAATTAATGAAATGCAAGAACATACATCAAGAGGCTTAGGGCAGTTAATAATCTAGGTGGGTGCAAAGTATTGAGGCCCTTCATAGAATCAAGAGATCCTCATCTGTGAATTAAGGAAATGATGTTTCTGGAAGAACCAAAATCCCTTTACCAATTTTGATTTATTGTCTGGAATTTAAACTTCTGCTTCTTTACGTGGTTTCCCCCCTTAACTTTAGCAATCATCCAAATGCTCCTTAATAAAATGGCAAAGATAAATGATAGCATTCAGTGCCAGGGAGGATATAGTGAGGTGAGCACACTCGCCCATGGAGGGGTGGGGGCAGCAGAAACTGACATAGCCTCTCTGGAAAGCACTTTGGTATCGTGCTAAGAGTTCAAAAACCTTCATATCTTTTGATCCCATAACTGCACCTCTAGGAATCTATCATAAGGAAATCAGAGATATTCATCAAGGCATTAATTATAATAATGAAAAATTAAAAACTTAAATGTCTAACATTGGCAGATTGGTTAAATAAATGATGATCTACCAAACTGATGTAATATTATGCAGTCATAAAAAAACATATTCAAGGAATACATGCCAATAAAAATAACAGCAACAAAGAAGGCTAACGATGTAACTTAGGCATTATATGTATATATGTATACATATAAGATAAAAATATATGGAATATATATATATACCCACATTTATAGATTTCAATACATCTATTGAGGCATTAAAAATGAGCAGAAAAGAGACATCAAAATGCAGATAATGGTTATCTTTGGAAGATGGAATAAAAGGTAATCTAATTGTTTGTCTTTATATTATGTAAAAATTATTCATTTAAAAATATCTGGGGCACCTGGGTGGCTCAGTTGGTTATGCAACTGACTTTTGGTCTCGGCTCAGGTCACAATCTCACAGTTAGTGAGTTTGGGCTCTACACTGACAGCATAGAGCCTGCTTGGGATTCTCTGTCTCCCCTCCTTCTCTGCTCCTCCCCTGCTCTCTCTCTCTCACTCTCTCTAAATTAATCAATCAATTAATTAAAAGTATAGAGTCATTCAATAATACATCATCTTTAGAATGCACCCTGTTAACATTAGGAATTTATTTCATGGTATAATTTATAATTCCATATAATTTATAACATAAGCAGTCCAAACATTTTCTCTCTATTAACTTTGTAATTTTCAGCTCTGTGAAGCTCTGAGAATATTGAAATGCTGGCAATTACTATTCCAAGGCTCTCAGTACAGCACTCCCAGAACAAGCCTTTAAAAGACGCCCTCACATTTCAAAATCATAGTGGTGATCTCAGTTTGTATAAAGTTTCCCACAGATTCATATGAGGCAAGAGTGCCACATATGAAGTCTCAAGTGGTTTCATAGCACTATCTGGGCTCTTCATGGATGGATTTTTTCCTTAAAGATTTCATTACTAATTTCACAGAGTTACAGACACTCTTGTCTCAGGTTCCTTGGAACTTCTGAAGTCACTTTTCAGTTCGGTAAAACAAGTTTGCAGTGGGCTTAGGACTTCTAGAGCCAAGGCTTAGTTTCTGGGGGTCTTTTGTTGCTGATGTTGTTCTGCTGCTGTTTTTTTGTTTTTCTGAATCAGTGAGAAACTAACAATATATAGTACTGGTATTATTTAAATTTTGAAAAGTAAAAATTCAAGGCACAGAAGGGAAATTTATTGGCGTCTAATTAATCTTTTTCACCAAGACGGTTTTCTAAAGGAATGTTTGGAAATGTATTCCACCAGGAAGAAAGTGGGATGAGTCCGGCTACAAGTGGAAAACTTATGACAATAGGCAGCCATCATCCTTCTAAAGAATAACATAATTACAACAGAAACGAAACCATGGAACAAGGTGCCCAACAAGCTACCTTGTCAGCTCGAGATGAGGGAATCGATAAATTGTTTGCCTAACATTTGCCAGTCTCATTCTTAATACAACTGGATTTACTTGGGCTTTTGAGATACTCAGGAAAATAATAAAGATTTCTCTTTACTAAAGAGTAAATAAAATAAATTTACACTACTCATCAGAGGATTCATGGATTGTTTGTTTGTCTTCACCTTTTTAAAGTCATGAGCAAGATAAAGAGAACTGAGAAAAGAAGATGTAGGCTTGCACCTTTGTCCTGTTGCTTACTTAAGCAAGTGACTTAAACATCTCTGAACCAGTGGATCCTTACCTGGGCGTGGGTTTTCTCAAAAGTGTGTGAAAAAGCTAAATAACCTAACACATAGGTGGAGAAATAGTAAGTGCTCAATATCTTTGGACTATTTTTTTTAACTTTAAGGTAAACCCACAGAAACAAATAAATTGGATTTGCATGCCCTAAAAGGAAAGAACTTGAATGGATACATTTGGAGCATAGCTCTTTTAAGAAACATAGTACCTCCTTTGCTTCCCACCTACATAGAGGGACAATCTGTAGCAATGTCACACAGTTTTAAACTCTTTTTGTGTTTTGCTCTTTTACTGAATCATAAAAGAAAAAAAAAATACTCTCCCTTCTTCAGCGTCTATCATACTGATGAAAAAAGGATATTCAAACCATAATATGAGACCACAGGAAGATTTCACCATGTCCAGTACAGACTGAGTGTATATATCGTATGATTACCAAGCAATGAGGCTGACACACAGCTTCCCGAATGGCTTATGGAAGCTGAGTCACACTTTAGAACCATGTGTCATTTATGTGCATACTAGCATCTTCCTTCCTTCCATCTCCACAATGCCACTGGCAGTGTAGCGTACGTCATACACACAGGAATAGCCCTACCATTGCCAGACTAGATTGGCTCCTTAAAGGTACCTGGAAGATGAGATACCACCTTACTCTGTAGAGATATGAGGGGGGGTCCATTAGAAGACAGAGGAAACTAGTAGTTTCCAGAGTAAAAGATCCTGGGACTCTCCTTTTCCTTCCTCTTTACTCAACTCTTAAGTTCAAAGGTCTTCAAATAAGTCATTCAAATTTCAACTCTCAGACAAGCCTTGAAATGGGCAGTTTTAAATAGCTGGACAGAGTGCAGATTCTGGCATGGTACCTGAATTCAAATCCCTGTAAAATACTTAATCTCTCCTAGCCCTAGTGTCCTCAGTGGTCGTTGTCAAGATGAAATGAGATAATGCATGAAGAGTGTTTAGCACAGTGCCTGACACATAGTGTCTACTAAATATCATTGCTAGAGGAGGCAAAAGCAAAAATTAGCCTGGGCCTGAGCTAAATGTTTTACATATATAACTGTCCACCTAACAAGTCTACAAGGTAGACACTATCATTATGCCCATTGCACAGAAGTGCAAACAGACTCATAGAGGTTAATTTGCCCAAGACTCAATAAGAAAGGGGTAGAGCTGGGATGAAACCCAGGAAGGCTGACTCCATAGCCTGAGATGTTAATGGCTACACTATATTGTGTGATCTGTTACACTAAAAATCTGCCTACTCTGTTAAAAAGAAAAACTGACACTAGTGTTTACCTTGAGAAATTATGGGCACAGTTTTTGCCTGACCTCTAAAAAGGTACCTGGGCAGGCACATGCCTTTCATCCTACCCTGACCCTCATCCTACTCCTCTGCTCAAGAGGGAATGAGAACAAGGGATTTGCTAGTGGGAACTTGGAGCCAGCAGCTGGTAGGAGACCATGCTCTGAGGGCACAGTTAAGGTGAACACAGAGAGCACAGCCCATGGTACCAAGGAGCTGAGGACACATTCCAGAGACATGATACAAATGTGCTTACTGCATCACAGCCACCCCACTTGCCCACTGAGCCTCCTGGGAGCCTGGGACACAGGTGTTGTTGTCCCACTCCCAGACTGACATTAACAAACCCAGGGCAGGCCAGCTGGTAGAACATCCAATA
Organism: Cryptoprocta ferox; assembly: GCA_028646485.1. Taxonomy (NCBI): domain Eukaryota; kingdom Metazoa; phylum Chordata; class Mammalia; order Carnivora; family Eupleridae; genus Cryptoprocta; species Cryptoprocta ferox. The sequence continues at coordinate 97,038,744 of CM053572.1, read as the reverse complement.
GCCACTGTTGCAGGCTCTTGCTACACACACACACACACACACACAGTTACACGGAAAGAGTAACCAGGTGAAAACTAGATCCATCCCCCCAAAAGGGAAGGGGGCAGCACATACAAAAAGGCAAAATTATACTATTATTTTCTCCCCTTTAGCGACTCTGTTGAAAATGATCACACATTCCATCACTATAATTAGCCTTTTCTTGGTTGAAGTGCATTTATGCAACAGAATTACTCTCATCTCCAAAAGTATAAAATGTCCCACGAGTGGTAGCCATGTATTCATTTAAACAAATGAGTAATGAACACCTACTATGTGCTGATATATGAGACAATATCAACATGACACCAAAAATCTGCCAAATACCCAGAGGTTTTCCAAATATGCAGATGTTTCATGTTTCTTTTTTATTCAGCTCTCTTTGCCTGGATGGCCATTTTCTTCTGCCCCCAGTAGGATGTGGTCAGGTAGATGGAGTGATTGAATATACATGATGCTATGAATTCTTAAAAAAAGAGAGGGAAGCATGATTTTCCACCCTGTGCCCAGCACCAACAATAATAAATATGTATCTGTGTGTGCTCCTAGGTTGTCTGACAGTACAAAATGCTTTGCTGATCCTATTCTTGCTTTTTGTCAATACCAGCAAATGGAAGGTGACATGGGGTATAGCATGAAAATGGTCTTTCACTGGCTACCTTGTGAGCCATCTTTCCAGCCTCCATTTCCCATCTCAGCTGATCATCAATGGATGGTCAATATATAAAGTACAACAGATGAGAGAACAGACACAAGGTGAAGCCTCTCAATTCAACTTGCACTCTACCACTTACCACCTGGGTGACTTTAGGTTTTAGGTTGCTTTAGATCCTTCAGACTTGGTTTCATCCTCACTAAGTGGAGATAATAATAGTACCCAAAGTTATTGCAAAGAGTTAATAAGACACATATATCAAATGCTTAGCACACTGCCTGGCACATACATGTGTTCCACGCTAATATTCCTGGGCACCTACTGCATTGAAGGCATGTGCTAAGCATCGTGGGGGACACCCAGATACCCAGATGAATCAGACAGTGATCCATCCTGCAGGCACGAACTCCCAATCCATAAGGGGAATGGTGATCTATTCCAAGTCACTCCTGTGCCACAATCCTCCAAGCGCATTTCCACTCCAGCATCTGTCTCTGGCTTTGCATGGCTTCCTCTTCTGGACTAGAAACTCCTTGAGGGTAAGAATTTTGTCTTGGTGGTTTAATCTTGTTGGTCTTCCATTTACCCCAATGTGCATCATAATATCATGAACAGAATGGGCACTAGATAAATGTTTGCTGGATGGGCGAGTGAACAAAATAGAGAACAGGAAGTCCCACAAATGCAGGCACTACAAAAGTGCTCTGAAAATTCATAGGAAGGAGAGATGACTTTTGTCTGACTATAGCAAAGTGGAGGTGGGGGGATGATCAAAGAAAGTGTCATAGGGGAGTGAACCCGAAAGCGTGGCCTTGGAGAAAGCCTGGATTAGCGAGGCCAATTGAGGAGGGTCATTCCGTTCCCTCCATGGCCTAAATTTATGCCTCCTCTGCCCCCAGTAGTACAGTGAATTGCACGTGCATGAATATCAGAGGACAGGGGTTGCATGGGGCCGGGGTTGTCCTTGGATTCAAATTCATTTTTCTCTGAGGTGCCCAGAGTCCTATCATACAAGGTTCACATCAGCTCTGTCTTTCTAAAAGATTTTTATTTTCCACCCAAGCTGGTTTAGCATCATTGAGAAGGTCTTCCATATAAAAGATTAATAAATAATATGGTTAGGAAGCCTAGGATTCATTCTGGGCCCTTCAGTACCCCTGAAAGAAATAGGCAAATTGGACAGAAATCAAAGAAGGGAAGCCACGAGGATTAAAGAGAACAGCAGCGGGAGCTACTTATAAGGGTTCCCGCAGCACCAGCCAGGAATAAGCAAAGCTCAGGGAGGACAAAAAGGCCTGAGGATCAAATGCTCTCCCCGAGCAAGGGTGTAGGCACACCGATGAAGGGAAAGAATTGCTCGGGGTCACGCAAAGGGGTAGAGCAGAGAGGAATGGGATGTAATTACAGAAAGGAAAACTTGGGCTGAATATCAGGGCAACCTTCTTAAGCACGGGCTCAATCGAAGTGCGGAATGGCTTCCCAAGGGAGGCAGTGGAAGCCCCATCGCTTGCGGTGCAGAAAGCCACTGGACAAAGAGCTGAGGAAGAGAGTGCGAGGAACAATCTGCCCTCGCAGGGGGTGCGACAGGTGACCTCACAGGGCGGCACGGCTCCGCACTTCAATGACACGTCAAGATATATTTCATCAGGCACCCACTGGCGAAAGCCTAAAGCATTGTCCCCCCCCCCCCACACACACACCCTTGGCCATTGTGCTCTCTCAATATGCCACTCAAGAAACATTCCCATTCACTTCAAGAGACCCTCCATGGCTCCTTGCTGCCAGCAAGAGCCGTGAGAATAATATCTCGCATTGGCCCCTGCGTGTTCCCACTTTAAGGCAAAACATGGCTTTGAAGGAGGAATTTTAACTCTGGCTCCAGTGCCTTAGTCTTTGCTCCTATAACTGGGATATTTTTATTTTGTTTTGTGTAAGATGCTTTAGAAATCAAAAGAAACTCCTTATCCTTATTACAGGATCCTGAATGGCCAATATAAAATTGTGATATTTTCATATAGTCCCCAAGTTGATTAAATGGCCCCATTTTCTTCCACGGGAGAGTCTAATATTTCTAACATGGAGCATAGTACCCACAATGACCTCTGTGGTCTCACCTTTCCCATTCCCACCCTTCCTCTTCCCTTCCCTCTGCCACACCATTATGTACCTTTTAGAGTTTCCCGAACAACGTGCGTTCTCTCCTCCAGGACTCTGTTTTGCTGTTCCCACTCTCCCAATCATTCTCATGCTCTCCCTATCTTCATCGTTGTACTCACCTGCTCCGGCTGCCATTACAAAATACCACTGTTCAGGGTGGATTAAACAAAAGAAATTTATTTCTCACAGGTCTGGAAGCTGGGAAGTCCAAGATCAGGGTGCCAGCATGGTTGGATTCTGGTGACTGGCTGGCTGCCTTCTTACTTATCCTCATGTGGCTGACAGAGAGCTCTGGTCTCTCTTTTTTTATAAAGGTACTAATCCCATCATGGTGGCTTCACCCTCATGACTTCATCTAAACCTAATCACTTCCCAAAGGCCCCACCTCCTAATACCATCACATGGGCAATTAGGACTTCAACATATGAATTTGGGGGAGACACAAAATTCAGTCCCTAACATTCTACTGTTCCTCTTCCTTCAGGACACAGACTTAAATGTTAGCTTCAGCAAGTCTTTCCTGATTTGGCAAAGATGGGGCTGGCATCTCAGACATCCCAGACTTTACAAGGTCATTTAATACAACATGTGTTTACTTGTTCTACTTTCTCACCAGTCCACAGGCATACAGAAACCGTGCCCATCTTACTCTCTGCTAGAACTCTGAAACCTGGCACACAGGGTGTTCCTTTACACAATAAATGAATCAAGAAGGAGCACATTAAATGGGGTCCATGGGCACCTGATGCTCCTTACAGACTCAATGCATACTTGAGTGCTTAACACGTGCAGGACAAGGGTTGGGTCTTCTGGGGAATGCAAAGATGAACTAGAAACTAATCCTCAAAGGCTTAAAGCTAGACAAGGAGAGAGGATACACATATAAATAACCTGACCCTAACATACAAAGCTAAATATGCCATGAGACATAGTGCTATGGAAATTCAGAGGCAGGACACACATTTCCAGCTGGGTTGGGGGAAGGGAGTTGGGAAGACTTCCTGGGAGAAGCTGGTAGAACATGAGATGTGGAGATGACACCCAGGAAGTGGGTAAACCACAACGAGAGACCAGAATAAGCAAAGGCACAGTAGCTGGAAATCTCCAGCACCTTTGGTTCAATAATAGAATTAAACTAAAATTCAATTCTAGGGAGGCTACCTTGGTCACAAGTATTTAGAATATAAAACTTCAACCGTATTGTATACATAAAGGAGTGATACAATCAGACTTCACTCTGTGGTTTGTGACTTGGTGGGAAGTGGGCTACAATTTGTGAGAAAACCTATAGTTTCCTACTTTCCAAGTAACCAACCAGTGAGCAGGTAGTATTCTTGGAGGGTCAAACATGTCTTCTCTCCTGGATGGGGGGAGGCTATAGAGCAGCCCCTTGCCTCAGAAATCATCTAACAAGTCACTGTTGTGGAAATCTGTCCTTAGAACTACGGAGCCCAGGATCCTGCATAGGAACACAACAACCAAGTTAACATAAGCCCTGACTTTATGAAGTCTGAATATTCTAATTTGGAATTCTGAAAGAATCTAAGGGAATTCGTTGGCAAGCCCTCTTATCACTTTCCTCATTAAGAACTTTGCCCAGGGGCTTCTTTAGTCCTCATCCAACTTCTAGCCCTCGTGCTTCATTTACCTGGAGGACCGCTGTAGTGCCTGACCTTGCCCTGATGCATTCTAGGAGGGTTTTCTTTGCCCCCACTTCTATTTAGCATTACTGTCAGCTACACCTTTGCTGATGAGAGAGCCACACAGCAACCAGCCAAACAGTAATGTAGAGATGGCACCTGCAAATAGCTTCACCTGGGTGAAGAGAGACTTGAAGACTGTGCCCAGGATGTTTGCTCAGCCTACACACCTCGTGAAACCCAAAGGGGGAGGATTTGCCAAAGAATGGGAGGTCCTGTGTGCCAGGAGATGGGAGTGAGTTGAGGGAAGAATGATAACTGGGACAGCATCCATTGCCATTTGCAAAACTACAGGATTCCAGGCCATTCAAGTACATTTCCCTCTAATCCTCAAGCAAGATTAGCCCAATGTGAAAGCCCAGGAAACAAAAGCATAGAGAGGCAAAAGACTTCCCCAAAGCTAGACATCTGACAAGTGGTAGAGCTGGGATTTGAACTGAGGTTTGTATGATTCCAGAGCCCAGGATCTCAACCATTTTGCTATGCCATTTGGTTGCTGTTTTTCTTGGAATAATCTTGGGGAGACAAAGAGGATAGACAGGCTATTTATTAACAAGGTATCCTTTTCCAGCCTTTTTATAAGGGTGGAAGATGAATTAAACCCTTCCCACACAGCTAGTCTTCTGCCCCCCACTGGTCAAATGGACTCTGACAGGAAGTGGATCCCCAGTGAAGAGTGCTTCCCTGTGGACCAACGCTGGTATAAAACCACTCTGGATGAAAGGATAGCCTATGAATGAGTTGAAACCAATTATTATTATAATCATTAACCGTGTAACATTTGGGCAGGAGGTATCTCCTGACAGTTTCTTGTGAGAAGTTATATCTGTCTGACTGAGCAGAGTTTAATTGAAAATGTCAACCACCTCAAAGATCATTAAGGTGAAGCTCTTAGCCTCAAGAAAAGACAAAACTGAAAACAATCATCTGTTGCTGCTTACAACCAGCTGTATTGGGGTGGACAGAAAACAAAACAGTGAACATATGGCACTTGGGGCTTTTTGTAATCCATTCAAGCGCCAAATCCTCAGGTTTGCTGTGAGAGAAAGAGATGCTCATTCTAAAACACACATTTGGGGAAGAATGATAATGTGAGGTGTTAGATCCAAGCAATCAGAACTGAACAGGTCACATCAGGAACACATACAAATGCAATGAGTTTCATTTGGAGGATGACTTCTTGAGGTGTTCTTCTTGGTTATTCTGACACAAAGCAACCAGTGAAACAGAACCACCTATAAAGCCTAATAATATTGTGAGTGGCTTAGGTGAATATTCATATTGTCTTTCTGTCCTGTTCCCCCACACATATGCACACTCTGTGCACACAAACACACACACTTGTGCACATATGCACACATACATCATCAGGGTTTGCCACTCAGTTATACAAACTCAGCCAAGGATCCTAAGATACACTAAAGATCTGGGAGCCTTATTATATTTGTAAATAGTTTCCAGCTAATATTCCTTTACTACTTTTTGAAGTAAGAAAAATCATGTCACTCTTAGAGAAAAGATGCATTTTATAAATATGGGATATTCTTTTTACTACAAATACTGAAAACAGAAAGGAAGAAGTGGTAAAATTCTGACATTAACACACAGATCATTTAGGTGATGGTTCTGAAAAACTGTGCTCCTTAAAATAAAATGTATATATGGTGCTACAAAAGATGCTTTCTTCCCATTGTGAAGCAGTGTCCTTACATACCACAATTAGCACTGTCTCACTGTATTATAAAACCCTTATCTGGTGATACACAGGGTACATCAAACAGAAAATCAGGAACTACTTGTCAAAGGCTCTGTCTATGGAATCAGACAATCTGTGTTCAAATCCAGGCTGTACCACTGACTAGTTGTGTAACCTTGGTCAACTTACTTTAGCTCTTTAAGCCTCAGACTTCCATTTGTAAATTGGAGATAAAAGCAATACCTAGAGCCCTTAAGGAAAAAGCATTTAGCACAGGGTTTGACACATGGAAAGCCCTCAGTAAGTGGGAGTTGTGGTTAAGCTTCAGTGAGCACTAGGTCTGGGTGAGTGGTAACAGATTACCCACCAGCTACCATCAATTTCAAGCAGGTGTTCTAATTTCATATCCAAGGAAACCAGGAACCAGTGAAGGTTTCTGAAGGAGTGGTATGATAAAGAGGACTCTAAGGAAGCTGACCATGAGGTTTTAGATACTATAAGGGAGAAATGCAGAGTGCAGAGGCCACCTAGAAAGCCTTTGTGATGATCCCAGGCTAGCTCCATCAGTCTCTGAATGAGAATGGTAGAAATGGCAAAAGCAAGGAAAGAGGCTTTACAAGAATATTTTTCAAGAAGGAAGAGGAAGAAGAGGAAGGGAGGAGAAGAGAAAGGAGAAAAGAGGAGAGGAAAAAAAGGGAAAGAAAGGGAGGGAGGGAGGATGGTGAGGAGAAAGAAAGAAAAGAAAGAAGGAAGCAAGGAAGGAAAGAAAGAAGAGAGGGAGGGAGAAAAGAGTCTTGTTTTGTTTGTTTTGTTTTGTTTTTATTTTGTTTTGTTTTGTTTTGCTTTGCTTTGTTTTAGAAAAACCAAGAGTGGCCAAAACAATACATAGACCCATCATCATTCTAACTAGACAGTGTTTAGGGATCCCTCAGGGCTGACTTCCAGAGTCTAAAAGTTTCCTAATGTCCATTCATTCAATTTATTCAGCAAGTCTTTACTGGGTACTCACTATGTAGGCACGATACCAGCCTCTGAAACACAGAAATGAAGAAAGACCATAAAACTGCTCTTTTGGAGCCTATAATCTAGATGTGCAGATAGCTATAAAATAATTAACTATAGAAATAACCCATTAATTCTCATTATGTTGTGTGTTGTAAGTGGCATTCCTGGTCAGATCCAAAGTCCTGTGGAAAAGCTTCTAAACAGAACAGGTCCTTTACAGAATCTTAATATAAGACTTCCTACCTAACTTCCAGAATTAATCCAGCTTCTAGAATCAGGGGAGGCAAGTTGAGTGGATTTTACATAAAGAGAATGTTCATGCCCATTCTAAGCAGCAGCCTATAGACCTGGGAAAGCTTTGAACCATCCTTGAAATCTCAGCTGAAATGGAAATAAGAAAGGGAGAGCAGAGTAGAGACTGGAAGGGGGTGGGGGGTGGATGAGAGGGAAGCACTGGAATATTCTATACAGCACAACTGCTGTAAGTCATGGTCAGTCAAGTCACTTAGAATCACTTCTCTAGCCATCTATAGAAAACAGGAAGATTAGACAAAGTCAGCAATACCTGACAGTCACCTTTACTCTTCTCTCTTATGCAGGGAACAGCGTTACTGCTTTCTCATGGCACTCCCTTCTTCCTATGCTCCTCAACAAAGCACTGCGGGCAGCCACTTGCCATGGATTTGTATAAGCAGAAGAGACAAAACTGATTTTAAGTTCATTCACTTATTAAGGTCCTTTCTAATCCATGCCGTGCCAATCTACAACTGTAGAGTGTAGGGGGTAAGAAGAATTGCAGCCAATAGAAATTGTGTAGGATGAATAACCATGTCAGAGCAAGCTACACATGAAAGCAAAGTTGGAATGGGAATCATTTCCCTCATATGTAGGAATAGGAGGTGACCAACAGAGATGTGGAACCACTTGTTTTAAAAGTCCCTCACTAGGGGACCCTGGGTGGCTCAGTCAGTTAAGCGTCCAACTTCAGCTCAGGTCATGATCTCACAGTTCGTGGGTTTGAGCCCTACGTTGGGCTCTGTGCTGACAGCCTGGAGCCGGAGCCTGCTTCAGATTCTGTGTCTCGCAACTCTGCCCCTCCCTTGCTTGCACTCTGTCTAACAGATGTCCTTTGCTAAATAGGTGAAGCATCCCTGCTCCATTAATATCCAACCTTTGCCCTATAAACCACTAGTTCTCTATTTTTCTCTAAAACTACAACATGGAAAATCGTAGCATATGCTGAAGAACATGCAATGATCCTTAAAGGAAATAAATCCTTCATTTCTAGAGGATGGGTGTGCTTCCTAAGAACGATTCAGGAGCCAAAAGGGACAGGCTGCCAGGGGGAGCAGACATTCCAGTTTCCTGTGATGGGAGTAGGGCAGGAGCATGCAGGGCAGTGTGAAAACATCACCAGCATTCTCCCAGGGTGGAGCCCTCACTGCCTTCTTTGCTCAGGATGATCTGGGTTCTTCTCACACATCTGCTCCTCTCTGTGATATCAGGGAGGGCTGAGGCAGACCAATGGCAGCTTCTGCTTAGCCAAAGGATAAGGAAAGTGGCTTACTACAAGATATAAATAGAGCAACAAAGACCCCCATGGAAGGATATACATTGGAATAAAAAAGTATGCCACTGGAGCAGGGGCATTACACAAGTTACTGAATAAGGGCCAAAACTCCTTAAAATGGTTCTCAAAAATATAAGTCTTTCTGAGATTGCTCCTCGGGTATGTTATTTTTATCAATTCCACTGGGATTAAGCATGGCCTAGAATCCCAGCTTTAAAGGGAAGAACAAATTTTCCACTACCTATCTCTGTATTCATCAGTACTCTTCAGCAATCTGGATGTGGACGCTCTTGACACTAAGCACAATTAAAGCCTGAGAGGAGGCCAGTCTCAGCTCTGCCAGAGCCAGATGGACCCTATGTGGTTTCCTTCCATCTCAAGCCCTGCCCAGCAGTTCTGCCTTTGACTGACATGTGACATTCTTGTCTTCATGGACAGAGGAGCCAACCTCTTGATGGTTATCGACATCAGAAAATGTCATGTCTGAATATGCTTCAGCCAGACCTTCCTCCCTCACTTCATTTCCTGCCTCCTGCCCCTCAGTTTATTTTAATTATACAATGAAAACTCGCAAGTATGGAATGGCCGCCTGTTATATCACACAAGCCCTTAATTGTACTCTGGAGTTGGATCGTGGCATTTTATCACCGTGCAATGGTAAAAGGCACATTTGCAACAGGAGTAGGTCATGGAATATTTTCTGGAAATGCCAATGGATTTCAAGACCCCTCCTTTTTTATACCAGACAGTTGTGATTTTGTCTGTGTGTACAGGAGAATAGTAACTTCAGTCCCTTTTATACTTTTTCCTCCTCTCTTTTTAATCCTACACAATTCCCCAACTTATAATAATATTAATATTTTAATACATGATCACTTGTCTCTAACTAATTCACAAAAGCAGTTGAACAGATTTAATTTGTATATTACTATAGATCCTATACCATGACTGCTTGCAAATTTATAATTCTTATCAATAAGAAGACAAATCACAATAGAGAAATTATGTTCAGGCTTTTCCCAGAACAGGCCATCTCAACAAGTAAGATAATTTCATAGAAGACAAAAAAGTGACCCAGGCCTAATCTAGACATGACTGGCCAATCTAGGACTTTGGTTCAAAAGACTATAGATGGCCCTCTTAACAAACACGGGCCTTCCCCCATTGTGTGAATTCAGTAAATTCACTAAATGAGTCTCCTCAACCATTAACGTGCTCTAACTCAAATGCATCCTACCCATATCTAACCAATAACCTTCATGCTTGAGCTCTCACATGTTGAATATTTATCCCCGAATTCACACTAAGAACAAATTCTCTTCTGGTAACCACCATTCCCTAGCTCAATCCAAACCTCCAGGAAGAAGGGTTCATGAGTTCACATGGTTTATAAGTCATGCTAACCACAGTAATATTTTGCACATGACAGATTAATGTTGTATCACTTTTGAGCAATTCTCAGTGGTGTAATGGTGGTGCCTGTTCACAGATGTTTCCCTAATACTGAGAAGTAAAATGAAAGACTTCAAGCTAGCTTCCATGAAAGCAGGGAGCTAAGGAAAAATGGATTACTGATGCTTTATTGATGCTTACCAATCTTTTTCTATTTCTTAACCCAAAGGTGTCATTAATACTCATGAACCAGACTTCTCTTGGCACTCCTGCCTACTTCCTTTGGATGTTATTCACTTCAGGACTTGGGAAGAAGCAAGTTTTATGTAACAACACCATTCATTAATCCTTAGTGAATGAACTTAGGGTACTCAGTCAGGGCAGGCTAAAGGCCCAGGGTCAGTAGCCAATGAAGAAGACTAACCTGTTCTTCATACTGTCATTTCCCAACAAAACTGTCACTATAGCAGTCCAATACGTGTGCTGTAGTCTGGCTTTTATGGAACTGAAAAGGAGCTGACTCATATGGGAAATGCCCAGCCAGTGTCTTGCAAAGAGAAGATGCTTAATGAAAGTTATTTTGATGTCTTAAAAAAAATACAAGGTATCTTAAGAAATTCAGATGCAGCTGAAATTGGTACTGACCTAAGAACCATGCAGAAAGTAATAGAGGTATTTTCCCAGTGGCCTAGCCGACACCTTCAGGTATGACAGCTTTGAATCCGAGAAAGGAAAAGGTTACCAATGAGTGATGTGAACTATCTGAAATCTCATCATGGCTGAATATCTTGGGAGTGTGTAGTGTTAATTTGGTGGAATTTGTCCAAAGGTCCCTTTCCTGACCACTCTAACTCATGGTCACTCCCACTCTGAATCACCTTATCCTGAAGTAGAATGAAGGCAGGTGTGGTATCCATCGGGGGAGAAGCAAGGCCAGGGTACCTAGCTCCAGACAACTGGTGCCATGTGAGAACGACAGCCCCATGTTGCTAGACCTTCTGACTTTTCAAGAGAAAATGAAGATTTGGATTTTTATATAAATCTCCCAATTTTTAAATATTAGTTTAAACCTGAAAAGAGAAAAATAAAAGCCAAACAAAGCACATCAGACTGTGGGCTGGAACCCGGTGCATGGTTTGCCATTTTGCAATCCCTGAACCCTTGGATTCATGTGGCACTGAATCACACACTGCTTTTGCATTATTTCACTTTTCACGTAGCAAGCTGTGACTTCCCAAATAGACTATAAACACTTTTGACCCTGACACACTTTTGGCTGGGTGGGCCTGTGATGCCATGCGTTTACTAAACAGAGACTCTATTATATACTGCCATGTTGAACAATGGCTACAGGCAGATGTAACATTTCCCCAAAGAGAGAATGCCAAAGCAAAAGAGGGAACTTGGCATCAACTTGAGTGAATGCTCCTCCTTCTCTACTCCATTCTTTTTCCTTCCTGGCAGGTGCATGTTCGCAATGGTGATTTCTCATTTAATTGCTAAGTATTTCCACGGCAGAGTAAAATCCATCATGGGCCAGACATGAGAGTATGCTAATTCCCCATCTCTTTGATAATGCACAGATTCAATGGGGTCTTCTTCCCGCCAATGTGCGTTCATAAATGCCATTAATAGTAATGGGAGGCAAATGCAAAATATGACTGAGTAAGTAGGCCCTAGTGCATGAAATATATTCTCAACCACAAGGACAAGCTGCCACACAGCTCACTGCCTTGTACTAAATTAGGGGCTGTGGATTCTCTGATTGGGACCAAGATGGTGATAACGCCAAAGAAAAAGGAAAAGCCAGTCCCTATTCCCTGCTTATCCACTACCAAGACTATCCCTGACTTACAGGTCAGAGACAATGAGGAGCTTTGAAGCTTGGAAACAGAGACAGGGCGCAGAAAGATGCAAACTCCTGGCCTTGCGGGGGAATTAATGAAACACAACTAAGCCGGTTCAACACTGCTGCCCTTCAGTCATCCCACCCACTAAAAGACACAGTTAAAAACCCGCCAGCTTTTATTAGCAGAAACAAACGAAGTCGACTACCGAGCACTCAGGAGTTTTTCATCCTGAAAGTCCAGGATGGCTTTGGCATAATAAAGGTCATATCTCCTAACCACGCTAATGTTCACAAAGCAACCTGAGCTCCAGGCAAGGGCCAGGCTGGCTTCTCAGTATTCCCCCTGTAGAAGGTGTTGCCGATTAAACTATCACATTTCAAAGGGCTCCTTACAGTAAATAGGAAAGAAAGGAAAAAAGAGATCCAGGGCCTTTTGTTAGTCAAAAAGCTAGGGAAAGGCGATAATTAACCCATTTTTGTAGAGAAATCATTTGGACAAAAGTCAAGGGATTTACCACCCTGTCAATTGTTAAGTCTAGATAAGGACATTATATTCCACTGCACAAAGGGTGACTGAGATGGTGAATGGAAAGTAGGCCACTACTACTACTTTACCTCACATCTGAAAAAAGACTTTTTTTTGTCCTCCTGATGCAGTGATGGACTAAAGGATTTTTCCCCCTTGCACTAAAAACATAACTTCAGAGCCTGGCTTTTGCATTTTGTTAAATATTCAAAGGTATTGTGCAATTAGCATGTCATTAATGAATAATTAATTACAGCTAAAGCAGCTTTCAGATTTTTGCAGCTAAATTATTTAAACAGCAAATATAACAATACCATGCAATGCTCTCATTCGGTTTTTTGTTATTGCATTATTTGAAAGGAACAGCGATATTACTTTTCATTAGTTGCAAGAATTATGTGCAACAGAAGCTGTTTTCATTTTTTTTTTTACCTAAAAGTTGCTTCATGTGCCCTAAAAGGGAAAATTAATTCAATTCAGATTAGATTTCCTAAGAATTAATTAGCTGCAAATATCTGAAAACTGTGGCTGGGGATATAAGGCTTAGATATCTGAACTTGAAAGAAAAAAGTAAATCTATTTAAACCTGTCCTTTAATAGGACTCCTGCACAAAAGTACCCTTTTCTAGATATTTGGTTACCACTTCTGAAAGAGGAAGCCCGTTAAAAATCCTTTTGTTTTATTTTTTAAGCAAGAGAGTATTACAAAGTTACCCCCAGCAAATAATCCAGAGTTACAGAGAAAGTAATATGTGCTACTTGCAGATATATATCACTAGGAAGACGTGAGTTTATATTTATAAGCTGCACATCTGGGATCAGTTGCCTTATCCATCTGCTAACTACCCCAGTAAACAGTATGTCTGGGACCCTCAAATCTTTGCATCCATCACAAATTCCTGCTTTAATTGTGTATTTACGTGGCAAACCTCTGCTTAAGTATATTTTAAGACTGTTTTAAGCAGTTGTAATTGCTCCTTTCTTCTTCATATTAACTCCAACTCATTTTATTTACCATTATGACAGACCATGGTTTTGCAAGTCTCATAGATAAATGGCAGTGAATGTCCCACCTGAGAAGAGGCAGCAGAAACACAGAGACTGAGGGTTTTAATCTATCTGGTCTGAAGAACATAGGTCTCTCTCACAAAAGTCAGTGCCCTGAGTCACAAATTCAAATCTCAGCAAGGACAGTTTGTTTGATGTTTCATTCTCTAAACTCAGCAAATTAACCGTTGTACACACCTCTCCAAAGGGAGACTGAGAAGGAGAGGAAGATTTGGGGAGAATGATCAAATCACAGTTTGGGAAGATACGATGTTGCCCATGGTTTCCTTCTTTTTCCTTAAGTAGTCTGCTACCATGCTGCATGCTAAGGCCCACCTCAGCTTGAGAGTCATGGGGTGGGATTCTCAAGGCACTGGGGGGAGCAGATGAACCAGCAATAGAGGGCCATAAGTGTTGAGGAGCCCAAGAGTCAAAGAGGTGAGTAGCCTGTGCCTTGCTGGATATTTAACCCATGGTTCTAGAACTGAGTTTCATGAGCGTTCTGAAAGCACAAGCTTTTTTTTAAAAAGGGGGAAAAAAGCCACCTTCCTTAATTAGGAAAATAAATATGCACAGTGCTCTGCCCAAAAGGGGAGATTTTACTGTATTTTTCCCAACCTCCCTTTTACATCTATGTGTATAGCAGGATGTCAAACTTCACATAACCTTGTTAAACCACTTCTTGGGTTTGGGGAACTGAAAGTCTTATGTGCCTATGTATTATTGTGCTGATGCAAATAGGTAAATTTTTCTACGTGACTAACCATCATTTTCTCAGGGTATCCTGTACACAGCTGGCAGTTCCCAGCTTCTCAGTAAATGTGTAGATGGATGCATGGCTGATGGAGTGGGGGTGGGGGTTGCAAGGTAAAGACCCACCCCGAAGCTAAAGAGTCACTCTGGCACCATCTAGTTAAACAACAGTGTGGTAGTAGGCAGTTTACCCAGGCCAAGGAAGCTGTAGCTTGTCAAAAACATTAAAATCCAAATGGGCCAACAACAGTGCCAAATGTACTCCCAGGCCTTGCAAACATAGAATCCAGACAAACTGAATTAAATTGCGACCAGTTTGTAATTAATTTGTTTTTGAAAGTTGTGCCATGAGAACAAATGTGCCATCCATTTGCAATGAATCGTTCTTAGGGGTGCCCCTACTTAATAATGCCTCTGTAGGCAACAGAAACACCCATTGGTGTTGGCTACTAACCTAAGAACAGGGTGAGCAGTGGGGGACAGATTCTAGGAAGTGTAACCTTTCTGTCAACCCAGTGGAATCTGGACATGTTGTGGTCCCCTGGCCTTCCTGACCTCAAATGCCAGCCTTGCTTTGCCTGAGATGCTAAAATTAGAAACATATTACTCACTGAGGCACTGCCCTTTCTAGACACCATCTTTTAAGTACGGATACTCATGGGAAGGGTAAAAAGAATAAGAGACCAAGATAATAATGCTTCATGTGAATTTATTTCTCGCATCATTATTTCTAGGACTTCAGGAGCCAAGGAATGTTAGAAGCCTGAGTATATGTGAAAAGGAAACTAAAATAATATAAAAGGAAGAAATAATCCTGGAATTTAACATGGAGTATTATGTGCCAAGTAGTTTTTCCTGCAGTCCTCAGGGGGACATAAAAAATTACAAAGAAGTAAGTGCAGAGTAGAAGATTTAAGTACTAAGCTTTAGGCTTTATAGCTAGGAAGTGACAGAGGCAGGATTCAAACCCAGGGTAACTAAACAGCCTGGGGTCTTAGCACTCTGCTTTTCATATCACTAAGAGCCAGAGCTCTCTTCCTCTCTTTCGAGGACACAGAAGCCAGAGTGAGATTTAAAGTGCGACTGCTCTTTAAACAAAGTAGAGCTCACATCAAAACAGCTTCTACCCCGTCCCAGTCTGTCGCTTTGGGACACTCTGCTTGAGAACATGTGTGGCACGTCATTGAATCCAAGCAGAGATCTGAGTTCACCTGAGCAGACTTCCCTTACAGGCACACATCATTTCTGATCCAAGATGCCCTTTAATAGGCTGGTGTTTTACACCAGCCTTGGCACCAAATTATTGCTGGCTCTTTCCAAATCTCAGAACAACCCTCAAAGAGTGGAAGTGTGCTACCACTGAGAACATTCAGAAGAAGGTGTTGCAAGTTCAACAAGCAACTGAGAGGAAGAGAGGCTGCGAAAACACGCTTAGCAGTGGCATTAGTGAAGAAAGAGTAACTGTAGCCATAGTGGTCATTCATTCATTCACACGACAAATACTGATTCATCGAAAGCTCCTGCTTGAATGTGCCAGTCACTGAATTAAGTTAGTATATAAATAAATATAAATATTTAGGTATGTATGTGTGTGCATTTAACATTTAGAAGCATGCCCAAGGTCACAAAATAATAAATGACCAAGCCAAGATTTGAACCTAGGTGGAACTCCAACACAGATGTTCCAATCTACCTACTATTCTGCCAGTGAGGCTGCTGTTTTGGAGGGCCTATGGCCGTAGCACCTCCCAGGCCTTCCCAGGTCAAATTCCATGTGGCAGGTTCCTTTCATTGAGTGCAGCCTCGTGGTCTCTGCATGTTTACACCAGGAGGAGAATCAGAACACCTACCTCTGAAAGCACACCCGTGCCATTAAAAGGAAGAGAAGACATGAGAAAGAAGTTCAAGAGGTTTTTCACTACTGGAGTTCAAAACTGGAATTTTGACTGGGAGCTTAATCATAGGACTTACCTTAAAAGACACACACACACACCTTTTAAGTATGTCATCTACAACAACCATAGAAAACTTGTCTCCAATCATGACCTTAGGATCTTCCAAGTTATTTTTCAACCATCCAAATAATCATTGATTCTTTGAAAGAGATAATGCCCTACTAAAAGAAGAAAGACAGGTAAAATCTTGTAGAAAGATTGCAATGGAATTACTAAGGACAGAGATTTTAAGTGTTAAGCGCACACTCTCACTAACATTCTACTGATTAAAAATATGCATATCTCCCAAATGTATGACAACCTGTGCCATCCCCTCTGCTGAGCGTTTTACATGCATTATGTCATTTATTCTTCATAAGCACCTTGTGGGATAGGTTTTATTATTTCTGTTTTACAGATGAGGAAACTGAGGCTTTGCAAATTTAAACATCACACAAACAGCTGATTGAATTAGAGAAGTTTTTACCAAAGGTTCCGCGAGGAACTGCAATGCTAAGCATGGTGCTGGATGCAAGAAAGTATGAGATACTGACCATTTCCATCAAGGGCCAGGAATTCAAATTGCAAAGATCAAAACACATAAGGAAAGCAAATGGATAAGGCAGACCTAAACAGGAAATCCCAAGGGGGCAAGAACCAGTTCTTTATTGTTGCAAGTTGGGTCCCCAGCGCCTGGCACAGTATCTGCTCTTTGGGCAGGCTGAACAAACAATGATTGATAAATGTAGAAAATAATAAGTGGCAAGCGAGTATTTTAGAATTCTCAGAACATATTGTCTGCTGAGCATTTGGTTAATCGGGGCTTAAGGAACAAAAACTATCCTGACTCTTACAACTACCTTCTGAAGCCCCCTGACAGAAGGTGCTTCAGGGACATTGAGCCCCAGTTTGATGGCATGTGCCTCTTATTTTGATTGGGTTGGGCACCAGGGGCCTAGAAGGCTTAATCGGAAAATCTCCATTTCTCTTTGTCCATATTCTGCCACGGATGGTTCCTCTGCCAAACATTTCATAGTTACCTTAAAGCCAAACAATATTTTTCAAGGGAAGTGACTGGCAAACAGCCATCACCTCTGATGCAGAAAAATACCAACATCACTCTCAAGCTTAAATGCCTCCAAGGAGACCCTCAAATGAAGGAGTCTTTACAACCAATCTGATTTTTTTCATCCCCCTTTTGTGGAAATATCTTTTACACAAGGCTTAAAGGAAAAAATAAGAAGAAGAAAAAGCAAAGAAAAAGAAAACCTGCCTTAAATGAAAAATTCCAATCTTGCCTTTGTAAAAATCCTCCAAGCCCCAGTCAGCTGCCCCTCCCCCTTTATCCAGGCCTCTGTGTTTCCAGGCAAAGGGGTTAGAAAGCTGTTGAAAAACATTCTCCTGCTGTATTGAGACTGACATCTGACAGAGCTCCGTGGTGTCCTAACTTGGGTGAATTTAAATGACAAGCTTGGCTTTATAAGTAAGGGATCCTCTTTTACAATAGAACAGCATGATTGCTTCATGGTGGAGGGGGAAAAGAGGAAGAATCAAAGTTTTCTTCAAATCCCCAGTGGTGCCATTGACCCGTCAGAAGGTTGTGACCCACTCCTGTTAATCCATGCAAATCAGATGCCTCCAATTTGTGCTACTGATTGGACTACCACACCTTTAGATTCAGGAAGCGGCTTTAGAGTGAGGTTCCTATCACAGAGTTCAGTTCACCTCTCATTTTTTTCTTCTTCAAAAACACGATGACAGCTGACTTCCTTCCCGCCCTGCCCTTGCTCAGTGAGGGAAGACTGTCTGATGGTTTCCTGATTAGCATCAAGGCAAAAGCAGCATGTTTTTCATAGACTAACGCTATTACCTAAATTATAGGCCTGTTGCTCTCAGCATTTTCCCCCCACAGACAGGTTAATATACACATCCCACTGGTATTATTGCTTTGCTAACAGTCACCCAATCATTTTTATAACATAGGGGGGAAAGGCCTGGTATTCCCTGGAACAAGCTTCGGATCCAGATGAGAGAATCTTATAAAACCAGAAACGCTGTTTTCAACCCATCCCATTCAAACTTAACAACACTCCCCAGGTTCAATGCCCTGTGCTATTTGCATTTTAAACCAGGAGTGATTTCAAGCAGAAATGTTCAGAAGCAGGAAATTTAAAGGCTGGTATTTTGGATGTCAATAGTAAACTGGCTCATGTGATTCCCACATCACTCAAGCTGTCCTGATCATTTTGAACTGATTATTTATATAATGTAAGTGACTGGAATTTTTGTGAATCATATTCAAGGTAATTTGAAATCCTAGGGAGAAGAGGGGTTCTTTAAAGGATGTTAGTAAATTTTCATTTTCTGAAATTTATTGATCTCATTGAAAAAAATCTTAAAGGACTCCTGAATAATTAACATATGTGAATGATAAATAACAGTAATAATCATTTTACCTGTATTTTAGAAAACTATTTCTAAAAGCAAAAAAAAAACATTTAAAAAATGATAAAATAAGCAGGAATAAATGCAACCAAAAAATAAAAATAAAAACCCTACTTAAGGATATTAAAGACTTGAATAAATGGAGATATATCTCCATATATACTCATTCAATGCATGAAGGCTTAATATAGTATAGATGTCAACTTCTTCAAACTTTAATATAACTTTGTTTGGTTCTTAAAAGAACTACTTTAACCTAAAAAATGATTCCATAAGTTTATATACAAGAGTAAATAAGCAATAATTGTTATAAAAAATTTTAAGGGCGTTATAATATTAAAACATTATATAGGTACAGAAATTTAAGTTGTACAGTAAGGAGTTCAGACCAGACAGACTAATCAATGGAACAAAATAAGAAGCACATGACTATATATCCTTAGTTAGGGTTGATATTCAAAATAGCAGAACTGACACCGACATTGGCACCAGAGCTCCAGTCTAGGGGGCATCACACCCACCTTTTTTGATGTACTGGGAAAGACCCTCTTAACTGATAAAGAAGGGTTTTTTCAACCATAAAAAACAAGATTATACCACTGTGACAATACAGGTGGACTTTGAGGGCATTATGCTAAGTGAAATAGAGAAAGACACATACGTATGATCTCACTTATATGTGGACTCTTAAAAATAAACAAACAAACTCATAGAAAAAGAGATCAGACTCTGATTACCAGAGGCGGATGGTAGGGGTAGATGTAAATGGAGAACCATGGTGGAAAGGAACAAACTCTCAGTTTTAAGTAAGTACAAGGGATGCAATCCACAACATGATGACAAAGCTAACACTGCTGTATGGTATACAGGAAAATCATTAAAGAGTAAATCCTAACAGTACGTGTCACAAGAAGAAATTGTTTTTTCTTTTCTTTTTATTCTATCTATATGAGAAGATAGATGTTAGCTGAATCTACTGTGGTAATCATTTTACAATATATGTAGGTCAAAGCATCATGCTGTGTGCCTTAACCTTTTACAGTGATGTATGCTAATTATTTCTCAATAAAACTAGGGGGAAAAAGGAAAAATAAGAAGGGTCTGAACTGAGGGGGAAGGAAAGAACGGAAGGCTAGGGCAGCAGCTATGTACCAACCAGCATGGAAGCATTTTAAGATTTTAATAAGTATATGATTAATAGATTTAAATACATTACAATTTTAAGTTTCTGAATATGAAAAAAAAAATAAAACTGAAGAACCAATAAAAAGCTGGAGGAAAATACTTGAAAGATACATTGCAAAAAGAAAAGAAAAGAAAAGCTCTATGGTGGTTTTAAAAATGTCCACATATTCTAAATGGGATGAAAACACTTAAGCAACCCTAGAAAGGTCTGTGTAGCAAAAGACTGAGGTCTCCCACCAATAGCCCTCTGAGTGCTACGACTTAGAAGCAGGTCTCCAGCCCCAGTCAAGCCTTCAGATGATTATCACTGTTCTTGAAGTCCTGTAAATAATAACTATTTACTATTTTTAAACCTAAGTAAAAATCCTTGAGAAAAAAAAGAAGAAAAAGGAGAAAATGAAGAGGCAATTCACAAATATATATGATAAAAAAACACAAAGAAACATATTCAACCTCTGTATTAAGTACAAAATGCAAACTAAGATAGGAAGTAAATAGGGGTGCCTGGGTGGCTCAGTTGGTGAAGCCATGGAGCATCTGACTCCTGATTTCAGCTCAGGTCATAATCTCAGGGTCCTGAGATCAAGCCCTGTCTTGGCTAAGCAGTAAGTGTGGAGCTTACTTGGGATTCTCCCTCTCCCTCTGCCCCTACCCTGCCAGCACACACGCTCTCTCACTCTTGCTCTCTCAAAAAAAAAAAAAAAAAAAAGGTAGGAGGAGTAAATAGCATACTTTAATTTACTAAGTTGACAAAGAATTTTAAGTGAGGTCTGTTGAGGATGCCCATAAACTGAATTCTCTTAAAATGGTGATGGGAGTATAAATAGGTAAAATTTTTCTAGAGGGAAATTTAGTAACATGTACCAGAAGGGGTAAAAATATTCATATCCTTTCCTTCGAAGACTACACTTCAAGGAATTTCACCTAAAGAAAAAAAAATCAAATTGCAACCCAAATATTTATGCACAAGGTGGCTCATTGTTCCATTTTAATAAGCACAAAAATACTAAAAACAAGCTAAGTATTCCACAACAAGAGGATGGTTAAATAAGTTATATCCATAGTATGTAATGCTGTGCAATTATTTTTTAAAGTTATGAGATACATTAAAATATACACAATATATTAAATTTAAAAAGTAAGAAACTAATCAGTGTAATTCAATTTCATAAGTACATAGTTTTAATATATACATAAAAATATTCTGAAATAATACAGAAAATGTTAAAAAAATATTTTTTCATGTATTTGGGTAAAAATAATTTTTGTTTTCTTGTGTGTATTCTCTCAAATTTTCTACAGAAAAAAT
This sequence comes from Cryptoprocta ferox, assembly GCA_028646485.1. Taxonomy (NCBI): domain Eukaryota; kingdom Metazoa; phylum Chordata; class Mammalia; order Carnivora; family Eupleridae; genus Cryptoprocta; species Cryptoprocta ferox. The sequence goes on along the minus strand of CM053572.1, from coordinate 97,017,482 downwards.
ATGTCACTCTTTCAATTTAAAATTTTTTAATTTTATTTATTTTTGAGAGAGAGAGACAGAGTGCAAGTGGGGGGAGGGACAGAGAGGGAGACACAGAATTGAAGCAGGCTCCAGGCTCTGAGCTGTCATCACAGAGCCTAATTCGGGGCTCAAACTCATGAACTATGAGATCATGACCTGAGCTGAAGTTGAAGCCTTAACTGACTGAGCCACCCAGGTGCCTCCGTCACTCCTTTAATTTAAAAAACTATTTTAGGGGCCCCCATCACTCCTTTAATTTAAAAAAGTATTTTAGGGGCACCTGGGTGGCTCAGCTGTTTGAGTGTCCAACTCTTGATTTCAGCTCAGGTTATGATCTCATGGTTTGTGAGACTGAGCCCTGGGTTGGGCTCCATGCTGACAGCACCGAGCCTACTTGAGATTCTCCCTCTCTCTCTGCCACTGCCACCTGCCACCCCCCCCCACCCTGCTAGCACTCTCTCTGTCTCTCTCAAAATAATAAATAAATAAACGTTTGAAAAATTATTTTTAAAAAATTATAGGAGCAAGAGATAAATGACATGCTTGCCACCCACCACCCTGTAAAACTCCCATCTGTGGAGGCCATTTCTATTTAAAAAATAATCTTTTTGGGGTCCCTGGGTGGCTCAGTCAGTTCAACATCCAACTCTGGCTCAGGTCATGATCTCACAGTTTGAGGGTTGGAGCTCCGCGTCAGGCTCTGTGCTGACAGCTCAGAGCCTGGAGCCTGCTTCAGATTCTGTGTTTCCCTCTCTCTCTGCCCCTCCCCTACTAATACTTTCTCTCTCTCTCTCTCTCTCTCAAAAATAAACATTTAAAAAAAATTTTAATAAAAATGTTTTTTTGGTCTAAGTTTCTGAGGGAGAAGGAGACAACTTTTTTAAGAGAAAAATGAAAACCCTAAATCCTAGAAAGTCTTTTTCCAGATGGAGCAGGAAAACCTTGGAATCTTTTGCATAAACCTGAGCCGTTAGTGGCACAAATGCACTAATCTTATTTGCTTTTGCCTTGCATCTGTGCCGATGCACAGACCGATTAACCATCTTTTCATACAAATGCTGAAGGTTGCCAGTTGTGACAGATTTGGACTAATGTTGATCGTAGCACGGGGCTTGGTTTGAGTGATTTGATAAAGCCGGTAGCAGCTTGAGGGGCGGTATGCTTCCAAGTGTGTAAACAACATCGCCAACAACCGGCCCGTGCCCAAAATGTAGCCCCCTTCTCAGCTCTGTTGAAAACAAAATGGGCATCTCCAGCCTACTTTCCTATAGGCCCTAAACAAAACAAAAGCTCATGGAAACTCAGAGCTCCTGATTCAAAAGCCTCTGAGACCAGACCAATAATCTAACAGAACGAAGCTGCTGGGGCCGGCAGGGACTGAAGCAACTGCAGACCATCTACCCTGTCTCAAAGGCAGCAGCACTGTGCTGGCTGGAAAAAGTGCTTCCTCGAGCCAAATATGATTACAGATGCAGTTCTGGGTCCACACACTCCCTAGGAAAATGTTTTGTTATGAGGTTATAGAATGATGAAGACCTCAGTACTATAAACCAGAGTGTCGCTATAGCAAAGTGTTGTTTTATCAGACTATGACTTGTCACATCCTATTTACTCTCCTCAGTTAACCAGCATTGCTTTCTGAACTGGGCTTATCGTAGGGGGAAAGCCCTACTTTTTATTTTTAAATACTTTTTAAAGCCCATGTAGGACCCTAAAGTAAAGGGTAAAGGGCAATGAATCAGAAGTCCCAGGACCAGGTATAAACCCTCTCTGTGAGACCGCCTAGCTCTGGGAGTTTGGACCACTTGGCTTCTCTCTGTGATCTCTGCTTCTACTTCTCTAAGGATAAGGTTTTATCAGATGGTAAAGTTCCTTTCTATTCAAGAGGCCCATAATTCTATAATTTAGGAAAGCAGCCCAGGGATTTCCAAGAGTTAGTTCACATCTAGCCCAATGGCCTGTGCCCCCTACATAGCATCTCTATAGCCAAACCATTATTTACCATGGGAGACAAAGAAATACTTTTTTACCAGCAAGCTGGAAAAAAACTCACAAACCACTCCATTTCCCTGGCCTTGTGGCCAACAAAGTTTGACTATAATAATGTGTCTCATTAACTTCTTGGTGGCCTATAGTTTGCATTTTCACTCGCAGACTGTGGAGGTCCAGGAATGAATGATATTCGCTGAAGAACATTATCCCGAATGTTTGTTTCACCACTGGACAATTATGGTATTCCACCAGATTTGAATTTGTAAAGAAAGGGTCTCTTGCACACCACTTTTGAGTCTGAAAAATGTTCAGAGGTTTACCACAGAAAACAAACATTTTTCAACAGATTTGTAATGATACTTTGCTGTTAACTTTCACACAATGACAGTATAGGCTTCTTTGAAAGTTATCTCTTACATGAGATTATAGCAAGTATATCTTTAGAACTGACCTCCAAGACAGGCCATAACTCAGGCTTAAAGAATACTCTAAAATCCATGACAAAAACTTTTCTCTCCAACTGAAAAACAACTTCCCAACCTCTTCTTTTGATTACAAGTTTCTGCCTACATGCAAAACACATTACAAAGCATGAGGAGTGAAATCACCAGAGAACAACATCAGAGAACCAGTGTTTTTTAAAGGTGCTAATAGCGGTCAACTGATTTCTATGGTACGAGGGTAACTTTGTTTTGTAAAAAAACAAAGGTAAAGCTTGGTATAAAAAGGCACCTATCTAGCTATTAACGAAAGACAGTATATCATAGAATGCCTAGCCAAAGAACAGAAGAACATTCTCTCTGCACAACTTACAAGAGTGAAAATTCTTGTCCAGGTTTCTTTCTTTCTTTCTCTCCTTCCTTCAACATTTATTGATTTTCTCCTCAGAACCAGACACAGTACTTAGAAATAAGAATACAATACCCAACAATAACAGGTTCCCTGCCTTCAAGGGCTCACTGGTGGGGGAGAACTTTATGGTGAGGTATCACCATGCAGTGTTGAAAAGTACCATGAAAGAGAGTGGGTCTGCCCAAAGGCTTCTTTGAGAAGCTAACGCTGAACTTAATCCTGAGGAAAAGTCATAAGCAGCCAGATGAAAGCTGAGGGAAAAGGGAAGCTAAGAATGACCTACCAGTTACAGGGGAAAACAAGTGCAAAGACAAAAGCCACCTCAGAGTGCATGGCGAATTTGTGTCAGCACAAGGTGGCCCAACGCAAGGAAGAGACTATGAGAAATGAGGCCAGGGGAAATACTGTATGCAATGCTAAAAAGCTTGGACTTTTATCTCTGGGACAATGAGGAGCCAGGTCGTCCAAGTGACAGCAAGAGAGTGAAGTCAGAAGGGTTTTTAAAAGATCATTCTAGCTGCTGTGTAGGCAACAGATGGAGCAGGTCAAAGCTAGAGACCAGGGGATAGCCAGGAAGTTATTGTAACAGTCGGGGTGAGAGATGATGGTGAACTCCATTCAATCAGACAAATTCAATGGAATGAAGAGTGAAGAATGAGCATGAGAGATGGCTAGGTGGGTCCAGAGACATGAGGGAACTTGAATTGGTAACCTGTTAATGTACTTTTCAGCTCAGCATTTTCAGACTAAAGCTTCTCCAATCCCAGAAATGTCATGCAGTCACCAAAACCTAAGGAAACTCAAAAACTGGTATGTAATCCTTTCAGTTCCTCAAACAGGTGGGGTCTCACTAATAAGCAAGTAACCCAGTTTTCATCCCTTCGGCTGGACCAGCCAGCATGGCAGAATGTTTACTCTGGAGAAGCAATTTGCCATTTTCTACCACAGACATGACATGACATCTGCCTACAAGTAAAAAAGAATAGGAATTCTCAAGTACTAGAAATGCAGCAGATCCCCAAGACGTGTAAGAGTGTATTTCACATTTGTCAAACAGATCTCACTTCAGTAAACAGAGATATCATAAGACATGGCGTGTCGCACAAGTAATCCAACATGTCAGGATCTTCGGTAACCAGGCTAGAGATGCCGTGTTGTTTACCAAAAATGCCACTGGATTATATGTCAGAAACTTTGGTGTTTAGCTCTGGCTCATCACTAACTAGTTGTGTAAGCTTTGTGCTTCCTTGTCTTTTTTTTTTTTTTAATTTTGTTAATGTTTATTTTGAGAGAGAGAGAGAGAGAGAGACTGTGAGGGGCAAGGGACAGAGAGAGAGGGAGACACAGAATCCAAAGCAGGATCCAGGCTCTGAGCTGTCAGTACAGAGCCAGACAAGGAGCTGGAACTCATGGATTGTGAGATCATGACCTGAGATGAAGTTGGACGCTCAACCGACTGAGCCACCCAGGCAACCCTGCTCTCTTGTCTTAAAATGAAGGAGACATGGGGTGCTAGGCTGCCTCAGACCATGGAGTGTGTGACTCTTTGATCTCAGGGTTATGAGTTCAAGCCCCATGTTGGGTGTAGAGATTACTTAAAAATGAAATCTTTAAAATAAAAATAAAATAACAGTAAGAAGAATTTTAATAAAGTAAAATAATAAACAAAATGAAGGAGACAGGATAAAAGACCTTTAAGATTCTTTGCAACCAATGATTGTTATCAAGCTCTTTTTTTTTTAACTGCAGCTACAGGATCCCAGAGGCAGAGAAGCTCTGAAGTGGCACTTCGCACCTCCTGTCCCTTTGCAACTATAGCAATCCTCTTATATCTTTCATATATATTATTTGTTTAAAGAAAGGTTATTTAAAAAAAAAAAAAGCTTGTGAACTTGTGCTCAACAGATTTGCATATTTTCTTAAAGATCCCAATTGTACTCTCATTCTCCTCTAGGAAGATTAATATTATCCAGAAGTTTAGGGTTTAATGGAGAGTAAAGATTGTTCTGCAGCTTTGGATCTTTGCAATTGTTTTTTTTTTTTTAATCCATACGGTTAAATCACAGTGATTCACAGATGCAAATTCTGTGTTTATCCCAACCTCTAAGCCTTCTGTGGCATTTGAGTTTATAACAGCTTTTGTAAATGTTGATTTAAGATTTGGGATTAAAGTAGGAACACACCACCTGTCTTAAAGTTGACATAAATGTTATAAAATGGGATGCTACACTTTTTCTAATCCTTGTCTCCAACCAGACCCATATGTAAATTTCACACAGTAGTATTTAGTAGCATAATTAATCCCTACTTTATGTTATGAGTAATATTTCCTATTCCCGACCCTGTAACGTCCTTTAAGAAGATCCATGTTCCAATTAGACTAGCCCATCGGCACTCTTTTAATGAGCAGATTAATCATTCAGATGGGTACAACGGTGTCATCACAGGTTTTAAATATGATAATCTACATCCTAATGGTGCTGCAAAGCCTTGGCTTAGAGCAAAAAAGGTAGACAAAATTGGTGAGAGTTTCATTTTGTTCTCTCTCTGGGACAACGCAGGGCACAGGAAACCTTGAGTAATGCAGAGGGGAAGATTTAGGAAAGTACTCATAATTCAGCTACAAAAATTATTTCTGGGGGAAGTCACATTTCTTGGCTCCCTAAAGCACATGCTGGTATGTTCAACTTTGACGTGGGGAAAATTTTTCATATTTTCTTGGCCAAATAGCTTTTCTTTTAGAACTCTACTCCCAACCTTCCCTTCTGTGAAGGGGTATATATAGGAAGGGAACTTCCACAAGAGAGCAGTTTTAAAATAGTTTTCATCAAGCCTGACCCATATTGATCAAATGATTCCCCCACAGAAGTACAACAGGGAAAAAAAAGTCTTTCCAACTTGACTACTGCCTTTTCACACAGACTTATAGAAAACTACTTGTTTTTCTCTGTCTTCATTTCTCCACTCTACAAAAGCAGCATTATAGCCAAATCTCAAAGAGCATTAGTTCTCTGGGCAATACAGGGCAACACTATTGAAAAATAGGCTCACAGAGAGAAATATCAATAAACCGAAATTCACTATAAATGATTCACCCTGACAAAAAGTATACTCTTAGAAGGCGACTAATACATCCAAAAATCCTCAAACCAAATACATTCTCTTTTCCATATCTCTTAAGGTTTTATCTTATTACCCTGAAACCAAGTTCTCCTATGAATTCTTAAACTGACACCCAGCTTCTCCTTTGGTTAAACTTGTCCCCGCAAAGAGAGGGACCTGGCTTGGTCTTAAAAATAAGGCCAACATCATCTTCTCAGACAAGCAAATCATGGTTGCTTTTTTTTTTAATTAAAGTATAGTCAACATACAACATTATATTAGTTTCAGGTGTACAACACAGTGATTGACAATTCTATACATTATGCTATGCTCACTGTGATAAGCGTAGTTACCATCTGCCACATGGTTACATTTTTAATACAAATAGCTGAAGGCCAATTCATCTGTAACTACAGAAAGGGTTAGCTGCCAAGAAATCTCCAAAGAGAACATAGGCTGACTTGAACAGATAGTGAAGGATAGTAACTTAGGGCAGATGTCAAGTATATGATAAAGGAAGATAATGGGATGGTACTGTTAATATGCTCAGGGTAACCCCAGGTTCATCAGCAGCATCTGTAATAACAACCCAACTTTCTGGATCTACACAGATAAAAAGCCCTTTCAGGAAATAAGACATTGAGAGAGAAGTACTTGAATAGGGGCTGGGAGCATTGCGTCACTGCTCTTCAGTGATATCTTCATCCAATCCATTTAACAAATGCATCTTGAGCATCTAGAAGAGCTAGGCACTGTATACACAGTGGTGCATGAGATACACAGATCCCTCCCAGATTGTTCCATATAGCTCTGTTTCTGCTTGGAAGTACAAGAGGAAAAATATTCTTATTTCAGAAAGGCTGAACTAAAGGTCTTCACTACTATCAAGATCCTTGTTCCAGACAAATTTCCTCTCAAGTGTTATCTCCATATCCACCTCTGAATCTTTCAACACATTCCCTATCAAAGCCTGCTCTTAAGAGAAACTTACACTAAAGTTTAAGTATCGAGTGTATGTTTGGAAGGGGAAAGAGAGTTCTGTATTTAGTCAGAAGCCAGAGAATCACTATGCTAGGATTTCAGACAGCAGCAAGATCAGAAAAAAATTTAGGCAGGGAAAAACAGTTGTTACGTGGTTTGGAGGAATAAGAAAGGGAGGAGGTGTTTCCTGTTCCAATACCCTAGATTTATCACTTGGGAAGTTTCTCAAGACACACATTAACCCTACTTCTTGTATATAGAGTCCCTACCATGAATAAACGAATTCTATCAGTTTCCTCCTAGGATAGTAATGCTGAAAAAAGTATCAAAGAGCCAATTTCCAAAAATCAGGAATTTTAAAAGGTTTGTGAACAAATATTAATGCTATTAAGAATGATGGCTTAGCATCTGTCCATGGGGAAAAATGTTTTTAAATCTAGAAGACCTTCCCTGAAATGTGAATTACAAATGCAACTCAAATACGCTTGTGTTTTCTCCAGTAGGTTTAACTCACCTCCATTAAGTACCACATCATGGAAAAACACATGTCAACAACTACAAATAATTGCAAAAAAATAATTATAAATTAGTTCTAGATGTCTAAGTCTGTGCTATTCATTTAATGCCTCCACTGAGATCCTAGTCCAAGAAGAGTTAATCAAGCATAGCGGCTTCCTAATCAGAACAGTGAACTAATGATCCTATTTCTGAGTAATACCAGTCAGCTAAAGCTCTCAAAAGGTAGTTAACATCACTTTGGTGGAAGGGAATGACAAGTGCAAGTCCTAGTAGGGGTAATGCATCATTCATGCCCCCTCTCATTCTGACATTTTAACGTTATCTTGTTTTACTGTGTCGGCCTAACACTGCCACTGCTGGCAAATTAAACTGTGAACTTACAAAGTGGGTGGCAATAAATACAAATTATGAGAGTTCAAAAGATGTCCCTGGAGGTGCACTGCGAGACACAGAATGTCTCTGGCTTTTCTGTCACATAGCAATAGATGAGAGACAAAGTAGAACAGGCATTTTTGGAGGTGGAAAAAAGGAGAGAGAAAAAGAATTAACTAGCTGATGATAAAAATGAGACAAAAATAAAGAAAAACACATGTTTTTAAAACTAGCTTGAAGAACACACCATGAAAAAGGGAAGAGGTCCAGAAAAAGTAGGTAAACATCAAAGGTCTTAGTCTATCAAATCTTTTATGTAAATAACTTTGAAAATCTATTTTGAAGTTGAGGGTAGTATCTATAATTATCAAAAATAATAGCCAAGTATTCTGAGGAAAATGTGCTTGATGCCATGATTCTTATTCATCTTACAATGTTACCAAATGAAATCTGAACCACGGGCTCTACCTCCTTTCCCAGCCCAGCAAAGAAAAAAAGAAAGAGAAAATTTGCCTCTTTCAAGTAATTCTGGATGGACCAGACTAGCATGGATGCCACTGAAAAAATAAATATCAAGTGTACCACAAAAAGCAATTGTAGACTAAGAAAGACGGGTCTCAGGAGTCTTAATTTCTACAAGAATTTCTGAATGTGCATTTCTGGTCAACACATCCTCAAGGGTTAATGAGCAAAATTAGGGAGAAGAGAATGAAAATTAAAATGTCTCTAGAAAGTCCGCTGGGGGCTTTGCCAACTTAAAATGGCTACAATGATGGTCAGGAACATACCCCAAACAAAAGAAATGTGCCCTTTTTAAGCACATGGAAAAAAAAAGGGACCTAACAAGTACACTCAGAGATCAGATTTTTTAATATCGCCTAACATTGAGACTTCTGCTTTCAGTTTGGTCTAGTTCCACTAATGAATCTTATAAAATATTTTATCTGCCTCTTCCATGCCCACAAACCACTCACAGGAGACCAGGAAATCATCATTTCTTCCAGAGTGCACATATCAGTTGGGCCATATGCAACAGCGGTCTGTTTATTTTTCCCATAAACCACCGGTTTCATAGAAACTCATTAGCATCACCTGTGTTAATTACACTAGCAAACCAATCAACAGCTCCTTCTTAATTAGGTTTTCTTTATTAAAGCCGGAAATTGCCAAGGAGACAAAAGTCACCTGGGGAAATTATGTGAAAAGGAGTGTTTATGCCAAATTACACACTAAAATAATAATAAAATAGCCCGGTTTGTTTACAGGAAAAGGAAACAATATTAATATTCAAGGTCACTGGCACACTCCTTATTAATTATTCTCGTTATATTAAATTGTGATCATTTCTGCTTCAAGAGGGTTGGCTTATAGAAAGTCTTTGTACTCAAAGTTGACTCACATCAGATTTTAATGGCTGTGGTCAGCGATTATGACTTGCTTATTCCATAAACACGAGCACCCACAGGTTAAAGCAGTTAATACTAATTTCATGAGCTCATGTCCCAACTGTAACTCAAAATCTAGTATGTCTGTTAGTAAACCTAGAAAGGCATATAAAAATCTACTATGAAAGGAAAAGATACACATGTGACTCTTGGAATTTGCAATTCACCTAAAAGAGAAAGGAAAAAAGACTTCCAACCATATTCCTCTCACTTCCAAGAGCCTTTCAGCAGAAGGGGGTGGTCGCAGCACTCAGAACACAAAAGCGGCTTTTTAGAAACAGATTCTTTCTCCAAGGTTAGACTTATAGGGAGGTTCCCCTGGGACATTTAAACGAAGCCTGGCCAAAGAAGTAGAAAGTAGATTGTAGGGAGCTTCCTGTTCTGGTTGTGTGGAGGTGGAGAGGGAGGGGCAATACTGGGCAGCCTAATAGGCCTTTTCATCTTCAATTGACTATAATGCTAAGTACATTTGTCGTGGACTCAAAATCTATCTTCAGAATAATGAAATCTGGGCACACCCATCTATAAAGTGGGGATAACAATGCTTAACCTGATTCTTGCAGGAGGAATTCATGTGTATTTAGAAAGTACTTTGATGATGAAAATCACTGAGTGAATGATATTTGTTCTTATGCCCACTGGTCCTGGAAAGTAGCCTGTCCAAGGAGGCTTGCAAATTCTGGCTTTCTATGGCCAAATGAGTGACTATAAAAAGTCAGCTAGGTCTGGGAGCTGGACCTCCAAGAAAAGAAACGTGGATTTTAGCAAGCAAACATCAATGAAACTACTCTTCAGCATCAAGCTCCAGGACCCAACAGTACCAGCTCTCAATGGTTCCCTTCTTAGGGTCTTCTTTGCTTTCTCTTGGGTTACCACACACCTCCCAACTCAGGTCAAGGCATAGAGACTCACTGATTGTGCTTGATGAATATTCACTGGAAATCAAGAAGGAGAGTTTGCTCCAAGTCTCACAAGGACCTCTTTGTTTCCTAGAACAAATGCCATAGAAAGGAATTGCCAAGGAGAAGACCAAAAGACCACAAGAAAAGACAGTGCAAACAGTCTCAAAGCCTGAAGAGGTATACATATCAGAAGATTTTTGCTGTGGCCTCTAAAAAGTACAGTAAACCAACCCCCATTCAGTATTGTCTTCAAGAACTAAGTAAGATTCTGGAGATACTCTCTCACCTCCACCTGTTAAAAGTATAGAGAACCCGGAGTCCATGACTTTGGAATTACTGTCTAGTGTTGAAAGATTAATATTGAAGATTAGTATCAAAGGAATATTGCCTTGATGCTAGAAAGGGAAATAGAATAAGGACACTTCTGTACAGATAACAAAATATTTAGATATGGATAGCAAAACATTTCTTCTTCTTGATCATCTTGTTAATTGCCATGGTGATTTTTAACCTTCCTTTTAGAGATCCCACTGGCTTCTCTGAAGAATAAAACTTCAGCTTACACAAAAGCTAAGGTGTCTGAGCTGAGTCCCCATGACTGACTGATGACCTTTGTAAAAAGGTGCTTATCACGACAGGCCATTGTCTTGCCTGCCCACCTCAATCTGCATCCCCAGCTGCTCCTTCTCCCTCCCCTCTCTTTCACCCTCCCAGCTGGGTACCTTGTCACTCAAACTTCAGCTGAGTTTATTTCATTCACCCTACTCATATAGCACACACGCTGCATATTTCAGTATATAATTGTTACACAACTAAATAGACCATTCAGAAAGAATTTTAGCAATAAGATTATCAAAGCAAATCCTTAATGGGTGAAAAGGAATTGTTCCAAAATGCATCTTTATGAATTAAGATCAGCTTAAAACTCCTGTTAGTGGACCTGACTCGGAAGCCATTCTAAAAAAAAAAAAAAAAAATGAATCTTAAGTTGCAGCGGTTTTACGGTTTCACTCAGGAAGTCAGAAGACCAGGAAATGCTTTCCTTTAGTTTGGGACTTATTTGCTTACTGTTAATGACTAGATGGACATCTTCAAAACTGCCTAAAAACTTTCTCATCTATTTGTCCTCTATTTCCAATGGCTTCCCATCTCATGCAGAGTAAAGACCCAAGATCTTCCTATGGCCTAAATGCCCCCAAAATGGCACCATTATGCCTCTTACTGCATCACCTATCTGTCTCTTCCTTGCTTGTTCTGCTCCATTCACACTCTCCTCCTTACTTTTCCTCAAGCCTACTAGACACACACTTCTTTCAGAGCCTTGCTTCACACTATGTGGTCTGCTCTGACTTCACTTCCCCTATAGACATCTGCCCACTCCCTCTGCTCTTTCAGGTCTTTACTCAATTAGCAACCTATCAGCAGGGCTTTTTCTGGCTACTTACTGTATTTCAAATAACAATGCCAATCCCATACCAAATGCTCCCTTTCCCCATTTCCTGAATTATTTTCCTCAGTAGAATTCATCACCATCTGATGTCCTGTATATTCTACTTGTTTACTGTCTCCCCCCATGAAAACGTAAGTTCCATGTGGGCAGGGAGCTGTTTTGTTTTGTTTGTTTTGTCTTATTTTGTTTTGTTTTTACTATTTCATTCATGCTGGACCCCCAGTGCCTAGACCAGTCTGGATCATAGGAGGTACTCAATAAATATTTGTTGAAAGAACAAAATAATTAAGGAGGAAAGAAAAATCAGGGAGAAAGGATATTATTTCTACCCCTTGCTGCATCCTGTCTTTCGTTTCTCCTTCCATTTCCTTTCCCTCTTCCTTCCCACTCTTCTTCTCTAGAATATTGTCCTGCATCCTGTCACTCCAATGCCACCCCCTTCACCTGCTTAACCCACCTTCTTTCTTCACCATCTTCTTGGGCATTTCCCTGGCCTCTCAAACCAGGTCAAATCACCACACACACTCCACTACCTCCATTAAACAGACCTTACAAAATCAACAGAATATTTGGTGTCTTCTCTCTTACAGACTTATCACATTATAGATTTCCCATTTATGTGTGTGATCTTTTTCATTAATGTTTGAGCTCCAAGGCCCCAGTCCTGCTAACACTGTAAAAGTTCCATGAGAACAGAACCCTATATGGCAAGTTATTAGCAAACAGAAGGCAGGCAATAACTATTTGTGGGTTGAATGAGATAAAAATGTATCCTCTGAAGTACATATTAAGTCATGTACTATTCTTGGCTAAGCAACCCCAGAAAAACCTAAACACCCCTAGTAATAGTAGTGGGAGTAGTAGCCCTGGTCATTCTCACTGCTATCATACATAACATAACATGATCTTTTGATTCTCACCACCTTGCCCACCTGACCCAGCACCTTGATCATTTGTAACCCTTTGCACCCTGAAGAAACCCTTATCTTACAATTTGCAAACCCATTCTTATTCCTAAAACACATTGCTGATGCTCCCATTCTTTCATGTTTCCACTGTAGAATTTACCACTCTGTCTATAGGTCTCAATGCTCTGCAAAGTCATAAATGCAGCTTACTCTCTTTATATCTCTAATTCCTAGCACAATGACATATTCAATAAAGGTCTGAATACACCAACAAGTAGGTACCTTATTCTGACTGATTTCCAGCCCTCTATGATTAGATGGCAACCTATGGTTCAGAGAATCTAAAAAAATCAAAGCCTTGTCTTTTAACTTTCAAAAGCATGCAAGCTTGAGGAAGAAAGTCTGGCAAATCACCCAAATCTCTAGTAACCTATGTTCACAGTCTCAAGTAAGGGTAGCCAGCAGGTCTGATCTTTCATATCCTGGAGTTTCTCAATTGCCACTTGAGAGGCATTTCAAAAATCCTCAACTCTGAACTGTCTCACTTTGACAATATGTTTTGCATAATTTTTTCAAGTATACTAGTAAGGAAAAAAAAATCCTCATTGGAAACATACACGGCTCTGAGATGGTATTTTTTTTTGCAGACCATTTCTTGAATACACACACACATTATCTCCCTGATAAGGAAAGAATGGCTCTTTAAGGAGCTGTCATGATCAGTCGTAAAAATACATATTTAGAACACTTTTTTAAACATGTGTATTATAAACATGTTTTAAAATGAAAACTATTTACCCAAAAGACCATAATGGTTCTGAAGAGTATTTTGTAAATCCATATATGAGGTTTTAAGGAGGAAAAAAAGATTTCTGACCTGGGAGATCATAAAGACTTCACGAAAGCTATTAACATTTATTGTCTCTAAAGGGCTAAAATGTTGCTGGGAACATGTTTCCAGGTTAGAGGAAAACACAGCCCATTCTTCTAACAAAGGGTCTTAGATGCTTCTCTCTGTCCTGTCCCAAAGGCTGACAGACACCAGTCCATTATACTAACTAATGGCACACTTAGAAGAAAATGCCATCCAGAAGATGTTAGCCCAGGGACCTTGACTAATGGGTACTGTCTAATGTTCAAAGACCCCGTCAGCTCTGGTCACTGATGAGACATTCTCAGAGTAGTGCATTAAGACCTTGGTGGAGAAAGTCACTGTGGGAAATCTGATAGGATGAATTGTATATCTGAGGACAAAAAACACTCTTTATCCCTTTTGTCTCAAGCCTGATTCTGGAGAAAAGAGACAATTAATAACCTCATGTAAAAACTTAATCTCCTACACCTTCTAATATCTCCTTCCACAGTCCTGACCAAAGAAAACACATGAATAAGAGAGCCCTAGGCCTTGTACTAACTACTTAGTGTATGCTATATTTACTAAGGCAGGAAAATGGGACATTTCCTAGTTAATAGGGAAAAAAACCCATTCACTTCAACATGACACTGGAAATTTTCCTTAAGAGATGCAAGGGTCTGGTGACTGGCAGAAAATATATTGGATTAGTCCCAAATTTGCAAATGCTATAAAATGCCTTCATATATTTTTTCAACTCTTAAAAGAGTTTTGGTTTTTGTCAGAAAAAAAGAGTTGGGGGATAGGGTGAAAGAAAGAGGAGAGAAAGAGAAGGAAGGGAGGGAGGGAGGAAGATGGAAAGACATCAGTAATATTATATACTAAGAGATGGCCTAAAGCAAAATGTCAACAGGCAACCTATAAACAAAAATCAAAAATGGAAAGACTGAGAAACTTAACCATAGCCACATGAGAAACACTATTGGCCATACATAATTGGGGTGGAGGTTGAAAGGGGGCTCATATTGACACATTTTTCACTTTTGTGCACTATGGACATCACAAATCTAACACTTTAGCTGTCAGGTCTGAATGACCAGGTGGGTTTGATGAGGACAGCAATGCATTCCCATACAGGTAAAATTTAGTTCGGGATGACTGGACTCTGCCTTACACTAAAGGAAGTTATAGCCCTAATGGTTAATGAAACAAGCAGATTTCCCTTCTTACACGAAATAACCTGCCTCCAGAGCCTGCCCAAAATACTGTCTCTGAAAGCAAACAGACCCAGCTAAGAGTTTCTACAAAGCTAGGCTTTCATTTATTGTCAAGACAGAATCAAATTGGTCCTTTTTATGTATCACGTGAGTTAGGCTGACCTACCCATTCTTATACAGCAAAGTACTGGTTCATTGTGTTGGCTTCATTCCTTTTCCTGTAATGTAACAAAAAGAATCTAAATACTCAAGCGTTCCTAAGCTCCTTGATGAGAGTACTTAGCTCACATCAATGGCAATGGGACTTAAACCTAGGCATTTTAGGCAGAATGGATTTCTTTGTTGGGTACTTTTCGACCTTTTTTCCCTGAGCTTGATTTCACACCAGCTATGTTCACAAATCCATAATAAATCACTAGGAATGTAAAATACACTACACTTTCCCCCTCAAGTTGGCCTGGGTCATTTATCATTCTGTGGATTTCAAAAAGATGGTAGTGTTTTTATTGCAAAGGCCTTGTCATTACAGAAACTAGAAAAGAAAGTATTGATCACAATTAGATCATATATTAGCAGCCCCTGATGCCTGGACTGCTGAGGATTTCAACCTAGATCATTCTCCCCTCTGTTAAAATTCTGGACAGCAATTTCTTTTATGTTAGAATAACTAGTATAAACCCATAAAATGTAACCTAAAAATGTAATTATAATTGCCATGCCAAAAGCAAGCTAGTCAATATCTTCGAAATTCTAATAGTTTCAAGCACTATTACCTTAACGGTCTCACATCACGGTACTGATTAAAGAAACATTTTGTCTTTTTATCTGTATGGAATGGCCAGTGTAATCACTGAAGCATGGAGAGCTAAAATATTTATTAGTGAGTATACATCTTGGTTCAGGCAGTGAATGTCAATTTAGGTGTGTAAAGTTACAACAGAGCTCTCAGCTCAATCCATTTTCAGGTTTCTCAAATGCTCCTGGGGTGGTCACCCCAAGCAGAGGTGATCTTAGAATCTGTCCCTCCACCTAAGTGAACTCCTCCTGCAGATTTCCCAGAAAGAAGCTCTCCTCAGGAGCTTTCAAACTGGTCTTAAATTGGCAGTGACTATCATGGAATTGTTGTCAACCAACAGAGACAAGCCTGAAAAGAGAGGTACTGAGTGGGTGGAAAGCACGAGGTAAGGCCAGCTTGACATCAGCCAGTGCTCCAACCCACCCTTCCTGACCAGCAAAAACAGACAAGCAAACAAAACTATTCATTTTAACTGTATTGATTAAAAGAAATGAAAACTAAAGTATGAGAATCATACTACCATTTTTCCCACAGAATACATTGTCTATAATTTATATCTTGAAAGGCACCTATCATCACATTCTAGCCAATTACCAAATGTAGAATTAGAAGCTACATGTCAAAGGGTTTCTCCATGCTAGTTACTTAATACTGTTTCTTTCACCAAACTACGCAATTGAATTCTATAGATTTGGAATGTAAGAAATATAAAAAGGCACTTTAAAATGAATGGCATTCTCCTGATCATTTCTACGAGAAGTGAAAATATATTTCCTCGCAATTCATTGAGCAGGAAGAAAATTTAGTGTCCAATCAGTTCAGAAACATCAACATAGTGGTCAAATAAAAGTTTCCTACCATGTGATGTGCCCAATTAATTTTACAATTAGACTTATCTGTGCAATGTGTGTTTCCAAAGCTAGATACTTAATGGGTGGAGGAAATCTGCTTCACCTGGGGAAATACAGTCCGTGACTTGGTAAAACACAACAGCACTGCCCTCCCAGTGGGCTGCTAGGAGAAAGCATCCATTTTTACTCTTCACCAGTTCTTAAGTAAGCAGGGTCCCAGGCCCCAATCCTTCCTCCTTAAGTAAGAGGGAGAAGAGCGGAGAGAGACACAGAGGCTAAAGGGATGGAAAATGGGTGATGCTGCCTCCAAAATTAAATGAGAATGCCAATCTTGTCATCCCGGGATGGCCAGACAAAGGGAAGAGGCAGCATCACACCTCCACAGTCTACCCATGGGTTAACTGGCATTTCTAATACTTTTCACCTAGTCTGACTTGACAGATGCCTAACCTTAGCTACTGAGTGGAGACAGGCTGATGGGTCTTGGCCATACAGGGGGAAAATTTTTGATGCTTCTCACTTATGACATGATTGATTTTCTTTCAGCAGCCCTTCACTTTGGGAAGTGGCGAGGGCTGGCTCACTGCGCCCCGGTGCGCCCTGACCCCCGACACGCGGCCGCTGTGAGGCTGGAAACCGATGACGGCAGAAACCTAAAAAATCAATAGGCCCTGTCAGTCAGAGGCGAGGCGGACGTCTTTTAAAAACCCAATCACGACATGTATTTGCTGCATGGTGCAGATCTACTGCACACTTGAGAACACACTGAATTTCCCCTTCCCCTTATTTATTTATTTATTTATTTATTTATTTATTTATTTGGCTCTGCTTTACACTTCATTTTACCTCTTTTTGAGAGGGGGGAAAAGACCTTAACCTTTCAGGCAGCCAGGGAAAGGGAGCAAGCCATGTGGTAAGGTTGGTTCTTCGTGATATTAACAGGAAAAATTCCCTGGAAACTATTTCAATAGTATGAAATAAATAGAGCACCTTGCAGCTGCCAACATAAACAGTGACATCATTTTTTTTTTTACATTATCTGGAAAGAATTTAGATATAAGACTTTTAAGTCTAAAAACACATGAGGGCAAAGCTGCTTAATAGACATGGTTAAGGAAGGAGTATTGTTAATTTTTCTTCTGGGGTTTCTTTAAGGTGAAAGAATTGAGGACACACACACATGCACGCATGCATGCTCTATAGTTCTCTGCTGGGGAAAAGCAAGCACTGGGAGAATCGTTCCATTTCTAAGTAGGGTCAGCGTAATATTCTCCATTCAGTGTGGAAGAAATATCAAATATGCATCCTTCCTTTGGAACACAGACAATGCAAAAGATGGCATTTAGCTTCTTCGTGATCTGAGGAGGGGCAAAATAAATATCAACTATGACAAGCCAAAAAGATAAGAGAATATCAGCTGGAATGCTCCCGCACAGAGAAAGAAATCCCACACTCACACAGAAAGAAAAAAGAAGGAAGTGAAAAGGGTTTGGAGCCTACAGAAAAACAGGCAAGATACTATTAGGTACAATTAAAATATATACTCGGAGAGCTTTGTGCAAGTATATTTCAGAATTTCTAGGACACAGTTTTCTTCTTTCTTTACAGAGAAATAGGTATATTATGCATCACTTAAAATCCACCAAGGTAAATATTACATATTAAAAAGAAAACAAATAAACAAAATCTGTGCCTGAATTCCCAAACTAAGCCCAATTAAAGGTTTCTTTATGGCTGTAAACCTGACAAGCTACAATTTCCCCCTGTTGCAGTGGGTGTGTGTGTTTTAATGTAATATTAATGAGCCAGGATGGAGGGTCATAAAAAGTGATAGGTTTTTGCGATGGTAAATTATAAATCGGTATTGATTTTTCCCGGCACTAATGCAGCCAGCTTATTGTAAGACACCACAGGCAAAGTGCACTTTATCAGATTAGACTGGGGCCGGTATCAAATATACATGAGAATAAGGATGCATTTGTGAGTTAGACTAGACTTTTCTTCCCTAACAATGCATGAAATTTTTAAGGAAAAAAAAATAGACAAGGATACTGGGAAATTCAACGTTTTTTTTCCTAAAGCACAAATTTCCAGAAGTGTTGCTCTTGGGACAATTTGTTTCACAGCGAATAGAAGGCAGTAATAATACTAATGAAATTATAAATAGTTTTCTTTTAAAGGCCGTTCTAAGTTTCTCTTGTTTAATTTGTAGCTTCAGACTGCCAACAACAAAAGGGCATGCTTCTGGCCTCTCCACCGTGTCCACCCTCCGGGTAACATATCACTCTTTTCCTTCTGCCCACAAGTCACGTTGAGTGAACCACGGTGGAAAAGAAAGTGTTATTTTTTCGAATGACTGAGGTTCCTCTCCGTTAACAGTTTATAGTCATAAGGACTTGATTAGACACTTCAGTTGAGATTTTTAGCTATCAAGAGAAAAGAGGAGGCAAAGAGAGAATAAGAACAGGAGAAAAGAAAGAAAACGACTAGACCTTATTTCCCTCAACAAAGATGTGATTATTTGTCCTCTTTTCCAACAAGGGTTAGCCTGTGACTCACTCTAATGTCAACAGGGAAGAGAGTCCTCACCCTGAGTGTGTGTGTGTGTGTGTGTGTGTGTGTGTGTGTGTTGCCTTTTGTTCTTTGGAGAGACTTCTCCAGCTTTGTTGGGAATGCTAACAACCCTGTTTCCAAACATTTCCCGACTTCGTCCTTAAAACTGCTCGCACACACTCTGTCACAACCCGCCGTTTTCCTCCGGGCACAAAGGCTGGCTTCCACCATGTGACTACAACCGTGCCCAGCCCTGAGGCCGGGTCCACGGCCAAGACTCCTCTCTCTGACTCCAGGGCATGAACAGGAATTGGAAACCAGCAGGCTCACCCCGAAAAGAGTCTTTTTTTAAGAAGTCGAAAGAACATGTGTTTATTGACAGTTCATTAACAAACATCAACCCCCCTGCAAGCTGTTTACTAAGGAACGTAGTGAAGTGAAGAAGTGTGAATATAAATAACTAACAAAAGAAGAATGGGGAGAAAATACCTCAGGGGTGTCCCCTTTTAAATGCACTTTGATTCTGCTTTCTTTTCTGCTTGGAAACATGATGCTACTGAAGGTAACCACCCCATCCATGGCCCCTGAAACCCAGGACAGGAAACACAGTAGATGTTTGCGTATGGATATCTAGAACATTTAAATAAAACTCTGAAAAACCCATGCCTCTTCATTCTTTCTCTTTGCCGATATCAAGGGATTTAAACAATCTTTTAAAGGAAAAGTAAGCTAATAAGTTTCATAATAATAAGGTTAACACTATGATATTATTGCTTATTTCTAAAGTAGGAAGGACGTCAAAACCACAGCAAAAGTTCACAAAAACCAGACTCCAATCTCAAGGAGCGTAAAATTGAAGTTAGGGGTAAGTAAAATCAGCAAAGAACATATAACATTCAATAAGGTGTTTCTCATTTATTACATCAATACTCAAAGTGGACCATACTGAGTGAGGGGAGCTAACTACTTCCAAATGTTTAAAAAAAAAAACCTTACTACAATATCCTTGCATCAAAATGACTCCTGCAATTATAGAAACAAGAGAAAATGTTTTGAGACAAGAACAAATCAGGTAAAACCTAATAAAGCCAAAAGGAAATTAGAAAAATAGAAGGTTGTATTCATGGGAGTTTTAATCTTTTCACTGAAAAGTGATCTTTATTATATGTCAAATCAACATCTTAAGGTTCTCGTATAAAGTTTTGAATGTGAAAGCATACATTTTTACCTATGCTAATTTAACTTTATTAGTGATGCCAAAACCCTCATTTACATTTTTCATAAAATTATGCAGCAGTTCCCTCTGCTTTAGGGATAAAGCAAATAAACAAATACATAAATTAGTGTATTTTAATTAAACATTATCCCATGAAGTAATATTGTACACTAACACAAGAACAACTTTCTTACTTAAAATCAGTACAATATTAAAATATTAAAACTCATTAAAAATTAATTTAAATACTTTACAAACATTCAAGTACTCCAAGTTCAGTATTTTTAAAGGTTCTATGTTGTTGTTGTACATATGATATAATCCTTAAGCTCTTAGCAAAATAGTGCAAGAAACAAAGGTTACTTTGCAGAAATGCATTGACAGACTTAAAAAATTGCTATTTTTAAAAAATATTTCATCAAAACGATGTTGCTAGAATCTTACAAAAAAACAAAAACAAAAATGAAGGAAAAAAAAAGAAAAAAGAAAAAAAAACGAAGGGTCCACTAGGCACATATAGCAAAACACAAAACTGCATCTCGTTCGCTCAACCAGAACCTATTTGAGTACCTACTATGTGCCCAACATGAGCTATGCACGTGGGAGTCAACTGCCAATTAATGGCTTGGGCAAGAGAATTCAAAATAAGTTACTACCAGTGTAAACCCAACCACAAACTAATTGAAATTCTCTAATGGTTGATAGGTAGAAAGATTCTGGAACATGACTAGAAATGTCTTTAGAAATCCTAGGTAACTGTCCTGAGACAATGAACTAATGAACACAAATCAGCTGACATTTATTAAATAAATATTAGCTGCTCGAGTTGTTACTGATAGTATTATATGTACAGTAAGGCTCAATCAAAGGTGCAGATTGACCAAACCTTAAAAACACAGATGGAGATGATGCACTCACTCATACCTTCTATTCAAGTTAACAATCATTTATTGAGGGACTACTTATTGTATACTGGACACTGGGTTAGACAATGCAAAGATTAACAAGAATTAACTAAACGACCTGAGGGCCATAACTTTGTCTTCCTTTTTTACTGCTATGTTTCCAGATCCTAGCATAGTGCTTGACACACTATAGGTACTCAATAAATATTTGTTGAATAAATGAATTAATAACCAAACAAAAATCCCTATTGACAAGATATTCACAGTCTAATTACTTTTTGCCATACTTGGGTTTTTCCATCACAAATACAGCTTGCTGTCTTTGAAAACTGCTGTCCAGCTCCAAGTAATTTAATAAAATGGCCATGATCACTTGATTTGGAGAATATAACCCACTTGGCATTTATGGGAAGAGATGGGCTTGTGATCTGAATAGGGCCTAACTCTCACCCAGTGTTCTATATATGAAGCTCTCGATTTCACCCGAATTACCTTGGAAGGAAATTCCATACAACAAATGGTGGGAACCAAGGCTTGGTCACCTCCGGAGGCTGAGTGTGTAGGACCCGTGGCCCTGGGCTCCGGCTCCATAGGCCACACTTTGTGTCAAGGTCTGGATACACATCATGGAGGTTCCTGACCCCCTCAGTCCATAGTGTCTCAGGCCTGTGACAGAGCTCTTGTTAGGAGGATATCAGCTTTTCATTTTAATCAAATTACTGTGGATAGCCCAGAATGTGGTAAAATACCACAAGAGTTCCCTTCGGCAGCAAGCCTTTCAAGTGGTATCTTTCATTTGGTTGAAATTCTTAGTAACCTGAAGACGAAAGGAGAAAGGAAAACCAGACCTGCAAGGAAGCAGGTAGGGGTCTTCTATGTAAAGAGTGTTTTGAAGAGGCACGTTCCCTTAGCAAGCTCTCTGGAATTATGACTGACTTAGTATTTCCAATATGACTAACTTAAAAACACCATCTGAACTCTGCTGCATCCACTCGTGGACGCAGGAGGCATCTTTTTCCAATATTGGTGGAATGTTCTCTAGAGCAGTATTGATTGCACAGTGATGGGAAACTGCAGGACAAACCTGAACTAATTAAGCAATAAGCTCAGACTACCTACCTTCAATACTGTTTGAAGGCACATTTAATTACTGCGTGGATGCAACGACACGAGGAAGAACATGCCATTTAGGTAAATGTATCAAAGAGTATTGACTGAATGACTAAGACTCCCTATCGGCTCTAATGCCTTTGGAGAATCAAAGGGAATACGAAGCAGATATTTCAATTTGGAAAGAGAATACTACCAAGTGGGTGGGGGTGGGGGTGGGGAGGGAGGAGGCAATGACCAAACCAGAGATAATGTGCTCAACCAAAATCTGGAATAAATAGATTCCGAGCCAAAGATAGCTGTTTTTTATAAGAACTAAAGAATATTTTAGTACTTTATCTGGACAGAATCTCATCCTGCAACTGTGTGTGTGTGTGTGTGTGTGTGTGTGTGTGTCCAACCAAGTAAAGAAAATAGAAGTATCTCTTTGAACGGAAATTCAGTAACAAAAATAGAATTAAAATGCTAGTTACTATAATATTTGAGTCCTCTAGTTAGCAGCTAATTTCCCATGAATCTCATAAACATCCAAGTCATACTTGAATCCCAAAAGAAGGGGTAAAATAGCAAAAGGAACCATTTGGTGCCTCCAGTTCCTCTAACTGCAGCTTATTGCTTTAGTCAGGACCACCACCTACAGAGTGTGACTAACGATAACATACAAATAGCCAATGGGGTGCCTGGGTGGCTCAGTCAGTTAAGTGTCTGACTTCTGCTCAGGTCATGATCTCACGGTTTGTGGGTTCAAGCCCCATGTTGGGCTCTGTGCTGACAGCTCAAAACCTGGAGCCTGCTTCAGATTCTGTCTCCCTCTCTCTCTCTCTCTCCCCCTCCCCTGCTTGTGCTCTCTTTCTCTCTCTCTCTCTCTCAAAAATAAATAAAAACATTAAATTTTTTTTAATTTGTAAAAGAAAAAAAACAACCCAAAACATACAAATACCCAAAATCATCAATGTTAAAATCCTCACCTGGTTTGAAAATTGATTTCTATGACTCTGTTCATGATTGCTTCAGGTTTCTAGTTTCTATTCTCTAAATTTGTCAAGTATCTGTTCTAAGGACCTAAGTTTAAACTTCACTTTTTTATTTCATGGGTACTTGACCCTCAAGAAGAGTACTTTTTCTTATAAGTATCACCATCACTCCCTCAAGGTAAAGAAGCAGCACCCGTAATGTACTCAGGACTAGGTTAGTGGTGCGAGTACATGAGTATCAAATAACATCAAATCACATATTGAGAAGATCTGTCCCTTTTTAATTTTCCTTTATTGTTTCTGATGAAGTCTGTGAGTGAGTCTCAGCTGGGTGCTAGCGTTTCTTGAACACCTAATGCCTGTCAGTTTCTGTGTATAGCAGCATCACTGGCAGCAGCGGCATCCACCTACAACATCACGATGCTGCTTTCTTTTCATTGTGTGTACCCTGTGGCTAATTTCCGTTTCCTGCAGGAGAGGCTGAATGACCACTTACAGCAGTGCTATAAAGTCTCCTTTTCAAATAAAGTTAAATATAAAGAGGGAGTTCACATAAATAAATTTATTTTTTAAAATAGTACAGTTGATACAAGGATATGGCAAGAATCATGCAAGTGGTACAAGACAGATATTTGCAAGATTTCCTGGGTTGAGAAACGGACAGCCTAGGGTTTTAGTGGTAGTTTTACCACTAACCAGCTTTGTGACCATTTGGAAGTCACTGAACATCACTTATCTTGACCATAAAGGGAAAGTGTTAGGTCAATGTTTTCAACCTGACTGTGTTCTACAATCACCTCGAGATTTTGAAGAAAATGCCAGTGCCTGGGCTCTATCCCCGACCAATTAATTCACAATGTCTAGAGGCAAGGACTAAACATCAGTATTTGTTTTAAAGATTCTTAGGAAATTCCAATACCAGGCCTGAGCTAAGAACCTGGGAGTTCTTAGCTCTGGGAGAGCTCTGGGAGCTCTGGGAGAGATGATTTCTAAAATCTTCTGAATCCTAATATTCCCTAGAAAGGGTATTAGAGGTGCAAAACTTTGTTTTCTCTCTGCCTTTACTTTTTCTCTTCCTTTTTTCAAAATTTCCCTCTCTCTTTTGCAAAGTTCTAGATCCAAATATTCTTTCTGAATGTTGCTGATGTGACACCTCCCACATCACCATTATCCACAAAAGCTATTAATGCACTGTTTTTCCTTTTCCTCAGATCAGTAATAAGTCACTAAAACAGAGGCATCAGAGTCTAAAGTCTGTCCCAAATGGACAGTCCAGATTTCTAACCCCTAGTCTAGTGTCTGGGAGAAGGAGAGGAGGAGGCAGGTACAGTCCCTTGACTTGGATGCCAATGGAGCCCATGCAGCTGAGCTCCTGAATCCAAGCGTGGGCAGGACTGTGGAGCCAATCTCCCAGGGGATGCATACACTGCAGGAGCCCAGAGCATTAGCTCTAGGGCTAGTGTTCTCCATATGCCACTTAAGCCCCCTCATCAATAACCACTTACCCCAGGAATGGCATATCAGCAAAGCCATTCCGAGCAGACCGGCTCTTCCGTCCAGCACAGCCCCCAGGTCAGGGGGCAACAGTGTGATAAATGCCGAGCCACAAGCTACACTGTCTCTTTCAGCCCCTGTCTCCTTCCCCAGCTTAATTAAGAAACAACATATTTCCCGTCCCTCTCTTTCTGGTTTTCCCTTTCATCTCCCCTTCCTTAGTCTGCAATGGGGCAGGGCAAGGGTTGGGGGGGCGGGGAGTGGGCTGCTTTCTACTTCATGGTATGGCAAGTGCAAGTGAATACTGATGACAAGACCTGGATAAAATTAGGGAAAGGTTGCATTTCAGGACTAGATATGTTCTTTCTTCCTTCATTCCTTCCTTCCTTCCTTCCCTCCTTCCCTCCCTCCCTCCTTCTTTCCTTCCTTCCTTTTTTTCTTTCTTTTTTTTCTTTCTCTCTCTCTCTCCCCCTTCCTTTTTTTTATTTCCTTTCTTCCTTATTTCCTTCCTTCCTTCCCTCTTCCTTCCCTCCATTCCTTCTTTCCTTCCTTCCTTCCTTTCTTCTTTCCATTTTTTAGAAAGAGTCAATTCTATCTCTTCTCCTAGCTTTCCAGGCTGATTTGGGTGACTCTCAGGCAGAGAGCTCAAACTTGAACTCCCATAGGGACACACAAGAGGGTTATACCCACCCCCCAACCCCCATGTAAAGAAAAGAGTTATTATCAGCAAAGCTGGGGGTTCCCTGGTAGGCCTCTGAGCCCATGGTTATATATTCTCCAATATTATAAGAAAAACCCACTATACAGATTTAAATGTGAAATCTGATTTTATGATGTTGGTGTCTCATATATATTGCAGACCTAACCAAATGTATTTGAGAGCTGAATTAAGTCACATTTGACGACTTCTATTATAAGCTGTGAGGTTGGGGGAAGGAAAGAGCAAATTCCTAAGAATTTAATCTCTCTCATTTCATTGGATTTGCCAGACTTATATAACCCTTGTCTGGACCCCAGCTTAGCAATTCAATCACCCAATATCTAATGAATAATGATTATGATTACTATTTTTACAGTTTTCATATATACTTCTGCTAAACACTCTTACAAATAAGGTACTGTTATTACCACCATTTCACAAAAAGGAATCTGAGGCTCAGAGAGACTGAATTACCCACTTGGACCACACAGCTCCAAAGTGTTAGACACACATAAAGCTCAGGCTGCCCAATTCCAGTGCCCATATTTCTAACCCTGCATTAACAGTGCAGCTTCCTATCCTAGAACTAAGAGATCTAAGAGATCACTAAGCGACATTTATTGGTCTACCTAGGGAAATAAAACAGACCGATTTTCAGTAAAATTCAGGCTTCCCATGTATACCAACTATGTGTCTTTGGGCAAACTATTTCACTTTTCTGAGCCTCAGTTTCTTCTGTAAAATTGAGATGGTGCTACTATTTCCTATATAGGCTTATCAGTGCTGTTACATGAGATAATCCATGTAAATGCTTAGCATAGTGCCTGAAGAATAATAAACACTGGAAAAAGCTGGACTATTGCTATTTATTTTTATTTTCTTTACTATGAGTCATCACTCTTCATATTCAACCCTCAACCTTAAAGCCACAGAATCCTAACACTCCCTTGGGTTTTAAGAACACTTTCAACTTTTCAAAGCCTTTTAACATCCATTATTTCATTTGATCCTACAAGAACCTAATGAGGTAGCCAGGGCTGGGATTACCTCATTTGACGGATGAGAGAATGAAGAAGGCACAGAGAGGTTCAGAAGACTTCCAAAGTCACACAGCTAGATGTAGGCTCCATAATCCTGAGCTTTTTTCTATTACTAGACACTCAAGGACAAAGTAGATAGGAAAGACCACTAAAAATAGAAACATAGTATGTGTTCTTGGGTGCCTGGAAAGTTAATGGGGGTTAAAACACAACTGCCCAAGAAAAAGATATAAGAATACTTCTGAAGAAAAGGAGCTGGAATTAACTTCAAATTATACAGATAAATACATGCAGGAAAAAAATTACTAGAAACAATTACTAACATGAGTAGAAGCCAGGATGGTGACATTTGAAAACCTTCCTGGAGGACAGTAAGGGGTCTAGAAGCCCTTCTATGCCTGCTGCAAACTTATTAGAATTGGGAATGGTGTCTTATGGGCTGACTGGAGCAGCACTGTGGGGAAAGCACATCAATATCCCCAACCCCTCTGTCTCTGGAGTCTATCTTATGACACCTGAACTCCTAAGTACCCTATTAACAGCATCTAGCACATTATCTGACCCATAGTAGGTACTCATAGTAGGTGGACCGATTGACAGAAGGAAGAAAGGAAGGAGGGAAGGAAGGAAGGAAGGAAGGAAGGAAGGAAGGAAGGAAGGAAGGAAGAACTCTGCCCAGAAAGATAGAAGAAGCTATGAGCTCATCTGCAATGGACCTGGCCCATTCTAGTACATGTCTGTCATTTTTCCTGCCCAATGCTCCAGCCTCTTTGTACTTTTTCTTTAGTCAATTGTTTATTCGTTGTGATCTTAGGGGGACTGATAGCCAAGTCAGGGCAATCCAACTCTGTCTCTTGAGATGCTAAATCTTGAAAAGAGGAAGACACAGGAGAGGAGGTGGTAGGAGCCCAAGCCTTTGGCTGGCAGCAGCCTGAGAGACCATTACTTCCTATGACCCAAATCCCCAGGGTTGCCTGATGTACTCATCTTCCCAAGGCCTGATTATTTGACTCTTTTTCTGACTTTTAAGCTTACCAGTTATTTCTCCAATAAATCCCCACATTTTTGCTTAAGTTGTCAAGAGTCAGTCTCTCTTGCCTATAAGCAAAGGGTGACCTGCACTCAAAGTGAGCAGCTGAGTAGGTAGGGTTGCTGTTGTATCAGCTGGTGCAATGCCAAGAGCCTCTAAATAGGCCTTGTTATTCTTCTAAGTCTGCCTCCCAAGACATATCAATAATATAAATATAGGAAAGAAGTGCATAACCTGTTAGAGTAGTCCCAGCTGATGCAGCGAAGAGATACCTGCTTTAAATATTTTGCTCCCTATCTCTCCATCTGGATTGGAATTGGGCAAAATAGAGCCAGTGGGGTGACAGAGAGAAAGAGGAAAAAAAAAACCCACAAATGGGTCCTCCCTTTTTGCACCACTCAGCAGCTAGAGTCTCCAGTTGAACCAACTCTAACCCAATTCCAACAGAAAGCCCTCTGGCAGCCACTAGTCTTGCCCACTACAGGCTTATGCCCTCTTCTCTGCCTAGAAGACATTATTTTTTTAAGTTTATTTATTTATTTTTGAGGGTGGAGGAGCAGAGAGAGAGAGAGAGAGAGAGAGAGAGAGAATCCCCAAGCAGGCCCATGCTGTCTACACAGAGCCTGACATGGGGCTCAATCTCACAAACCACATCATGACCTGAGCTGAAATCAAGACTCGGACGCTTAAGTGACTGAGCTACCCAGGCACCCCTGGAAGAAACATTATTGAAACGTCCCGCCTATGATGCAGACACTGCTTCCCACCTTCTGAGGCACACTAGGAGTTGTGCTGGCTTCCTGGCTCTCTGATACCTAGCAAAACCCCCAGCACCCCCAACACCCCCAACACCCAACTGAGCCACAATCCTCCAATAGCACAGTAACTGGACAGCTGTAGTCTGCACCTCCTGTTCCAACAAGAAACAGGAAAAGATGGGTGGGGGAAAAAGGGAGGGCTTTCTGCAAAGCCTCCTCTTCAATCCCCAGGTCAAAAAGCTGGGATTCTTGGTTTTTAATAAAATGCACCATTGGACCTGAATGCAGATTGTGGGGATGGGAGAGCACTGCTCTTGTGCCAAATGATGGGCAATTTCTTGTCAGACGGTAGAACAGGCACAAACCTCTTCATGTCAAATGATGGATACAAATGGCTGTCAGGTTCTTGGAAATCCTCAACGTGCTTAGTCACAGTGATCGCTGTAATCCACCACCAACTAAACCAAATGCAGGCATCCCCAGGATCAAGGCAGAGAGAAACCTAGAGCAGTGGTGTAGCCCTTCTCAGTAAGTCTTCCTCCCTTTGGAGGTAGCTCCAAGCCCAGCTTGTGGCCATGAGAGCTCAGTAGCCATGGGCACCAAGAACAGGCCAGCAGTAACTGCTTCAAAGCATCTACTGAAGATGCTGGAGGAGTCTGTAAGAAGTCAAGTGCTTATCCAGCCATTCATGCATGTGCTCATTCATTCAAGACATATTAATTTGTTATAATGGCATCCAAGACATACTATAACTCATTCCTTCCTTCATTCAAGACAATACCTTCAGGTTGACTACCTGGGTTGCTATGATAAGTGCTATGAGGTACATTATTTTTATGCAAAGTTCTAGATGGCATAGCCCTTATGGAGCTTACAGGGTTAAGAGGGAGGTTAAAACATGGGGGATGGGGGGGTACAACAACTAGAATCCAAGGTAGAAAGTGATGAGTGACATGAGAGATCTCAGTAAAAACAGAACTGTAGAAGAGCCATTAGAGAAGGGATTAAGAGACAGATGAGGACACCTCAAGGAGGAAGCAAAACACAAACCTCCTGGCATAGGATGAGAATGATTCTAAACTCAGGAGTAGAGTGGTGTAGTCAAAGTTCAGGGAGAGCAATACAAAGCACATACTAAGAAAAACCCCACATGGCACCCTGATGGTGCTCTTCAGCTGGAGTGGGACATGTTGCAGGGACATCCCAGGTACATGAGGCCTTGGATTCCTGTCAGGGAGGGCATGAGACCACACTAGCCAGTCGCGGCTCTATGGAACTAGGGGAAGTCTCTCTGTTGGAAAGAGGCATAATCAAAAGTGCATAGCAAAGAAGGCTTCCCTGGCTGCAGTGTGGAGGAACAGCTCAGGCAGGGAGACAAGTAAGAAGGCTACTGCACCAAGGCAGGCCCAAACTATGGGGGTGAAACCAGAGAGTAGGCATGCAAGGACTGTCTCTCACTCAAACCTCACTAGCTCAATCCTGGAAAACAAACCTTGGGCTTGGTTTTGAGAGGCAGTGTGATTCCACACAGAACTGAACTCCAAGTCACGAAGTTTAGTGTCTAGCCCTAACTCAAGCAAAATCAAGCTGTGTGACTTCAAGCCAGTCCCTCAACCATTCTGCACCTTACTCTCTTTATCTGTCACTATCCGTAGTTATACCTAACGGGAATTATTGTTAAAATGTGCAGATGTAAATGTATTTTCACTTTTTGGTAAGAACTGTAAAAATACAGGCTAAATAACAAAATGACACCATTTCCATAAGGACCATAAGGTGGTCCTTCAAGGCTCTATATTTTCCTCTTCTGTGTCAGAATCTAACTTTAAAGTTGGGCTAATCTCAATGAAACCCATCACATTCTATGTTCCTCAGTGAACCAAGTGATAACAAGAGCCCATGAAATATATGAGAACTCCATTAGAGATCCCAACACAGGAGCTATGGGGTCTGCTACGTGTCCCAATGTCCAGTCATTACAGAAAGAATGGCACAGTACTAATGTCACGAGGGGGGAGGGGGATCAAATCTCATCTGCTACCTACTGTCTGTGTAAGCTTGAGAAATTTCCCATTCTGACTTAATTTCTCCATCTGTAAAATAGGGTTAATAATCTCTATCACCTAATATTAATGAGAATATTAAATTACTATGTATCACAGACCACAGTACCTACCACATAGTGAGCACTAAAGAAATAATGGCTATTATTCATTGTTATTTTTATTATTGCTGACATCATAGGCATTGTTTCATTAATTTCAAACTACAATATTTTGCAAATCTACTCTAGCATACCAGATGGATGCTTAAAAATATCTGAATCGCTTATAAAAACAGTTTGAAACATTCCATTGAATAAGTCACTGTTTATTTTTTAAGTTGAAAAATCTCATATTTTATGTAAGAGATTCCTCCGCAGAGATAGTATTTTTAAAAACACTACCACATGTTTTGCCACTACTTCTTGACAAAATGTTTTTCAAGAAAAGAGAAAGTGCACGCTCACTCCTGCGCGGGCGCGCGCGCACACACACACACACACACGCTTGTTCTGTTGTCAAGAAAATGTATCAAGCTTGAGATGTTAATGTTGCCAAAAGATGACAGTATTTGGCAGGCCTAAAAATGTTTGTCATCTTAAAAGTATTTTTGCAAAAGCAGAAAATAAACTATTCAATATTTTAGTCACTTTAGGTGATTAAGGCAAGTCATTAGGCTTTGGTTTAAAATGTTCATGAAGGAAATTTACCCTTCTCCAACCTTGCTAGTTTTATCCTTCTGCATATAAAATTTAAACCACTTCTTAAGTTTTATCTGTGTTACCTGAGGAGTTTCTGGCATGTGCACAATGTAAGGGCTAAAAGGCCCTCCTCAACTAGCCAATCCAGCACCTCCAGTGTTTTTGCAACACTTTTAAATTAGAAGCATTTACCAGTTCTGAGACCTTGAGTAACTTACTAATTCCCCAAGTCCCAGTTTTCTCTTTCTTTAAAAAGTTGGGGTAGGGGTAGAGTTGAGGGAGAATATAAGCCCTGCGGGTTTACCAAGAGAGAATAGATTTGATAAATCTTTTTGTTAATGGCAACGCTATTAAAGGGGATGGGGTGGGGAGGAAGGAGGGGGAGTGTTTAAACTCATAAAGCTAAAGTTTATTCAACTAAGACTTTCCTCAGCATTTTTCTTGTAATACCCTTAAATAAATCCTTGTAAGAACAAAAAGGTGTCCCTTTTGCCTAAATGCAAGTAACTGTTGAGTTCATCTAGAAGCAGAGGCTAAAATGGTCCCAATGGCTTTCTTTAATGATTTTTTTTTCATCAGAATTAAAGAAGTGTATGCCCTTTTGGAACTATTTATGAATGTGGATCTTGTGAAGTTATAAATACATTGAGATCCATTTCTCTTTCCTTCTTATAAAGACATTGATGTGTTTTTTCTGACATGCCTCATGAACTTAGTCAATCACAAGTCTTTCTTAATGGAAACCACATGTCTGCCCAGAACTGTGTAATTATAATGGTAGGATTCTTGGCACTGCCAGGAAAAGGGGCATTGTCAAACCAATTAAAGTTTATTTACTTACATACCATTTCTGGATCAGAATGTTCTTTCTTTTATGCTGATGCTGAGAAAATATATATCTCATCAAGTTGTTGTAATTGTTTTTTTTGGACAGATTTACGTTTCTTACCAATTATATTCCTGGTTTTCAGTTCCTTTGCATGTAACTAAAAATTTCTTTAAAAAGACATCTGGGAACAGCATCATGAGATATTCTGTAAATAAGACTTTGCACATTTTATACCAAAATTACTGTGCTTAGCTATTTTGCTGCTGAAATGTAATTTTATAGGATTTATCTCCACTAAGCGGTATATGAAGAACCCTACTGCTTCCTCTACACTGGTCAGGGATTGAGCATGGCCTACAAAGAGGTCTGGGCTTGGTATCTGGCTCAGCTACTGAATTGATGGATTACCTAGGAAAAAAAGTTTATTAAAACCTCAATATTTTATGGCTGAAAAATAGGAATAAAAATTCTGTTCACAAAAATAACAGTGATAAGGGGAAGTACCAGGATTAGTGGGAAAAGCAGTGGGATAAATATGTGAGGGCAGTCACCAGCTAGCTGAATGGCCTTGGGCAACCGCTTTAAACACTCCTAGCCTTCTTTCTAATATGTAAAATGGGACTAATAATACTTACCTTGTGAGCCTCACAGAATTGCTTTGAATTTAAAATAAAATAAGGAAAAAGCACCTTGCAACGTGCAAAGCAATTAACATGGCGGCTCTCTCTGACTCCCTTCAGTGTTCCAAGGCTAAATCAAGAACCACAATCACAAACAAGCAAGAGTAAAACCGAGGAATGAACATAGATTGTGGCCAGAACTAAGACGTGAAGGGATTAAACAAAGCAGACTAACAATCTCAAACTCCAGTCCATTTGGGAAGAATAGAGCCAGTCAAAGAAAGTAAACCTGTCCTGGGGAAACAAGATCTGCCAATGCCTATGAACATCACCCTCCACTTTTATCATTGGAGAGAAAGGATCCCAGCTTGTTGTCAAGGCAGACGGGAAGATGGGGTGAGTTATGTGAATTCTCTTCTCTCATTTTGATGCTCATACCCACGCTTCCCAGAAGAAGGTACAGGGAGCTGGTCTTGAGAAAGTCACTCAAACTTTTGGTGGGATGGGCTTATCAATCCTGCTGGTGGGATGGTTTATCAATCACAGAAAGAGGACAACATGAGCTCCATCCCCCATCTCTTGGGGCCACCAAATTAAATGACTGTGAGACTCTTTTTTAATTTCCACCAAGGAAAAAGCAATGGGAAATTCCAACAATATGAATAAATTAAATCACACCCCAATTTTCTAGGCACAATATGCAATGTGATTCCAAATATCATTTGGTTATTGTTGTAGAGTGGTTTTGCCTAAATCCAACAGGTAAGCCAGTGTTTGTTTCAATAAATTCTTGCCCTTAGAGTCAAAGGAGCTTTCATCTTACAAAGTTCACCATAAAAAATGTGAACATATCTTTGCTACAGGGGGCTGTGCTAACACAACCACAGGCAACACAGTAACACAGCCTGCAAAGAGCATTCTCTGACATCAGGGTCTGCTCTGCTAGTGACAACTCTGGAAACGCCACTTGTGGTCCTTTAGAGTAAAATACTGTATTTCTTGGAACTCTATGTCTAAAGTCTTGTCTGACCTTAACATTTATATCATATTAGCTTGATGCCTCATAATGAGAATGACTGATCTTCCATTCCATTTTACATCTCATCACACGAATTGTTATTTTATCAGAAACTCAACTTCTACCTCAAAATTCCAAATACATCATTACATTAAAAGAGGAGTAGGGCAAAAAACATGGTTTTTGCTCAAACTAATAAAGCAGAAAATTCATGAATGACTTTTTTCATTAGATAAGAAATATTTACTCTAGACAATGCTAAGTGATAAGTTCCCTAGTTCGTTTTGATTTTTGAATATTCAAACTGGTAATGTAGAAAATTTAGAGTTGATTTTTCTCATCATATAAGAATGCTTAACTAGAAAACAAGTTCTTGTAGTTTATCTTAATTTTTGGAAATTCATTCTGGATTTAGCATTTCAGAAATGCATCAACTACATGAGAGGTACATTGCTGGGGTCTAGCAATACTCTCAGAGTGGACAGAGCTCTCTGATGGGTGAATAGCCATCAAGTGAGAGAAGTCAGGGCATTCAGATTAGTTATCCCTCTATATTGTCCAAGAAGGCATGTCCCTACATGAAGAAAAGTAGTTAGCTTCTGCTTGGAGATCCTCTCTTCCTTGATGAGAGATTTTGGGGAATGGAAGCAAGTGGTATGAAATTGGAGAAAAGGTATGCCAGGGCCTTCCCCAGCAACAAGTTTCTCTCTTCTCTTCTCCCCAGTATTCTATTGTCCTTGGGTCCTTACATACAAATGGTGTAAAATAACCTGAATGTAAGTATTAATGACATTTTTCTGGGATCATATTTTATTTAACAAGAGACTAAGATTCAGTGTGGAACTGCCACTGAAGAGGAAAATTTTAGGCACAGTGAGAAGTCAGAGATGGGGACACTCTAAATACGTTGGCTTAGACCTGCTGGGAATGTGGCAGTGGGCATATAAGCATCAGAAGGATTCTATGACCATATAATCCCCAAATGTCTCTGAGCCCTGTGAGTCTTAAAGGCTGGATGACCTCCCAGTGCAGAGGCAGTTTTTGACACCCCACAGGGGGATGCCCAAGAAGGAGCCTAGAACAGCCATCATAGGGACAGCGGTATGACTCCAAGATCTGCCATTTGTGAAGCTCTGTGAGCTTGAATATATTCTTCAAACTCTCCAACCTTCTTGCAGGCTGTTGTCAAGGTTAATTAGACAGTTAAAGAAAGAACCCAGCACCATGACTGGCACTGGATAACTGAATGATACAAATCTTCATTCTCTCCTGCTTCATATCCCACTGCACAGACATTCTTTACTACTCCACGTATGGGTAGGGCGGCCCTAGCCTGAAACCATGAGCTAAGAAAAATGATCTCATCTTTGGTCAGAGACCCGCAATGCAATTTTATTGCATGATGCACAGAGACTCCCAAAATGTGTTAGCTCAAACCTACTGGATTCCAGGGGTGCAATGATGGGTCAAGTACTACAACAGAGGATTCAACCTCCCTGAGGATCTTAGCCCTGCTTTTGGCAGTCTGGCCTACAGCCTTCAAGAATATAAATGGCTCTAGCAGACTCTGGGCCCCAAATCCAACTTTAATTTACTGGTGACCTAATGGCTTTTAGGAGTATTACACAGGACTTATCTGGAATTCACTCTTTCCTACGCCCTTTCTTTTATTGGATAAATCTGATAATCATGCTGATTTCTTGGATCCTTTTATCTAGAAAGGAATTTTTCTGGAAGTACTTAGTGTTTTTTTAATCAAGTCAAGAAAGATACCCAGGACTTTACAAATAACTTGTAAGCATATGATTTCTCAATATACTTTCTGGATAAATTAGTGATGGTTTTGTTAAAATTTTCCTTATGAAATACTTTAATTGACTCTTACTTCATAGGTTAATCACAAAGATTGTTTAGATTTTGGATTTGGGAAGTTATTATTTCTGTTTTGCACCCTGAAAAAAGTGGCATTTTCTTCACTTTCTCCAAATCTGCTTTCCAAAAGTGATTTCAAAATGTGAACTTATTCTTAACTATTTAATTCAATTCTGCATGTGAATTTATGAGGCAGTGAGGAGGCCAAAGGCAAGGGGAAATGATGGAAAGTGAGGTAAATCTTAATACAATTTCTCAAAAAAAAAAAAATACCCTGCTAGTTAGTAGAAGTCTACCTAAGTAGCCTTATAGGAACTGAACACCACTACCAATTACTACATATTTTTAGTTTAAAAACAACAAACATAAAAAATTATGATACTCAGGCCCTTCCCTAATAAAAGGAGACTCATACTACATGTCTAAATGTGTCAAAGCTTTAAGAAGAACTCTAAAGGAAATGTGTTGGGGCGCCTGGGTGGATCAGTTGGTTGAGCATCCAACTTCAGCTCACATCATGATCTCACAGTTCATGGGTTTGAGCCCCACTTCAGGCTCTGTGCTGACAGCTTGGAGCCTGGAGCCTGCTTTGGATTCTGTGTCTCCCTCTCTCTCTGTGCCTCCCACCACTTGCACTCTGTCTCTCTCTCTCTCTCTCAAAAATAAATAAACATTTTTAAAAGATTTAAAAATCATAAAAAAATAAAGGAAATGTGTTATACCCCCTATGTGGATGAGTATTTCTTTATAACAACCTGGAAGGCCAGGTTTGATTTTAGAATACTAGGACTCTCCAAAGTTCTACTCAAGAGCCTGGTGGCCCAGGGAGGCTAGCCCCATCATGTGCTGCAACCCTTCTTCTTCCATCTCTGGCTCAGATCAGCACTTCAAGGGGCCCTGAACACATACAGGAACACCCCAGCCTCACATTCAATCTCCTTCCTCACCCTCTACAAACACCCTCTTTGTCCATCTCTCAAGACTAGTATACACATACACTAGAAGACACCTTGGGAAGGGAGACCTAAATGAGAGACCCATGTGAGCTTTGGAAAGTGACTCAGGGCTCTTGGGGCATCAACTTCCTGGGTGCCAAGAACTCTCAGTGTGATCTAAACAGAGTGTGCATTTTCTAGGTGGCACCACAGACCTCTCATTCCATAAGGAGTGGCAGGACTGGGGGAGGGCCAAACTGAGGCCCCCTAAAGAGCCGAGTCCAGAGGACCCTCTTAACTGAGTGGTACTAGATATTCATCCACGTTCTGAATCAACAAGAAAACTGAGCATCTTATATGGTTTAGAACTAAGTATTTTATAGTTTCCAATTCTCTAAAATTTGTTAATCTACATATTTAGTGTTGCTCACTCTCCATCTATTTCTCAATCCCCAAAAGTCCAGATTTCACCCACCAGGAATTTTTTTTTTTTTTTTACTTTTGCACATGGTATTCCCTCTGCTGTAAATAACTCTGACCCCCCCACCATCTGCTTCCTCTGATAACTTCTCCTCATTCTGAAAGATTTAGTTCAGGGCAACCGCCTTCTCTAGGACACCTTCCGTGACTTAATTTCTGATTCCTTAGGACAGCCATTGCCCTCCTCAGTGGTACCAAAGTAATCCTCCTTACATCACTACATTGCACACTATCCTATTAAATTTTCATTATAACTTCTGCCCCCCCATTCTGAGCTTCTCTGATCAATTGTATATCTATTTGTATTCCAGAGCCAAACCCCAATATATGCTTGCTAAAATGAACTAAACTCAATCCATAGTGCTATCTTTTCAAATGCAACCTCAACAAGGCTTTCCCTCAACTTACTCTACAATAGCACCCTTTTCAAGCTCTAGCCCTTAACCCTTATTTTTTATAACATCAAATACTTACAGTACATTATATATTTATCTTCCCTATCCAGGATATGAGTTTCACAAGGGCAGGGACTTTGTTTATATTATTGGCTGCTGAATCCACAGTGCCTAGAATAGGCAGGCATTTAATAAATGTTGGATAAGTAAATGAATGCACTAAACATGTTTGAATTATTTCAGCTTCTTAAAGCTTCAATTCATTGTATATCATTTTGCCAACCCACCTGCCACTGTTATTATCATTTCCTTAATAATTTTGCTTTAAATTAATTCATGATTTAATTTAAAATTATTTTCAAAGGAAACTACACATAGAAAACCAGTAAGCTGAAGACAACCATAAAAATAAGTACATGATTATTCACAGGGCGCCTGGGTGGCTCAATTGGTTGAGCATCTGACTCTTGTTTAGGCTCAGGTCATACTCCGATTGACTCAGTGTCATGGGATCCAGCCCCATGTGTGCTTAAGATTCTCTCTCTCTCCCTCTTCCCTCCCCTGGGCTGTCTGTCTCTCAAAAAAAAAAAAAATAGGTATATGATTATTCAATTGAAATTGTCTGTGTGTCTCCCAAAATCATCTTATAGACCAGCACTGGTACATACACTTACCACGCTTTGGGAAATGGTGCTGATTTGATCAAACAGACCTTCGATTCCCAACCATGCCAGATCGCAAAGTATGTTATGCATGCTTTTCACCTACTACTGAAAAATAGCCACAACCTGAAAATTTTAGTGCCTACACCCTAAGCATTTCTCTGTCATGGAAGCTTCAAAGGCTCAGCCCAAATACCACGCTTCTCAGATTGCAGTGAATGAACCTCAAGCAGACACAAGAGTTTTTGTGTTTCATTTTCTCTTTGAAAGAAAAAAAAATTCTCACAGAAAAAGAAACACAATGAAAGACTCATATTGACAGCTCTTACCCAGAGACTCAACTCTGAGATTTATCTATATTGTGGCCTGAGACACTGGCAATTTCTGAGTCTGTGTGATGCCCCAGAATAGGAAATATGGCCAAACAATGAATAGATAACTTCAAAAAATATTAGTACTTATAATCAGTTTCCATAAAAATCCCAAATTTTCTTCACTTTTCAACAAAGTCAGTACTCTTCTTTAAGGCCTTTCAAAATTAGTTGCAAAGTTCAGTTTTTTAGAAAACTCCTTGCATCTAGTTGAAAGATCAGTCTTCAAACCTTCTCTCTCTTGGCTAAGAGGGAACATGGGATGTTTTCCGTTACAAAAAAGAAATTTTTCCAAGCATTCGTGAGAAATTGGCGATTTTTTGCCTCTTAAAATGGTATAACTATACACAAATATTTTAAATCTATTCCAAGTAGCTAGTCTTCAAGATTATAAACAGACAGAGAATCAGTATGTTCCAACGTTGACATGGTAAAAAAGAAAACTAACTTCAGCAGTCACTGATGGCTTCAAAAGTATGCTATCTGCTGATCCAGAGTGGATTTTTTTTTCTTCCTTATTTGAAATGAAACACAAAGATTTAATAAGAAAAAAGAAAACAACCAACATTTTGTTTGCACTACAGACATATGTGTATGAAAATATGTATTAAACTTTTATTATAAGAATAACAACATCCAACTCTTTTCCTATTGTTTTGCTGTCCTACTGTTTGCTTTTCCTGCTGTTTTGCTACAGAGAGCTGTTCATACATCACTAGCATTTTTGAAAGTTAGTACTTTGGAGAGAAGCAGTTCTCAAATGTGGTCCTATGGAATCTGGATGTCATGAGGTATCTTCTAGGAGGCATGTGAGGTCAAATCTATTTTCCCAATGATACTACTGTGCTGACATTTGAATGAAAGGTGCAAAAGCAATGATGGGTAAAGCAATAATGAGGGCTTAATGAGAATCAAGACAATGGCACCAAATTCTACTTAGTAATCATTGTATTCTTCACTGCCATGAACTCACAGTAAACACACAAACACACACAATATAAAAACCATTTCATTTAAGAATATTCCTGATGAAGTCATAAAATTATGAATTTATTAAACTTTATTAAAACATTATATTTTATTAAATCTCAACCCTTCTTACATCTTCTTAATATTCTGTGAGCCTAAATGGGAAAAAAAAATAAAGCTTTCTGCTGCATGGTCAGGGACAGTACTTGTGCAATTGTTTGAATTGTGAACTGAACTAGTTGTTTTTTGGCAAAACACCATTTTTACTTGCAAGTACAACTGACAAACAATGGTTATTCAGACTTGGAAACTTGGCAAACATCTTTTCAAAAATGAGCAAAGTGAGGATGTCACTTGAAGAAAAACAATTGACAATCATGTATTGCCAATGATAAAATTCAAGTTTTCAAATGAAAATTGGAATTTTGTGAAACCTGTATCTATCAGTATGAGCTTGACAGCTTACTAACAACTTTTCTGTTGAGATTTTGATGTTAATGAATATGAATTTTTAATAATCTACAATAAAATATGACATGTAACTCAGTGAACTTAACTCAGTAAATCAATATTTCCAAATAACCAATGTATGATGTTACAAATTCATGATAGCTAAAAGATCCATTCAAAGTGATAGATATACCAATGGATTTTAATACACACAATACAAAAAATTCATTGATATGGTTTCAGATCCAACACTTCAACTAACTCTTAAGAAACTGCCACTTGTCGAGTTTTAGTGTAGTATCAAAGAATGTTTACCATTATCTTAAAAAAAAACTATAAAAATACTCCTCTTTATCCAACTACATGTATTTATAAAGCTGGATTTTCTTCATATACTTTAGCCAAATAACACATAGCAACCTATATGAAAGCAAATATGAGAAGCCTGTTTTCTACTAAGTCAGACATTAAGGAAATTTGTAAAAATGTAAAATAATGCCAATCTTCTCACTAAATATTTTTGTTGCAGAAAATAGAGTTATCTCTGATTTTAAAATGTTATTGATGTTAAAATGTGATGTGTTTGGTATTGTCTTTTTAAAAGAATAATAAATAAATATTTAAAATTTCTCATGATCATTTATAATACAGTGGACATGGCATAAGCCACATAAACAGAAGTTCTTTGGAGCCTCAATACTTTTTTTTTCTTACGAATGTAAAGGGTTTCTGAGGCCAAAGGATTTAAGAAGAAGCACTGAAGAGACTGGAATCTGTAGTTAAGAGAAACCCACAAATTATAATGCAGCCATTCATTGACTATGTGACCCCTCGCACAAGTTATTTCATTTCTCTTAACCTCAGTTTCCTTATCTGTAAAAAGGAAAGATGTTTCCCCATCTCATGGGGCTATTAGAATTCCATGAAGTACATGGCTACACTGTCCTGAACACACAATAAATTCTTCATAATTACTAGCTGCCGATATAACCTTCATCTTGTCCTTGTTGGCCAACAAATTAAGTTGACACTTGTGAGAGCTATTTGGATTTTGACGGAGAGCAGAAACTGCCCCCCAAAAGAGAGATGAGGTTGATCTCTCATGGGTTATACGGCCACATAGCTGTTTGGCCTGAGGCACAATTTACCACAATACTACCTGACACAGTCATCCCACCAGGCCACGCTCTCTTCCTACCAATTGGTACAAAAGAATAGTAAAAGCCAAGAAAGGGAGAAAACTCTATCACTTCCTGAAGCCACCTAAGTTATCTCTATTATCAATCACTAGCTCGTGTGTGTGTATGTGTGTATGTGTGTATGTGTGTGTGTGTGTGTGTGTAACCCAAGGTGGATACTCACAGTAGAGTAAACCAGTCTCTTCTAATCTACTTTTGTAATAATCTTGGGGTTCAAATGCAGTTGACATATGTAATCTTTGAGACTTTTTGCCATGGTCTTAGGGAAAGACAACCAGCCCTATAGAATGAGGTGAGAGAGACAAACACACACACAAAAAAACCCTTTTCCTCATTTCCCATTTATTCTTTAAGTCCTGTGGAACAGGTACATAAACTACAAAAATGATCATTTCTCTATTTTTCCCTATTACTTTTTTCCATAATTTGACAACATAAAGCTCTTTCCACTGGCTGCCTTTCTAATTCTTCTTTCTATTCTTGTTCCAGTGCAAAAAGAATTTTGCCAACGAAAGTGCTATAAACAGCCCTGCCCTCACTGAAAAAGGCAATATGCCGTCAGCCTGACATATACCTCGCTTTTCCGCTCATTGTCAACACTGTGATTGATGGTGTAGTTCATTAATGTAGGACGATTGTCAGCTTTTCCTGAATAAATATAAAAAGAAACAAAGAAATCCCCACCCTTTTCAAGCCAGAGTGAATTATTTCCTATTTTCCAGGCTTAGGTTTAAGGATCCATAGCACATTCATCTCAAAATAAATAATGAACATACCCTTTAATAGAAGAAATTTTAGTTTGAGTTCAGGGCTGAAATATTTTAGAGAGAGAGAGAGAGAGAGAAAAGGAGAAAAGAATGCTGTTCAGAAGAATGAAGCAATTTTGGCACCTGAAACTGTACTCACTTTAAAGCAATATTTCATCTTTAGTATACATAGTCATGTAAAATGCAAGAAATTATCACCTTTGTAAACCTGTAAAGTAAAAATGATCTGTCATGTGCTAAACCGCACGTAACAAGAATCACAAGGAAAGAAAGCAATGGAGTGGATGGATAATTAGCAGACTGATTTATGGGTGGATAGGAAAGTTGACTAACGTCAGTCCACATCAAAAGGAAGTTTTATGGAAATAACCGAAATAGATTTTTCTTTCTATTTCTTTACTCATATGCAACTTAGGAATGTTTTCATTGCCAAACACATTTACATATATAAGTTGAAGAAAAGTAAGATGGTTACAACTTGCTCATATTTGTCCTTTTATCAAAAGGCATTGCCTCTGTGACTTTCCTCTGTACTGGCATCCTTATCTTTCTGCCTGTTTGAACTGTCCTAACTGGGTCTTTGCTAACTCCGATAGTCACAAGATCAACAAACACCATGGGGTGTGTCTTGTTTTAGCTTCGGTGTACTAAAAGCAAAAACTGAAACAAAAACATCCTTGTACATATGGTGCTCACAAGTTGATGAACATACAACATTTCACTCTGGGCATTCTGTTCCTGTGCAGATTTTCTTGGGTGGTAATGTGCTAATGACAATAATAATTTATTCTGAAGATGTGCTAAATTTCTTGAGTCGAATTGTGAAGTATTTTGAACACCACTGGAAGGCACGGGAAACTGAGAACTGTAGGAAAAGCTGGCACTCTGCCACCACTTGAAGATTGTAATCTGATTGTAATAGAAGGTGATTACTGAAGACTAACCAGAAGACCCTGAATGATTTCTTCTGAAAATGACAGCTTGCCTCTTAGAGTACATATGCAAGGCTCTGTTTTCAGGATGTTCTAACTCTTAATAATGTAGGTAAAGGGACTTGAACTCTTAACAACAGCTGACAGTGAGCACTGACTACACGCCAGGCACGGTTATCTCATTCAATCCATGCTCCAACTGTTAAGTCTTAACCATCCTTACTCCCACTTTAAAGATGAGAAGACAGGACTCAGATTATGCAAGTGACTTATTCAAGGTCACAAATGAGTAAGTGGTACTAGCAGAATGGTCGTCCAGCTCTTTCTGACCTCAGAGCCAGAACTGTGAGCATGAAGATGTGTGACTTCTGAGTAAGTCTGAAATGTTGGGAGGGTTTGTATCAAGGAAAAGAGCAATCTCCACTTGGCTTTAAAATGCTTCTTGAACTGATATCCATTTGATTTCTCATTTCCTTCTCACCCTAACCACATTAAGTCAGCAGAGCAGATATTTTGTTCATTTTACAGATGAGAAAAAGCAAGTCCAAAGAGGTTAAAAAAAAACTGTCTTAAGGCTCAGTAACCATGACTACAAGAGCTGGGACCAAAATTTGGATCTTCCCATACACAATTACTTTGCTACAAAGCAGCAAACCAGAAAAGCAAATAAACAAATCATCAAAGCCTATCAAGGTCACTCGGTGGAAAGGTAGCTGTTGACATATTTCATTTTGCAACTGCATAGCTTGTCATATAATAAATGCAGCGTTTCCCTACTAGTAACCAAGTGTTTTGGGATTCTCCAGATCTCCGGTGTGTCATGTTATCTCAATGGCTTCAGTTGATGGGACCCTGAATTTCCCAGGATGTGGGAAGACTCTAAGGGTCCTGAGAAGTTTGAGGTGGAAGCAGTAAAACTGCTTAAAATCAACAGCCAAACCCAACACAGTGTAAACTCTTCCATAAGTAGCCAGTCAGCAATATATCTGCCTGTACTTCTTAAATAGTCACAGCAATACTTCCAGCATGTCAGAGAATAATAAAAATCAGTTGTGGGAAATGAGAAATTTTAAAGAAGAAAAAGTGCACTCCTACAAACTCCAAGCTTTACATGTCACAGGGACCCAGAGAATATAATACAAGGGCTCCCATAGCTTCACAGTAAACTAAGATGGATGTATTTTTTTGGAATCTATCAGGACCAGGCCTTGATATTCTTCCAGAATACCCTACAAAGGAGGAGGTAAACCACAAAGCAGTACATTTTTCCAGTCAAATCTCGTAAGTGTCCCTAACTGATAATGTTCACCTTTAGAATTTTATGATCCCAGAGAATGAAACTTCACCTACCATCTCTCTGACTTCAACAATCCAACTCACAGGAGTTCTCAGTGTTTGTGCCCTTCTCCTAAATATTAATAATCAGGACAGTGTGCACTTTCTGGTTCTTAAAGACGTGTTGAGTTGTAGGCCAATGAGGAA
The DNA here is from genome assembly GCA_028646485.1 of Cryptoprocta ferox. NCBI lineage: Eukaryota > Metazoa > Chordata > Mammalia > Carnivora > Eupleridae > Cryptoprocta > Cryptoprocta ferox. The sequence goes on along the minus strand of CM053572.1, from coordinate 96,973,717 downwards.
TATAATGAACCAACACTGATAATGTACATAGAATGGATTTATTCTGTATTCCAAAGGACACTTCCTTCCTATTTTCCCCCAGCAGCAAATTGAAAATTATATTTGTAACCTGATTTTAAAGCACTCTAAATGTGCATTTCTCAAAGCTATTAACTGAGTTTGGATAGTGTTTTATATTTCTTTCCTGTACATTTATTAAGGGACATCCAAGACAAAGAAGAAATTAAAGATTGAGGAATATCAGAATTGTGCATGCTTTTGTCTCTTCTGCATAAAAGGAAATAGAACATCAACTTTCAAAATAAAATATTAAAAAATTGTGATGCTAGAATGCAGTGGTTCCTCAACCTTTTATGGGCTGTAGACCCTTGTGAGAATTTAATAAAAGCCTCTCCTTAGGAAAATGCCTGTTACTTAGTAAAAAAATGTTCCATCTATTGTAAAAGTTTCCCTGCTCCTTACTCCCTGAATTGCCCATACGTTAAGAATTCCTGAATTATAATCCCCAAAACCATGAAAAATCAGTTCATCTAATTGACCTGTCCTGTGTGCTAACAGTTACAGATGGCATTCACGGCTTAACATTGTGAGTGCAGTGGCTATTTAAGTTTTACTGGAACCCATACCTCCTGGCCCCTCTCTTCCTCTCTTCTTCACTGGATGCATTACTCAGTTTATGCACGATTGTTTAAAGGAGAATTGAATTAGAAACACTGTCTAGAGAGCTGTCTTTGCATCTCTGCCATTTAAGATGCAGACCCTGAGAGAGGGGGCTTCACCATCAAGAGAAAACAGTGTGCATTCTCAGGGCAATCAAGCCAGGAGGATCATACTTCCAAGAGATAACTGGGGCTGAAAAGGAAACCAAGCTCTTTGGGGAGCTGGGTGACACCACAAATGAATTGTATAATGATTTCCACTGGGGAGTTTAGTGGGGCTGACACTGTGAGTCCTTCACCATTGTCCCAGGGTGGTGGCAACTGTATCCATTTTTATAATCTAATTTTACAATAGATTAACTTGGAAAAAGCTGGATGGCATATGAGGCATATGAGTGGAACCAACCAATTCGGTCATTAGTGACTGCAGCACTTTGATTCCCTTCTTAGAGACAAGAATACATCAAGAGCCACAATCACCAAATCAGAAAGCAGCCAAGGACTCCATTTCAGGTAAATACTACTTTTAATGCTGCCTAAAAGTTAGGTTTGCAATTTCACAAACTCATACAAACAGTCACAGTCATGCCTAAAAAGGTCTCTCTTGGGTCCTCACTGGTGCAGAAATTCAAACACTGAATCTATTTGTCAGACACATACCCAACTATGCCCAACACATAAGAAAGTTTGGCTCCTAAAGGAAGTAGGAAAACAACTCTAATTTTCTATTCTCTATTAAGAGAAGGTTTCTGCCTAACTTGTTCTCTGCCTTATAAAGCTGTAGAAATGAGTCTGACTCGCAGAATTCTATTTTTAAAAATTCTTCCTATTTACATATGCTTCACTTCTCAAAAGAATGTCACCTTCCTATTAATGCAACAGTTAACAAAAGCAGTGTCAGAAACATGCCATTGGTGGGGGCTCTGTTTCTCACTTGCCATGTTTTGATTGGGATCTGTGTTAATTCATGTACCCTCAATGTGACACAACTGAAAATTATCATTGTCAATACAGTTTCCCAACAATCTCAGAACCCAGGCAATTGGTATAAATAAGTCATTGTCGGCAAAATAAAGAATGCCATCTAATGTCTCCGATGAATAAAAGAAACAGCTGGAAGAAGAAGGAGAAAGCAGAGAGAGAGGAAAAGAAAATGGACCCAGAACTTCATTATGGGCTCCAAGTAAAAGGAAAAACTTTATATGACAAAATAAAGACATACAAAAAAAAATAAACATGCTTAGAAAATCATTATCCAATATACTTTTAAGCCAGCTCTGAAAACAGCTTTTCTGAAATGCTTTTGGATGACTGTTTATATGTTAAAATCAACATTTAAATTGTGCTACAAAGCTTATCATGCACTACATAAGCAGTTCTAAGACCTCTAGAACAACATAGCTTTGGGTCTAATCCACTGAAAACACACTGTCCGCACATGAAAATTTTGTCCGCTTTGGTTGGGAAAAAGTGAGGAATGTGCTTGTCTCCAAGTTAGAAGAAGGTCAAGAAAGCATTTTTTAAAATATATTCCTCCACAGATGACCAAGTAGTCAGGGCCCCTTCATGCACCTGAGAGGTTTGCCAGCCAAAATGCAGATCAATTCCTGAAAGAAGCATTCATACCTTAAATATGCATTTATGCTCCCCCCACAAGATGGACAGTTCCAACTTTTTTTTTTCCAAAATCAGGAGTTTAGAAATGAGGGGAGTTGGAAACACATTAGTTCTGTTTGCTGAAACCAATGGCAAGTATAAGATCTTAAGGAAAGAAAAACCTTAGCAATCAGATAGATCCCAATTATACAACAAATGTGAGCATTGATTTTGCAGATCACTTTCTCCAAATTGGAAAGCAACTCTCTGCCACAAAATTCAATGAGGACAATGATCCATTTAATAATGACACAGGAGACATATTTTATTCTGTAATCTGTAAGAACTACTTCATGTTCACTACTTTTCAGAATATTATTTCACCTAGCCATCTGAACAACTCAACAGATTTCCATAAGAATAGGGTTTATTTCTTCTAAAATAAGCAGTACAATCAAAAATAAAATAAAATGAGATCACTAGAAGTATATGAAGTCAAATTTTTGATCCAAGAATTCTATGTCTAGGAATCTATCCTATGACTATAATCAAAGCAGCAGTAATAGATGTTCATCAAAGTGATATTTATTGCCATGAAAAACTAGAAATAACCAAATATCCAATAATGAGAGAATGGTTAATAAGATACTAAATTACTACATTTTCCAAAAATGCCTAGATGATGTCGGAAAATTCACATGACATCATATTAATGAGAAGTTATAGGATTCAAAGCATTATATACAGATGGTCGGGTTTTATTTGTTTATAGTTAACCATTCTACTCAGTTATGCCACATGATAATCACTGGAATCGTGTGTGTGTGTGTGTGTGTGTATGGATATATGTATGGGTGTGTATGTGAATGTATATAGACACACACCTATACTTTTTTAAAAATTTTTTAACATTTATTCATTTTTGAGAGAGATAGAGTGTGAGTGGGGAAGGGGCAGAGAGAGAGGAGACATAGAATCTGAAGCAGGCTCCAGGCTCCCAGCTGTCAGCACAAAGCCTGATACGGGTCTCAAACTCATGGACCGTGAGATCCTGACCTGAGCCGAAGTCGGGCGCTTAACTAACTGAGCCATCCAGGCACCCCTACACGCATATACTTTAGTTAAAAAACAGAAAAAAAGAGATAGACAAGAAAGAACTTTTTTTAAAAAAAAAGGAAAAGGAAAAAAAAGAAATATATTCCAAATGCATCTCTGGATAGTGATACTAATGAATTCCTTTAGCTTCCTTTTTAAAGTTTTCCAAAAATTCCAGGTTTTTTACAACATGTAATATCAGCAAAAGGACACTTGAAAGAAGCCACAATGGCTTTTATCAGTTTAAATTCTAATTAACCTTATTTCTTTTACACTTAAGGAATGTACAATGCCAGCAGTAGACAGTGATTTCCACACTGGGTCCCAAGGCACTCCAGGAGTCTGAGGGCCCCTATACAGCTGAGTGGGGAGGCCTAGCCTGTAGAATGATACCCTAGGCTCATGTTCTCCTTAATGACAGAAGGTTTGCCTTTATCTATTCTCTCTATATTTTTAATTTGCTGTCAAGTCAAACCCTTTTCAATTTACAGATGAGGAAACCACCACCCAGAAAAGTTAAGGGTCTTGCCTAGCATCACATAGCTTGTTAGTAGAAGATCTCAGATTGGAACTCAAAGATCCTAATTCAGTTGATCCTGTGTCCACCATCAGTTGTGGTTCTGTCTGTCCAAAGCAGAGCACATGTTGTCAGCTAACTGCTTCACAGTGGTAAGAGAGCCACACAGAACCACCCACATTTTCTTGGAAAGCATCCCTCTTACTACCCTCCCCATGACTATAGAAATTGAAAAAGTAGCACTGTTTAAGAAATGCCACTAGAAGTCAGTTGAAATGAAATATCAGACTTCCTTTACTATGTCAATCTTGGTCTTAAAGCCTCTTTGAAAATGATCACTTGCCTCCTTAATCTTTAGAGTAAAAATTCATAGTACACATATGAGAATGATGGCTGATCTATTGAGGACAGCTTCCTGTCATCCATGAGGCAACCATTTTATACATCACATACAAAACTAGCAAAAAAAAATACTTTAAGGATTAAACAGTATGTGATATTAGTACAGCTGTTACTTGCTTTTCCATGCAAAAGAAACAAGTAGGAAACCCCAAAATCATTTCATTTAAATCTTTGAATAATTTGTGTTTGGGTTTTTAAAGTATATCAGAACTTACATTGCAGTTATGTTTTACTTACTCAAAATCTAAAATCCAGGAATCTTCAAAATATTAACCATTGTACCAAAATACCCAATACAAGTACTTTCAGATACTTAGTTAATGCTGGAATCATCTTTAAATGATGATGGCTGGTGAGCAGACAAGCATATGACCCAAACAAATAAACTGTAATTATTAAAACAAAAGACTGAAGGCATGCCAGAAAATAGCATGAATAAAGTTTCAGTAAGGTATTTGACCAAGAAAAGTCACAATATCCTTCCAGATGAGATGGATGCAGGTGGGTGGATGGATAGACATGGAAAGAGGAAATGCAGTTTGCAAGATTCAAATCTAGATAAATAACCTTACCTAGAAAAGTTACCTAAAGCTCAATTTGCAAATGTAAAACCAACTTCTGCTCTTACAACATCTTCAATATCCTACCTGCCTGTTACTTGCACAACCATTTCTTCATGTGTTCTATTGTTCCAAAAATTATTTATCTTCTTGCAAGCAAAGAGGAAATGGTCTATGTTAGGTTTAAAACCCCGGAAAATACTCCCCCAGAAGCATGACTAGTTTGCATCTTTTGGACAGCGAAGATCAAAGTGATTTAAAATGTTTATTTTTAAAGTAAACCATTTACACTGATCTTTGGAAAAACCCCTTTCACCCTTCAAGAACTGTATTTGTCTCCACAACTCTTTTAGAGACACACCAAAATCACACTCTATTCAAGATGTCTAGCAGAATTATTGCACCTGGTTTCTCTGACACTCTCATAATGTCAACTCCATAGACAGTGACCCAAAATGGGGCAGGAAAATGCAGAAGGCTGGATCACAAGCCCGAGGGCCACCATGAGCCCAGTAATGAGATGCTGTGTGCCACACGGCTCTCTAATTGAAAAAAGCTGCAAAGAAACAATACTGAAGGGGAAATCATAAACACTGTTTCTTGGGATCACTTAAGAAACTAACCTTCATGGATCTCCAACTTCTGTTTAGGGAGAAGGAAGTTACAACTTCAAGCCCAGCTCTTTCCAAACTATAGGCAAACACCATAAAATAGTCAATATCAAATGCCACAAGGACTTTGCAGGAGGGTGAACATTCTCCTTTTTGAATCTGGAGGATGATTTGAATTTCATCAGGGTCACTGTATCTGAGGGAGTTTTCCCAGCCCCCTGACTTTATTTCGCATCTCAAACACAACCCTTCTTTTATGAAAACCCAGTTTAAATATTAATGTATGTTTTCTTAAGGAAGTGGAAGGCAAATCAACTTCCTGGTACCCAGGGTATCTGATTTCTAAAATGGTCTAATGCTGATTGTCACAGCTCTACCAGATGTGAGGGGTGAAGCTCTATAAAAACGGAAAGGCCGGCTTTCAGGCTCACTGCTGTGCGGGTCCCACGCCTCCCTGAGCTGCATCCTCTGAGAGTATATTTTTGTTAGCTGGCTGCCGGAAGCCCTCAACTGCCCCCCAGTTGTTTTGCGATCCTATAAGGACCTTCCCAGCCCTGCTGTCAGCCCAGACATTAAGAGCATGTTTGTGTTGGTAAGTTTTGGGGGCTGGTTAAAATAATAAGTATTATCATCAGCATCACCGTTTCAGCAGAATAGAGGCGGGTGGGGTTCAAGAGCCGGGCTCCAAAGTTTGCTAAAAAGCCTATTTTGAGAAAACCTTTGTTCTAAACTCTCTTGTTTACCTCCTACACCAAGAAACAATGTCTTTTGTTACTAAGCCCCCCTTCTTTGACTGTTAAGTTTGTTTACTGACATTTTCAATACCGGGCAATACAAAGAGTATTTCCTCGTATTAATTCCAAATGTCACAAAGAACAAAATTTGGTTCCAAAGAAGCCTGTCTAACTAGATAAGATGCCCTTACTTAGGAAAAAATATAACGAAAATAAATCTTGCTCTTAAATGTGGACCACATAACCTTAGGAATCCTACTCTTTGCTTTCCTCGCTATATTATTCAGAAGTGCCTGGCTTGGTATCTCTCTAACCAGGCCAAACCAGGCCACAGTGGCTCTAGTATTGGCTTAGAAATGCTGACATGTGATTTGAAGAATATTAACCTTCCATGTTAGCTAGAGTCCATAATTCCCACCAAACAACTACTACGATAAAAAATAAAAAATAAAAAAGATTGTTTATAGGTCGGTCTTATAAGTTACCAGAGGATGACCTCTACAGATAATTTATCGACTTTCAAATACATATCTTCTGCAAATATTTGTTGAGCCCAATGAGGCCAAGGACAGGGGACATGGTGAAGAGCCCAAGCAGACACATTCCCTGCCCTCACTGAGCTTACAGACTAAAGGAGGAGGCAGACACAGATCAAACTGTCACCTAAGAAGCACATTGTTACAGCCCAAGATGGGTGATCTGAAGAAAAGCAAGAGAATAAAAACCAAGAGGCTTTCTTGAAAGTGGGGTTTGAAGGATGAGGAGTAGATAAATAGGCACAGAAGGCAAGCTCTGCAGAAGGATTAAACTGCAGAAGAACCCAAAGTAATAGGGAGTATGAATTTGGCTAGAGGACCAAAAGTGCTGGGCCAAAGTGGAAAAAGGTTTGGGGGTTGGAGGAGTTGTCACACCGCTAGGGTCTTGCCGTGCACTGTGGCCTGGCTTGGTATCTCTGGATGGATTCATCCAGAGAGGTACCACTGAAGGATTCTGGCTTAGCTTCCAGCGCATCCCTATCTTCTACATAACTTGGCAATATCTGATCCAAACTAAAGGTATGACACTCTCTGTCCCATGCACATATCTCAAGCTCACACACATCCCAATCAAAGGTGTTGAATTTTAATGATAGTCTTCAGTGTTTCAAAATAGAGCCTCCATTTTAAAAGGTATGCCTCCCTTCTAAGTCAGTCGGATACAGTGACAACCAGGAGAGATAGAGATACAAATGTAAAATTTCACAAGTAATCCCTTCCTTGTAAGTCCCAAAATTATTTTAAAATATGGTTATGTTGACACTTAGCTTTCTAAGCACACAATGTAAAATTAAGTTTTACAAGAAAAAGAGACCATCTGTGAGTGAGATCAAGAAAAAGTGAAAGAAAAGCAATGTAATGCTTTCTTTCATGATTTCTTCTCCAAACCTTTTAGGAGTCACGATCACCAAATCTTACCACCCCAGCCTGACAGGAAATAGATATTGAACTAAGGCTACATAGTAGCCAAGAGATTCAAAAATGTTGTTATAGTGAAAATAGAACATGAAGGCAAAAATGCAGAAAACAAGCATCTTTCTCTAATGACTGTTACCATATACACAAAATTAACAGAAATAAGAAAAAGCTTAGTCACATTATAATTAAAAATAGCTATGATGTTTTGAATGATGCCAGCTATGGGGTACAATGCTAAATGCTTTCCAAATAGCCTCATTTCTTCCTCATAACATCCTTGGGGGCAGGATCTCTTATCTTTATCATTTTCATTTTACAGACAAATCAAGAGGACCTGAAGTGACTTGTTCAAGGTCACTGTGGTGAACAAAGTCTATTGCTGACCCCAAATACTATTTTCTCCTTTATCTGAAGTGTTAACATCTTCAATATCCATCTTCAATATAAGCACATTACTTCCCAGAATAAAAACTATATTTCCCACACTGCCTTATAGCTAGGTAATCATGTGACCATATTCTGGCTAATCAGATGCAAGCAGAATTTGGTATGCAATATCCAGTGTCATTAAGAAGAGGGGGTCTGCCCTGCCTCTGCCTGCCTCCATCATGCTACTAGGAATGTGCTAGGACAGCCACTCTCCATATGGGATGAGGCCACTCTCCATATGGTAGAAGAATGTGGTAGAGGGAACCTGGCTTGAGAGCTTTGTAGACCAGAGCCTCCACCACAGCCCTGGTCTGCTTATCTCTCTAGGCATCAATTATATGATGTAATAAACTTCTGAGGCACTGGGTGGCTCAGCCAGTTAAGTTTCCAACTCTTGATTTTGTCTCAGGTCATGATCTCATGGGTCATGGGATCGAGTCCCGCATCAGGCTTTGTGCTGACAGCACAGAGCCTGCTAGGGATTCTCTCTTTCTGCCCCTCTCCAGCTCATTCTCCCTCCCTGCCTCTCTCTGTTCCTCTCTCCCACAAAATAAATAAACTTTTTTAAAATAAGTAATAAACTTCTATCTTCTTTAGACCACTGTTTCATTTTGGTTTTGGAGGGGCAGGGACAGGGTACAGGTTCCCTCACTTGCAGCAAACTCTAATCATGGCTGCCATGCCTTATAGAGACAAGTGTGATAATCTGAGTAAATTATTTAACTTCTCTGTTTCCTAGTCTATAAAACAAGATGGGCAATACCTATCTCAGAGTATTGTGGTGAATGACATATGATAAGATGAAATTGTGATATTTAGCACAGTCCTGGCATATGATAAGCCCACAATAAATGTTAGCTTACCACCACCATATCCCTCACACAATATAACTCACAGTAAACTCTCACAGAGTTGATAAATGTCACTGAATTTTTCTCCATAACCATCACTGAAGCTCCAACATGCAACCTGTACTTGAAGTTGTGGGCCCCATAACTGACACTGGTGGAAGTTGCAGGGGCTCCTCTTGGAGCTGATCTTGAAGATCCCTCTAGAGATAAGATGAATATGGCGTAAGTAAAGCCAAAGTACCTGGAGGGAGCTGTAATTAATGTCTGTAGATCCCTGAATCTAGGCAGCTGTGGGACCTGGCTGTTTTCCCATTCCAACTGCCTTCTGTTGCCACCTCACTTCCAGATAAAGTCTCCCCTAAACTGGCCAGCGCTCCTCTCCCGAAAATCAGGAACACTGAGACAACTAAGCTTCAGTGGGTTTTCTCCCCATCCTACCAGCCTTCACATCAAGAACATACATTATTCTGTAAGCACCGGGAGCAGTGGCAATTACCATACATCTCTGTGTCCAACCACCTGGAATCATGCACTAAGAACTCTTACTCATATATAGGAATTACATCTTAGCCAGGAAGTCAGATCCTAAAGTTAGTATGAAAGACAAAAATCACACATAGTCAAAATTACCCTTGAAAATCACTTACATCATCCATAAAGTATCACATAGGTGGATTTGTATATACAGCCCACTAAAATTTGATAACTACTGAATTGGACTAAAGAAAAAGTCTTATATCTGGACATTCAAAACTTCCTGCTTTTAATAAAATTATTAAATCTTTCATATATCTGGAGATGGGAGGAGACTGACAACAAGTTCTTCCTTTCCTCTCTTGATATTAAAAATATAAAACCTCAACAGAGGTAATAGTTGTGTGTTGTGAGGTGAGAAATGAAATAATGTTTATGAAGACATGGTTTATAGAACCTAGCACCTACCAGGTGGATCAATAATATTTTCTGCATTTAGGGGCACCTGGGTGGCTCAGTCAATTAAGCATCAGACGTCGGCTCAGGTCATGATCTTGCAGTTTGTGTGTTCGAGCCCCACATTGGGCTCTGTGCTGACAGCTAAGAGCCTGGAGCCTGCTTCGGATTCTGTGTCTCCCTCACTCTCTCTGCTCTTCTTCCACTTACACTGTGTCTCTCTGTCTCTCAAAAATAAATAAACATTAAAAAATTTTTTAAATAATAATACTATTTCCTGGATTTGAATCTAGTACTTGCTCAATTGGACCCACAAACACAGTGTTCTCTGAAAAGCTGGATAGGAGCATCCAGTGGCTTCCCCTATTTCCAAGTTGGCATTTCCAGTGGCCCCGCTGACCTGCCAATCAGTCACCCTTTGTTACTTACTAAATCACTTGATTCAGTTAATATGTGAGCATCATATGAATCCTATGGTGCTGGTGAAAGTTTACCCTTACTTGGGCAAACTTAAGGTGTTTTCTTTTTTCCCCAACATACACAAGATTTGAAGCAACATTAAAGCAAACAAAAGAACTCTGGTTCCCAATGAATTCACCATTTTTTCTGTAGAATCTGGGTACCCAGGGCTCTGTACCCATGACTGGGACACCATTTCTGGGGCTCAGGGTGGGAGACAGCTGGGTACACACCTACCAGGCAACCAAAACTTAAGGCATGAGATCCATTTTTAGCTCTATCCGTGGATCAAAGCTGACTTAGCTGGAAGACTCACCAAAAAGGCAAATCTCTCTTGACTTTTAGGTTGATCTACGAAGGAAGAAAGGACTACACAAATTAATAAGTTTTTGGACTGTCATCCACAGAAAACCACAAACACACTGAAAGAATGTCTTTAGTGGGAAAACTCACCTCAAACTCTAGAGCAGCATGTTCCCTAGAAGTGTAATGCAAGCCACAAACACAAGTCATGCGTGCTATTTTAAATTTTCTGATAGCCACGTTTTAAAAAGCTAAGATAACCAGGTAAATTAATTTTAATGAACATGTTTTCTTGAATCCACAATATTCTCATTTCAACATGCAATAAATATTTTTAAAATACTGATATATTTTACAATCTTCAAGATCCAGTGTGTCTCTTTATATCTACATTTGAACTAGCCATTGTACAAGCGCTCCACAGCCACATCTAGCTAGTGGCTACCTTACTGAACAACATAGCTCTAAAAGAAAGGTGACAGACTAGCAGGGCAAAAAGTTTGTTTTGGTTTTCACGGTGATTTAATTTTTTAATGAGCTGCCATCATTTAAAGTCAGATTTCACATTAAAATAGCAAATTCTGGCTTCTGTTGAAAGTTCCTATCCAGTAACCCTGGGTTCCAATGTTCCAATAGCAAGGAGCAGAGAGAGCTAAAAACCTGCCGCAGTGCCTCCCTCGGAAAGGAGCATTCCAGATGCCATAGTCCCTATCAGTCCCCATTGCTCCAGTTCCTTATACTTCCTGCCTGGCTGTACCCCAGTAGGCGAAATAAATAGCATGGCCGCCACCAACCGAGATAACATCAAAACTATTGGCTTGTTTAATGTGGTGAATTTTGAAAAAGAAATGTATTTATGTATTTGTACTTTATTTGTTTTCTTCCCACTTGCCATTTATGTTACCATGAACCCTGAATTTAAACGGGGTCATATACACAAAGAAGAAACAAATCCTTGCTTATTGATTCAGGAAAAGACGGAAATCAGCCTAGGGAAGGAAGTGATCCTGTTTACTCTGCTTTTCAAAAAACTGAAGACACAAGACTGAGAAGGCTACGAAGCATTAGAACACCTTGTTATTCAAATACATCACTAAAAAGACCTTGGTCTCTAAAAATACTAGTATATATAAACATTTTTCTGTCTGTGTTGCTGATTTCCCACATGTGGCTAATTGCCCATTGGTCTCCCCTCTGTGGCTCCCGTTTCTCTGAGGTTGGTTTCCTCTCTCCACCACTCCTGTCAAGACCTCAGGGGAAGGGGTCATGGTCACTCCCAGCACCTCTCACCTTCAGCCTCATCTCCTTTTTTCTCTCTCCCTCATACTAGACACTTCAAAGTCTTCCACCACTTCTCTCTGCTACGTATTTTCTAGCCTTATCAAAATCCTCCAGGGACATCTAGATTTATTCCAAGGTCTCAGCTGAAGGTTCAAGTCATTCCATCAGGTACCCTACTGGTTCTTCACATCAGGCCAACAATAACATCAATAACACAACGACAATAATAATACAGTGGCTTTAAGTGTGGTGTGGGTGGGAGTTAGCTTCTAAAGTTAGCGTATAAAATAAAAACTACATAAAGTCAGGGGCACCTGGGTGACTCAGTAGGTTAAGTGTCTGACTCTTGATTTCAGCTCAGGTCATGATCTCATGGTTTTGTGAGTTCAAGCCCTGCATTGGGCTCTGCACTGGCATCATGGAGGCTGCTTAGGTTTCTCGGTCTCCCTCTCTCTGTTCCTCCCCCACTGGTGCTGTCTCTGTCTCTCTCAAAATAAATAAATAAACTCTTAAAAATACTTTTTTTAAAAACTACATAAATTCAAAATAATCCTTGGAAATCCCTTAAACTACACATAGCATGTGGTATACATGCTTTTACAACATTACACATTAATACCTATACACAAAGTTCTGATTCGGCAGATTTACATTTAGAGCTCACTCATAGGCATGTACACAGTGGAATGGAGACCATTATTTAAACTGTTCTTTTCCTCTTAGCTTTCTTTACTCTTTTTTATTTTTTCTTTAACTACGCATAGTTGAAATCTGAAGGATAATGGCATACACAATGAAAACTGACTATGATGATAATGTTGTAATAAATACCACTGGCTAAGCACTTATAATGTACCAAGCCCCAACCAAACACTTTATAAATATTCCATCATGATAGTCACAGAAACTCTGATTTTATCCTTCTTTTTGTCCTTGTTGTATAGGAACAGGCTTGGAGTGATCAAATAACTTGCACCAAATCTTGTAGTTAGTAAGTTGTGGGGTCAGGAGCTGGACCCAGATCTGTCAAAGAATCCCCCTTTTGAGTAATAAAGTCAAAGTCTACAACTTCATTCCTCTGGTCTTCTAACTATATACTGAAAATGTATCTATAATTCTCATTGAGTGAATCTGAGTATTCACTCACCTCCTCTTCATATGACTATAAACCATTGCAGATCTTGGACCTGTCCTTTATTTCTGTTTCTCCACACATTTCTGTGTCTTCTCCAATCAGTGAGAGTCCAGTAAGTGTTTACAGATGGCAAGTGTTTAGTACCAAAAGTTCAGAAGAGACCTAAACCAGTCATAATTCCCACGACTAGAGGAAAGTTTTTAAATGTTTATTGTTTAGAGTCCACTGGGGGGAAGGAGTCCCCCCTTCTCGCTCAAGACTCCATGAGAAAACACTTTAGTAAGCCACTACATAATTTACATTATCTCATTTCTTCTGTAAAAATTATAAATCTCTGTGTAATTTCCCACAACATTTAACAGGAGAATATTTAAATTAAGAAATGTCTTGTGGATATAAATGTCATGCTCAAACAACTAAATATGCCACATTATATAACTAAATAATATCCTAGACTTTCTGTGTGTATCTGGTAACAGTATGGTAAATATAAATGAGAAAAAAATGAGTAATAATTTATGAAAACTGATTTGCATTTCCAAATATAAAATGTGTAAAATCCAACTAATTAGCAAGAGTCAGGGCTGAGGTGTTTCTATAGCAACTATAAAAATGCTAAATTATTTTTTCTCCAAAGTGTTTTATATCTGCCTCATTAATGTTTGTTTTTCTCATTTGTTTTGTGGATATTTCCAAAGTGAAAGGTTTCAAAGATTGTAAAGATGCTCCATTTTGCCACAAAGTTCAAGAAGAGGTTTCCCACTGAAAGTGTCTCAAGGGCCGACAGCAATGTGCATGAAAACTATATTTGGTAGGGATTCTTTCATGCCAGCGACTCCATTCTTTGTTCTTAGCTTCCTCCTAAATTCTCCTTTTCTCTTATCACCCCTGATTGTTCATAGAGCATCTCTGCTAAGGAGATGTTAACCTAAGGTCAATTTTTCATCTTGCACCCTTTGCTGCCACCCTGATAGTTCCTAAGAGCACCTGACCCAGGCAGCAGTGTCCATTCAGCTGAGGAAGATAAAGAGCCCCTCAGAACAGCTGTGGGGAACTTGGGCAGTGACCTCCACCTCCGGCTCTCAGTTTTCCCTTCTGAAAATCAGGTGGATGGACAATGGCCTATCTCTAACATCCTCTGCAGGTCTTTTTAGAGGCTCCCTGTTGCCTTCCATGTCAATCTAATCCCTTTGCCAGGTTTTTAGTCCCCCTGCCTCCCTCAAACCAGCCCCACCTTAAACTTATAGTCCAGAATTTCCATGAGGCAGTTCTTTAACCTTGGGTCAAAGAATCAATTGATGGGCTTCAAAGGGACAATGAGTTCCTTGAATTTCATGCAAACAAACTTTTATTTCAGTGGAAGGGTGCAGAGATTGAGAATGGCTGCACTAGGCTCTAAATTCCCTGAGGGTAGGGCAATGTCTTATCCATTTGCGTCCCCAGAGCCCAGCACAGCACTTGGCAGGACAAGGCTCTGCCTTAACCCAGTGGTCCTTCCTGGAGTCCCCCAAATCCACTCTGCTCAATCCCCCTGCAGCCCTTCACGCTCTCTCAGGGTGAGGGGTCCTCTGCATTCTCCTCACTTCCTCCTTGCTGCAGTTTTGGACTGCTACTAATCTACCATGTACACTCTATCCCTTCTTTAAACTCCTACCATACTCATAACCAGTACCATATAATCACACTGAACAAGTTTATCTTTTCTGCTGTTTATCCTTCACAACTTGATTACAAACTCTCTGAGGCAAGTATCATTTCTGATATGATTCTCCTCTCTCTCGTAAGTGCCTAGTACAGTGCAACTCACAAAGTGATAAATATATCTGTCCAAGGCAATCTATGGGGGTAATTAACAAAAATCAGTTAATCATCTAATTATGTAATCAATGTACACAATAGGAAGAAGACACACACATATAGCATAATAGTTTTGTGTGATAAATATTAATATACTTAATATGGCAACCAACTTGATCTTATTTGCAATGACCTTTGATCCCTGCCTGAGAAGCAGAGCTCTTCCTTGTGCTTTAGTCTTCTCTGTCTTGTGCTTCTGGTTATTAATTCATGCCTTGTTCATTACTCAAGCTCAGTGCAACTTTGAACTTATTCCCAAATTTCTCTTTGCAACTTCCTTGCTTTAATTTAAATTTGCTTTCAATTTTGAAACCAAAGACTAATATTCAATTATTCTGTAGTTTCCCAGTGTTTGACTGGGTATTGGGGAAGCTAAAATATCTTAACCTTGAAGAGTATTCACATAATCTCTCGCCCAAATACAGGGCAGTCATACTCACAGGGGGAATAAAAGAAAAACAGAGAGATCAATGTGTGCTGAAGATTATAAATTGCTCTTATTTCTTAAAAACTTGAATTCTAAACAGAATTCTCTTCTGATGCTCTAATTCCCTAAATTTTGCCGAGTGCCCCACAGAACAACCACACAGAACAATGCAAATAGCTCTGACTTATGGGTCTACCTGTGCATGTGTAGCCAGGCAACAGAGAGCTATCGCGTGCAGTTCATGAACACAGTCAATCCCATATGTGAGCCCACAGGCATATGCATGTGTGTATAAAAGCAAGTGGGCTTTGCCTAAGAACTACCCAGCTCCACTTAACTCTAAGCCAAGTTTAATCAAACACTAATTCCCAGTCTTTTTGTTGGGTGTTATTTATACTTTCAGTAAAGCACATGGCATCACGTCTAAATGATCATGAACAATAAGGGTATCCTTAAAGGACTGTACTGTTGACAAAGAGCACATACAACCAACCCAGCTGGAAGGGATTCACTTAGAATACCCCTTTAGCAATAGCTGTAATAATTTAATACCATTAGTCTCCGTCTCAACTGTAAATGGCCTTAATGGAGCCTGCAGTGTTCCCTCAGATTCTATACCGATATTGGGGCACAGCTTTTATGCTCACATTACCGCTGCTAATTGTAAAGCCCTTGTGTTGGATACACTCGAGTGTTGCAATAATTGTCTTCAGTTAACTTCTTAAGGGCACAGCTTTAAAAGGAGCATTTGTCAACGCGCTAGAAAAGGCTAGAGAACGTTTCATCTGGCTTCAACGTCAAGGGGGATCCTGAAAAGTCTGATTGCCTCGCTCCTTCCTTCTTTGCAACAAGCACTGTTGCTTCAAAACTTGTTAGCAGCCATCTCCTCAAAGGATTTATTTTGATAGTTCATGAATGTGTTGTCACACAGCATAATTAAAGCTTACAGAACTATTATCAAAACACAGAGGAAATGTGCTCAGGGAGGCTGATGGCTACCCGGCCGCCTGTGTCTGCTGCTTCCCACAGGATGTGCGCTGACTGACCAGCTGGCTTCCAAGTTCTGACACTAGGCATATGGAGGAAAGCAAGGCCTCGGGGTAAAGTGCGCGGGCAGGCTTCAGTGAGCAATCAATTACAAGTAACAGCCAACCCCTCTCGGTGACTGTGTATATTCCCACCATCACACACTGCCAGCTTGGCTCTATTTTGAATGCAATAAAACTTGTAGGGAGCCGACTCATGTGAAACTCTTAAAGATATATGGTAGGGATTAACCATAAAAACACTAATTAAGGATGGGCTAAGGAATCAGAGGACAGGCAAAAGCTTTTCTGCCTCGCAGTTTGTAAGTGATGAAGAAGGAAAGACTAAAAACAGTCTTCTCTGTTTTTCTGAAGACTGGACATTGGGGAAAAGGTACAGGCTATTTGGGTAATACAATGTCACATGCTTCTCAAAGTGACTCCTCACCTCAGTGGTAGTAAATGAGTTGTGGATGGACAGATGAACAGGGAGGAAACGAACAGAACATGTAAGAACTTTCTTATTCAAAGGTTTCTCTTTTTTAGCATTTGACTTTAAAAAATATTTTGTAATTCACTGAATGAAATATGAAAAGGAATTGTGAAATTTAATGGTTATATTTCCAAATGGCCCTGAATTTAGATCTTGCCTTCCCATTTCTTCCTTCATTATAGCAAAGTTCCTGGACTTATTTCTCTGCTTTGGGAATTGTGAAAGCTTGGGGCCATTTACAGTAATAAAAAGCTATCCCTCACTTGTAGAAAAGAGAACTCTTAAGCAAATATTAATTTATTTTCTATATCAGTGCCAGAATTTTCTAACTAAAAAAAAATACTCAGTTTGTGCAATTCATTTTTAGCAAATAACTTTAGACAAAAGAAGAGAATGAAGACATGACTGAGTGCTCATTTTATCATGTGATATGATAGTTACATGATAGATAAAGTACTAAAATACCTATGAAGCAAGAATTATGCCTATTGTACAGATAAGGAAAGGAAGGTCACACTGAACCAAGTCAAGCCCTCTGACTAGTAAGGAAAATGCTGAAACTCAATCCAGCCTGTCTGATGCCCGAGTTATTTTTTTGTAAGTTTTCCCACTGTCCTTCTTCCTCAAAGTGCATGACACTTGCTATATTGTGGGCCCTGAAAACATATTCTCATGGAGCTAAGCCTTTGGGACATAGGAGCCCTTCCTCCCCCATATTATATTTGCCAAGTTACAAATTTGTATGGTTTGGAACATGCAGATATTGATAGGAAAAAATTGTGTTTGTTTAATCTTTATATTACTTTGTCTTTTACTCACAAATACAAAATTCTAGCAGCTAGTTTCTGTACCTCCCACTTTATTCAAATTTACAGGGAAAGCCAGAAGCATCCTAAAAGGACAGCCAAATGTATTACTTACCATGAAATAGCATGAAGTATGACAAAGAGAGCCCACTGATAGGAAATCAATCCATGTAAAAATAATCAGGCCTTGCTGTCTAAATAAAATCATTCTAGGTTAAATGTGGAGGTGAGGGGAAGAGTGGGGAATCAGGGAAAGGAGAGCCAAGCACATGAGAAACAACCACATTTTCTTAACAATTCATAACTGTATAAGTTTGTTTCTTTGGAGTCAAAATTTATTCTTTAGATTGCTTCTGGAATTACTCAAGCAAGGAAAGATGAATTGCTGGTAAAAAAAAAAAGTGATTTAAGGTAGGAATTTTATTTTCTAGAATGGGAAAGCTAACAGTATTCAGACAAAATCTCTGTGATTTGCCCACCCTTGATGCTGAGATCCTAGAAATCTACACAGTCCACAAGCCTTGATGCTGAGATCCTAGAAACCTACACAGTCCACAAGCCAGCGTCCAAAGGCTCAACGGATCCAAGCAGAGAAGCCACTAAGGTCATTTTTCATAGATTTCTAATTGCCTGCTGGAAGATGTGTCCTGAGAATAGAAAGCTTACCCTCACAAACTTCACCTGCTTGACAGTTGACAACCAGGACTATAAAATGATAGGGCTGATGCTTAACCAACATGCCTACCAGAACTTAAACATTAGAGTAACTATAAAATTTTTCCTATTTAATGGCCCTTGCTTGATATATTTTTGGAATTTCTCTTTTAGAAAGTCCTTTATAGTCCTATCACAAACCAAACCAAACCAAAAAACCCAAAACCATTACTCATACTTTATAACCTAATGCAACAAAGAAAAATCATCCAACTTGACCACTTGCTTGATTCCTAACATTTGACTCTTTCCAAACACAGCCCCCAAAAGTGAAGACTTATCTCTATCAAGGATATTCAAAGTAATATGCTCCAGGGCAAACTAAGGTTTAAAGAAATCATATAAGCCCATGGCTTCCCAAAGGGCAATAAGATGTCCCAGTGGGCATATGCTTCTTTAAAAAATAAATACATCATAGGACTCCTTCTTACTTATGCTTTATAGAATCACTTCTAAGTGAGATGGATTGCCAATCAGAAGTATTCTCCATGGTCCCTGGGTCTGGAAGTAGACATGAAACAATAAAAGTGAGGCTTATGGGTCAGCTAAAATGGCCAGTGATCAACCACTTAAAACAGAGACAGAACCTGGCATTTACATATCAATATAGGTAAAAAAGAGCCACCTCTTCTGTAAGACTTCTGTTCCCAAGATTTTGGGGTGGCCAATGGCAAGTGTCTATTGGTGTAAAGGAATCATCAGTTGCATAGTCCTCAAGACCTCGCACTACTTATAGGAAATATACAGAAGACATTGTAAAATCCTTTGGCCACCAAAGCCCTGCATTTCTCCAGTCAGCTGGGCAAACTCAGCCCACACAGAAGGCATCTCTCTGACCTCCCTTTCCAGGGCAGAGGTCAGAGGAGACTGAAAGTGAATCCCCTCCTTGGTGTGGTGGCTTATACTGGCCTTTCCTTGACATCAGGTGCTAAGCTACCCTGACTCTGCTCTTCTTATATTTTACACTCTCTGATTGATGTTAGAGAATTCTCCCACAAGGGAAGCGATTAAGTGATTTCCAGAGAGGAAAAGGGGCTATTGAGGTCTCTAAGTGAACATGCAAGATGCCCAAGGAAATAATCTGGAATGTCCCAGTGCAAAATTCTATAACTATTGCCTGAGTAGGTGAGTTATGATTTTTGTTTTTCCTGCACAGTGTATACATGATGTGACACGCTTTATTTATTGGAGCTGATTTATCCACACTGCTTTATTGTTGACCAGCTTTTATTTCTTCCTTAACCTTATTAACCCTTGCTAGTATTTGACAGCTTAACACCCTCCATCACTCTGCAACATTCACTCTGAGAACCGACGTGGAACTAATAGCAGCCCTTTTATTTCCAATCTTTGAGGTCACAAGCAGCTGCCCTAGCCTGAACCCTGAAAGATTTTTCTATAGGTAGTTCCCTTTCAATGGGTCATCTCCTTAATGTATCTCTACAGGTCTGTCTGGATGTTTGAAATGAAATGTGATTCCTGCTAACTTTAGTCACCACCAATATGTACCTTAGAAAAGGGAGAATAAGTTTTACCTTTGGAAAAAAAACCCTGAGTAATTCAGGTGAAACAACTTGGTGATTTTCTTCATGGGCATTTTATCACTTTTCAAGTTACATCCAAGGAGTGTTCATTTGGGTCCACCTTTGATTGTCCCAACAAAACCCACTAGTGAAGCAAACTCACAAACTTCTATTACCTGGTGTAATGTGAATGAAACAGAGCATGGTGGGTGGGATTTGCTAGTTCTGTATTTCAGCCTGGATTGATTAACTCTAATAAATTCAGGGAGGTGATGTCAGATGATGCCCGTCAAGCTGGATCTTACAGCCCAGTTGTTTATTATTTCACACTGCCCCGGGCTCAGTCTTTGACATTCACCACCCTAAAAGGTCATGAAGTCAAATTCTACAGCCAGATTTAGCAAGTATTTTGGTGAGCAGGCTCCTGTGTTAATGAAGACTAGTTTTCTTATCATTCAGACTTAGGGGGAAAAAATTCTACATTGAATACAAATATCCCCAAATCAGCAAATTCACACTTTTAAATAACCAGGTCAGGGTAAGAACATTTGAGACCACAGGAGACGGAAGATAGTATAGAGGGAAGCCAGTCAGTGCTAACAAACTCAAGCGAACAGAAGAGTTAACAACTGTAGGGACAAAATAACATTTCCCACCAGCAAAGATGGGAAAATCCGAGCCAACAGCCAACAAAGTCCATGCCCCAAGCTCTCCATTAACGTGCACTCCTAGGCTGGCTGCCATTGTTCCTACCATCCCAAAGATGCTCCAGGCTTTTGTTCCCCAGCACAGAAAAGACCAAGAAGCTGGACTCACAATTCTCCATGTTCTGTACAAGTCAGAACTATAAGCCTTAGAAGCAGTTCATGTTCTCAAACTTTTCTTTCCTTAAGCTTAATACAATCTTAGATAATTGAAATCAGTGACATCAGACCAGCATTTTTTTTTTTAGAACTTCTACCTGGGAAGAATAAAGCATGATAGACAAGCATAAGGTCAGTGCCACTTTCTTTATTTTCTCACCATCAAACCTTCCTTTGTCTGACCCTCACCCTCCCTGTGTCTCTAAGATAAGAGGGAAAAATAAGCATCTGTCTACAGCACACACAAATTTCCACTGGGGGGATAGCCAACAAAACAAAAAGTTAAGAGAAAGAAGAGATAGGGTCTATTTCATTTGGTTTGGGCCCTGCCAAATTTCCATTAACCCCACCCAGTTGGCTTTTCTGGCCTCAAGTATCTATCTGGACCGTTAGTGCATATTCTCATCACTGTCCCGGATCCATTTGCCCCTGCATTAGAAAACAGGAAGACGCTATACCCAGCATTTCAGCAGAGGCGGTACCACTGTCTTCACAGCCTGAATTTTTTTCATAAGTAAGAAATTTCTACTTTCACACTACTCCCCTTTTCTATTATTGGTAAACACATGGATGTTATGCTCATACACTCTGATGACTTGAATGTTTTTCAGAGACATACTAAATTCTCCCTTCTATTAATACATGGTTTATCCTAGATGAGGCCTAGTCCCCATCCCCTCCTAAGTAAACCTATTTCTCCAAGTCACCACTGAAATATCACTTCTTTGAGTAGTCTTCCCAAACCACTGCTCACTCCCTCTTCAGGTTAGGCTCCCTGACAAACTTAAGACTCAACACTCAATAAATATTTACTATCACTCTCTCCCACGTTGTAGGCCTTAAAATGAAAAAAAAACAATCTAAGGGGAACTTGTTGAAAATGTAAATTCTCAGTCACCTATCCCCAGAAATTCTGATTCTGGAAGAGGCTTGGGAAACTTCATTTGACCCAAATGATTCTGACACAGGTGACCCTCAGCACTGTCCCCAAATGTTAGCTCTGTGAGAGCACAGTCCATGTCTTAATCAGTCTACTCAGCATCATGACTAGCATGCAGCTAGCATTTGAGAAATGCTGAACTGAAACAAAGACATTCTGATTCCAGCTCTTCCTCCTCTAGTCTTAATCTTCCAGGCCTCACACAACAGTTGGTCAGCAGGGTAGAACACTGCCGAATCTTGCATAGATCTCTGCAGCTCCTGAGTTGCACAAAGTACTATCAAGGTGGCCATGCCCAGGATTTCCCCAGCTCATATGGATTTTTCATTTATTCTCTTTTGGAAGAATGAACTTCAGCCCATTCCTTTTCCAAATAAAGGTTGCAAGGGAAAAACTGACATGAACTTGGCAAATAAGGGTTTCTATTATTAAAAGCAGGTTGAAGCTGGAGCTTTGTGCAACTGCTTCCTACTTTCTGAAGTGTCTCTATTTTAAATGTGTGGATAGTGCTTGAAAACTCCCAGCAGGCTCTAGATGAGAGAGGATCATCCTCATTAACACTAATGGGAGCCGGGCTCATGCACTAAAAGAAGAACACATCCTCTGGGCCAAGCCTAGTGGGTGGCAGGATGGGAAAAGGAAGACTTGGGGTGGAGATGGGGGAAAGAGAGAACAATACCTCATTTCATTCTATCTAAGAACTTAGTGACAACAAAGAGAGAGAGAAACCAGTTAAAATGGACTACTAGGCAAAGAAAGTTTAAGTTTCTGAAAAGATGCCATCAACACTCCAAGCAATTGAAATGGTCTGATATTGGGGGTAGGAGGGTGAAACATATATTCACTCATCAAATATTTATTTAGCATACATAGGGCTGGAAGGTAATGGTGAACAAGAAGGATAAAGTACCTATTCACACAGAATTATCATTCTATAGGTGGAAGTGAGAGAATCATACCGTAACAAGAAAGCAAATAAGATATTTCAAATAAGATATTTCAGTAAGACCTGGGCTTCATCTGTTTTGTTCACTACCATATCCCTTAAGCCAAGTAAAGTAATATGGACTCAATAAACATTTGTTAAAGGATGAATGGAATGTGGATTGGATGGAGAAGAATGGAAGGGAAAGTCAGAGAAAAAGTGACCAAGAAAGGTTTCTCTGAGAAGGTGACAGTTGAGCTGAAAAGCAAGAAAGAAGCTGTCATGAATGTTCTGCAAGAAAGTTCTCAAGGCGTGGTTGGGTTTGGCATGTCAGAAGAAGACCAGGGAAGCCAGAGTGTGGTGGAAACAGCCCAGGGCAAATGGGAACAGTAGAGGAGGTAGAGACCAGAGTCCAAACAGGGACATGATGAGGACCAAGTATAGAAAATAGTACACAGTTGTGATAGTAACTTTATCCACCCAGCTAGCATTTTCAGAATCTCTGATACATAAATGTCAGTTGGTATGGAGAACACAAAGCCTCCTTTACCACAATGGGCTTAGCCAGAGTTTTATAAGAATGAAATCTTAGGTATTGGTTTTTGCAAACAAAATGGAAGAATCAATCATATGTGTTTCCCAACCCTAAAATATGTACAAGATGTTATCTTTTGATAATTATTACCTTATTATATAAATATTTAAACAAACTTATAAAATTCAAATAAAGAGATCCTCAATGAGAAGGAACTATAGAAGTCACAAAAAAGGACATGTAAATAACAAATGCACACATGGAAAAATGCCCAACCACACTGGTAATAAGAGACATATACATTTAAGTCCCACACTCATGTATTGAATTAGGAAAAAGTAAATTTAATGATAATAATGTTGGCAAAAATCTAGAGAAACTGGTACTCACACAATCAACAGACTTGAGCACAGGGAACTCAAGCTGTTGGAAAACCATTTGACGTTATGCATTGAGAGCAATGAAAATGTTTATGATGCCTGAAAAAGTAATTCTTCTTCTGAGATTTATCACAAGGCTTTCAAAGTATTTTCTACAAAGCCCTTGAGTTCTGCAGAGGAGCCTCAAGGCCTCTGGTGGTTATGAAAGGGGAAGAACGGGGTTAGATACTCTACCCCATGACAACCAGCATGGGCTGTTTTATATACTCAGGCTCTTTATATAACAGAGTTCACTTGAAAAGGCAGTTCTGATACTTATTTTTTTTTAAAAAAGCTAGCCTTTAAAAAATCATAATCCAAATTATAAAAATAATTATAAATATGAATATGTTCATCAGTATTATTTATAATAGTGAAAAATGAAAAAACTCAAACAAGTAAGAAAATAATTTATTATCCATTAAATATGGGCTATTTACAGACACGGAAAATTATAAACAAATAGATATGATATAATATCAGAATAATACATATATAATTGGAATTTATTTTTAAAAATTTTTTTGTTAACATTTATTTATTATTGAGAAACAGAGAGAGACAGAGAATGAGCATGGGAGGGGCAGAGAGAGGGGGAGACACAGAATCCAAGCAGGCTCCAGGTTCTGAGCTGTCAGCACAGAGCCCAACACGGGGTTTGAACCCGTGAGAGGTTAGATCATGACCTGAGCCAAAGTCGGATGCTCAACAAACTGAGCCACCCAGGCACCCCTATAATTGGAATTTAAAACAAAGAATACATGATTATAACTATACCATCCTAACTTTTTTAAAGTGCACATGAATTAAAAATGCAATATGATAAGCATGGTTGAATTGTGGGGTTTTTCTTTTCTTTTTTATTTCTATCCCAATTTTTCGGTAATGTAATTAAATTACTTTTATTACTTATTAAAGAAAAAAGTATTTAAAAATAACCTTGATGGCTGGGGACCCATGCATTATTATTTATCTCTGTGCCTCAGCATCAAGCAAAGGGCTGGCATAGAAGAGATAACTCCATAAATATTGGCTAAAAAATACATATGTATACATATATATATATATATTCTTTTTTTCTTTTTTTAAATTAAAGTCCAACCATAACTAAAGCAGCAGAAAGAGGCAGGAGGGCTTCCTTCTTATGGGCTAGACAAAGGCCGCATGAAGGACCAGGGGGGAAAGGTAGCCAGGCAGAAGGAAGAAGGGAAGTCAGAACTTGGAGATGGGAAAGCACCAAACCAGAATGTGTCTGGGGAAAGGAAGAGTCTGGGTCACAGAAGCACGAGGCACCTGGGGGACATTCAAGGAATATGAGGCTAAAAAGGTGGTTTGAGCCCCTAGGCCAAATAATTTAGGCTTTACTAGGGAGGCAAAATGCTCCCGCAAACAGTTGTGAGTGAAAGTGACGTGTTCGGACTTCATGGAGACCAACATGGCTGTTGTGTGCATGGAGGACTGGAGGTGGCACCAAGGAGGGGTGAGTAGGGCCCAGGAGACCAGCCGGGAGGCTCCTGAGGGAGCAGGCACCAGTCAAGGGCTGGAGCTGCAGGAATAGATAGCCGAGGACGCCTCGCTGGGAAGGGACTATAAAGCAGAACTCTCCCACAACACAGGCCTGGAATCCACTAAGACACAGCGCCCGTCCTTAAGAAATCTGTGCCTTTGGGGGAAGCAGTAACTCCCTCCTTGCCTTTGCCACGTCACCCAGGCTTACTTTCGTGCTCTTGAGTGTGTATGCACATCCAACAATTAAAGCTTCATCGTGTCTAACATTTGTTTATTAGCAGTCCCAAATGTTTCCTGTGCTATATAAAGTTTACCTTCGACCTCCACTGGGGAAGCGAAGGGTGGAGCAGGGAGAAGCGGAGGAGGCCAAATCTGTGCTGGACTCGCTTGCAGACCATCTCATTTTAAAATAATGCATTAACTCTGAAGCCCAAATCAAAAGGTTGCAAACTCACATAAAGCACCGGTGATTTAGAGCTCCCTTCTATACACAGTTCAGCAATGCATGGAATGTAAAAATACATGGAAACCACGACACAGCAGGAATCTTGCTGGGCTGCTGGCAGAGGTCTCTGGTTCCCACACAGGCCCTAAATCTGACCCAGCGATGAAACTTTTAAATTTGTAAAAATAGAACAGTTGGGAAATCTTGGCCACTTTTAGTTAAAATAAAAAACAAAACCTCCATATTTGTGGGGGTAGTTGAAAATCTGCCATACTTCTTCTCCTTTCTTTGAAGGAATTTTAATGGTTAAAAAACTTTTTTTTCAACGTCAAACTGTGTGTTCCTTTTTTAGGTTTCTGGTGAACATACTGTGGGATGCTCTGGAATATGTGGATTGCTCTCAGTTTAGAATCTCCACCGGGACCAGTCCCAAAACGTCCAACCAACACCAGTGGCTTCTAACGAGTACCCCTGCTTCATTTTCTGAATACTACAACTATCGCTCATGTATACGTTATGTGCCAGAAGCATCCCAGGCTGCCATCCACAACCCTATGAAGGTAGATACTCTTACCCCGGCTGTACAAATTAAAGAAATGAGATAAGTTAATCAACGTCTGCAGGTACATGTGGTAGTCAGAATTCAACCCCAGCACCATCAGATTCCAAAGTCGAGTCTCTGTTCATTATACTTACATGGTAGGAATAAAGTCCCCTCCTCCACCCAAAACAGCTATATTTAGAAACCAAGACATACCACTGTTCCTTGATCAGCTCTTATCTAGTTTTCTTGGACTATTACATAAAGCTGGCATAAAACAAAGTGATATTTCTAACTTCTTCAACAGTTCTCTTATCTATATATTATTATTCTTGAACATAGGCAACTCCTGTGCCTTATAACAGAACCCACGTTAAATTACAAAAGAATTTCATGGCAAGAAAAACTGTCTGTCTCTCTATCTCTCTTATACCACTCCATCCTTTTAAAGTGTCTCACTAATATTTATTTTGGAATTGCCATGAACAGTATTATGACATTAGCTTCCTTAAAAATTTAGCATTCACAATTAGCACTTGGAATGAGTATATCCAGAGAATGCATTTTGCTCAGTGCTTACAACCAAATTATCTCAAGAGGCTATCAAGAGCTCTCAAGTCATTTCGTTAACTATGTTCTCCATTTAACTGAGCCCTACACAGACAGAAGGGAGGAGAAAGAAAGCAAGACTTAAAATATCACATAAAAAAAAGTCAAATATTCTATTCCCTCTCTCTTTCCCTCCCCTACTTTCTCCACCCTCCCATATCCGCCCCACCCCCAAACTAAATATAGAGACGAAATACCAAAACTCGAACTTAAAAATTCCCAAAGCGGTAATCAACAAATCATTTTAACATGGAATGCAAAAATTAGATGCAATGCCCAAATTCACATGAGCAGCCACATGGAAAACGGGAAGTGGGGCACACCTGAACATGCTTTAGGAAGTTCTGTGCACAGTTACCCCCGCTTTGCAGTCTCTCTTCCTTCCACTCCACAGCACAGGAAAGGCAGATTCTGAGTACAACAGCAGAGCCCTGGCTTTTCCTACCATTAATCGTAAGATTGGATCCTGGATACAGAAATGTTAAACGATCAACAAACATAAAGTTAGCACTGAATTCAAATGAATTTTTTTCCTTTCCCTTTCATTGAAGGGAGAGAAAAAAAACAAAAGCTTCACATGGCTTCCTTTTCTTGACCCACAACAAATTCCATTAAACTTCAGAAACAATGCTTTGAGATGCTGGAGGATGCAGACAGGAAACTGAAGAAAGACTTTACACAAAAGTTAAAAACATCTTTTTTGGAGGGAGGGCTATGGCAAGGAAAGGTTGCATCTTGACAGTGAGAGCTTATGGCAACTGATAACATAATTAAATTTGGATGTCATGTAGTTGTGACTGGGACGTATAGGACATCAAAACGGATTTATTGTTCAGTCAGAGTAAAAGAAATATGCAAATTCCTGTAAATAATTAATGATTGCCCCAAAGTTTACAAATTCAAAAAATGCCTTATGGATTAAATTCCATCATATTTTCAAGTTACTTGAAATCATCTTTTTTGGGATGACTATCTGTCAACTGTGCATGGTTAATTCACTTGCAAGACAGGAAAAGTCTTCTTCCTACCTACCCACTCCCCATACTCCTTTGTTTCCTGGAACCCTTAATTTCAGAGTACTTAGTATAACAGATATGCTTCCAAAAATGCTGTAATAAAACTGGGCTTAGATCTCACCATTAGTAAGTTTATTATTATAAAATGCATTGTTTGCAATGAAAACCAGGTTCATGTCTATATTTCATCGCCATCCATAAAGTTTGGGGCCATTTGAAACTTGATTCAAATGATTCAATTTCAAGATCAAAAAATTGCTTCAAAATTGTATCCAGCAGTAATTTTATTGGGCTTATTTTGGGGAGCACTCAAACAATGCTTTTTTTTTCTGACTTATTGGCCCCAAAATGCAAGAAGGCTTAACCTCATTTGCAAAATCAAGAAACAAAGATACAGGCCTATTGTGCAATAATCAGCCCACATTTCAATGAATAAGTAATATTTCTCACAAACCCAAGTTAGATAGTGGATTTATTTAACCTCTTGGGGTCAGGTAATAAATACTAAGTGAATTATTCAGCCCAATGGCTAATCAATACAATTCCATGATATATTTTTTGTGTTTCATAAAAGGTTGTACACTAAAGGCAGTGAGCAATTATGGAAATTGGGCCCGAGCGCCTCTCAATCCCTCTCCGGCTTGAAACCCCAGCAGGCCACCTTGACAGCAAATCGATTAGTGCGCCAGTGAAGCGGCTCGGCGACCTCTGACCCGCTTCCAGCTCGGCCTGACAGAGGAGAGAGTATTTTATATTTATTTTATTGAATTAACTCCATCTTGCCTGTACCAACGCTTTACACATATTAGGCGGCAAGCTACAAGCTACTTCATTGTCGTTGTTTTCCATTGCTCTTGCTAAGCAAGCCCCACCCCTTGCCCTGCAGATTTCTTTGTCCTGGTTTTCCTTTCACTTTTGGCCTCAATATAGGATTTCAATCCACCCTGAGACTCATGATGGAGCTCCAGGTAATAAAAACCAAGAGCAAAGCTCATAATCCTCCCGCCCTCTGGTTCCTACCTACCTGGTCCACTTAGGACAATGCCCTACCCCCATATTTTCCCTCATAAAAACAAAGGCCACTCAATAAAACCTGGCTCAACATGGAGCTCTTTTGGAAACATTCAAGAGAACATCAATGAGTGAGGATATTTTCTACTAGAAAATTAAAAACAAACCAGAAGCCTTAGGTATTTTCTATTTTTGTCACTTAATTATATTATTGGCTCACTGAAGCCATCAAAGGGACAGACAGAGACAGAGCCAGAGAGAACCAAGCCAGCTGAGTTTAGGACACTGTTTCATCAAGGGAACAATAAATACAAAGGCCCATCAACCATTGACAATGAGAGCCTATGAGAAAGGAAAAATTCCTAAATCACCAAAAATTTCTCAGCTTTACTTCTGCTCTATAGAGCATCCGTGAAAACCACCAAAGTAGATGAAACATAAATGCCGGGAAGAAACAGAGTTCCAACTCAGAACTCGCCATTTAAGTTGGCTGCTCTGAGTATTAAACAATACTAAATTATCAACAGCAATTTGATGCTATAAAGCAAAGGAGTAAAGAATCTTAGACCACATTTGAAGGATGCTATAGAGAATAGTGGTTTAGTATATAGACTCTGAGGTTAAACTATCTAGATATAAAGCCCAGGTTTTCTACTAACTAGCTGCAGACTTTGTAAACACCATACTGCTTCTCTAATTTTCAATTTTCCTCATCTCTGCCTAAGGATGACCACAATAGTCTTGCATGTAATATGTAATGTTGGCTACCATTATTATTTAATAAGATTCCAAGATGTTTTATATGCGTAGGTAAGATGTAATTTTTCAGTCTCATTTTATGAGTGGAGGACTGAAGGATATGGGTGATCAGAAGTTACTTTTCATGTTATCACCCCACCTGGTTTCGTACATACACCGAAGTATTGCAATAACCACTCACTTCTCAAAATCTCTGTCTCTCTTGGGTTTAGAGGACCTTGAATGTTCCCATTAAGCATTCAGTCCTTGGGTTAATCTCCCCAAAGACCTAAAATGGAAGTTCTCCTCCTCTCTCCCTCCCCACTCAATGGTGGAGAACATGAAACTATTTCATTCTATTCCTATCACCTTGCCCTGGTGAATAGAGACTTGGGCCCTGAGGAGCACTGGCTTCACGTGTGCAGAATGAGAGACTGAGTTTATAATGCAGGAAAGGAGAAGGACAGTGGAGTATAAGAAAGATTCCAGAGTTGCACTTCAACTGTTCCATCATCTATCTCATCAGGGATGGGTCAGCACTTCCAGACACCTTGCTTCTTATAGGAAGATAAGCTCACCCCTGAATCCCCTCTAAGCTTCCATTGCAACAAGGACCACCTGCCACATCAGACATACTTAGAGCTAACAAAATAGGACTGAGGTCCAGCTCCATTTGCAAGACTATTTCTGCACAGATGTTTTCACCTAGGCTCATGGGCAATGCTGGAGTGATAAGCATCTGCTGACTGTCACAGCCAATTTTGAAGGACCTACCACAGTTCTTGGAAACTGGAATAAGAGAGTATCTTGATTTTTCTCCTCATCCTTCACTGCTCCTTGCTATCATGCTAGTCATGATCTTTTCTTGTCTTAGCAGTCCTTTCTCTCTTAGCTCATGACTGACTGGCTCTATCTATCCCTTTTGGTAGACAAAAAGGTAGACTCACCTTCCTCTTCCTTTGACCTACAAACCTCATGGCAAAAAGTCAAGCCATCTGGGAAGCAGTGGAGAGAAATGAGGAAGGAAATCCGGCCACCCCCACCTTCTCTACCTACCACTTAAATAATAGCCCAGATATTTACAGCCAATGAAAATAACTTTCATGTATATATTCTTCAATTAAAATGGACCTAGCTAATCATGCCAATGAGAGATAATTAAGACTCAAGCACAATTTCTTAAAATTGAATGCAGTGGTAGCTCTAGAATATCCATAGAAAGAGAATTTAAGACATGATTATTATGGGGTGAGAAGAGTTTCCAAACTTGTCTAGAAGCTAAGCTCCATAGCAAGCAAATATAGTTTCTACTCAGGGTGTAGGTTTATTTGAAAAGGCCTGAGGGTGGGGGGCCTGATAGAGACTAAGAGAGGGAAAACAAGACCCCCAACCCCAGCCATTCCTTGGTAATGCCAATGATTTCATGATACTTGGTTTGCTTTGGGCTGTGGGACCTAATTATACTAGCAAGACTGTCAGCAACACTTTCAATGCTGGCCTCGACCTAGTGCCTGGGCACCTAGAACTGCCTATGAAAATCTCAGACAATACTAGACTTCTACCAGGCAATAAGATTGGGTAGGAGAAGACCCTGGTTCAGATACCGAGTAGCTGTGTGACCCTAGGTAAGTCACCTCTTCTCTTGAGCCTCACATATAAAATAGAAAGGCTATTTCCTTTCTATAAACATTATGGGATTCAAAGTAGTTTGTTTATCTGAATGTGTGAGAAGCCCAAGATGGAATGTTTACTTCCTTTGGAAAATTGGAATTTAACAGCCAAAAGAGCTTTTTTTCCTATGAAGGAATAAAAAGGAATCCAATCTGCTAACCCCAAAACCAAAACAAAGAGTCCGTGGTATAAATGTGTTAGCCAAGACTTCTGCAAGTGTTCGCTCACAAGTCAGCTGTGTTCCCTGAGTCTTTTTGCAAAATGACACAGCATATCCTTTCTGGTCCCACAAAAAAGAAAATCCTTCACACCTTTGTATAACTCTATGCATTAAGCCATAAATTATTCTTCCCCTCTCTTCCACTTTCAGAATCTATACAAAAATGATTACCTCAGTCATTTCTCAATATTACTTTCATACTTGGAAAATGCATTTTCAAAAAGTTATTTATTTTTCACAGCATGTCAGGTTGTTATATTGTACTAGTTAAAATAAAACTACTATATAAACTACTGTATACTTTTGCATGCATTACATTTCCCTACAAATGCTGTGAAGTGGGATTTTCACAGGTCCTAGGTACATTTATTTTAAATATTACATTATATTTTATTTTAGCACCATTCCAGATTTTAAAGAAGAAATAGGAAAGCCAGTTGCTAAAGTAACTTAGCTATTAAATAACTTTCTTATTGAAGTTCTCCATTTCAGAAGAAAAATTATTTAAATATTAAAAGCGGTTTTACCATGAAACTTAAAACCAACTCATACTATTATTCCTTCTCAAGAGCTCTTGGAATAGCTAAAAATGTCCCTTTGGATTTGATTCATGCTCACCTAAAAGCAAGAATCGGGCCGAGAGTAAAACATGTAAAGCATAAAATACCGAACAAGCACAATCCAGCATTTCTAATAATGAGGCCCACAGGTTCTTGATGCGTATGGTTAGGTTTAGAATATTTCCTAGAGTATTTCTAAAGGGTGACAAAACAAAACACAAGATTTGCTTGAGGTAATCTTAAATTTTATGCCTGTAATTGTTTTCTGCTGAAACATAATATTAACAAAGTACTATGAATTTCTTTAAAAGGCCACCTCAATTAAAGCCTACACAGAAGGACATGGATCCAGGTGCTGTCATTAGCACTTGTAGTTTTGACCATGGGTGCCCTCAGAGCTTGGTGGGAGGCGCTGGCTACAGTATAGTCCACCAAAACAAAGCTGACCCTTGTCTGTAAACCCAAGAAACTACGATCGCCCACTGGTACCTCACCGGGCTCAGAAAATGCTGTTCTCTGGCTCTCTCTGTGGCTGAGTGAGAGGCAGAAAGAGGAAACGCTTAAATATTTAATAAACGTTTCTGCAGAGGCTTTTGAGCCCTAGCATGAAGAGTCTGAAAGCACTAGCTACTTTACATCCATTGAGGACACTACCAAAATGGCTATCTATGATCCAGATTACAGGCAACTCCACAAACTAGTTTCTTTTCCTTTTTCTTCTTCTGAAGCTTGAGTTGGCATCAGCCTATCGTGAAATCTTTCAGAATTGCTTTAATCTCTCATTTTCGTTTTGTCTCAAGCGACGCGGAATGTCCACCCTCAGTGCCCTAGAGGTCACAGGCAGCAAGTCCTTGAGCAGGGAAAGTATGCTTAGAGAAATAGAGAGCACGAGACTGCAGAAAAGAAAGCAAGGATACTCCACATGTATTTTTAATACCACCAAATTTAGCTAAAATGTGCTCCCTGGTAGTGCTTTTAACTAACAAGCAGGCAATATATTGCACTGTAAAATGTTTTATTTTAACACCTTACAGTTTTTTAGCTCTATGGCTGTTGCAGGTATATCCATTAAAAGCAACACAGACCATAAATCAGAATTCCATACTTTTTCACAGCATATGAATCTATTCTCCTTCTGGTAAGCACACAGCTTTCATTGATGCCAATGGGGGTGACATATACTTATGCAGGGGAGAATAGACCACTCTATACATGTGAATTTATGCTTTTAGACAGGTGGTTGTATGTAGACAAGAGACACCAATAAACAGATTTTATTGGAGCTGTTTAGAAACAGATTCTGTGCTACATATCTACGGAGGAAGAGTCATCTTTTTCAAAGGAAAATACAGAGGCAAATCCCTGGCAGAGTTATGATCTACAAGTTTACTACCACAATGTGGTACCCATTCTCACACATATCTATGGTCATTTAAACTGAGCTTGACCAATCCTCAGTGCTTTAATAAGCTAACAGTACTTCTAAAATTATACAATATCCCTCATAGCTGCCGTGAAAACACAGCAAACACTGCATGCAGAAGGCAAATGTTAACTTTTTAATGCTCTGTGCAATATACATACCTATGCAAGCATAAAGTATAGATTCCCAGAGGAATAAGCTTTTCATGAAGCGTAAATCGTTTAGATCACTGCCAAAGGGACCGATACACTGGCTTTAAGGGAATATGCTTCTTGTGTTTAAAAAATAAATACTAAAATAGTCTGTGTCACATATGGATTCTATGTGGCTATTATACACACACACACACACACACACACACACACACACACACACATATTACTTGTCTTTGAACAGTATTTGCTTTGATTTTCTTTTTGCATTTTAGAGACTTCCAAAAAGGGAACTCAGGACTAATGCAAGCTATGAAAACAGATGTAGAAAATATTTCTAAAAATTGGCTTAAATCCCCATAATTTATAATAGAAACTCACACAAAGGAGTTGACATTCAGCATATGTATCTAGTTGTGCGTGATGAACACACAGGATATATCCTTTTACCTGGATAAAATATCTATTTTCAAAGGAATCCATAAACTAGAACAAACCAGCTCTCATCTTCAGTATCTTTCTGTACTTCATTTTAAAGGCAGCTTCCTCGAGGATACAGGAAGGGTCAGTTGACTTTTATTTACTGCACCATATATTGCTCATGATT
Organism: Cryptoprocta ferox; assembly: GCA_028646485.1. Lineage (NCBI taxonomy): Eukaryota > Metazoa > Chordata > Mammalia > Carnivora > Eupleridae > Cryptoprocta > Cryptoprocta ferox. The sequence goes on along the minus strand of CM053572.1, from coordinate 96,939,672 downwards.
GACACTGTCATGTCCATCTATTGCAGAGACTTAAAGGCCATGACAATATTTAACTACTTACATTTGCTAGCACGGCTGTGGTAAAGGGAACCACAACACACTGATCTATCCAAAAGAAAAAAATTAGAGAGTGGCACAGTGGAATTTATGAATGAGAGTGCTTTGGCTGCAAAGCATTCCCATTATAGCCCTCAGCCACCACAAAACTGCTGTGTAATTGGAAGAGAACTTTTTCCCATGCAAAGAAGCTTGTAGTCAGCGCCAACCTACCAGGGCCGGCACATTGGCATTAAGGGACGCACACCTGCAGCTAGCCTCTCTCACTCCCTGGGACCTGGCCCTTACCTGCACCTTCTGCTCCCCAAGGAACCTAGATATGAGAAGACCACAGAGGCACAGTCTGAAGGACTGTTAAACTTTGGAGACCATTTCATCCAGTCAACCTAGAGGTGAAGAAACTGAAGCCCAGGAAAGCAAAATAAACAAGTCTCAGGTACACAGTCAAAGGCAAAGGCAAAGCCAGGACCAGAACTCAGTGTTGCTCATGCATCCTAGCCCAGAGCCCCTCCTCCACCATAGATCTAAAAGCTGTCCCTATTTCAGAGTTTATTTACCTAAAACCATGGTCAACCAATTCAAATGTTATCCCAAATGTCATTCTGGTTGGGAAACAATCAACTTCCTCCAAACCAGCCTAGGCATATTATCATTTTCCCAAAGGAAAAATATTTTTTCTTTGTGTGTATATATGTTATGTGTGTGTATGTTTGTTTTTTGGTCCCCCAGCTTAAAATAATTACCATCTTCTTGACTTTCCTAAAAAAAATCCATCTTCTTAAACAGAATTGTATACCATAGATCTCATCTGCATCAATATCTGAAATTTTAAAAAGACTAAGTTCTTAAGTTCAGTAGAAAAGACTCTCAGGTCTTGATTTATTATATTTCATAGGAGAAATGTTACATACATTATTTTTTATTTATCAAACATTGACAGTAAAAAAATTAAAAGTTAAGCATAATGTTGTGGTAGGGAGCTATTTTAGGTTAGGTGATCAAGAAAGGCCTCTTTAAAAACATCTGTCGGGAAAGGATAGGACCTGATTTACACAGGTCACATTTTGTCATAGATGAAATAATAATAGTAAGCACCTATTATCTAACTGAATCGGGTGTTTAAAGAGTGTATTATTTCTATAACACAAAACAATCCAGGAGGATGGATGTTATTATCCCAATTTTGCAGATGAAAAATCTAAGTTTCAAAGAGATACAGTTACTCATCCAAGGTCATATGGCTAGTTTACAGTAGACAGGAGGTTTGGAACCCTTGTGTATCTGGTTCCAGTGTCTGTGCTATTTCTACTCTCCTACACTGTACTCTGACTAAAAGGAGCACACAGACATAGAGGTTTGCTCTCCACCTGATCATCACTTCCCAGGGGCACATTCCCAGACCACCCCCTTCAGTAAATCAGTTTTACTCCTCCCTGATATTTTCACTCAAATCATCCTCTGGCACAAGCCTTCACAGCACCTTTATTTATGTGATTCTTTTGACTTCACCTTTATTTTTGTGATTCCTTGAATGGCTGTCTTTTCCACTGGACTAAAAAGTCTATGCAAGGTCTTCACTGAATGAATGAATGAACGGATGAGCCACTACTTCAAACTTACCTTCGCTGTAACTCAGTGCAAAATCCATTAGCCAGGGGAACCCAAACTGCTAATACTGTCTCACTGTTCTAGCCCGATCTGATACAACCACAATTTACATTCAAATTATGTCTTTCATTTAAACATCTCTGAGTAAGACAAAAATAAACAGCTGGAAATAGCTGACAAGAGGGAGGGGGAAGAGAAAAAGTTGGGGGAGGCAGGGAGAGAGAGAGAGAGAGAGAGAGAGAGACCAAAATAAGTTTAGAACTATGCCAAAGGTCTTGAAGGTAGCAGCAAAGCCATAAATGTCTCACAGCACTTCATATGTCATGAGGGCTTGCAGATGGAAATGATATCAGTTCCATTCTCCGCTTCTGCTTCAGCTCACCAAGACACTGCTCCAGGAAAAGGTGATGTGATTTATCCTGCATTCTATCATCTGAACCCCCTATTAACCGGCACTTGCACAGTCACAGTACAATGATAAATGATGGTCATAATTATGACCCTAATTCACAGCAAGTCACTGAGGTATCCTCTGGATTATAGAAAAATGACATTAGGTGAGAAGTTCTTTGAGACTAGAGACCATATTATACAATTCTCCCAGGGGCCTTTATACAACACATAATTGTTGAATAAAACTATATTGATCATAACCATGTTATCATATCTGAAAATGATGTTCACATGGTGTACACCATGTGAAGAAATTATATACTTAACAAAATGTTTAACTACATAGAATATCTGCTAATGTTTGTTAAGAGAAGTTTAATTCATCCTAAACTGAAAGTGACACTCTCAGTGGAAGATATTTGGCCCCAACTTCTGATTTAATAGCCAACTAAGAAACTACAATATTGGGACTTTCCAAGAGCTGTTAAGTTAATCAAGGTATTGTGGCTGGTAGTGTTGTTGTTGCTTTAATCTACCAGAGACTACTGTCTGGGTATCTAAATTCTGATACAACGAAACAAACCACAACTCTGAAGACAAGTTTCATCTGTTTTCACAAGAGGAGCCTAACTTGGGTGCAGGAGAGGGAAGATGTTCACAGAACTGGCCCAGATTCGTGACAAATAGAAATTCACTACATTTTTAACATATAAACTAACCATTGCTCTCCTTTCCCAATTTACATGGAAGAAAATACCTCTGAACACGGACACTGACACAGAGAATATAAAAACTTAAAGCAAAATTATACTTTTTAAGAGTATGGATCTGTGAGATTTTTATCTTTGAGTCAAATAAGTAGCTTGTTAGTCATTTTTTTAATTTTGTCATTTATTCAATAATACTCAGTGTTAGCTAAGCAATGTAATATAAAGAGCATAGCAACTGTTAAAATATTTCTTTATCTCATCTACACAATATCTCTTTTCTCATTCATTCATATTTGCACATTTCTAAAGCAACTTCTGCCAGGACCATAAGGGAATTAGTTAATTTCTATAAACAAAACCATAGGAAAAAAAATATCCTCAATGTGCCAGAGCTAAAAACAAAGACTCAAAAGAAGGGAAAAATATTAAATAACCTTAGGACCTTACCAAATACATTTAATCCTTTGAATAACTGTATAAATATTTGAGTGTCTTTTATTTATGTTTTCTTTCTTTTTATTATAAAGATTGGCTTTATAAAGTAGTCCTCTTTAAAAAGAGGAAAAAAAAAAACTGTGGTTTATTATTTAACTTCCGAAAAGCCAACATCAAAGATTAGACTTTTGGCCTTCAAGACCAGATCATGTGTAATTTCTTCTTTTTTTATTATTTTAAAAAAATTTTTATGTGGAGAAGAGTCAGCGATCTCAAGAACTCCTATTTGGAGGCCTCTCTTAGCCAAGCTGAGTTGATGGGAATTACTCCTTTCTGCCAAAACCCAAAAGAGAAGCTGTATACACTCCCTCCCTCTATTCTCTTCATTTCTTCCCTCCACACACCCCCACCCCTTCTGACTCAACATGAAAAGACTATTACTCTTTTTCCTCCTTGTATTTAAAGGAAGGAAAAAAAAGGAATCCTAACTGCATTGGAGGTGTGAGGTTACAGTTTTGTCACATAAAAGAAATGATCTGAAACTCTTAAATTTATTTAACAAACCCACAGTGTTTATTTAGGACTGGATGAGGGGTGCTTCTTATCTGCATATGTTATCCTATAAATGTACCGCATACATAATTTCAAGGTGCTTAATGAGTGATTCAAATAGAAATGGAATTAAGTTCTAGACAATGAGAGTAATGAAACTTGGGGCCAATGAAATAGAATGCAAGTCCAAAGCTGTTTGGCTAAATTAAATTGTGCATCCTACAATCCAATTTCTATTGAGACTGCAGCAGCTTGAGATAAAGTTGTCATAAAGTCTTATCAAGATTAGTCAAGATAACATGAACATTAAGAAACCATAGTTAGATCATTTCAATTCTCCCATCTTCCCACCACAAAAAAGGGGGGATGGGAGAATGATCTGGACAGTTTTCACTGCTTCTTCTTCTTCTTCTTCTTCTTCTTCTTCCTCTTCCTTTTCCTCTTGCTCTTCACTTCCTTGTTTTTTTTAAGTAGGCTCCACACCCAATGTGGCACTTAACTCACAACCCTGAGATTAAAAGTCACATCCTCCACTGCCCAAGATGACCAGGTGCCCCAGTTCTTGTTGGTTCTATTCTCCCTCATCTCCCCACAACCAATCTGATCCTTTGTTCACTGCCCACTCTCCTCTATTCCTGCCACCACTGGTATTCACCAAGATTTCATCATCTCTGTGTCTTACTATCATAGTAACTTCCTTACTTGGTCTCCTTGCCTCTGGGCTCCACTCTCTACAGAAGTGCTCATCCCCACCCCCTCAACTCCAACTCAAATATCATTTCTCCCTAGCTTTCCCTCAGCCCATATGGAATTAATTAGTCCCTGATGCTGTGTTCCCTGATACTGTCACACCATCTCACACATCTTATGGGTTAGCTCTCTACATACGTCTATATTTCTCTCAATGGTACAATCACTTGTGTTCAGGAAAAGCTTCTATTACACTAGCGTATCAGCAACAGGGTCTCCCACAAAACACATCCTCAATAATCTTGTTGAATTGAACTCATAAGCTTTATTGTGAAATTCAACTATTTACTTAACGGTGCCAAGCTGTCCACGATAACATGAATCCTGCTAAATAAAATACACTTCTACAACATAAGTAAAATGTGTAAGAGAGATTGGCCTAAGTGGAGTGATAGATGGAAAGAGGCCCAAAGAGGTCAAAGTATCATTTCAAAATCTCTTTCTGTAGGAGCATGTTAGGTAGGTCAGACAGCACAACATGCTAGAATTTTTTTTTAACAAATGCTTACTGAGTTGTAAACTTTGCTACATGTTGGCAACTCAAAGCCTAATAAGATATGGCTTCTCCCCTCCAGAAAACTAATGACAATGACTCAGTATGGAAGGAAATTCTGAGAAACAAAAGATTTCATAGTAACCATGACTGACAGGATCAGCAGTTCCGGTAAAGTGGATGGAAGGAACCCTACTTTGAAGTGTTTGCCAATTTCCATAGTGTAAATATTCCCACCATAAATGATTTAAGCTACCAATGAAATACCACTAACAGAGGTGGGAAAAGATTCATTCTGCTGCTTCTTATGAGTAAGTGTAAGGCAGCTCCAGCACACCACTGGACAGGATCCATACCACCCACAGCTACAAGCTAAATTCCTATCATGCAACAAATCATCTGATAGACATTTATTGAGCACCTACTGTGTGTCAGGAACAGTGCTGGGTCAGGATAAAATAATGACCATGCAGCTCAGCATACTACACTAAGAACTGACCTAGCTGGGAAGGTCAGTGCAAGTGTCTCTGAAAATTAAGGAAAGGGACCTAGAATCTGATGGATGAGCTGAACTTAACTGTTTCAATAAGGGAAGGAGCATCTCTGACAGAAGCGATAGGAACAGCATATAAGTAATTTGCCCTTTATCCTCAAAGCAATAAGAAGTCACTGATGGTCTTTAAGCTAGGAAAGGGTACTATCAGTCTTGAATTCTGCAAAGCTCCCTATGGCTCCTGTGTGGAATGAATGGATTCTAGAGAGGCCAAATGGAGATGCAGGACCCTGTGGTGGACTTACAAGCAGGAGTTGGGGTGAGGAGTGGGGACGGTGAGGAGTGGGGTGAAGAGGACAGAGTTAAGAGATACACTGTGTAGCTGTGGGGATAAATGAGAAAGCAGTGGCCAGGGTAATTCCCAGGTTTCTATAGCTGAAGGGATAGACAGATCTGTCAGTAATTTGAAGAAGATGACCAGGTTTAGGAAACAGAATTGAGAGTTCATGTTTGGACATTGAGTTTCTCAACATGGATTTTATATCCCCAAATTATGTAAAAATGGCTCCTTACGAAAGAAAAGACATATCTCTTAACATGGCCTTTAGGAACCTTTATCCACTGGCCTCAACCTTCTTCTCAGCTTCCTTTTCCACCAGGTGCCATGCACTGGTATTTCCCTACCCCCACAGTATCCACTTCCCTAAAACTTTTAGGAGATTCATGGACTCCAATCTATATTCCCCCCCCCCCAAAATCCCCCACTAAACCTACTTTCTGATTCTCACTTCTTGGTAAAAGGCAAACATGCAATATCTAATGCCAGAACTGTCTGTATTTAAGGCTGAAGATATGAAGCTCAGATAATGTCTCATTCATCTTCGTATCTCTCCCACCTGTCAAGATATAGGTACCATATTTCCATATTTTGATACCATATTGTCCAAGGCAAAACCACAACACTTGGTCTGACAACATGAACACACTTAAATGAAGAAGACAGACTGGTCTCCAGAATACAATAAGCACTCATTAAACATTTATTGTCTATGCATTCATATGCTCATTGATTGATTCAACAATCATTGAAAGCCTACTATGAAGAAACAGACAGCAGATACTCTCAGACTTCAGAAGCTTCCCTCCCTGTAGCCAGTAACAGATGCCTCTGATACCTTCTCCCATCTCTGTGGTCCACTCTGATTTCAGCCACATATCTCACCTTCCATGCCATGCCAATGCTGAAGGAGCTGCCTGGTCTGCACACAAGCACGGCCTACAAGTATCAAGGTGTCAATGCACCCAGGGACAACTCTCTACCAATGGGGTACAGGGGCTGGGAAATAAATGTTCCAGCCTCTTGCCCTTCAGAAGCATAATTCTAGGGGCATAGTTTACTCTGTCTCTTAGGACATCCCAATGGGATCAAGCACCTACTACCTAAGTAGTGGCTTTGATAATGCACCATTGTCTTAGTTTTTCTTCCTTATCCGTTCTCACTCTCCTCACTTCCTGCTTCCGAGGATCATGCCCACATAAACTACCCACATCCAAATCCCTGTGGATGGTCTACTGCCAAGAGAAGTTCCAAACTGAGACAGATTCCAATGGAAATTGCCATTTCAGTGTCCATGAGAAACTGAAAACAGAAACTTTAGAAACTCTTCCAGTTCTGTTGTCTATGAAGACCATCTGTGGAGGGTTACACATAGTAAGTGCTAAATACATATCTGGTGAATTAAATCCCAGTAAAAATCCAGCTTCTTCACTATAGTGAAAAGGAAGTAAGGTATGTGGCTTCCCAAATCATTGGTTTTGTCACACCATTCCCTCGAGTTCTTGGAGTTCATTTTGGCTCTTTTTCCCAACCTTGGCCCAGAATGTTAGAACATATCTATCAATATATTAAATGTCACTTAAACTTCTTAAAATGATCCCAGAATGGTAAAGACAGAAAAAAAAAGCTTCTGATTTAAACATACTCAGCTATCCATTAGCATGACAAAGTCTGCATTTTATTTAGACATTGCCATTAATAATGAAATGATGTATGATTTCCACTCCTGCAGCTCTTCCTTCCTTGCACAATCAATTATACATTTAAGAAAATACTTAGTGGATAGAGGCTTCTCTAATTAACATCACTTGAGGGAGCCTGTAAGATTCTTAAAACTGGAAAAGATCTCTCAGATACACAGTGTGATAGAGGAAAAAATTCACTCAAAATGTTTGAGTCTTGATTAGAAAAACATAAACTTTCACATTCTGAACTGCTAAATAAGGAAAAACTCACATAGACATACATTTTTTAAACCAATAAAGACTCTGAGGTGAACTAAAGACTCTGCAGAGTAGAAATTTTTTCCCTCTTTGTTCCAGCTAAGATGCCAGGATGAACTTGAAATTAGATCTTTTGGGTGAGACTCAGCCCGAGAATTGCAGTCCCCTTAGACAAAACAGTCTTCTCTGTCAAAATCGTTGAGGATTTAAGACAGTTCTTGGGAATTCTGGAAATTTTCCAACGCGAGAATCACACAGTGAGCATAAGATTTCCCAGAAGGCAAAACTAGGATGGTTTTTCTCACTAAAATTATTACATATCACATCCTGTTGTCAGGAGGGATGCTTATCTTGGGATAATCTCCAGTATGAATTTGCATCCTGGTTGTCCTGCAAAACGAACTCTCTCCAACACACCACAGCAGATTCATTCAATTTGGCAGATCCTAATGCTTTCTCTTTCTCTCCCTCTAGAGGCAGAAAATAAGGCTTGATTTCAAGGATTATTAGAAATAAAACTTGGGATAAGCCACTCCACCAGGAACAGAAAGCAGGCCTTGACAGAAGGCAAGGAGTGTGTGGAGAAAGTTGCATAGAGGAGAAGTGGAGAACAGTGGCAAAAAGGGGGGGGGGGGGGTCAGGAGATAAGGTGATGTGCAGAGCACGGACTCTCTCCTCTCACCCTTCTCTGTCTCCACCTCCTTTTCCTGCATACTCCATACCTCTTCCTCTCCCCTACTTTCTCAGTCATTTTCTCTCTCCCTCCATTCCCCTCCCTTTCTTTCCCCTCTCTCCCCCTCCTGCCCCCCTTTCCTCCCTCCATTGCTCTGTCTTCCTTCTCTGTCTCCCTGTCTCTCTCCTTCTAACCCCTGTTCTGTCTCCTGCCTTCTACCAGCCATGTTGACCTTCTGCTTCTGGAACTTGTCCCCACCACCCTGCCAGGTCAACTCCTTCTACAACAGGAGAAATCAATGAGCTTCTCGAATGGGCTCTGCACACAGTATGGGTGTGACAGCCACATCACTAGAGACAGCAGATATCCCAGGACATCTCTTTTCCCCTGGAGCTCCTCAGCCCCAGGGCCCCTCAGTCACAGCTCTAAAACCTTGGGTCAACTGGGGCAAAAGAACTTTCTCCCCATATCCCATAAGCAGATTTTAAAAAATACTGTAGATGAACAAACTTCTAGCAATTGATGGCCTCCTTTCCTCTTGCTAGCTCACCCCTCTGTGGGCCAGGAGCCCTCCTGCCAGGACCCAGAACCCATCTCAGAAGGAAACTCAGAAACTCAGTTGCAAGAAAGAAGTTTCTCCTGGGAGAAGGGAGAGGGGACAAAGCCGGGCGCCTGTGCACTTTTTAATTCCACGTTCTGGCGAAAGAAAACCTCAGGTCTGACTTTAGAGCCTTTGACACATAATTGGTAGCCAATTTTCCTAAGTGGTGAGTCAATTTTCTGCTTGTGAAATGTAACTTTACCCTGGTGCACACCAGGCCCCAGGGTTTTCAATGTGGCTTAACAGCAATTATATGAATGTTAGGAAGGGGGGAAGTGTTAAAGTCCCTACATTTACATTTTTCATGTTTTTAGCTCTTAAAGGGATAGGAGACATCTCCTAAGCAACCAACCCATGAAAAACCCACCCAAAGGCAGACACAGGATATCCTGAGAAAGAAAACCATTTTAAAGCCATACCACAAAGGGTATATATATATATTTTTTTTTTAATTCTCTGCAGTGAGCAGACAAGTAGTGAAATGTAATGGGTAGGCGCATAACAGGAGGGGTCAGGGCATCCTGCGCCTAGTTCCTCCAGAGCTATTTTCTTTGCTCCCACCCTTCCCCGCTCCCCCCTCCCAAACAAATGCCCCTGTGGGCAGGCGGGCGCTGGGCCCTGCCGCAGGCCACGCTCCCCCCCTGCAGCCCCAGGCGGCCGGCGGCTCCCGTCCACATGTGCGACTCATGTTTCGGCTTTCACTGGCGACAAACTGGAGCCGGGGCCTTTCCGTTTAGGAGGAACTCGCTCTGTGTCGCTAACAACAACACAAACACCGGCGGCCCCTGCTCTGTGCTTCGCTGCCCACAGTGCGCTCGGCACCAGGCTGGATTTATAGCAAGGAGCCCCGACTGTAAGAAGTAATTCATGAGTCCCCACAATGCCACTACTGAGAGGCATCGAGATGTGGGAAGAAACATCAGTGGGCTGGCTTCATGAGCCTCCATCCCAGCCCATCCCGATGTGTGGTTCTGCAGTCCCAAGAAGCCCAGCACGTGCACAGCTTGTCCTCATTCATTTTGTTTTAATTTTTTTCCCTAGAAGGGGGGGAAATAATGCCCACCACCTCCCCTTTAGCATAGCTTGTTAAAAACCCGGCAGGCTTAAAATACTTTCCTTGGGCATTAGTTGCAATACAAAGGTCCTACTACATACGTATGTTTACACAAACCTACATGGCATCACACACACACATACACACACACACAGATTCATAATCTCACATGCCAAAAAAATTCTATCACTATTATGAACTTTCTTGGAAGATTTAGTTATGTTTGTTTCAGAAAGAAATAATAATTTTAATAAATCTGACTTGGGAAGCATCTATCATGAATGACTTTGGAAAGATGGGAAAGAAAACCAAGTAACTGATGTTAAAAACCATTTAGCAGGGGTCAAAATGTGCAATGTAAAAATTCCACCAAAAAAGAAGAAATCGAAAGTCATGTAGACAAAGATTCATTGCTTCACAGCCCCAAAAAATCTCTTAACTATCCTGAGGCAAAGAGGAAAATATTGCACATGAAAGCTAGCCTTTGGACTATCACACTGAATTCCAAACGATATCGAAAAAAACCCACAGCAAAAATATACACATGAAACTTTGTACCAGATTTTATATTAAAAGTAGGCTTGTCAGGTCTCATGAATACCTCCTGGTCTGTGGTTACAAGGTTTGGTGTTAGCCTTTTCTGCAGATCAGCTTGGGGTTTCTCTAACTCTGAGCCACAGCCTGTCAAGATGATCCTCTCCAAAACCAGCCTTTTAAATCCCACATCTTTGTTTTCCCCCCAACTCTCAGCTTAATTGTCTCCAAGTTCCTGACTCGGTCAGCCATTCCAAGTTGGAATTGAAAGATAGACAGATCCTTTACCCTGAGAATTTGGAGCTGCGAACCTTCTTCGGGAGAGGCCTAGGGAGGGATAATTGTTTTAGTGAAGCTCACTGCCTCGCCAGTGGTCCATGAGACCCTGCTGAGCGTGGCAGCATACCTTTGGCTGTAACCCAGGGCAGGTTCAGGAAACCGTTTTGTGTTCCTGCCCTTAGCCTTGTGTCAGTGAAGCCTGGCACATCTTTTTTGTGGTTGTAATTTAAATGAGACAACCAACTGCACAGCTGTGTCGGTCAAATTATGCAGGGCCATGTGGCCTTTCTTCCATCTTTAAAAAGTCCAGGGCACCTCTGACCATGTTTGAGAAAAACCCAAGGGAGCAATGACCAACAAAAGGAATAGCGATTATGCCAGCAAAGGATGGAAATTTGCCTAAATGAATATATTAAAGGCTGTACTTAGAAAATGGAAATGTTAGTTTTTAATAGAGGCAGAATGGCGTCATGATTAAGACCCTGATCTTTGGGGTCCAACACAGCAGGGCTGGCGTCCTAGCTCCCACACTTAATAGCTGTGGTGACCTTGGGCAAGTTATTCAACTTCTCAGAGTCCCTGTTTCCTCATCTATAAAATGGGAGGAAATAAGTATACTCCCCACATAGAGTTATTGTTAGGGATTAAAGAGAGAGTATTTAGCAAATATATACAGCTTAATAAATGTTAGCTATTATTATCATCATCACCAATAGCAATTACGACAATAGCACACAGAACATGTAAAAGTCAATGCCAGTAACCATGCCACCAGTCATGTGCACCCCAGGAAAAGACTAGTTTTACTCAGCCTCCAGCTGAGTATTTTGCATATTTTACATATTACATATTGCAGAACTATGTCTATGTCCTTGCCAAGCTGTAAATAAGACTGATATGACTGAAATTTCCCTAACCCAAATTTTATTTTATTCTGTTTATACAGCATCAAGGGTTTTAACACCTCTCTCTCTCTCTCTCTCTCTCTCCCTCTCTCTCTCTCTCTCTCTCTCTCACACACACACACACACACACACACACACCAGACACAAGAATATGACTATAAGCATATACATGGATGCATACTACACCAATACGAGCCAGCAGATATGCGGACAGAAAATTGGTACACACACCCCAGAATGAAAGGAATGTAATTATCAACTTTATTTTGACAACTCTATTCAATGATATTCAGTTATGAATTGAATGGCAAAAGTAAACTCTTTGAAATACTGAAAGCATGACCCATTGTATCTTTGCTCTTAAGGGCCCTTTAAAAGCTGAGGTTAAATTATAATCAGATGGCAAAGGATAAGGCCCTCACCTCAGGGCACTTCTTTGGGATAAATGACCAGTTCTCATCCATGTTGTAAGGGATTGGTGGACCAAAACACCATGGGGCCAGTGACCCCTTGCTGGTCATTAATCGTTACCAAATTCCCTGGAACCAAGGTCATTATCGCTAATATAAACTTAAATAAAAATTCCAGAGACATATGGATTTCTTTTAATAGTCTTATTTCTTTTGGTTTTTATAGGGCATTACTATAGAATTAATGTTCAATACATTAGCCCTGTAGTTGGTCTGTCTTAACACTTGATCCTGCTTAAAGTAAAGGTTTATTGGACATAAAATAAGAAATGAAGGAAAGAAAACGAAAAACAGGAAATCCTGAGAGGGCCTATTCTGTACCTGCAATTCTCAGAAAGTCATTATCTATGGGACTCACAAGTTTGTTTCCTTGGTAATCTGTCAAAATATTATAATGTTTGCATGTAAGGGTTCAAGAATTTCACATTTTAATATACGCATATGTAGACACATATGTACATATTCTACACATATAGAATCCTGGACAAAGTTTTGTTTCTTGGTCTCTCGTCTCTGCACATTAACAACGAAAAAATGCTTTTGAGATTCTGTGAGATTCTAATTTCTTTAAGCTTAAGGGATATACACTGTATTCCCACACACAAGCACAAGCCCAGTATTCTAGCAAAGCATATAATCTCATAGCTTTATTCTAAAGATACTCAGTTATTCAGTCTTAAAGGGAATTATCCACCCCCAAAAGTACAGCTATGAAGTATATCTGCTGGAAATACCAATTATTTAATAAGTATGTGCTATGTGCAACTTATTGTATATCTTCGTATATCAACAGTTAGGCTGCTCCTTCTGGAATAGGCTAAACCAGAAAATCTGGTTAGATGCACTGGGGTGTCACAGAAGTAGTCTCTGCTGATGGCCTTATGGGGTTACTGTCTCTGTAGATGAATGTGCCTGTCCACGTACCTCATATTTTACAAAACTACAATTTGCCTTGCTAACTCCCTTTCCCATCTTGCCCAAGTTATGCCAAGCAAATGTTTAAGAATAGGCTACTGTCCAATGTTAGATATAAAAGGTGACTAGATTTATAGGAGTATAGAGCATTAAAATCATTGAGAGAGGGGGAACCTTAAAGATCCTAAGCATCCAATCCTATCATTTTATAAATGGGGAAACTGAAACGAAGACAAGTGAAGAGATGCGCCGAGGAGGCTCACATATCTAAATAATGGCAGAGGCAGTATTAAAAACCAGGTCTCCTGTGTCCTAGTTCAGCATTCTTTACCAGGTTTCTTCTCATTTTCATTACAAATGAAAAATCGAACTTCAGCTCAAGCGATTTAACTTATCACACCTACAATAGAACCAAAGCATGCTCACTCCTTAACAGAAGGATATTCTCGAATTTGGGTTTGTAATGAAGGTAATAATATCTTGAAGAAAAAATTAGCATAGTAGGACATTAACCTAAGCTGAGTCTGATTCATAATGAGTTTCTTCATGAAAAGGAAGGAGAGAACCATGTGATACAGGAGAAAGATGTGACTCAATGGAATTGGTGGTGATTTGGAAAAGAAAAGGGGATATTCCATACCAAATATTCTTTCCTTAATGAGTGAGGGACCTGGAAATGACACATGATACCTCTAGGGCAGTCCCCACTCAGGGATAGGGGCTACATTTTATGTCACACACTAGATGCTTCCCAAATATTTAGTGAATAAATAACATGCAGGTTCATCTACACTACTTGAGGTCAATGAAATCAATGGTGTTTGTCTCCATCACCTCTGTCAATGAAAACAATGGCTCCCAAACAAGAGTATACCCCACCATGAAACAATTTTTATAGGTATAGCAGAACTATTTTTTCTGGGTTCCAACATCCAAACATTTGGGAACACAAGGGAATTCGGTTTGTCAAATGGTTTGTGATAATGTGAGAAGAGAAAAAGAGAAGGAGAGAAGATATATAAATTTAAAATTTTGTCTTTTTTAAACATTTGGGAACACAAGGGAATTCGGTTTGTCAAATGGTTTGTGATAATGTGAGAAGAGAAAAAGAGAAGGAGAGAAGATATATAAATTTAAAATTTTGTCTTTTTTAAACTAGGCATTTGCCCTCAATGACCAAATAGTGGACGAAGGAGAAAAAGACACAGCCCTTAGGTAAGTGACAGTCAGTCACATATTTAAACAAAGATGGAAAACTAAAGTTTCTACAAGCCAGCCCAATCATTTTAGGCAGGCCAAATAAGCATATAACCCAGAGGCTGAGATATATGTTGCTTCCTTCTTTCTCCCACAACCTGAAAAAGTATGGAAGCTGCTGATTATCCACTCCAGCCTCCCTTGTGAATGCCCCTTTGCCTTTCTGAATCACTCTCCTGCGGTTCACTGGAGACTATCCCAGGAACTACTAATTTCTCTCAGCACATGCCCATGACTTCTGCCTGTCCTTGGCAGTTCAAAAGGTATGACAAACCTTCTCAGGCAACATGGGATACAAAGGCAGTTCTGAGTAGAGGGAAGTTCGATGTACTTTCCCCCCCCTTTCACTACGATTTCTTCAGAATTCAATCTTACAACAATACCTCATTTCCTTTATTATTATTTCTGGAAAGGACAGTTTGTTGAATTTGTTTAGGTTTAAGTATAAGATAATCTTTAAATTTAGGATTTACTTTGAAAATTGCCAAGTTTAATATTTACATATGTCAGTGCCTTCCAGGGATAGATAATAGTCAGAGACAACCACTCATGATGAGATGTCTAGAATAGAAGAACTTTTATAAAATTCCTACTGAAAGATGACTATTGATGAAATATTCTGACAAATATAAACAATTGCAATTTTGTGCAATGTTATGACATAGCATAAACAAGCACAGTTGCAAATGAATGAAATATGTAAGCTTCTAAAAATAAAGTAATATTTTATGAAGGGGACATTCTGTAGCTTCCCATTTCCCAAAACTGTTATAATTTCTTAGAAGTAATTTAACACATGCTCCTTGTATGTTCGGTGTACTATTCAGGGTGTTGTTGGAGATACAGAGCTCATGGGTTTCCCTAGACCCAAATCCAGAAAATACAAGTTCTAGCTTTCCTTGAGGCTGATCTCACACAAGGTGAAATAAAGAGCAAAGCAGGACCCAGATGGCCAGAGTAGTAGCAGAAAAGCCACTGGAATCAGAGCCAGGGACTTGGCTTAAGGTCCTGGCTCTGAGGCTAATTAGATCTTTGGGCAGTGTTACTGAGCTTCTGCTGGCCTCACCTTTCTCATCTGTAAAATGAAGGGACTAAACTGTAATCTCTGAGAGTCTCTTCAGTTCAAAGGGAAACTTGGTCATTCCTACAAGAACTTAGATTCTTCTGAAAACTTTCCCTTGAGACTTGGCTAGGTTTTTATTTTTATAAAACTAAACTATTCATTCTCCACATCTGTGAAATGGGTGCAGAAACCCCTACCTATTTCACAGTGCTGTCATAGGAAGTAAAGCAATGTAGGTCAAAGAGCTCTCTACACGCCAAAAGGAGCTGAACCCTGTAAAATCTTTATTTCATTCCCTCAAAGAGGTAGATGAGTGATTGGATTAAAGTGTTAGCCTCCCCAAAGTTATATATGTCTTTAGGAAAGATCAAAGGCTCTTAGCTAAAGGGATGAGACTCTAACAGGAGAATTCCAAGCACCAACTAGGCTTGGGTGGAAAAACTTTATCTGCATTCTTAAAAGCTGCATTCTTAAAAGCTCTGCAAATATTCCTTATTGTTTTTAAACCCGGCTGTTTAATCAAACACCAAGGAGACTTTTCTGGTGGAACTCAGACTTGCCCTAGCTACAAAGAATATCTAATTGGGGAGAAGAGAGGGTCAGTCAGTAAGCAAATGTTCTGTTAATGAATAAAGATCCCATACTTCAACCCTGAAAACTCTCATGTTGTTTTAGACACACCAGCAGAAGCACAAAACTAGCTTAATAAACCATGGGATGTGAAAAATTCACTGTGATGGGATATACCAGAGAAGTCCCCTGCTAAAGGGGGCGTGTGGGAAGTTCGCAGTCCACCCACGGCCCTGTCTCAAAACCAGACAGATGAAGCTGTCTGCTAGAAAATCGAGATTCCCTTTCACTTTTCCACAATTGCAAAGTTGTTTGTGGGAGGCCCCCAGAATCATTTATAACTGAAAGAACAAGAGAAGCCACCTTCAAACTCCAGTTTCAATAGGCCTGAAATCCTGGAAACCTAAAGCGACTGCACCATTTGGTATCCCCAGAGAATGTGAGCAACAGATAAAACTCATCCAGCCCAGTGGAAAGAAGGGTCACTGCAGAGCTTGGACTAACCTCTTACTAACATTCAGTCACTGCCACAACCTTCCCTTCTCCGTCATTTCCGCATACCACAGAACTTAAATTCATAATCCACACCCCTGTTTTAAATCCCCACCTCTAAGGGAGCCCACAAGAAATACTGACCTGTTTATGTCAAAAAACCTTCCAAACAGTTACAGGGAAAGCACCAAGGGAGAGTTCTTTCCCCCACAATCAGGAGGCTGCATACCTGGTTTATAGGAGTTGCTAGTTCTCATGACCTCCTAATCCCCAGGGAACAGTCTAGAGGCACGGCTACTCCTACCAGGGTAAGCCCCCATTTCAGTCGGACCTTCCCACACAACTTATTCCTAATTTCTGCAACTGCCCGGTGGCAACTGAAGCCCAGTGAGTACTCATAGGTATACAAACAAAAGCTTGCTACAACCACTATGTGTGGGAAACTGAGGAATACCCAGGCAGTCTACTCTGAACAGCAGACAGAAATACAAAGACATATAATGTGACATGGTTTCCTGATATTCAGAATACCAAACTTCCATGATATATCAAAGAATCAGACCTAATTCTGCCCTTATTATCTCGGGCATGTCATGATTAATGTTGCAGAAACATTTTTAAGCCACTGTCTATCAGCAATATGATGAAAGAAAAATCTAACGTCTCACAAGTAATGTTGAAAGCACCATGATTTGAAAGAAACTACTATTAGTAAACTAAACTGCCCTCTAAATAAAGAAAATTACTGCTGTTAAGACATACTGTTCTGAGAATTATCAGGAAGAGTACCAAAATGCTAACACTGCCATATATAAGAAATTATTCAAGTATGCATTTGAGCAATTCTGCATTTTAATTTAACCCTTTGAAACATTAATCAAACTGTGGCTAATTATAGGAATTAAGGAATTAAACGATGGAATCTTCTAAAAGATATTATTTAAAAGGCAGTTTATACAATTACTTGCATAGATGTTTGCTTTAAAGAAGAAAACAGTTCTACTGTAATGAAAAGGGTCTTAGAAAATTAAATTAACAAGGGGGGACCAGGCTGATATGAAACTAAATTAGCATCAAATGCAAATTACAGGGTACTTAATGGTAGAAACAGGTGCAGAGAAGAACCCTAAATGAGATAAATGAATAAAACATCCCTCTCCACAAATGTGGAAGCTGACACAAAGTCAATGATATGAATAATTCAGCAGCCTCCACACTGCTGTTGAGGTCAGCCTGCCTTGACCTTTGAAACAGGAAGTAAAATTCAGTTCAAATTTGAGTGACTGGAAATATAACAGTTATTTGTTTTTTATATTAAAAAACCCACAGAATTTTCCTTAAATACAGATATAGGAAATATACAATAGAATTACAGTTTGAACTAAAGAGACATTACATAATCAGAGTACTTGGTAAACAAACAAACAAAAAATCGTTAGACAAGATTTTACCCAAACCATGTTTCAGTACAGAAATTCTAAAAATAAAACAAGGAAAAACATATATACCAGGGCTCAGCTTACTGATCATACTCCCTATGAGAATAAATATCTAAATTTTCCCATTTCTTCAAATAATGTTGTTGTGCTGATGTCAATGTAAAAAATATTTTTAATTAGCCATGTATTTTATTAATAATACAAAATAATCTCTCACATTTGTAAGACAAAATTTTGTTAATGTTGATTTTTAAAAATCTTTATGAAGCTGCTCTGTTTTTAATCCTTCAAACCCTGATTTAATAAATGTTGCAGCCCTCAAATTAGTTTATCTTACAAAAATACAACCAGAGTCTAAAAACAAATCATTCTCATAACTGGATATCTACCTTGATTTTATGTCTTTTATGCTTTTTTCGTTCTTTGCATGCTTCAAAAGTATTTTGTACAGTCAACTAGTGAAAGTCCTTTCCTCATTTCAAATTGAATTTGGTGCTGCTAGAGATTAACAGGGTATGACAACAAACCAATTTCTACAAGCTAGAAAGACAGCAAAATATATATGGTATATCACCCTCATTCTTATTTTACAGGATGGCATAAAAGATGTTTGATAATAGCGGTTATCTCTGCCCTCCAATTGGTTCTATTAATGGGACCCACAACTTGGCTATCTACCTTTCATCTATCTACTGTGCTTGTCAGATAAAAGATTATGTTGAAAGATGAGCTTAATTTTATTTTCTAGATTTAGAGAGGGTTAGAGCCACACACACACACACACACACACACACACACACACACCAGACATCTATGAGAGCGCAGTGGTAAATTCGATCTACAATATAATTACCATAGGAAGAAGTTTGAGATATGCTTCTTCTAATTCCAAGTGTTCAGCAGAAGCAAAATTAAAGATGCAGGGTGTGTTGTTTTTTTTAATTATTATTATTATTATCATATTGGCAAAATCACTCCTCACTCGACATTTAATAAAGGGTGATAGACCAAACATTGCTGATTTGGGGCTTGGCGTAATGACCGACCTGAGTGAAGGTTTGTGTACAAAGTGGCTCCCCATTAAATAAGGGCTCTGTGGAACCAGCTGGTTCTCATTTTGAAACAACCGGTTTCTCTATCCCCAAGTGCTAAAGAAAATAATCCCTGCAATCTATGACTACACACTTTCACAGAGGCAGCAATGAGAATTTGATTGTGGAGATAATTAAAGTCATTCCTGGAACTTCCATGAAAAAAAAAGAGGGGGGGTGGAAGAGGTGGGTCAAAAGAAAGAATAGTCAATGATAGTGTTTAAAATTAAACTATGGCAAATCATTCAGAGTGGAGAAGAGAGAGAAGGAACCCCCGCCCTTCACAGAATTCAGTTGAACTGGCTCTATTTTCTTCTCCACTTGGCTGCTCCAGGGGGAGGCCCAAGATGCCATTAGTCAGGGCCACAGCCCCCAGTGTCCGGCTTGGACACAAGAATCGAAACACACCCCGAGAAACTCCCTATCACTAATGACACATCATGATGAGATTTTTTCTAAGTTTCAATCTTAAATAAGATAGCCAGAGAGGAATCCATCTGGATTCTTCAAAAGTCATCCTAGGTTGATCTGAGACTGTTTCGACATTAAAAAAGAAGAAGAAGAAATCAGACATTTCAAGGCATTCCTCTCAATCTCGAGGAGAGCTTGTTTTCTCTTTTCATTTTGTTTTGTCAAGAAGAACCCATGCTCACATAGCCTGAATGACATTAGGCTGAACCTACAGTCCCCACATGCCTGCGGATTTCATGGGCTTTGGCAGGGGGCGGGGGGGACGACTAAAATACGAGTAATCTGTCTGTCTGCACTATCTGCGTCTAACAGGAAGGAGAGATGGGCTCATTGAGGATGACTGGGGGCCTCTCAATTAACCTGATTAGTTCAGCACAATGCTCTCATGAATGGCACCTTATCTTGAAAATAGGGGAGAACTTCCTCCAGTAGATGCAGGAGCCCCCTAAAGCCACAATGATGCAGCCTGTCAAATGTGAGTGGCCTCTGCTTCTCTTCCCTCTTCCCAGCTAGCAGGTCAAAGAGACCAGCAGACGTGCTGCCTGATTGGATTTTGTGTCCTAAGGACAGGAGGCAAGCTCCCGTCTGCCCAGGTGGCCTTGGAGAAGGCTGGGAAAAGGGATGCCCTGTGGGCAACTTCAAGCCCCTTCTTTCAGAGTCAACCAGGCACATGATGGGATTGAGGTGGGGGACAAGGGGGTTGAGGGAGGGAGAGAGAGGAAAGGGGGGAGGGGAGAGAATTCATTAACCCTTCAGTCACAGGAGTAACATGTCAATTATACCTGCCTGAAAAAAAAAAGGTAAATTCTTAAATCTTCTAACATTATATAAAACAAAGACACTGCTGAAACATGTTACCTTAATACTGATTTCACATTTGATATAATAATGGGAATCACAAAAGTTGCCATACAAAAATAAAGCTTTCCCCCCAAACTCTTTGAAATCTGCTTGTTTGCAAAGGATGCTCCGTGTGTGTGTGTGTGTGTGTGTTTTAGATGCCAGTTATCATGTGTAACAGACGTAGTAGTTAACAGACTATATTCTTGAAAATGTGCTTTGTGAGAATGTCAACAGCAGGGTTTTTCACTTACGTGTCTGCTCTGTGATTTACTTGATCAATTAAATAGTTAGGCAATGAGGGGATTTGCATGGTAATCGTGTGAAGATTAACATTTTTAAGTGTAACAAATTTAATATTTTATCTTACACTTTCTGTTTCTCATCATTCTTTAATGGCAGTGCATTTTCCCTTTATTGTGTAGTTATAACAAGCCTGTCTTTATGCAGAGAGATGAGACCACCTTTCTAGCTCCTCTCATCCTTTCCTTCACTTCACAAAAGTATACCCCAAGCACTTAGTACACAGCAGTGAGGCATGGAGCTGAGTGCTGGGGATACAGCAGAGACCCACACATGGGCATCACTGCCCTCTGGGGCATACAGTCTGCCTCCTAAAGAAAGAGTCCACCTGCCCCAGCAATACCAGAGGAAAATAAAATTAGAATTTCATAGCTGAAAAGAATCTTGGAGATCTCTTCATTCCAGCCCTTATTTTAAAAATAACATCCATCTTCTATTGAATATGATTTATGGGCCAGGTATTGTGCTAAGTACTCTCCATGTATTATCTGCTTATTCCTCACCACAACCTATAAAGCAGGAACTAGTAGCTCCTTTTATTCGTCTCATGGATGAAGAACGTGAGGCTTAGGAAAGTTAAATGATCCACCCGGAGCCCCAAGGGAACACTGGCGGGGCTGGGATTTGATCCAAGGTGGTCTGACTCCATAGCCAGTGGTCTTAACCAATGTGTAGACTGCTTTGGAGACTGCAATAAAGCCCCAGAATCTGCCCAAGTTCAACAGCACTGAGTAAAAGCCAAAAGGCAACTTTCACCCAGGGATATTTTTTCCTCTGCATCATAATCCCCATCTAAAATAGCAGTCTTCTGTTTAAAAAATAATCAATAAATTCTTTGTTTACACGTCACATTCCAAATTATTGGGGTTTTTTTTTTCCAACTCTGAGGCGCTGAGAGCTCCATGAGGGCAGGAACAACATGTGTCTTCTTCTCTGTAGAGCCCCAACCCTGAAAAGCAGTAACTGGCACAGAGTAGAGGCTCAATAAATATTTGTGGAAAGAAAACAAATGAATGAATCCTCATCCAAGGGGACTTAGTTACCATGATAAACTTCAGTAAGGTAACTTGGCTCATAAGAAAGTCCCATGGCCGGGTGCCTGTCTGGCTCAGTCGGAAGATAATGCGACTCTTGATCGGAGGGTTCCCTTTGAGCCCCACTTGGGTGTAGAGATGACTTGAACAAATAAAAATTTTGCAAAGTCTCAAGGCAATCATCACATTAAGAATAACAACCCGCACAGAATATATGATGTTCAAACTTCAAGAGCTACCTGACTTCAAAGCTCCTAATATGGGCCAAGCCCGGCGCTAGATATTTTAACCCTCACAAGTCTTCAAAATGGAAATTCCTGTTTTAAATGTGGGAAAAGTTAACCCCCTGAGGCTCAGGTATTGGTAAGTAGCAATGCGAGGATCTGACCCTCAGCTAATCTAAATCTATGCCTTTTCCATCACACTCTGCCTTGTCCCAGATTTCTCTTGGATGAGTGCCTACTTGTTCCCAAAAAAACACGCAATGGTTTACTCGTCAAAATAGATGAGGACCTGAGAACTCAAATATTGGCCCAGCAGCAGGTTCAACAATTTACATGTCATACTATTAGTTTTAATCCCAAAAGTTAAGTGCCAGATCTACTAAGAAAAATTGTTTAGATACAAAGGTTTAAATTAATACATGGAAAGGATAAATTGTAGATACCGAGAAACATAAGTGAGACTACATGAAATACCAAAAACAATTATTGTTTTAAACTGGGCAATTGAGGAGGGAAAAAAAAAATCCGGCTGAGAGTTAAGAGATGGGGTTTCTAATCACTTGCTTTCTTACTAATTTCCTTAGGCTATGCGCCTCAGTTTACCCACTGCAAAATGGAGTTAACGGGTGCCCTCACATTTGTATGAAAAGAATTCTCTAAAATATTATACCATAAATATC
Source organism: Cryptoprocta ferox (assembly GCA_028646485.1). Taxonomy (NCBI): domain Eukaryota; kingdom Metazoa; phylum Chordata; class Mammalia; order Carnivora; family Eupleridae; genus Cryptoprocta; species Cryptoprocta ferox. Next base: position 96,917,006 of record CM053572.1, on the reverse strand, counting down.
TCTGAAACTTTCAAGTAACATTCAGATGCAGTGAGTATGAAACTCATAATGGTCAAAAATGTTATTCGTACTGTATTAAGGTGCTCATAGGCCAGGATTCAGATGTCAGTCTTTAAGAGGATATATGAATGGCCAGAATTGGACACTCCCACTCCTACAGCCACGGAAAGAAGGACTCTGTTTTTTAAAGATATTTTGAAATGTACACCATTCATCTGAGATTGTCATCTGGCTTTAAGAAAACACCAAGATTGTATAGAGAATCATGGGTTTTCAATACAGCTTGTAATAGTGTTCAATACTGCCTGTAATAGTGTCAAAGACAACCAACTGTCTTTTCTAAAGAACTTCCTAATAAATAGAAAAGAGATTTTTCATTTTTAATCTTTGATTTTGTCTTTGTAAAGAAAGAGAGAGAGAATGTATTTGTGTGTGTGTGTGTGTGTGTGTGTGTGTGTGTGTGTGTGTGTGTTTAGGTGTGAGAGTAAACAAACCTGATGCAGGCCCAAAGTTCTTCAAACTTACTTTCCATTTTGTGAGGAAACTTCAATCAATATTGCACCCAAGGCTACTAAAAATGGTGTTTTAAGACATTAATAACAGATCAGAATACTAATAAAAGAGAAGCATGTTAAAAATAGGAGAAAATTATTGTTCTATTGAACAATAATAAATAAATTGCAAATAGCATGATTGCCTGACATTCAAATAAAGTGGGGGGAAAAAAACATTAGTCAAATCATGGTTGCTTTGTAAAGATGGAGGAGAAAACGACCTGACCATGACCATCAGAAACGTTGTCAGCCTGAGTGTAGAGCACCGTCCCATTCAGGCAGCATACTCAGGACACAAGCAGGGACCAAGACAGTAAGAAAAAGAAGAAGGTGGTATCATGGAACGAAACATCCCAACATTTCCCTTTGCTAATTTCCAATTCATTGATTAAGAAAGACAAGAAAAAGTTCTTTGAATCCTGAAATGCCAGGTCATGAGTGTTCACACCCTATAGAAGGACTCTTCTGATCTACTCACCCACCTCCCCACACACATAGTATCAATATTTGGCCAATTGAGCAGCAAATGAGCAAAAAGTTCTTGAAGGAGTCTTGATATTGATTAAAGGGACATTTTTTTAAACTGCTACAAACTTTACATGAACCAAAATCTGAGAATCTTGTTAAAACTCTATACAGTATGTACAGTGACCACGTCCAGGTTAAAAATGCAGTGCACAATTTGATTATTATTTTCTCTTTTTTCCCTTCCCTGGCACTGAAAGTGTTAAAGAAAACAATAAAAGAACAAGTAAGTGTACAGGGTAGGATTTACTGGCATTTACTTTTAATCTATGGTCCTTCACTCTGTAGCTTATCGGGCCTCTGTCAGTCCTTTTTCCTCCTTTATACTTCATGAGGAGCCCCCCATGCTGCTACTGAGAGACAGAGCCCAAGTGTCTATAAGCTTTTTGTCAGGTAAAAAGAGAAGAAAAAGGAAAGGAACAAGAGGAAAAGCAAAGCTAAGAGGCATCTATTAGATGTCACTAGGCTTTTGTATTCATGTCAATGATTCAGGATTAGAGTATTTGAAATAATCTTATTGAGAGGAATCAAAAGGCCCACCGAGTGAGAGGCTGCTCCGTAGCATATGGCAAAGGCACGAACAATATCTTATTAAAGATGTGTTGGCTAACACTATTACTTTATATTACATTACAAAACTATTGTGCCTCAAACAGTTAGCGGGATGGTATAGTTACCGAGTGCCATTTTGGAGGTTATTGTGTGGGATCAAGCTATATAATTTGCCAGCTTGTCTAGTTAAGTCTTTCCAAAGTAGGGTTTGCAGGCAAGTTTGGAACTGAAACGAAGCACTTCACCTTCAAAAATAAAAATCCCCAAAGCACAGTGAAGACCACTCTATTCCCACTGAAAGTGGAGTATATATTCCATGGATGAAACGCCAGTGGCATTCTTTTCCCCAGAATCAGGTTCATTAAGTTCGCATCATTTACCATATGTGACTCCCACCACCCCCCATTGAAAATATGCAGAGTTTTTTTCGGCTTGATTCCCCTCCCCATGAAGAACACACACACACACACACACACACACACACACACACACACACACTCAGCTTCGCACTTTAGCAGGATTAAGGCAATTAAAACTCTATTACAATAAGTACTGTAACGTTAAAACCTTCATTTGCTTCTGGACAAAGGCTTGTAACTGGAGAGTTTTCGAGAGAGATTTATCTTCATCTACCCACACCTTTAAAGGCAGTAAGCAACCAAAAACAAACCTGTACTGTTCACCATATTTCATTGATTGCAATTGGAGTATTTAGGTCACTTTTATATTGTCCAGGACAGGATATAGTTACACAGTTTATAAAAGGAAGGATAGGACAGGAGAGAAGAGAGAATGAAGAATTAGTAGTCTATTTCAAATAATGCCTCATGCAAATTAAAATGACTAAAATACCATCTCTTTATATGAAGGAAACTCTAAATGGAGTTTTTAAAATCTGGTCAATTTTTGTTAAAGAGTTTGGTCAGGTGCTGGCAGTAGGGAGAAGTGAGGGGAATTTATCAATGGAGAGTTGCACTTGGGGAGGTGGGTTTTTTTCCCCATTCTAAGTAACTTCTTTTAGAAAAGCAAAAGCATATTTAATATAGTGATATATTCTCATCACAAACTGACTACACAAAGTTGCTAGATGACACACAGGGGAGTTTGTACTGCTTTTCTGTATTTTTCCAAAACTGTCACAAAAGCAAAGTTATGATGACATGGGATAAAAACCCACACCACGAGCAGACACCCAGGCCAGTCACACACACACACTGCTGATTCTCTGAAGCTTCGTTAAATACATTTCTTGGAAGTTGCTGCCATTATTTCCTTTACAGGAAAACCAGTGTTGTTCATTATACAGTGTCTGCAGTAGTATTATGCCATGCAAAAGTACTCTGCATTACGATATATTGTCAGCATATTTGAAATGCATTTTAATGTATCCTGGTCGTGTATTTGGGAATAGCTGATAGCAAATGGAATACAGACTGCTATTAGCTTATTGTATTCGTTATTTTCTTATCACGGTGGCAAACTGCACACAAATGTACAGAGCTCATCTCATATTCAGAATGGTATTATCTGATATGTGATAAAATTTAGAATGATACTCTCTCACATAAACCTCATCGCTAATAATCACATAGGAATTCCCACTGAGAAAACAAATGTTTAAATACACTAGGATTAATAAACAACCATAAATTCATGCTCAATGTCGACGCTGGCTTTTCACTTTTGGAAAAATGCAAACCTCTCAATCCAACCAAGAAGACAGTAATTATCCTGCCTGGGGCAATTTTAAAGGGTGAATTCCTCCTCCTTTTATTTTCACTGAGCATTCAAGGTTAGGATATCAGATGGTATAAAGGCTTATCAGAACTCCAAGAAATGCATGTGCACCTCTGGTTGTTCACACTCCAGACAGCAGTTTGTGTATCTTATAGTGTGATTATGTCTAGTGGTTGGCCCTTCTAAAACCTGGGTAGAGACCAAAATAATAAGGGTTCAAAGATCAATGAAATGAAACTGACAAAAAGCCTCATTCGCAACTTTAATAAAAGTATATGTTATGTTCATGTAGTTGAGGACTTTATTATATGCCCCACCCTAGTCTATGGTAATTCCAAAGTTTTACCATTGTCTTCCTATTATACAGATGGACATCTATCTTATATAAATACACTGGGCCAGTTTAATCAGGATATTAGATTTTGACAAGAAACACTGCACTTTTCTAAAAAGTTCAGTCATAGCATCACAGAATTTATGCCTTTTAGTTGAAGAATGGATCTTAAATTTTTTTCTTGAAAACCCCTTACATGGCTAAGCTGTTCATATGATGTATGTCATGTAAATTCAACAAGTAAAATAAGCATTCTATTATTTGTACTCCTGAACATTCTCTATTAGACAATAATCATAAAGCAAACCTAACTTGTGTTACCTAAGTGAAAATGATCTAGATGTGGAAAATCTTTAGACAATCCTGGAAAAGACAGATATAGGCGTTTTTGCTTTTCGGGACACCCTCGGGTAAGTGTGGCCTGAAGAGCAGCTATTCTAAACACGCTAGGTTTTTCATGTTAAAAAATTCATGTCTTTTTTAAAATGTTGTATCACAAGGCTTACATCTCAAACACAGATACAGGGATCTTATAAATGGAAAAGAAAGACAAATCTATTAAAGTTATAATAAGCGAATCCAAAATTTTCAGAGGTATAATAGTCAACGGGCTTAAAAATCTATGTTTTTAATACTGGCTGTGAAGAACTCAAAACTTGCAGATTACTCAAGCTCCATTTTATCTCAAAAGGACTATGTCTAAATTCACAAGAGATAGGAAAACATAATTTGAGGGAGAATTTCACCCTTTATTATTTCTATTTATTAAAAGAGAAAATTCCACTTGTTAACTGCTCAGGATCCACAGTGCAAGGACATGAAGAATTGGGGACTTCTTTTCTCCCTTTACTTAGTCTATTTCATCAATCACACTGATCCTAAACTGAAAAACCAAACAAACAAATATTGAGTTGTACCCTACCCTGCCCTACCGGAAATGAGCAAAGCAAATCTGGCCGGAAACTTTGGGGCTCTATGTGAAAGAAATCCTATAGTGTAATTTGGAGAAAGAAATGTTTCTGTAAGACCATCTGTATCCATCCATGTCATTGCTCAAAGATAGTTTAGTGAGTCAAGCATAGGAAAATAAAGAGTTTTGTGAAGCAAATCAAGAATGGATGGTAATCCAAACTAGATACGGAATCAGAGTCTGCACACTTCAGATATTCAGTCCAAGTATTTATAAAGAAGTTTCCCCATAGAAAATATAAGATTTTTTTTTTAGATTCAGAAAAACTGGGTTCCCAATTCAGACTACCCTATGTGACTTTTGTCATTATCATCTTTTCTGATTCTTACAAAGTAAACCTAATTAAGAACCTCCCTCATTAGTCTTCCAGAAAAATTAGCACAGCTTATGCTAATTACTCCTGCAAAATTTAATAAACTCGTTGAAATGGGAATAGTCTAATGAGGTTTTATTTATTGAACTAAGATAACTCCAAGGAAAAAGGTTAGGACACAAGGATATGCAATGTGGTAATAAAACTACAATTTATTCAATTTCTAAACATGAATTTTATTGCAAACCTTTTAAATTCAAATACGAGTTACTGTGCGAATATGTTAAATCAATCTCCACCTTAATTTAATAACAGCAAGTCAGTTTTTACTTTTTACTTTAACAATAATTACCACACATAGCCGTTTACCTCAATGATAATGAAATTTGCTGTTATTAGTTCCTGGTCATCAGTTATTAAACATAACGCTTTTGACTTTTTCCATGTCTACACAGCCCAATATCTGGATCATTGGGCACAGCCTGGTCTTTATAATTCTTCATCAAGCCATTTGGCATCGGGCAGAAATACAACCTATTTGTATGTCAACTCCACATGCATACTTTCTACATTTACAGAAATTGTCCTCTCAACTTTTCTGAAGTGACTTGACAAATTGTCACAAATGTAAAAAGAATTTGGGTCATATTTTTCTCACTTGGTTGCATGCTATGATGAAGGAAGGAAGTAGAAACCCATTTTCTAAATCACGAGATGCAACTGCTGATTTTGTTAATTCCACTTTTCTGATGGAATATGCCAAGTTGATGTCCCCAAGTCACTGGCAGCAAATAATACAGCCAAAATTTAACACAGAAATAGCTTACCCTGCACCACTGCCGTATGACCAGAAAACCTCTTCTATCTATCCTATAAATAGTTTTCCTGAATAACCACTGCTAAAAGTCTTTTGACTGATAAAAATAGCAGTGTTCTTCCAAAATCTGAAGGACAAGCAAAGGGAGCTAAAAATTATTGGTGCCCAAAAGGTGACTTCGTGTTAAAACTATGCTAAATCCTAACACAGTGATTGCCTGTACCTTAAGCTCTATAATTGCATATTGTATGCATCTTGTAAAAACAGTTACTGTTGCTACTGAATGCAGGCCCCATAACCTATTTTTGCAAAATATGCAGAGATTCACATCCATAAATCTGAAAGCAAATCAAACCCTAAGCACGTAACGCAGATATTATGCAATCGGTAATATAGAATCAAATTGGAAACTATGAAATTCAAACACGGGACGCCATCATTTTTTTTTCCTTTGCAGCAATTTCATGGAATTGAAAAATCTTTTCTATTTTGCCCTTCCTTGTGTAAGTTCTTTTCTTGTTGTTATTTTCTTCTCTCGTTGTTAAAAATGAAAGTTTCACCTATCAGCATAGACAGGACTGGAGCTTTTAAAACCTTTGGCAGACTCGAGGACAAATAAATTCTGAAAACTCAGATGCAAATAAAAATAGCTAAGTGGGGTTTTGCATATCAGCTGGCATCACTGCTTGAAAAGACAGTTCATGGGAGACAGTGGCAATCGCCAGCAAATAAACATATGTTGAGATTTCTGCAGATACGCTGGGTTTCAGCTGTTTTTAAAATACTCTTGTGGGGAAGAGCACTGGGTGTTATATGGAAATGAACTTGACAATAAACTATAAATTTTTAAAAAATAAAATAAAATACTCCTCTCTTAAGGGACCAATGTTGGCTACACACTGTTTTCTACTTTGTCAAACCAAAAAAGAAAAAAAATGAAAAGGATAAATGTCATGAGCAGTATCTCTAAAGCCACCAACAGTATAAAGTGCATACTTATTTTGCCTAAATTGTTTGAATTACCCCAGCCAAGAAAAGGTTTTAAGTACCCTACTGGGACAGATGCAAGGCGGCAACAATAGAAGCCACACTAATGCAATCCAGGTAACACAATCCTGTTTCAAAAACACGGGCCGGGCTAATTACAGCGCTGCTGAGTCAAGTTTCTTATGCCATCGCAACCCACAAGAACAGGTCAAAATCAAATGTTATTCAAACCACAGTCATATCAACCTTCTATATCAGAGTCACGGCTTAAAACCAAATGAAGAACTTAAAAGTTTAACCCATTCACAAGCAAAAAAAAAGAAAAAAAGTGTTTTCATTGAGGGTGGCAAGGTACGGTTCTTGCCATCATCTTAACCAAAAGAAACTGTGCAGCAGAATAAATGCTTACAGTTTCCAAGTTTTGGGGAATATTTGGGCTGGTCCTTTGATCACAACATTTCTTTTTAACAGAAGCGTAAGAAAAACTTGCTCAAAATAACTAATGGTATTTTGAAGAGATGTATTTAAATAAAACAAAACAGCATAAAGGTTATATTTATTTTTGACCTTTTTCATTTGAAGATTTATCTTCCACTGCAGAAGAAGGAATCACATGACTGGCATGTCTGCTCTCGCAGATAAACATGCTACTCTAACGCTACAGGCAGCACGCGCGACTCACTGCACACTGAACATTCACACGTGTTCACTTTGAATCAAGTATATTAGTACTCAGTTATCAAGCAAAGGTGTATGCTTTGGGAAAATATTAGAGATATCCTTAGTTAAGATGTCTAATTGAAATGTAAGCTTTAGAAAGCTACTTGGCAATCAAAATTGGGTTGAAGCTTGTGGAGCCACATAAGTCAAAATCAATAAATCAATGTTTTGACATAAATTACGATGAAGCAGTTTTTCAGTTAACTGAAAAACAAGAAAGTAAGCCTCCAAAAGGTAAAAAATTGGAAAGACAGATAGACAGGGTTTTTTTGTTTTCTTTAATCAGCATTACCAAACCCAAAAAGGAACTTTTGGTCAGCTGTTGATTTCCTCAGTGAGGGATCCATCAGTCTAATTTGCAAGACTCGTTTCCAGCTACCGGAGGGTGCTAGCTCTTTTCCTCGCTGACAACTGACAGTATCTATAAACCTTCCAGGCCATTTAACTTTCAATGAGTAATGCTATGTAACAAATGGTTTATCATACATGTTTCCATACAATGAATTTCAATAATTAAAATGTAAAATGAATATTTGGAATGCGACTTTGCATAATATGTGCATACACTGACTGCAAACTACACCAAACAACTAAAACAAATTTATTGTTCTATAGTGATTTACTTGGCCATGTCAGATTAGTAATATGGATCTGTTGAAAAACACAATAATTAAGACAAGCAGGATAAATTAATCAACTTACAGTATGAACCACCATCAAATGCGGGAGATAACAGTAGAAAGACTTGGTTCACAGATCTCTTTAAAACTGCTTTTATGCATAAATAAAATCTTAAAATGTAGATGGATTACGTCCAACAGAACTACTGTAGCTAAAAGTGATAATGATTCAAACATTTTTCAAATAAAAGTTAAATATTTATAAGCACCGAACCACATTTCATAAATCACAAACTATTATTATTTTATTTCTGAAGCTTCCTGGCACAGCATGAGAATTGAGCCACAGAAAGTCAGGAAAGAAAGAAATATTCCTTTAAGAGCCTGAATCAGACACAAAACCGAAGCAATCCAAGAAAACGGGCCTCCAAAGAACATTCCATATGGTTTTCCCAGAAATCGCAAGAGCTCGGCGCAGCTTAGTCATGACCAACAGGCAAATTTCGGCCACATGCATTCCTACCCCTAGCCCATGAGCGACACAAGGCAGGTGTTTCATTATAAAGAGGAATAAGAATCCAGTGAAAGTAGAGTGGTCCCTACCTGTCAATTATCACTGGATCTGAGGGAGTCTCATTTCGGTTGCCACAGCTTTTCTTGTCACAACAGCGGCTATGGAGCAAAAACGAAAGGATTTAGCACAACCATTACAATGTAAAATCATCATTTAGGCAGACAGAAGGTTCAGATTGCTGGGTTGCAAATGCTAGAATTACCACAAAGCCATACCTGGCAATCAACGGATCCCTGGGACAGAAAATTCTATGTGGGTCACCTATGGGTTAATGGCCAGGCTTAACCTCTCCCTGAACAAAGAAGGGGGGAGGAAGACGGACTCTGCTAGAGCCACGACTGACAGCCCTAAGATGGGGTCTCCCCATCACTGCCCGCAGTGTTGAAGAGTTCACTGTGAAATGCATTATTATTACATCTACCCAATGAGAATATTCGGGGTTGTGGGTGGCTCAAACGTTCTTCCCTCAAGATCACACTAATTGTGTGGAACCCGTCAATAATGAGGTATGAGTGATTTCTCCCCCTCCAGTCATTTTGTATTAAATGGATTCCTTTTTCTTTTCCTTTCTCTTTCAGGAGAGACGCTTCCTTCAACCCCAGCCTGCCCAAAATCCTTAAAGCTCTAACTGTTTGCTTTTGAACCATGTTCATGGGAATAAAATTACAACATGGTAACAAAGACAAAGAAGAGGCAAGATAAAAGAAAGTGGAGACCCACATGTTCTCTGGCTTCTGTGTCCTGTGTTGGCCACCATTTATGTTTTCTGGAAGCATTATGGGCAGTTGATCCAAAGGCTAGCACAGCCCTGACAATGGATGCTCTTAATTAGGTTAGAAAAAAAAGCAGCCATGGGCAAGAAAAGCACCCACTATCAAAATCCCACCCCAGCTGTGATGATAAGGCTGTCAGTTTTTTTAAAAAAATGGGATGCTTCTAAGGGGTGAAAAATTAAGGTTTTTGAAAATTACCCATGGTCGATGGAAAACTGTCCATCTGAGACTTGTTCGCGAATAAAATATGTGTGCATTGGTCAGACCCAAGGGCACACTATAAAAGCACATGTTTGATCAGTCAAGGAGGCAAGCAAGTTATCCAGGTGTTATACGTTGCCATGCACCACAATTAAATATGCACTTTTCACTCTTCTTACAGAGGCACGGGTGCGCACACGTGCGTGCGTGCACACACGCACACACACACGCACGCACGCGTGCGCAAACACACACACACACATACACACTTTACTTAGTGAATCACAGAGCCTAAATTTAGAGAGGTGCTAGAGAGAACCAAACATTGAATTTCATTTTCAGGACTCAGAAATATACTCCTGGAGAGAGAGTCTTTCACCAAAGCTGGTTGGGTAGTCTCTTTCCTGGCTGTAACTATACCTCTAAGAAGAGAATTAGCTTCCAAATTTGGTGTTAATTCTCTTTGTCTCTCATATCTTCAGAAAATAATAGTAAGAACTGTATCTCCTTTGTCAAAGCCCCAGCTAAAACTCACTCCATCCACCGTATAGCTTTTCCTTTCCAGATTCAAAGGGAACTATTTCCCTTAGGCCTAAGTTCTGCTATGCCAGTATTATGGAGATAGAAAGCCCAAAATATCCCAATACGCCAGAGACAGGTGAGAAAACAAGGGAATGAGAAGTACAGTGGTTGAAATGGTTGCAAAAAATAATAATAATTTAAAAACTAAACCCAATCATCCCTTAACTCTGATCCCTTACACCTTCCTATCAAGGGCTTTCCAGAGGAGCATGGTGGTTAAAAACACTGGCTCCAGAATCAGACAGAGCTACCTGTGCGACCTTAAGCAAGTTACTCTGTCCCACAGAATCTTAGTTTTCTCATTTGTAAAATGGAGCATCTGAGATACCCACCTCAAGTGCCAGGGCACAGATTAGGGCAATCAGGGTATAAAGCTGGGCTCTGCAACGGGCCTTCCTAAATGCTCAATGAAGGGCAGTATCATCATCACTTCCTGCCCCTTCCTCCTCCAACCTCCTCTTTCTCCAAACCTGAGCAAAGCTTCTCTGTGCTCTGCAGAAGCAGCAGGTCTCCAACCTATTGACAGAGCCCACGTCTCCTTTACCCAGGGAGAAAACCAATGGATGGGAAGGCCTATTTCTCCTCATCATTTTCCTTTTTTTCAAAACAGTGAGTAGGCAACTCAGGTTTCCAATGGTTGAACCCTCATCACGGGCCTGTCTAGACTAACCATGCTCCAGGGATGCTCCCACCTTGCATGATGACATTTCAGAGTAGAATCTACATGTCATGCCTGGTTCTCTCTCCTCACTGCCATCACCCTCATCCACTTCACTTTCATTTTTCACTTGGACTTCTGCAGTGGCCTCCTCTCTTTACTGCCTAAAACAGCCAGAGTGATCTTTTCAAAATGTCAACGGGTCACTTTACTGCCCAAGACCTGTTAATGGCTTCCCCCAACACTTAGAATAGATCTATGGCATGACATGATGCCAGACCACCTCCCAACCTCCTGTCACTCTCCTCTGACTTGCCAAGCTCCAACGTCACTGGCCAATTTCAATGTCTCTAATATGCCTCACTCAGTCTGACCTTAGGTACAGACCTGGGCAGGCCTTCTACCTGGTCTGTTTGTTCTCCAACCTCTCCCTCGTTAGCCAGTCTCTAATGCCTGTTGAGGCTCAGACTCTATGCTCCTTCTCCAGAGAGGCTGGCCCTGATACCCCTCAGGTTCCTCTTGGTTCTTCCTTTCAGGGCATTTAACACAATGCAAATTATATACTTATATATAGATTTGTGTATTTTTTGTTACTATATTTCTCCTTCCACCCCACTCCCCCACTAATCCATATGCTTAATAAAGGAAGAAGCTGTCACTTTCATTTGCCTAATGAGTAGCTTAAGGCCTGAAATAGAATGGAGAAGCTGAATATTGATTGATTGATTGATTGACTGATTGATTAACTTCAAGAATGATGTAATGTACTGAGGGAAATACAATCCAAGAAAATAGAAAGGTGACAGATAGAGGAAGCCAGGCTGACCCTCGGAGGTTGCACAGTGGATGGAAGGAAGGTTCACTCCCATCCCACCCCAAACACCAAACCACCTGCCCCCAGCAAGACCCACACTAGGCCTGAGACCTGTCCTTTGACTCAAGCACTGTCTTTCTTCATCCCCTTAAAATAAAAATGCCCTTGAGCACAGCCAGATGAATTGAACTACGGCATAAATGAGAACCATTTCTCTCTGCTGTGCCCCAAGGGACCTAGGAGGAAAGGCAGATGTGAAGAACAGAAGTGTACAAGGAAAGATGGAACAGAAATAAAAGGGGGCAATGAACTAAAAAAGAGAAAACAAAATGAAGGGGTTGGAGGCCACTTAACACTTATAAAAAAATGTCATGCAAAGTATGAAGAATGCCCCCCAACAGGTTTCCTGTCTCTTGGGGGGGGTCATGTCACTGCACCACACAGTCGTCATTCCCAAAGTGGGCATCTTGGGCCCTGCTCTGTACCTGGAGTGGTGACAAAATAGTGTCTGGGGATGAGCTCCACTTCAAAAATATACAGATATGCACATATATGTGTGTATACATACACATGTATTTGTCTCTGTGTGTATACATATACATGGACATATGGAATTATGTGCAGGATTAAAAAGGGTGAAGGTGGGTTTTTACACCCCCTCAAGGAAAGAAGTCTAAATCAAATTGTGAATCCAGAAAGCCACGTTTCTGAATAGTATTTATGGTATGGTCCTATTTCTGGGAGAAAAAAGGAAGGGGTGAAAGGAGACAGGGAGGGGAAGGGAAAAGAGAATGTGGCACAGGCCAGTTCACACCCTCGCTTCATTCAAATCTCTTGGCAAAGTCACTGCCTGAGAAAGCCCTTCCCCGATTGACTGCCCCAGAGTGCTCCCTCATCCTGTCTCACTTTCCTCCCTAGGGCTCATCATGTTGTATTTTATATTTATTTGTCTTTTTCTTTACTGTCTGTCTTTCCATGAGGACAGCATCTTAGACTGTTTCATTCGCCCCTAGATCCCCAGCAACTAGAACAGAGCCCAGGGCACAGCAGGCCCTCAGGAAATATATTTTGAATAAATGAAGAGAAACTTCATCGAAGAAACCTGTAGGGAGTAGGATAAGAAGCGGGAGGGCTAGAGGGGATATATTTTGTTTCCACACTTCTGCAGTTTTCTCCTTTGTATTGCAATATTGCTTTCCTATTAAAAAACTAGAAAAATCAACTGTAAGTTGGAGAATGAAGGTCTTCCTTTAGACTGAGCTTATATCTATTGCCCTGCAGCTTCCTAGTTCTGAGCCCAGAGCATAGCTGAGCAAGAACCAGTCCTTCCTCCCCACCGCAGTCTTTCTGGCCCTTCTCTTTCATCTCTTCTCTAAACCTAGCTGCCCCCTGGTTCCTTCTACTGAACTCAGAAAGACCAAGAAAGGGACACATCGCCTCCATCACACACAAGATAGGTATTAACCAAACAGGACAGGATGAAGGGAGAACAGATTCACTAAGTTTAAGGCAGAAGAGCACTCAGGCTGAAACAACACACGACATGGAACAGCAGACGTGAAAGCACTTTAAGGGAAAAGTTACTGTGTTAATGAAAGAAATCGCAGTGCAATTATGTCCTCATCACTGTGTGACAGATGGATCTTCATCCATTGAAAACAGTGTTTCTTAAGCTCTTACTGTACCAGCCACAGACCTGGCATTTGATCCCTAAAGGGGCATCCATCAGGGGGCTTGAAATTTCCTAATTAACTGTGTCACAGAGCAGGGAGTCCACTATTTCACATCCCTTCTCAACCTGCAACCCAAGTGGCAGGAGGGCAATGTGGCCCGTCACAGGAGTGGGTACCCAGCACCTGGTATCCTATAAACACTGTGGACTCAAAACAGCATCCCTTTCCCCAGCAGGATCGTGCATCTCCCAGACAATTTTGCACACCCAGGGAAGAGCAGACACACGAGTCTCTTCCTTAGCAGCCTAATGCAGGTGGCACATCTCTAGTGACCTGACACTCAGCTTCACAAATCAGGACAAACAACATTTACATGTTTCCCAGTCATGGGACCTGCAGATCCTTGTCATAGAGACATGGAATCTCTTCCTAGAAGTAGAACTCCTTCAACTGGAGAAAAGTACCACCTCTGTCGCTAAGCTTTATGGCAAAAAACATGATTATCTTTCCTGTTTTGCCCACGTGGGTATAGAATGAGATCCATGAATTATATGAATAGTCTGATTAATAGCGATAAGGGTAAGTTCACCCTTTCCCTTAGTTTACAAACATTGTCAAGTCTTCCCACTCTCTTAAAAAAAAATTCTCCTTTTTTCTTGAGTTAGTTTCTTCACTGCCCACCTTTCTACTTGCCAGGGTCGCCAACATTCCTTGCCACCTTAACCCCATAAAATCTGGCTTCCAGGCCTCAGCACCTACTTGAATGTATCCCCTCAAAGATCACCAGTGACGTTCTGGTGTTTCTCTCTCTTCAAGTCCATCCGGATCTCTCTAGCACTTACCCAAGGTGGCTCCCCATCTTGGAAACACCCTCCTTTTATTGCTATGGCTAGTATACTCAAGGTTCTTTTTCCTAAAGGAACATACTCTCCCTCCTGCTAAATATGACCACTCCCTAAGAATGTACCCCTGGCCTCTACTCTTTCTATTCTCCCACTCTTTCCAATCCCATGTAAGCCCATAACTTCAGCTCCCAATTTGAGAAGACTTCTAAAGGTGGTTATGTTTCACCCTGACTCTCTCCCCAGCTCCAGGCTGCAATCTACCCACCTGCAATCCTTTCCCCAGAGAAATCCTGCCCCACCAGCAAACGGACCCAGACACTTCTTCGTACACCCTCTAAAATTCTTGTCCTATCTCACCCTCCTCCTCATCCCTGCAGCTACTCCCCACCTGCAGGTACATCCTCCCTTCTCTGAACAGCCACCATCTTTCACTTCACCCCTCATCACAGACAGCCTTGTCTACGCTGCAGCCTGGCCTCTTGCTTATAGGTCACATCTCCCAGGCTAACCTGTAAACTCTCTTACTGCAAGAGCAGTCCTTTGGCTCTGCGTTCCACAGTGCTTTGCACATAGCAGGTGTTAAAAGAATGAATGAAAATATCCTTAACCACCAAACCTCAAATGAACAAAGTATGTTAATGCTACAGTAGGCACCTTCCTTCAATGTTCTCTTATCATCTTTCACTCTGAGCGACTATGTACCAGGTACTTAGCTAGACCCTGCAGATAGTGTTGCCACTGTTACTACTATTTCTGCTTCTATTAGTACTACCACTAATACTGCTGCTATTCCCATGTCAGGTGCCATGGTAAGTATCTACCGGGATTATAGCATTTAATCTTAACAACCACCCTGGAAGAGAAGTAACATTTTCCCCCCATTTCACACATGGGACAACTAACAGAGAGGAAAGCTGAGTGACTTCTCTGCCTCAAGGAGCTCTTAATTCAGCAAAGGAGGATAGGTCCTGGGCACACAGTTACAACGTGCTGGGCACTATGAATGAAAAGCATGGGATACAATAGGAATTCATAACAAGGGGACAAAACTCAGACTAAGGGCCAGAGATGCTTTCCTGAAGAAAAGCTAGCTTAAGTAGAAATCTGAAGCACAAGACCAGAATAAGCCAGCAAAAGAGTAAGAAAGAACAGACTATTTCAAGGGTCCAGGCTTGCCCTGGGAACTCATGGTCCCACAAGAGGCTGGGCACTGATCATGGAAAAAGCATGCTTTCCTAAACAGAACACCCATCCCCTGCAATCTTCCTGTGCACTGGAAGGAGAGAAAATCTGCTCTGGCCTGCCTGGGGCACTGGGAACTAGGGCTCACCTACCAAGCATAGTTCCTATTTTCCATTTACATTTAAACACAGGATGTTGAGATGCACATATAATCAAATCCCTTAAAGACTCCTGCTTTAAAAAATCCTTCAGGGGGCAAAACTTAACCACTAAGTATTAGCAAAATATAATGATAATTGGTATGATAGATTCCAATTTACCAAAAATGCAGAAACTCTCCCAGAATTCCTCAAAAAGAATTCTATACCATCAAGTCAAAGAGGTTTTGTCTCAAAGACAGGCAATAATTATAATCTAATGGCAGTAAGTTTTTTAGCCAGCTCATGCAATGGGGATACCCTATCAACAGAATTAAAAAAATTTTTTTTAAATTTGCAACCACCTGAGACACAACTCCCTGGTGTTTTTCTTTTTCCTTTTTCTTTTTTCTTTTTTCTTTGCCTGCAACAAAACAGAATCACCCAAGCCCTTTCTTGTTTATCTAAATTTTCTGTTTCTTTACCATAGCTCCAACGTATTTTAAATATACAGCTTTTGTGACATAAATGCAAAGTTTTATTGTGCCGTTAGCCTTGATAGAAAGCACTGCAGAAAGTTGTTTAGAAATTAAATATCTAAAACAAGCTATTTTAAAATCCAGGGCCCTTACTATTTCATGTCTGCAATGAAGAAATTTCATCTTGGGGAGAGCAAGCTGTCTTTCACACCATATGGCTAATGGTGGTGCATAGCAATTAGCCAGGCTGATTAATGGTGAACAGACTCTAATTTTATGCTTATAATTGAGCCTGCATTTGCACCCCTGGTGCAAATTCAGCACATCCCAACTTCCACTTACAACAGGCAAGAAATCAAGAGAAATAGGATGGTGTGGAAAGTGAGAATTTTTTTCCTAAAGCCCCCTAAAGAGCATCAGATTTGCAATTTAAAAGACTGTTAGCCACACAATAGATGACAGGTTTGTGTAATAGGGTCATGGCGGCCTGGTAAACAAACAGTACCCCTTACACATCTATAGGCAGCCAGGAAAACCGTAATGTGTAACATTAGCAGGATGACATTTTGAATATGGCTTTTCTCTCTTAGCCCCCAGTACAAATATCATCATTTGCCTTCAGTGGCTTGAGAATTTTATTTTTGCTATTTTTATGTTTCTGAAAAATAGAAAGAACATCAGCAGTAAAGCACGCCAACCAGCATAATAAAGTACTTTGGACCAATGAATTTTAAGAACAAGAAAAATATAAACTGCATTAATAGAGGGCAGGCTTGTGTGTGAAAGGCATAATGTATCTTTAAGTATTTTAAGAATAGAATTATTTCCAGCATAGTCCAAACATGTACAGATATGAGATGCAAATCTATGATACACAGACATTAGTTGGCCTATTGTTCGAGATCCATCTTCCTGCCTATCCCCTATTTGCTAGAATCACATGTAATAGAACACAGAAAATTCATTCTAATGACATGCTAATTGTGGGAAGCTAAAATGGAGATATTATCAGAAAAACAGTAATACAAAAGAGATCATTTTTAATGCTTTTCAAAATGATTTTACTCATTTAATTCTGAAAAGTGTAACTCAGTTTTAACTGTACGATTCTTGTTTACATTCAGTACAACACTAATTTTTGCCTAATAATATCTTCTAAGAAATTGAAAAACCGTATTTTTGGGTTTTGCTACTGTTTTAAAGATGGGGAAAAGCAACTTCTTCGTGGAATAATTAACAAGTTTTACAAATCACTGAAGTGAACACTTGTGAAACTCCTGAGTAATTTAGAATAATCTATTAAAAGTATGCTTTTTGAAGAGGAAAAAAAGAGAAATTTTTATATACACATAGAATTATAGGTATAGAAGTTAACATTTGGGAAAACACACTAAGCCCTTTTTATTTTATTTCCACCTGTAGATTTTTAAGGTAGCTTTCCCCACAAGTCCATGAGCAGCAAATAAAGCCCACCCACCCATGCTGAAGTAGCAGCTAAAGCTCTAAAGAGATTGGTCAGTAATAGTGAGGAGCCAAGCATGCTTCGTGCCAGAGAGAGCTGCATGGCTAACAAAGCAATTAGTAGCCTTTCTCTGATGCATAGTGGCATCTTCATGCTCTATCCAATTACTCAGAATATATCAGGTGTTATTTTACGCTGGTGTTATTTTATGAAGAATAAGAATCCTGTACTGCAAGTCTAAAGGCTGTGCTCTCATCTACTCTCTCAAGTGTGGAGGACTGTGAGGCCATGAAAGTGAATTTGGTCTGCTTGCTTATTTTCAAATGTAGCTTGTGCTTGATTACAGGCAAAATAAATAGACTCGTTTGTGGGTGACATGAATTTTTATATCTTTCAGGTGTAAAAATATGCCATCCTCCCAAAAGCTCACTACTACTGAGAAATATTAGCTACATTGTCAGAGTTATATACAGAGTAACTCAGATGAAGAAATCAGATGCAAGGGGTGGGGGGAACCCACACTAAGTTTAAGGAGGAATGATGCCTATGTACTGATGGTCATATTTTGAAGCGGGAGAATTAAAAAGGGGAACTATAACTTTCAAATCTTATCAAAACAGAGGCTTCTGCTAACATCAATAGAACTCTTACTCATTTTACTAGCAATGCAGTTGAACACATATATTAACACTAAAAGGTTATATTGTATTTTATTTGATTGAAAGGAAGAAGGGGAGGGCACTGCTTTGTGCCCATTAACAGTGTGATATCAAAATGGAAATGTATGTCTTCCGGGATGAAGTCTGATAAATAATTGAGAACCACTGTGATGCCTGACACTTTACTACCAAACATTCGTGTTTAATAGTTCTTTTTAGATCATCTAATAGAAGCAAGATAAATATACACCCAAAAATAGGCCTGAGCTCACCTAGATTTGAGATACAAATTCATCTTCTCTTTGCTGATTAAAGGGAGAGAACAAGATATTTCTTACCTGCACATGATTTCGTGTGTGAGCAAGACTCGGCACATTTCTGGGTTCTTGTCTTGGCCTTCATACACTATGGCCTGTAAACAAAGGCATGGATTGAGCTAAAAATGGAACCAAGCAGCAAAGAACAAACTATCACAATTGAGTACTTAACCATTTCACCATTGCTGTGGGCCAATTAGCTTTTGGGAGCCCAAGGCTGACTGGTTAAAGATACGTTGTTAAGGATCAACCCAAATCAAGTAGAGGGCATATGTTGCTCTCTGTCCCGTCAACCACATTATTAAAACACACACCTTTAGATCAGCATGTGAAATGAACTTCTGTTGTCAAGACAACCACAATTCTCCTTTCAATTCAGAATAAAATAAATCTAATCAACAAGGAGGAAAAACCTGGAAGGTTTAGCAGATTTGGATACTAGTGATTTAAAATACAGAAAAGCACATGGATTTGATTTTTAAATATGTATTTGTCACCTTATTTTACTATTTCTAATGCCAACATGTAGTGTTCCAGGGATGAGTAGCAGAAAACAAGTGGGGGTATGGTTAATGAGTCCGTTTCTGTGTCTTCTTTGAGATGATTCATCAATCAGGGAAAATCCTTCCTTCCACCTACAGGCTGACAACATGTGCTCCCCAGGGCGTACACCCACCCAAACAGTAATACTCTCAGGCATAGCTGTGTGTGTGGGCTTAAGCCATAGAGTTATCTCCCTCAACTGAGAAGTATTACATCTGACTCCCAAAATTTGGATTCCAAATCACCTCATCAGCCAATACGTCTTTGTCTGTTTACAGTAATGTGCATACAAACATTTTGCTTAAAATCACCATGAAGTTTCCCTGAGAGGGCAGCTCCCTGGAAGATCTACATGTGAATACCTAGGCCAAAGAAAATCACAACAATTCGTAGAGCAATGCCTCTATCAGGATACATATTAAATAACTTAACACTGTATCACCACATAATACTAACATAACACAGCTTCAGATTATTAATAAAATTACTTTCACACATTCAGATAACTCTCCATTTTTTGGTGACAAAACTACTTAAATTAACCAGAGACTATCCTTATTCAGGATATAGAGATGCTGCAGTAACTAACTTGTAGTTGGCTCTAATGTGCTTTGTTTATAAGCTGGTACTTTCAGAACCTGTAAATGATGGAGACAGCTTAAGACACAATGTGTGTAGACCCTAGAGCAGGCTCTGGGTGTGATATCTAACTCCATTATAGAACAAAAATTGCAACAACAAAGAAAAACATGACAAAAAGTGCCTGTATAAGGAGAAAACCTTTCTCTACCACTGGCCCATCAAAACCATTTTTTATGGTTAGCCCACCATAACCCTGTATTTTTTAATGTTTTATTTTGACATAATTTTAGACTGACAGGAAAGTTGCAAGAATACATAAAGAATTACAAGATAGTCTTTAACCAGATTTCTCAAATGTTTACACTTCACTAAATCTGCTTATTCTTTTCCATTTTTTTCCTGAACCATGTATAAATAAACTGGAGACATACCCTAAATACTTCAGCATGTATTTCCTTAAAATAAAGAATTCTCTTCCATAACCACAGTGCAATTATCTGAATCAGAAAATTAGCACTGATACAATAATCTAATCTACAGACTTTATTGAGATTCACCAATTACACAATAATGTCCCTCACAGAAAAAAATAAAATAAAATAAAATACCAATCAATTGCATTCAGTTGCCATGTCTCCTTTAAAACAACATTCCTGAGTCTGTATTTCATGATATTGACATTGTTAAGGAATATAAGCCAGTTCTTTTGTAGAATATCTTCAGTTTGGATTTGTCTGATGTTTCCTCAGATTTAGAGTAAAGTTACACAATTCAAGGCCAGAATACCACAGATGTGATTCTGGGTTCTTCTCAGTATATCAAATCACACTGTCAACTAGTTCCATTACTGTAATGGTACAGTAAACTGCACAGTAAGCCAAATGGTATGGTAAACTGACCATTTGGTTAAGGTGGTGCCTGTCATCCAGCAGAGACCATCAGCCAGATTTCCCCACTGTGAAGTTACTACTTCATCTTATGTAATTCATAACTATCTTATGGAGAGATAATCTAGTTACAGTAATATCATATTATGCCTAAAATTGTCATCCACTAGTTTTAACATACACTGATGATTCTTTCCTGTATTCTTAAAAGACCTTTTCAAATGCCCAAGAAGCTGCTTCAGTCAAGAAAATGTGTTAAGTAAATCAAAAACATTTTGAAAACCAAAAATTGTATCTGCCTGCTTTATTTACTGCAGTTACTGCTAAAATCAAAAAAACACTGTAAATAACTGATTAGGTCTCAAATATGGTGCTAAACAATTCTAATCATGCATTTTTGTGGCATCCAATTACCACTACATGTTTTGGATGTTCTCTTAATATCCCTGATAACCTCCATTTCAACTTCAGTTTTTTGTCATGCTAAACTAATACAAGTAACTTGGTAAATATATTCACAGATATTGTAGGGGTTTCCCTCCTGTTTAAAAAATTTTTTGGTTTCTTTAAGAAGAATGCATAACAGTTACATCAGACCTTCTCATTTTGATTCTTTCTAGATGATACCAATATTATTTTTGTTGAGGCTGCTTGTTCCACTGAAATCAGTGGGTCCATGATGATACTCAATGAAAAACACGCTGCAATACAGATTCGCTCACAACTCCCCCAAACAGTAGATGATCTGTGGATGCCCAGGGAGCCTGTGTTTTTATCTTTAGTGACTGAACATCACTTGCTGAAGGCCCGGGGCCTCTGTAATACATCTCTTTATCAAATGCCAAACTGTCACTTTGCTTCTGGCAAACAGAATCAAAATGGAGAATTTTTCTCTAAATCAAGCATATAAAAATACAAACATGAGTTTGCATTTGCTCAGAAATAGTTAAGCATTCCGGGGAGGGGTGGAAGCATGAAGTTTCTGCTGTCTCTCTTTTTGAGGCCTCAACAGAACAATATTTTTCAGCACATCAACACAGAGAAAGAAGTACTACTTCTGTGACTTCTGAAATAAAAGCAAGAGAAAAAGGGAGTCTCTTCACTCTCCTATGAAGTGGAATTAAAACCCTGTAAGTACAGTGGACTAGAAGCTTAGTAGAACAGAATCAGTTTCAGAGTGGAACTCAGTCACAGGCAGATCTACCTCTGACCTCACCTATGCAGTATTTGTTACTGAAAAAGCTTCTTAAAACACACACACGCGCGCGCACGCACACACACACGCCCGCGTGTGCACGTGTATGAAAAATATGGGCCAAGAAATCAACATTCTGATGAGATCCAAAATGGGAAAATATGATACATTTATTTTGATGAATATCTCTGAAGCAGCGTGTCAACAAATAGACCTTTTAAAAATGCCACCAAGCTCTCCCTCCAGCGTACACACACAGCTGACAGCCACACATCGGCTTTCTACCATCTACATTTCATACACCATAAAGATGGGTTCACAGTTCAGCAAACCCAGACTTTAAGCCTAAAAGGAAAAGGATCTTCTAATACCAACTTAGAAGTTTCTGCTTTTCTTACTAATTTAAATATGTGCCTCTGTGGGGTGTGAATAAAGCTCCCTGAGCCTGGATCAGCTGGGAGATCACAGAAGCATATAAACGGCATTGACTATTTTAAGTGAAACCATTTTAATAGACAGCTGGTTTAGGGCCCAGACAATGGGACACCAAGAAGAAGGCTTATTTTCATCCTCCACAGTAAATCATGCGTCTGCTCGCTGTGAGGAAGGTAGTCTGCTGTGAGAACGACAAAGACAACAGTGATTTAAATAAATCAATGTGTTTATCAGGAGTACAGACCTGAGGCCTATTAACAGACATGGGCAGGAGGAGGACAGAAAGTATATAAAATATGTTATTTCAACAAATGAATTGATGTTTGCAAAGCAAGTTCAGGTTTTAACCTAAGAAATAAAAAATACAATTATCAAGCAGAAAACTATATTGACCATAATCCTTCCAATGGCAAGTAAATCCCTGAAGGTGACGGGAATACTTGTACAAGAAGAAAGGCAGAAGAAAAAACAGCACTAACTTCATTTCAACTTTAAAAACCTGGAGAAACTGATAAAGAAGTTGTCAAAATTGACATATGCGGAACCGATGCACTTTCTGATACACCGACCTCCTTTCTCTTAATGTTCTCTTCTAATAAGCAGAAAGAAAATAGTAAATTATTTTTAACACTCCATTAATTTTCAGGTTGAGGATTTTTTCCAGAATAATTTTTTTAATGAACAAAAAATAGGAATCGGTAAACATTCATAGCCCTTTGTAACAGCAGTACCAGAAGTTTTACTGTGAGAGAATAAAATGCCATCAATTTCAAATGCCCAATTATAAATTCACTTATATCATCTTTGAAAAGGAATAAATCAATCAGTAGAGAAAATCTGCCTCAGTTGCTACTATTTTAGACCGCATTTTGTGAAGTGTGGTTCATCCCTGCTTTTCCAAAACATCACTGGGTCTTAAAAGTTAATTGAAACTTAGTATGGATAAAGACCACACACTGAAACGAAAGATACATAGTGAACACGCACCAGGATCACACTTCAATAGCATGCCAAAGGAAATACAGAGAACTGACCAGGCTTTTCTTTGTTTACTTTTCTAATAGTTTTAACTCTTTGTGTTCCATGTCAAAATAAAGAGGGTGAGGAAAATACTTTTGACTTTGGTTCTTCAAAATCCAAAAGGGTTTGAGGAGCAAATGTTTTCATTAAAAGTCTTTTTTGGTTTACAATCAAATAATAGGAGACTTCTCATCATTAGAGGAAAAGGAAGGAAGGAAGGAAGGAAGGAAGGAAGGAAGGAAGGAAGGAAGAAAGGAAGGAAGAAAAGGAAGGAATAGAAAGAAGGAAGGAAGGAAAGAAAAAAGAGGGAAAGAGAGAAAGGAAAAGAAAGGTAGGTTATCCATAACTAACCCAAACTCCTAATTTTCCTTTCAAGTGAAAATAGTAGCCTTAAAAATATGTTACTTCTTTTTCTACATACAAAATAAAAGCCAAACCTAGTTTGTCACCTTCAAGAATAAGTTCATGAATGTACAAAGTACCTCCTTCAACCAGAAGTAAAATGTCCGCTAAATACAGACTGTCAACAAGCCTTTGGTAGCAAATTACCAAGAATTGGAACTAATCAAAAATAATATGAACACCTACAATATCAATGTACCGTACTATTAATCATTGCATTCGACCACCAAGTTATATTACTTGTTACTTAAAAAAAAAAAAAAAAAAGTGCTAGCTTGATCCCAGAAATTTCCAGTAGGTGAAAGAGCCCTAGTTAAAAATCAACCTGTGCCAAAGGAAACACTACGAATCTGACATTTCATAAACAATTGTGTCAAACAGCAATCCAACATTAATAGTGGGATAAAATAAAAAATTATTTTGCTTCAATTAGCAGCTTGGCTACTGGTGAACAAATTATAAAGATGTAATTTCAGCTCAGCAGCTAAGCAGGCCTGTTTTCAGAACTGAATTAGGAAAGTTGCAAAGGAATGATATCATATTCAGTATACTGTTCAGTTACATCACAGCCCTGAATAAAAAGAGAACGTGTATCAAAAGCAGTTTGCTTTAGAACACATCTTTAATGCCTCAAAGAAATAAAATTCCTTATATTATTCAAACACCAAGGTAAAAATTGAATAATTCTAACAATCCCATATTATACTTCTTTTCCTAACAGTAATAAGAGATATTTCACTCATATGATAACTACACTTACATCGATATTAGTAGACACAGCTGGCTTTGTCAACCCAATGGGATAATAATAATAACAACAACAATAATAAAAGCAGCTAATTTATTAAGCACTTAATATGTGCCAGTCACTATTCTAAGCATTTTGCATGTATGAATTCTCACAACAGAGCTTCAAGGTAAGTGCTATCATTATTTCCATTAGTTTGATTCCAAATGCTTACATATTTTAATTACTCATTGAGACCAAATCATTCTTGCTCAACAACTATATAAACAATTCACCAACATCCAAACACTCCTTCATTCCTGTCACCAATATAAGTAAAGACCTAAGAACAGACTATTCGTGTAGTCATATGAGTTCGATAAATGCATCACTACTAATATGTTCGTTTTTAATGCTGTTCAAACATTCACATGGAAACAGCTCTAGCGTAAATATCCCTGAACAAATGGCTGTATATTATCCAGGAGGGAGCAGTTGGACCGCCAGACTGGGGAAGTACTAGGCCATCTGGCTCCGGCAATCTCTCCAAAACCATCAGCTTTGTTTTCACCCCCAGACTCCAAACAACACATTTTCCACTGTGATGAGTTTACATTTTCCCAAACACAGGTCCTGATCATGCATAAAAATTCCAAACTTCTTCATTCCTCTATGTGCAAGGAAATTTAAATCACCTGCATTTTTGATATGTTACCAAAGGAGAGAGTAAGCTGCTGAAATATGGCTCCTGACTATAAACTTGCCCTGTCTTTTTTTTGTTTGTTTGTTTCCCCAAATGTATGAAAGAACCTCTCTGCTGGCCTGTGAATTCCTTTGGAACTTATCGATATACTCAAAATGTGTTTATCTACCAATGAAGAACCATGAACTGAAAGGGTGGTTAATCAAATCTACGTAGATGTGGCAGGATATAATGAAACAATCAATAGGAAAAAATGCACTTGCATCAATAACTTAAAGTACTGGGAACATCAAAAGAAATATATAAAGAAGATTTTCTTGTAAAATAAATATGACAGTATTTCTGATTATTGTACTTTGGACTTCCCCTATGCTAGGACCTTTTTAGGGTCCCCTTACCCCATCACCTCCCTTCAAATCCATACATGACCAAGATTATGTGACTATCATTTTCCCCTTTCCAAAAAAGAGCTTCTGTCTGGGGGCAAGAGTATTTAGTTTTTGGTAAGTTTATGGAATTTGGTACTCTGTTTATATTACAAAAACGTCACTTTTTTAAAGCAAGATGGTAGGAGGGAAGATAAGTTAAAGGCTTTTTTTTTTTTAACTATTTAATGTCAACTCACCAAAGCAATTACATAACATAATTGTATTTCAAATACTACATGAAAATCTGAAATGAGCCACATTAAACCTCAGAGCTCCCCCATTGGGTTTATTTGAGCTTCTGTAGTAGATACTGTTTCCGAATGCAATAGCCATAAACTTCTGGATCCTACAGGCCTTTTTGCATGCTCACTAATGGAATACCAAAAACAGCAATGACACAAAAACAACCTATTTTTAGTCCAGCTAAACTTGGTTTTGAACAACCCTTCCCAAAAGCAAGCCTCTTATTTTCTAGTTGGTGGATGAATTTTTTAAATATCATTACATCCTTTGTGTTTTATGAGAGAGGCATGGGGATAGGGAGGCTCAGATCCTTACACATTCCCTTGTAATAAAACTTCATCTTTCCCGGTTAAATCCAAAATTAAGAGTCATTACCCAAAATAGTGTAATGAGACACTTTGAAAAGGTGTGAAATACTGTGTCATACTAATACATCTTGGTTGATTGAATACATTTCTGTTTGACTTCAGTGCTGCTAACTCCACCCAAGTTCAAGAACATTGTATGAAAATATAGAGTGCACAACTAGTTTTGGATTTTCCTTGCCCAAGATTCCCTTTGAGTTTTAACCCCAACTTGTGAGTCAAAGATAAGACACCACACACACAAAAACCTGCATCTCTGATATGAAAATGTTACAAACAAGCAGCTAAGAGGAGACACTTGAACTGTGGTTAGGTATTCCCTCCAAAATTTATGATGTTACTAGAACTCATCCTATCACTGAAATTATCCCATTCTGTACTCTAAATATCAAAATCCTGAGTCTATCTGTAAGAATTTCACAAGGGAAAAAAAATGTAACCATTTACTCAGTCAGCTTATGTCAAGCCTTAGTTCTGATTGAACAGGTCACTGCATATTTAACTAAAATTTAAAAAATTAAGAAATTTTAAATCAGACATGGTAGTTAATTATCATAGAATAATTTCAAGCTAGTTGAGAATCTGCTGTTTCACTCATCAAAGCTAAAATATAATAATTATGTCACAGACAAGAAAAGTTATGCTTCTTCACACTGAACTCTTTTTGAAGATTATTGTATTAACTATGTATACAAGGAGCTAACCTACTTCCCAACTCTTACAGCACATAATCAACTAACAAACTAACCGATAACGGTCAGGGATTGTCTTTCAAAGTGAAAGCTACCCAGAAGGCATTAGACAATTATTATAAAAGCAAACAGGTATGCCTCAAAAAAAATCACTTTCTCTTGATATTTTTGGAATAAATTCAGATAATTATTTAAAACTTTTTCAGGTCGCTCCCCACCAAAATGTATAATGGTTTATACATTTAATTATAATTGTAAAATTATAATTATAACTTTTAGTGAGATGTCATATTATGGCAAATGACTTTTTCTCATACCCGTTATTATTAAAAATAAACTGTATCTTGATCTAGTTCCCCATCCCCAACTCATAGAATTTATATTACCATGCAGTCAAAGAATGCCCTAAGCTGTAGTTTTTAAGCTCTATGACCTTGTTAGTAAAATGATATTTGATGTATTGCCTTATAAAAACCAAGATTATTCTCCCACCATATGAGACTGTGTAGTCAGTTCATTTCATAATGGGAAAATCAATTCTTGCTGGCATTTTTTGTTTAAGGGGTCTAAAATAAAGTTTTGAAAGCAGTTAATCACTCCAAACATGTCCCAATTCTGCACTCCTTAAAATTATTCATTTCACCTATAATTTAATATTTAAGTGGCCAATGTTGCACAAGCAGACAGGTTTGTACGGATTTGTTATCTTTTAAAAAGTAAATTCTAATAAATACATACGGAAAATGTATTAGAGTTTATACTTTCCCCTCACCCCCCCACCTTTTCTTTCCTCTGATGAGAATGGCAGGAAAAGATATGTATGGTATCAAAGACAATTTTTTAAAACAAAACTCCACTTAAGACATTTTTGTTTTGATACAGTAATAAAAAAAAGTGTTACTGAAATCAGGTTTTTGTGTTTCTGCTTGGCAGGACAAAAAATTTTTTTTAACTCACAAAATACAATGTGTCCAAATGAAAGGGAATTATCCTATATAATAATCAAAATGAGTAAAGAAAATAAGACCAAGACTAAAAGTACAAATATGAATTTACTCTGACTAATCAACAAAGAATTAAATAAGTCTTCAAGAAAGTCAAATATTTTAGGCAAATAACTTAAAATAGATTTCAATAGGTATTTATTATTGTTAAACTACATTTCATACTCTCATGTCTTTTACCTGGTTCACAATGAAATATGAGACTATGAGACTAATAATCAAAGTTAGCTATTATTGAAAAATTCTTGCTGAGTAGATTTTAAAACTTCCAACAGCTTATGAATGTGCATTTGTACAACATATTGAAGTCATGCTTATCTAAAAACAATTTTTAAATATGCATGTATGCCCTAATTTGAAAACTTCCAAGTCAGCATCAATGAAAGGAAGATCACCTTCCTTATTTTAAAGGGAATATTTTAAAATCGCAATCAAGCAAATAAGTTTTACTCCTCTTACTAAATTAGTGGCTGGTACACAATGGATAACTTTTCTCTTTGTTCTAATTTCTTTCCCCCACCCAGTAAGGCTGGCTTCTTTCTTGTTACTAAGTCCTCCAACTACCTAACCAGCTACTTAATTCTGAAACTAAACTTTTTCTTAAAATTTAAAAAAAAAAAAAGGCTCCTGTGCCTCATTAAAATGTCAGGCCTCTTTTCTGACTCGGCTCATAATTGTATCTTTTAAACCATAACTCAACCTTAATGTATACTGCTTGACACCCGCGTGTTGGGGAGTTTCAGAATATGCCGTCTGTGTACCTTTAAGACCACAAGCTCCCTCACGCTGCCTGGCTTCTTGCCAAACTTGGAGGCAAAAGCAGGAGGATTTTTGCAAAATATTCTCTAACAATTGTTGCTCCCTCTTCCAACAGTACTACTACCACAACCTCCTTTTAAGAAAACAAAAATCTGTGGAGTGGGTCATCTCTGCTCTCAGCTCACCTCGCCATTACTGAGTAAGCTACCCAGCCCTCCTCCCTCCCCCCTACCCCCCACACTTCCCTACCCTACACCTCCCAGGAGAGGCCCGGATGGTGTGGATCTCCCAAGTTCAGCCCACTCTACACCAGGGTCCCTGGGCACCTCTTGCGCCCCCTGGGGCTCCTCCGCCGGGTCAAAGGAAGTTCAGCACTTACTCTCCCCACTCAGCACCCTGTGGTCTTAATGCACAAGGCCTGGGTTTCCCTTGGTAGGAAGGAGCCGTCGAGGCACCTTCCCCACGCGGCAGGCGTTAGTGTGTGCAATCAGCACTTGCAAGGCTGCGCTGAGAGTGCGGTCTGAGGTCCGCCCTGGGATTGAGAGTTCGAGTCCCAGACCCCGCGCTAAGGAGTAGCCAGCCTCTTGACTTCCCCAAATTTCTTTCGAGGCGCTAGAGTCACCCTGCGGCGCGAAATTAAGAAACTTACTTGTTTTGTCATGGAGTCAATGAGGCGCACGTAGAAATCCTGCTCTGTCCTTATCCCTGGGGGAGAAGGGGAAGGGGAGTAGGGAACGAAGGAAAATTAAGTGAGAGATGATCCGCCGCTAAATAAACAAACAAACAACAAAGAATGGGGCTCCAAGGCGTGTGCAACGCCTACTCACCCAGAGAAGCCCAGACAGCACACCACCACCCCCATCTTCCCGTGTCCAGACAGGGGCCAGTCCCCAAGCACAGCAGCTGAGAATGGGGCGGGACCCCCACCTGGCTACTGTCCCTTCTCTAGTTGGGAGCCCCTCTGCGCGCTCTCTGGGAGCCATCAAGGCCAAGATTGCTCTAGCTTCCTGAGCCCAAGGATTTAGGGCCTGGAGTCTGGGCTAAGCCTCCCTTAGGAATGGGAGGAAGAAAGGAATTAGCCCTGCAAGCACCAGGGCTCCACACCTGGCCCCAGGTAAGCGCGAGCCCGCCACGGCAGCCCTCCGGCTGCTCAGGGCCTTCTTGGGTGAAACCTCCTCAGGCGAAACTTAGGAGAGGCGCGTTACCCGAGGACGGCGGACAACAGAGCGTGCGCAGGGCTCTGGTCTACCTGGATCTTCCTGCGCCCCCTGCCCTCACCCAGAGCCCCGGGGTGCTGGCGCCGACCCGACCCGAGCCTCACCATTGCTGTAGAGGAGCTGGAGCCGGTAGTGAATCCCGTTATTGGTCTTTTCGCTGTTGGCTTCCTGGGTTGCAGCGGGACGCAAAGACACAACAAGAGACGCAGGAGAGAGGTCGGCGTGAGCGAGTGGACCGACTTCGAGGCAACTTTCCCGAAGAAGGAACCCCCGGCCAGGGAACCGGACAGGCCCAGGAGCAGCAGAAATTGCGGCCAACTGTGATCCCTCTGCCGCCCTCCCGACCCTTACTGCTCCCTCTTCCCTTCCAGAAAATTCCGTGGGGCCTGGGGGCTCGGGCCTGGGTCAGCAGAGGCAGGAGCCGCGCGTGGTCGCGCCATTGAGGGCGGGTTCATCCCAGGCACCCTCCACTCTGGAGTGCGAAGCCGGGCTCGCCTCTCTCCAGCCCTGGGACTCCACGCGAACTTTTTTGGAGCAGAACCTCGTGGATGAGGAGCCCGGGTTCGCCCAGGACGGGAAGTGGCTTGGGGGACCCCGCTCAGGAGTGTGTTATGGATGCTTTGCACTCGCCGAGGAGCGCGCCTCCCGAGGCTGCTGGGCCTGCTCCCCGGTCGGGGGCGAGGGGCAGCGGCGCTGCGCCCACTTACTTTTTCCTTCTCCACGAACCCCACAAAGGCTGTCCTCTCGATCTCCACGGGCTGGCCCTGTCTGTCGTAGAGGGCCAGGACGAAGTGGAAGAAGTTGGATTTCCGCAGATTGGAAGGCGGCTGCTTCTCAAAGTGAGCCCGGGCCAGACCCACCCCGCTGCGGCCAAAGACGCAGAGTTAGACGGCTAAGCGGGACATCGACGCGCGACCCTTTGTCACCCTTTACACACGCGCGAGCCCTCAAACACCAACCTCCTCTGCCCCCCAGAACACCTAGTGGGCGCCCTACACGCCCCCTCCGGCGCCCGGGACCCACCCGGCGACAGGACATGCGTGCTCTCGCGTGTCCAGTCCTCCCGCCAAGCACAAGGCGCGCCCCCCGAACTCGCCGAAGAGCCGGGAAAGTTTTGTTTGGGTTTTGCGCAGGAGATTAAACCCTGCAAGCCTTTACTCCGACCTGACGCGCGCTGAGTGGGAAGGAAGAAAAGTGGAGGTGGACGCAGTGAACCCGCGTTCGCGGAATACAGCTGGTAGTTTACAACTTGGAGAGAGGGAGGCATGGGAATTGGTCCCCGCCAACCCCGCGAATCTCCCGCCTCAGCCTCGAGGGCAGGTGAGGATGGATGGAGAACAGGCTCAGCTTGAAGCCGCAGCCGTCCTCCAGGAAACCTCGCGTGCCCCCGCCAGGCGCGGGCGCCGGGCCTCTGAAAACCGCATGCCCCCTCCCCAAATAAAGCATGTGAGAAAAAGGCTCTGAGGGGGGCAACTCAGAGCTGTCAGGGGTGATTGCTGTGGAACAGGGAGCTGGGGGTGTTTTTAAAAGACTTGTCCTGACAAAGTTTCGCTGTTCCACAAAAATCCTCACACTCATTCCAGAAATCCTATGGACCAAGGGTGCCGGCTGAGCGCGCCCGCGGGGGGACTGGAGGCTCGGGTGCCAGGGGCGCCGGAGGCCACTGACAGCCCGACCTGCCCAACACAAGGGCGCGCTCACACGCGCGCGCGCACACACACACACACACACACACTCTCTCTCTCTCTCTCTCTCTCTCTCTCTCTCTCTCTCTCTCTTTCGCTTCCAACCCAGTTAACCAACTCACTCTCACTGCTAACCACCCCCATCCTTGTACTCAGCGGGGATGGGAACGGTGTCGCAGACACTTGTCCCCAGCCCGGTGAAGATGAGGATGAGGTAATTAGTCATCTTCCTTTTTCCCCTTCCGCCCTCTCGGAGTCCGATAGGGCCTGGGGCTGCCAAATCTCCTACTCCCCCAAGCCCAGCTGATGGTCTGGGGGAAAAAGGCCATTTCTCACTTGGGACCAGGCGTCCTCGTAAAGGATGATAAGAGTGCCCAGAAAAGTTCCCCCAGGTCAATCTCCAAGGGCAGTGCCTCCAGGCCACACAGTCTAGCATCACAGGAGCTGAGAATGGGAGAGGGGTTAGAATGGGGCCTGGTGGCAGAGGGTAGGGAAGACTTTTAGGAGATGTCAGAATTAAAGTTGGGAGCTGCTGTTCTAGCGGTGGACCGAGAAAACTGAAAGAGGGAGGGAGAACAAGATCAGAGAACTAAGAGAAGGTTCTGGGGAGACACGGGGAGAGAAAAGAGGAGTGAAAGGGAGGTAAGGGAATGAGAAGAGGAGAGAGGAGGGAGGAGTGAAGAAAGAAGAGGAAGAAAAGAATGAAGAAAGGGAGGATGGAAAGAAGGAAGAGAGGTAAGGAAGGAAAGGAAAAGAAGCAAAGAAGAAGGAAGAAAAGGAAAAAGGGAGTGGAAGAGGGGGAAAGAAAAAGTAAGGAAGGAAAAGAAAGGAAGAAAAGTTTAGAAAGGAGGGAAGAAAGAAAAGAGGAAGGAAAGAAAGAAAAAAGGAAGGAAAGAAAGGAAGAAAAGACAGAAAAGAAAAGAAAAGAAAAGAAAAGAAAAAAGAGAAAAGAAAAGAAAGAGAAAAGAAAAGAAAAGAAAAGAAAAGAAAGAGAAAAGAAAAGAAAAGAAGAAAAGAAAGAAACAGAAAGAGGAGACAACCGGCCGGGAAAGAAAGAGCAATCACATAAAAACACAGATATCCAACATCGTGCTGGTGAGACGCCTCTTCTGGCTTAAAACGAAATGAAAACAGTCACCGGCGAAGCAGGGAAAAGTGCCGGCAAAGCGTGGGCTCCCCGCAGGCAGCTCCCGGCTCTCCGGCCGCAGGCGACCAAGGCAGCGCGGCCGGGGAGCGCGGAGCCCCGGAGGCGAGCCGAGCCGAGCGGCGGACTCAAGAGCGCGGCCGGGCCCCGCGGCGGCCGCAGCCACCGCCTCCCGGCTCTTCTGTTTGCGACTCGCCTCCCCGGCCGCGGTCCCCGAGCGGTACCCACCTCTGCGCCGCCGTGTTGGCGTCCAGCACCCCGGCGCCCTGCATCCACGTCCGCACCGCGTTCATGCCGCTGCCCAGCGGCTCTTCCTTCATGCTGCTTCCACTCCGTTGGATGCTTTCCTGAATCCCAAACATGAAAACAACCTTTTCTTGTGGAAAATCTCCTCCCCCTTGAAAATATTGAAAAAAAAAAAAAAAAAGGAAAGAAAAACGCCAGCCAGAGATTTTTTTTTTTTTTTTGAGACGATGAACTCGCGCTAGAAGATCAAGGCGGGCTGGAAAGCAAATTTTTTTTAAAAATGTAAACCTTCGCTCAAAACTGAGCGATAACACGAAAAAAGGAGAGAAAAAAAAGAAGGGAAAATCCAACGAAAAGACCAAAATAAAAAAAATAGAGATGTATGCTTGGCTGTTGGGGGTTGTTTGGTTGGTTAATTTTTGGTTTGGGTGCTTTTTTTTCTTTTTTTTTTTCTTTTTTTTCTTTTTTTTTTTTTTTTTTTTTTTTTTTTTTTGTAATGATCACAGGCCGGTGGAGGACAGGAGGGGCTGGAGTTTCCTTTTGTAGAGGTACCCTTCACTTGAAGAAGCAGGAAGAAAAAAAAAAAGCCCTGATGGCAATTTAAGAAACAATAGACTCAACTCGCGCTGCCGGCTTTGCTACT
The DNA here is from genome assembly GCA_028646485.1 of Cryptoprocta ferox. NCBI lineage: Eukaryota > Metazoa > Chordata > Mammalia > Carnivora > Eupleridae > Cryptoprocta > Cryptoprocta ferox. The sequence continues at coordinate 96,883,601 of CM053572.1, read as the reverse complement.
TCAAGTGTCATTTTCCACAACCAGGCAAGTTTTTTC